>BSYR01000046.1:7575000-8775000 GCA_030270665.1 Hibiscus trionum
ATGCGGACACTCTCTCCTAAAGTGGTCTCTCGATCCATAGTTTCAACAAGCATGATAGTTTCCCCAACACTCTCCGGAATGTTGTCTCTCACATCGGGCACACTCGGGCAAACGCCCTCCAGCTCTCTGGCCCTGATGACCTCTACCATGGTGGCCACCGCCAGGCCTATGATCAAACTGATGTCCACTGCCTCGATGCATCTTGGCATCTCCACGATCAAAGTTGTTGTGCCTTTTCCCTAAACTGGATCCTCCCGAACGCTTGGTCAGCCCCAAGCTATGCTCGATGTCCTTGGCCCTAGCAACCAAGACATCAAAATCAGAATAATCTAAAGCTAAGGTATACCTCTTGACTTCTTCATGAAGTCTATATCTGAACCGATTACAATGGTCCCTCTCAGTAGGAACCAACTCCGGAGCATACTGACTCAGACGGACAAAGCGAATCTCATAATCTGTCACTGAAGCATCTACCTGAACAAGAGCCATGAACTCCTGCTTCTTCTCATCCAGATATCTCGGCCCCAAATACCTTTTTCTGAAAGTAGTCTCAAAGAAATCCCAACCAATCTCGGCCTCAGGCACACCAAAAGTAATGGTGACCCACCAGGTGTAGGCATCACCCTGAAGCAACGAAACTACACAGCCCAACTTACGAGCTCCCACACATCCCATCTGAGCTAGGATACGGACTGTCTTCTCTAACCACAACTCTGACCTCTCAGGCGTAGATCCTCTGAACTCATCAGCTCCTAGGCTACGAAGCCTCTCTAACAGTAAGCTAGCATCATCACCTCTCGGCTGAGCTGCAGCCTGAGCTCCGGCAACTGCAGCCTGAAACGCTCCCGCTATAGCTTGAACTAGCGGAGCCATATCTATTCCTGCAGGACCTTGGCCACCCTGGCCAACCTGAAGTCCCGCTCCCTCAGCTCCATCCTCGCCTCCCACTTCAGGCTGAGGAGGTGGTGGTGGTGGAAAAGCTCCGACTCCAACAGCAGGCTCTCCCACAGGAGCCTCCACTCCAACCACCGGCTCATTAACAGGAGCCGCAACCCGAGGTTCCTGACGGACCATCCTCGGTCTACCTCTAGGCCTCGACATACTTGCTCACAGACAACAACTACAACATAACAACAACATAAAAGATAGGGTTAGCAAGGGCAAGGGTCCAAGTGGCTCAAGTATGTTCCCTCACTTAAAAATCCTTTTTCCGATGTAATAGAAGCAATGAGACTCTACTCAACATGCTTCAAACAACATACATATACGATCAAACAAGCATACATCAAAGCATACTTGATAAGCAAGCAAACATACTTACATGGCAAGCAAATACCGTGCAATTGCAATACAAGAATTTAACTTACCTCACTTACCTGCCCAAGTTCTCGGAAACCTTAGGCTCTAATAGCAACAAGTGTAACCCCCTCGTCCTGGTCCGGGCGACTGACCGGTCCGAGTGGGCTACACGGGGATAACCGAGGCGAAACCCGTTAAGGCTCCACTTCGGTTAACAACCCGAGAAAACTTTTTCATTTATTATTATCTTATCTAGATGCATTATTGTGTCCTATGTGAAAAAGGCAACAACGGAAGAAACAAGCGAGGTAAACAACCAAACAGCCCAACAAAACAGGCCATTTTGAACTTAAACTACAGGTCGTATCGGAACGCCCAGAGGGTGTTTCGATACGCCTTGACTAGGTCAACTGGCCAAAGTCAAGCCGAGGAGACCGTCTCGAAACGGGTGTTGACCGTATCGAAACGCCCTCATCGATCAACATCTCGTGGTCAACGCTACGAAGCCCGTTCCGAAACGCCTAGGACCGTTTCGATACTCTGAATTTCTCGTCAAAATCTCAGATTTCCAGTAGCAAAATCGTATCGAAACGCCCCCTTTGTGTATCAAAACGCCTGGCCTGAAACAAAGGGGCAATATCGAAACGGGACCAACCGTTTCGATACACCTGCTGCGAACAGACAGGTTTTAGCTGGTTTATGACACAAGCCTGCCTCAAACACCAACTAAAACCTCCCACAACCAAACATGCATTAACTCTAGATGCTAGGCACCCTAAAACAAACATGCTTAACACACTTCACACATATAAAAACCATTCATTGATAGGAAACATCAATTCAACAAAGGTTCATACATAGCATTCAAGATAACATGCTTAGACAAGAACATACACTTAAGCATCCATAAAGAGCACTAGGCCAACATACTAGGCATAAGCAAACCTTAAACATAACATCCACATAACAAGGAGTTTAACATGCTCCTAAAACAAAATAACCCCATAGGTCCCCATTGCTTGACTATTACATCATTAACTTAAAATAGTTCATACTTGAGGTTAGCAAAAGCTCAACTAGCACACCTGGAGGCCCTCCTCTTGCACTAGCAACCCACGAACTACGGACCTGCATTGTCGAACAAAAGAGAGCGTAAGCATAAAGCTTAGTGAGGGTAAGCTCATAAAACAAACCTCGACAATGCAGGGTCCAAGCACGAGCACACAACCAAGATGGAATGCATGATCTTACCTTCGAACCACATGAGTCAAAAATAATAATGATGCATGAATACAATTATCAACATCATGCCATGCTCAACAACTCATAAGCTCAACACATGGAAATACATATATCAATGTAATATCAAACACATTCCACAATCCGTATTAGCACCTAGCTATGACCCGAATACGCTGATAACTGTTGGAATTCACATCCAACAACACAACCATTACCTTACGGTGGGATTACACTCATCACCGTTTCACGCGGAGGGGATTAGACTCATCCTCACGCCCTGTCGATAGGATTCCACTCATCACCGACTAACATATATATAAGAAGATTTCTGGGCGAACCCGTACTCCATCTTGATGACTACCATCACCAAGACCACGCGCGCATTTAGACTCTCGTGTGCACACTAAACATCCTAATGATCGATCATTGTACCCAAGCATACTAGTGCCAATACTAACACAATCCATAACCTTTCACAACATCATTTCATATCACTTCCGTGCTTAGCACGTACTCACCATGACTTACCGTCATGCACAAACCACATGCATATAACAATGCATCAATACCATACCTCAACACACATGTATAACACAATATACATAACCACCATAATCACAAGTCAACATGAGGCATACACAACATTTAAAGTTCAACCAAAGTCTCTAACTAAAGCTTGGGATTAAACTACCAATCTAATCCCAACTCTAGGTGGATCTACCAAGCCCAACCTAGTCCACATGCTTGAACCAACTTTTGAAAACCATTTAAACCGAGTTGAAAACATTAACCACTCAACGACTATTCCAAGCTCAACAACTCTAGCCGATCAAGCTCCCGACGGTTCCGGACTCGTTCCCGAGGCTTTACCAACACAATTCCTTGCTTCTAATCATCCCAACACAATCAAAATAACCACAATTCAGTCCACAAATCAAAGTACCAAACCCGGAACACAACCAAGCACAAAACACATGATTTCAAGCTAAAGACAACCCCAAAATTGCCATTTTTGAGCAGCCCATAACCACAGCCTAAAACCATTGATTCCAATACTTATAACACTCCTAAAAGCTTCCAAAACAACCCTAAACCAACATACAACCATCAGCCAACAATTTCCCACATCAAACACCCCCAGAACTCAACTTTTGAACTCTCTAAAACCTCCCTAAAACCCAATTTCGGGAAACATCATAAAACCATGTAAAAATCGAGTATGTTGGACCTTTTAGATTGTAAACATCTTATCTAACATCAACAAATCGAAAACTCAAGTTAAAGCTAATAAAGTTCACATTTTTAATCCAAACTTTCAAAACTCTAAAATGGGAAATCATGGGTTTTAATGAAAAATAAAACTATAGACTTGTAGAGAATGATAAGGACAAGTCAAAAGTGGGTTTACCTTTGAAAAATCTCCAAAAACAAGTAAGAAAGATGATGGAATAGTGAAATGGAGAAGGGGAGGTTTTTCACGTTAGAAAGACTTGAAGGTAGGAGATGATGAATAGTTTGGGTGTTTTGAAATAAAAGTGTTTTTATTTTTTTTTACAAGTCAAAATATTTACCAATTTGCATTTAATGAGATGGCTATCTCAAAAATCCTAAAATCCATGGAATTGGGCTTTAAATCAAAACAAGTCCAACATAAAATCAATTGTTTTGAAAACACGAGGCCCAAAATATTATTTTATTATTTTAATTCACCCGACCCCCAAACCCGAGTGTTATAGAGAGAGTTGAATCTTAGGCAATGAAGATGGTTGGAGTTGCTCAGGGATTATGATTTGACGATAGAGTACCATCCTGGAAAGGCCAATGTTGTGGTCGATGCCTTGAGTAGGAAAGCGGTTGTAGAGTTGAGGGCGATGTTTGCTCAGTTGAGTCTATCGCGAGATGGTGGGTTGATAGCCGAGCTACAAGTGAAACCTTCCTTGATTCAGTTGATTAAGGAGAAGTAGTTGCTTGATGTTTCTTTTGTGCCTCATGTTCAGGTAGATGGTAAGGCAACGGATTTTTATTTCAATGATAATGGTGTTTTGTGCTTTAAAAGTCGAATAGTTGTGTCGGAGGATGTTGAGTTGAGGTGCACTATTTTGACTGAGGCTCATAGCAGTCCTTTTTCTATGTATCCTGGTAGTACGAAAATGTATCGTGGATTGAAAGATGAGTACTATTGGGTTAGGTTGAAAAAGGATGTTGCTGGTTTTATGAGCAAGTGTATGGTTTGTCAGCGTGTGAAAGCTGAGTATCAGTTTCCTTCCGGTTTGTTGCAACCCTTGAGAATACTAGAATGAAAATTGGAAAGGATTACGATGGGTTTTGTGTCCGATTTTCCTTTGACCCCATCAATGAAGAATTCCATTTGGGTGATTGTAAATCGCCTTACAAAGTGTACGCATTTCTTATCTATGCATGCTACGTATACATTGGATAAGCTAGCAGAGTTGTATATTAATGAGATAGTGTGTTTGCATGGTGTACCTAAATCTATAGTGTCGAATAGAGATCCGAGGTTTACAGCTAGGTTTTGGGAGTTCTTGCATATAGCTTTGGGTACAAGGCTTAATTTTAGTACCTCGTATCATCCTCAGACGGATGGACAGTTGGAGTGGGTTATCCAAGTGCTCGAGGATATGTTGAGGTGTTGTGGTATAGATTACCAAGGTTCTTCGGAAAAATAATTGCCCTTAGTGGAGTTTGCCTATAATAATAGTTTTCAAGCGAGTATACAAATGGCTACGTATGAAGCTTTGTATGGAAGAAAGTGTAGAACGCCTTTTTGTTGGGCAGAGGCGAGGCAAAAGTTGGTTTCCTTACCGAATTTGCTTAAGGGGACGACTGAGATGATAAAGCTTATTTGTGAACGGTTGAAAGCTACATCTGATCATCAAAAATCTTATGCGGATTTAAAGCGTAAGGAGATTGACTTTGCGGTTGGGGATCGCGTGTTCTTGAAGGTATCGCCTTAGAAGAAGGTGATGAGGTTTGGACGTAAGGGTAAGATTAGTCCAAGGTTTGTTGGACCTTATGAGGTTGTGGAGCGTGTTGGTCCTGTTTCATATTGGTTGAGGTTGCTTCCCGAGTTGGAGAAAATTCATGATGTGTTTCATGTTTCAATGTTACGAAGGTATAGATCAGATCCATCTCATGTTATGCATGTTGAGGAGATTGAATTGAATCCGAATTTTTCTTATGATGAGGAACTAGTTGGTATTCTTGATTCTAGTAGCAAAGTTCTTCGTGGTAAGACGATTGAACTTTTGAAGGTGTTGTGGTGACATCGAGGAGTTTAGGAGGCCACGTGGGAAAGCAAGGTGGACTTGTTGAGGCAGTTTCTGCACCTTTTTCCTTCTAGTAAAAATTTTGAGGACGAAATTTCCTAAGTGGGGGAGAGTTGTAACGCCCCGGTTTTTGGCCTAGATGTTTTAGGCATCGGCATAGGTTAGTCGAACCTAGAATTAGAGATCTGAGCCTTTAGAAGCGGTTCAGGGAAAACGTAGTTCGGGATGGGATAAAATTATGAGAAAAATTGCTAAAATCTTTTAAAAACATATATTGAAGGTTGGTAAAATCAATTTTGGAAAACGATACTTGGAAAGTCAAGATTTCGGAAAGTGGCCATTTTGTAAAAAGTGCTTTAAGTATTTAACCAACAATCTAAACTTCGATTGCTTTAAGTATTTGGTAAAATCAATTTTCAATTGAATAAGGGAGAGCTTTAAGTATTTCTCAATCTTTAATCTCTTATTCAAAATTTCTTCTAATAAGGGGGAGAATCACAAACACAATTTTTCAAGTTGGTTTTATTATATCAAAAATGGGGAGATTGTTAGGATATTTGTTTTAATATAATAATTGAAAAAGAGTTTTGGACTAAATTGAAAAGATATCAAAAAATATTTTTAAGTGCAAACAACTTGAAAATATGTTTGAGGAGTTTTCAAAAGGCTTTGGAAGGTTTCAAAACGTTTTAAAGTAGCGAAACTTGAGTTTTTAACAGTCCCGTACATATATGGTATACATCGTATCGATACAATTTAGGGTTTTAGTTACAACATTTTTCCATAACCAAAAAAACCGTATTGGTACAGGCTTAGACGTACCGATATGCGTAGGGTCGTACCGGTACGCTCTTAATCGTACCGATACGCTATGTTTTCAAAACCCCCAACAGTTATTTCCATCACAGGTCGTATCGATACGCCCCATAGGCGTATTGATACTCGAAGCCTGAAGCGCGCACAACGTCAATAACGGCTAGTAGGCATACCGATATGGGTAACCCGCGTATCGATACGGGCTACACTAGAACTGCAATTTCAGCATGGAAATCTGTCCCCAACAGCTCCAAATCATCCCCAATGGTCACCAGTTCACAAGCTCATTCCTTACTATATTATGAAGGCTGGAACATTTGAAGATGGTTAGAGAACACATCCAAGAAAGATGATCAAGAGAATTAGAGTCTAAATCATATTTCTTAATTTCTCTTGTACATAGTTTAGAGAGTGCTCAATTTGTATATCCTTTGTACTCTTTCCTCTGAGCTCAATTGTGTAAACACCCACCTTGTGAGGAATTTAGTTTACCAAACAAATCCCTCGTAAAAAGAGAGGATCTAGTTTAGCCTTAGATAAAAACTAGAGTGGTTCTATTTTAGCTGTGAAAAGATAGGGTTGTAAAGGTTTCCTCCTAAGCCTTGAAAAGGGGACGAATTCTTAGTGAATTGGGAAATCCTTACTGGTGTGCTAAGGTAGTGGATGTAGACTTGTTGTGCAGACTAACCACTCTAAAATCCTTGTACAAATTGTCTACCATTCTTTCGGTTTTTAGCCAATTCAACCAAGGACCACAATCAACCCTCTTGACGGTTTTTGGTGATCGATTCGAGCATGCTACAAGCTTAACAATTGGTATCAGAGCCTCGTCTCCATCGAATTACTAACATCTGGGAGTAAAGATCATTTGCTCGAAGTCCACCATTCAAGAAAATGGCAAGATTTGAAGAAGGCTGTTCTATCTCGTGTCCTCACTTTGAAGAAGAAGCATACTTCCAATGGAGCAACCTCATGAATTATTTCATCAAATCTCATGATTATGAGGTTTGAGACATTATTGAAGAGGGCTACTTGGAAGCTCCTAAGAAGTAGAAGAAGAAGCAAAGGAGTGAAAATGACACGAAGGCAAAACTAAACGCAAAAGCGATGTGCATCCTTCTTTATGGCCTCAATGAAGAAGTTTCCAAGAAGGTTTCTGTAACGACCCGATTTTGGGCCTAGATGTTTTAGGCATCGGCTTAGGTTAGTCGAACCAAGAATTAGAGATCCGATCCTTTAGAAGCGGTTCAGGGAAAACATAGTTCAGGATGGGATAAAATTATGAGAAAATTTGCTAAAATCTTTTAAAAATATATATTGAAGGTTGGTTAAATCAATTTTGGATAACGAGACTTGGAAAGTCAAGATTTCGGAAAGTGGCCATTTTGTAAAAAGTACAAAATTGGTTTTTAAGGACTAAATTAAAAAGGGGACAAGACTTAGAATCTTTAGGGGGTTTACATTTGTTTAAAAGCATTTTCCCTTAATTTGACCAATTTTAAAATAGCATCATTAAAAAGAAATAAAAAGGAAAAAGCTTTTAATTAAAAAGGATTTTTTAGATTAAAAAGATTTTACGTAACTTTCATTTCCTCACTTTCTAAACAGCCAAAAATTTTCTTTTCTCTTAAAGATCTCAAATCATATCACCTTTTTCTCTTTCTTTTGATTTCTTAAAAGTGATCTACCAATTTAATCAATGGAGCTTTGAAGTTTTCTTGAAAAATCCTTGTCAACTGAGGGAAAAAGATAAGATTGGAGGTAAGAGCTGATCAAACCTCTAATCAAGGTTATTTAATGAAATTCTCAAGTCTTGTGCTTCCTAAATATAGTTATTAACTGAGTTTTATGATTTGATTAATGAAAAATCTGTTAAAATAGCTTTAATTGATGATTTTCTAAGTATTTTTGTTGGCCACTATTTTGATTGGTTTGGGAATGATTTTAAAGTTGTTTTGGATGTTAAATGATGTTAAAGTAAAGGCTTAATCATAATAATCCCGGATTAGGTTGGATCTCTAATAGTTTAGATTGTTGGTTAAAGGCTTTTGGCTTGGAAATGTGAATCTGGTGTTGCTAGGAGTTATTAGATGTTATTAGGTTGTTTTTGATTGTTGATTGATGGTTTAAAGTGAATGGAAGTGATGGATTATGGCTGGGCTAAGTTTAGTGAGCAATCGAAGTTGATTTTGGTTGTTTTGGATGGGTATTTTGGGTGTTTGGGGCATAGCAGCGATATTGTTTAAGTTGTCGGTGATTTTAATGCATTATGATGCATTAATCCTCTGTTCTTGTGTGGTATAAACATGGGAGAATACATCGAAAGCAATCGGTGAAGATCTGGGGGCTTCAGACGCTTAAATTCGCGTCGGCAAATCTTGGTTTCCTAAGTCGATGAGTGGAAATGAGTTTTACATCTTTGAAACACTTAAAAAGGTGGTTTTGGGAACTTAGTGTAAGCTTGAAACGCTTTACTAAGTTCGGAAGTAAGTAAAGAGATTTTCTCCCTCAGATTGTGTTATTATGAGTTTGTTGATGCTCTAGATTTTAAATGTCTTTTACCTACTGTTTAAAGCATAATTTAAAGTAAGAGATCTACTGTTTATGATGTCATATTGATGAAAGATGCACACGGTAAGTGATCCTTGGATGTATATGCTTATACATGTTTAATGAAGCATGGTTTGATGCTTGGAAATGTTGCGTAATGGTTATGCTTTGAAAATAGTAAGGTTTGTAATAAATGTGAATTATATTTGCAAGTGATGCTGTGAAAAAAATGGTAGGTAAATGAAATCGGATATAGTTAGCCGGCTATAGGATTGAGTGCACTATAAACAAGTCGCCTTGGATGTTGAGGGGTTGTGAAGTACCGAATACTCCATCAATGTACCCCTAACGATTGAGGAAATTGAGTTGTGTCCCATCTCTTGTTAGTGGAGTTATACATCTACCGATGAGTGGTGTTGAGGGGTTGTAAGGTATCGAATACTCCACCACGGGTATCACAATGGTGGAGGGTAGCTCTCGTGTGTGAACCTTGAGATGTCGGTGATAATGTATGAAGTGTTGGGATAACACTTGGGAATTCGTGTATCCGATGTGGTTTTGAGAAACGAACATGTTGATGATCACTTGTGAGCCAATATAAAGTATTATGAAATGATTAATGATGTATATTATATGAAAAATGCATGTTTTACTCTTTAAGCTTTGCATATGGTAGCTATGCGTTGAAAGGCTTAAGTTGAGTGTTAGCAAATAGATTTGCTGTTGAGTATTTAATACTTGTTGCATGATGTTTAACATGCTGATTTTGTTATAGAAGTGCATGGTTTTCAAAGAGGGCATGATGGTTTTCAAATGATGGGAAAATGGTTTTATGCATTGATGGTTTGTTGGTTTTGAGCACTCCTCACTAAGCTTGTATGATTACGCTCTCTTTTGTCCATCAATGCAGATAATTGAGTGCTTTGAGGCAGCAACTTGCAAGGGGGTCGTAAGAGACTTCGCTTTGAATGTATGTTTTGGTTATGGACTAGAGTAATAAGGGCAATGGGGGTTCCATGGTTTATTTGGGTGATGTGTACGAACACCCTTTTTGAGCATGTCTGCTTTATGGTTTTTTTGCTTGTAAAAGACCTATATTTGATGGATTGTGCATTGGATTGAGTTTTGACTCTTGAGTGGCTCATTTGCTAGGTTACATGCCTTTAGTTTATCTTTGATGCATTTTGCCATGTCTTGGTGTTGAATATGTCATGGATGTTTGAGGATTAATGTTTAAATATGATGTATGCATATTGGAAGCATGTTGGATTGGTTTAGGATAGATTTAAGTGTGAAAAACCAGCAAAAAGTGTCATTATAGGCCCAGGTGTTTCGGTACACTCGAGCTTGTACTGAAATAGTGAGACTGAAATGGCCTAAGGGTTTCGAAACAGTGGAGGTCTATTCCGATACGTTTTGCTACTGGAAACCACAATTTCGAAACACCTTAAGGGTGTTTCGATACGGGCCCGTGTTCCAAGCCGTGAGGACCTGTTCCAATACACTTGTTTCGATACAGGGCTAGCATCACTACACCAAGTTTTTCTTTAGTGGCAAATTTTGCGGCATTTTTTAATGAAACGCCACTAAAATTATGCATATTGCGGCATTTGCAAAACAAAACGCCATAAAGAGACACATAGCATGGCGTTTCTTTTACAAACGCCGCAATAGGTTACCTCTACTGGCGTTTCTCTTAAAAACGCCGCAATAGGGTCTATACTTTTAGTGGCGTTTCTTTTACAAACGCGCAATAGGTTGCCTCTAGTGGAGTTTCTCTTAAAAGCGTCGCAATAGGGTCTATACTTTTAGTGGCGTTTCTCTTACAAACGCCGCAATAGGTTTCCTCTAGTGGCGTTTCTCTTAAAAACACTGCAATAGGTTGCCACTAGTGATGTTTCTTTTAAAAACGCCGCAAAGTGCTATAACCAAAACACAAAAACTGTTGTCGTTTTGACCCCTCTCACTTAATCGAAACTCAGCCTCTTTTCCCCAAATTGAACCCTATTTTGCCCAAAACTCAGCCAATTGCCTCACCGTCCAACTCCATCTCCTCGTGTCTCGTCGGCCATCCAACACCGTCTCCATGTCGTCTCATCAGTCGTCCAACACCGTCTCCTCGTCGGCCGTCAAACGCTGGTTGTAGCAGGTAAGTCCCCTCTTTCGGCAACATCAAAACTAGAGATAAAATTTGTTGCTAATTCTCATTTAGTCTGTTATAATTTTTTTTTTAAATGAATTCTCATTTTAGTTTAGTATTTGAATAATGCCATGTAGAATTTACTTAATGCATATAACTGCATATTTGTTTAAGTAGTTGGTAAATCTTGTAACAATTCCTTTTCAATCTGTAGAAAAATTAGAGATACTGACTTTTCAATTTGTAGAATTTACTTAATGTGTATAACTGCATTTTCAATCTGTAAATCTTGTAACAAATGGTAAATCTTTGTCCAAAAATAAAGGAAAGTATCACAACTATTAAAGGATTGAACACTGTTTTTTACGCATATGTGTATCCAAAAATAACCTTTAAAAACTCAATATTTACTTGGTTCGATCATGTTCTAATTTACTTAAAGGAATTGTTATATGCATAAAACTCCCATTTGTAATTTTAATTTCTCGTATTATTTTGTGCACTATAATGATTTTAAGGAAAGTATCACAACTATTAAAGGATTGTACACTATTTTTTACGCATATGTGTATCCAAAAATAACCTTTAAAAACTCAATATTTATTTGGTTCGATCATGTTCTAATTTTAAATTGAAATGTTAATATATGTATCATCATGAATTTTAAAACTTTACTCATGAGTTGACGTGACGACAAGTTTATCAACTACTTAAACAACATTAGAGATACTGACTTTTCAATCTGTAGAATTTACAAGATTTACCATTTGTAATTATCACATAAAACTCCCTTTTCAATCTTTGTCCCTGAATTTACTTAATGCACATAAAACTCCCATTTGTAATTATCACATAAAAGTCATCTATCTTTGTCCCATCTTATTCATGTATTATTTGTGGGACTAGTTTATCTGCTCCCATTTGTAATTATTCATGATATCTGACTCCTAGATGGGTGGCACAAGTTTGTTATGCATTTAGTAGCATATATATATGTGTGATTATATTGTGTAATTTGAAAGCAATATGTTATCTTGAAAGTGGTTTGTAAAAAGGGCATCTTTAAGTAATTATTTGAGTAGCTTATAAGTAGCTTTCGTAGTTGATATGATCATGATTAAAAAGATATGTTGAAGCATGCTAATGATTTAATTACCAGATGTGATCTTGACTTGTATGTTAACATTAATTTCCTGTTCTTTTTGGTGCCACTTTAGTAATGCTTATCATTATTTTTTTCTTAGCATATCATTTACCTCTCTTAATAGTTTGGCAATTCTTATCTTCATTATCTCAACTTTTCTTGAAGTAAACTAAAGAAGATAATTTTCCCCAACATGTAACTTTCTCTTGAAATTCCATAATTGGTAATGTAATAGTTACATCTCTTCTCATCCTTCAAGTATGAATGATAGGTAGTTTATATCTTTAATTTGGATATGACAGAAATTGAAAATGGATAGGAGTTGGATGAATTTGCCAAGGGTAAACGCCGACTATCGGAATGGAGTAGAATATTTTCTAAATTTAGCTTTTGCAAATGCAAGCCAAGAAAATATGATTCTTTGCCCCTGTAAGAAGTGTGTTAACATTAATTGGCACATTCGTGAAGTTGTAAACAAACATCTAGTCGTTTTTGGCTTTGTTCCGGGTTATAGAAAATGGGTATTCCATGGAGAGTTGACATCTCGTACAGCTTCTTCCACGAGTAATCCACCTTTTCATCATAATTCTCATCGTGGAACTTTTAGAGAAGATGACATTGAGGGTATGTTGCGTGATGCATTTAATATGCATGATTATCATCAGTCTGATAGAGAAGATTGTGATATTGGTGTTACTGATTTCACCGAGATGGGAAGAAGTGGATGTGATGAAGAGCCAAATGGAGAAGCGTCAAAGTTTTACAATTTGCTTAATGAAATGAATGAACCACTTTATGAAAGATCAAAATATTCAAAACTCTCCTTTTGCATTCGCCTTTTCCATTTAAAATGCTTGGGAGGGTGGACCGGTAACTCTTTTACGCAATTATTAGAGTTTTGAGTGAAGTTTTTCCTTTTGCAAAAATTCCTCAATCCGGAAAAGATATGAAAAAAAATGATAAACGATTTGCGGCTTGGTTATGAGAAAATTCATAGTTGTCCGAATGATTGCATGTTGTATTGGGGTGATAGAAAAAAACCAAGAGTCCTGTCATGTATGTGGTAAATCTCAGTGGATGAATATGGACACAGAAAAATGTGAGTGAAGACAAAGTTGCAACACGAGCAAGAAAAAAGCCAATAAAGATTTTGCGATATTTTCCTCTAATACCCAGGTTTCAAAGACTTTTTATGTCTTCAAAGACTGTTAAGTCTATGAGGTGGCATCACGATGGACGAACAGATGATAGATAATTAAGGCACCCTGCAAATTCTTTAGCTTGGAAGACATTTGACCAAAAATTTCCAAGTTTTGCAGGAGATCCTCGCAATGTTAGGCTCGGTCTTGCATCTGATGGGTTTAATCCTTTTAAAATCATGAGTACTTCATACAGTACTTGGCATGTTATACTTGTTCCCTACAATTTGCCTCCATGGTCCATGAAACAATCATCATTTATTTTATCCATGATAATCCCAGGTGAGAAAGGTCCAAGGAATGATATTGACATCTACATGCAACCTCTTATTGAGGAGCTGAAACAATTATGGGTGGGTGTCGAAACATATGATGTGTTGAAGAAGGAGAACTTTAATTTGCATGCAGCTTTATTGTGGACTATTAATGATTTTCCCGCTTATGCAAATTTATCTGGGTGGAGTACCAAAGGTCGTTATGCTTGTCCTTGTTGCACTGCACAGACATGCTTGAACTAGTTGTATAATGGAAAGAAGTTCTGTTACATGGGACACAGTCGGTGGTTAGATGAAAATTATAGATTTAGATATGAAAAGAATATGTTTGATGGTACTAAAGAGTTCAGAAAAGCTCCTGAGCAAACAATCGGGTCTAATATCTTGTCGATGTTGAAACATATCAAGTTCACTTATGGAAAAACGAACCAACCACCAAACCCACGATCAAAGAATAAGAAGACAAAAGAGGTGTATGACCGTAAGTTTGAGCAGCTTAGTGATGATGACTCTGATGAATAGGATGATCCAAATGAGGCAGAGCTGTGGAAAAAAAAAGTATTTTCTTCAAGTTGCCTTACTGGAAGCATAACATTTTGAGACATAATCTTCATGTAAAGCACATTGAGAAGAATGTTTGTGAGAACATTATTGGGACCATTCTCAATGTCGATGGAAAATCTAAAGACAATCTAAAGAGTCGACTTGACTTAGTTGACGTTGGAATTCGGCATGATCTTCATCCTCAAGAACTTCGTAATGGAAAATTTTCGTTACCGCCTTCTATTTTTACGATGTCAAAGAAAGAAAAAGAAGTATTTTGCATGGTGTTGAAAGATATAAAGGTCCCAAATGGGTATGCATCAAATATATCTCGATGTGTCAGTGTTAAAGATCGAAGACTTTATTCTCTAAAGTCACATGATTATCACATATTGATGCAAGATTTAATGTCAGTTGCATTACGCGGTTGTATGTCAACTGAGGTGACATCTTGTATTATTGAACTTTCTAATGTAATGAAAGCTATTTGTGGGAAAGTTTTGATGGTTGAAGAACTTGAGAAACTACAAGATCGAGTCGCCTTGACTTTATGCAACATGGAGAAGATATTTCCACCTTCATTCTTTAACATTATGGTGCATTTGTTGGTTCATCTCCCTCACGAAGCTAAAGCTGGTGGACCGGTTTTCTATCGGTGGATGTATCCTATTGAGAGGTACAAATTGTTTAACATATATTCACACCATTGAACAATTCATTTAATTACAACTACTTATGTAATGTTCTGTTTATTACGGTTTAGGTTCTTGTGCAAGTTGAAGTCTTACTGTCGTAATAAGCGTTATCCAGAAGGATCAATTGCTGAAGGCTATTTAGTAGAGGAATGTTTGACTTTTTGCTCTAGATATTTGGAAGATGTTGAAACGAGATTCAATAGATCAAATAGAAATGAAGTGTGCATCAATAATAACTTAGCTGAGACTTATTTGTTTCAAAGTTTTGGTGAACCACTCGGCAAAGTTGAAATTGCATAGTTAGATGACAAGTCTTGGGTACAAGCACATCGATATGTTCTTTTCCATCATGACTCAACAAGGCACTTGCGGACGTAAGTTTATATAAATTCTAATATATTCACTTCATCTTTTACATTACTCATTCTTTAACCATGTAGCTTACTTTGTAGTGAATTTAAAGAAGAACTACAATCTCAAGTACGCTCTCGAAGATTACATCAAAGAGAAATTCATAAGTTGTTCATAGAAAATTTTCATGATTGGTTAGCGAAGATGGTAAGCAACTAAATCTTTGTACTACATGTACCTAATAACTTTTCTTCCTTTACTACATCAATATAAATGATAACTTATTCACCTTTTATGTATAATAGGTTTGGTGTGGGAGAGAAGTTAGTGAAGAGGTTAAGTGGCTTTCTCAAGGTCCAAATAGAATTGTTAAAAGATATAATACCTTTCTCATTAACGGGTTTAGGTTTCACATGAAATCTCGAGAAAGATTAAGAAGGACACAAAATTGTGGAGTAGTTGTAACTTCTTCAACTACAAGTTATGCTAGTGCTAGGGACAATCATCCTGTGGTGGGAGATGTAGAATATTATGGAATTCTTACATACATTATTGAGTGGGATTATTATGGCAAACAGAAAGTTGTGTTATTTCGTTGTGACTGGGCTGATGTAAATACGACTCGAGGCATTAGAAGAGATCAATTTGGTTTTACAATGGTGAACTTCTCTCGGTTAATTCACACAGGTCACCAATTGATGGACGAACCATATGTATTTCCTTCTCAAGTCAAACAAGTTTTCTATTGCTCTGATCCAACGAAAGAGGGTTGGTATGTTGTACTCCGTAACACTCCTAGAGACTTGATAGATATCGGGGATGGAAATAGAGATGACATTGAAATAAGATCAGAAACTCTGCCTTTTGCAGCACAAAATTTAGATAGAACAATCCATAGTTCTAGTTCACAATTCCGATGGGTTCGGGAGGACATGGATGAAGATTTTAATGAAAACTAATTGCATAACAATGTAGTAAGTTTTATATCTTAACTTATTAATTTATAATAGTATTGTTGTCTCTAATTACTAAAATTGTCTTTTGTTTATTGTAGATACTATGCCTAGGAGGAAATTAAGTGATCTACAGATAGTTCAAGTACCGAGAGAGGAGGAAGAAACAAATGATGATGATTTGTCTGGTGTTTGATCCTCACAAGTTCCGGAGATAGTTGAAAATATAGAGATTGATGGTAATGTCCAACGCTTTATTTAAATACTAGTTGTTTGTTATTATTGACTTGATTTTAAAAAAATTATTGAATTGTTTTTATATAGGTGGAAATGGTCAAAGTCGTAAGAGTGGAGGGCGCACGACATTGAATGAATTGTACAATCTTCCCGCTGGTGAACGCGTGAAAGTTTCAAGAAACGATGTTGGCCAACCCATTGGGGCAGAAGCATGTGTTCTAGGTAGTTACTTAGGCATTGTTGCACGCAACTCTGCGATTTTGCCGATCAATTATGAGTCATGGCGTCAGATGCCGAAAAGTAACAAAAATCAGGCTTTGGATCTTGTTAAGGTAATAATGTCAATGTAATAATAATCTATTACAGTTCAAAATAATATTTATATTTGCTTTGATTCTGTCATTTGTAGGATAAATTTTCTTTAGAGGTCTCAGACGATTATGTGAATCATGCATTAGGAAAAATTGAGAGACAATAAGAGCTTCTTGAAAAAGACATATTTCAAGAATGATCTCAGTCTTCAAGAGAAGATGCAAAATGTCCCGCCAGGAATTCTCCAATATCAATGGGAAGATGCAGTCAGGTTTTGGAGTTCAACGAAAGGAGAGGTATGATCGATGCACTTTAAAAAATAATAATGTCGTTATAATATTGGCTTTATACGTAATGTAAATTTTAAATTGTAGGATCGAGAGGGGGTTGGAGTTGCTAGCAGACAAAAATAGAAGTTTACTCACACCGCCGGGTCGAAGAGTTTTGCTCGTATAGCTAATGGCGAGGTATTAGTATTATTATTTTTAATTATTGATTAGTTTTTAATAAATTACTTTTTGTGAGTATTAATTTCTATTATACATTGTAGCAAATTACAACTGGCACTAGCGTTGGACGGATAAAGCTCTTTGACAATATGCACACAAAAAATGATGGCTCTCCTATGACTCTCGAAGCTGCAGAAATTATGGTATGTTCATTAGACAAAAAAATTCGATTATGTTATATTTAATATCAATAATATAACATTTTTAATTAATCCCCATGAGAAATTGAAGGAAAAAAGGACGGAGTATGAAGCTACAGCTTCAACCAATGGTTTTGTTAATATGGAAGAGATCGAAAATCAAGTTATTGTTGGCGTCTTGGGTCCTGAAAGATATGGTCGGGTTCACTGCCAATGATCTTTCGTTACCCCGACAAAATATTTTGGGCCTAACTCGTCTCAGTACATGCCATCACAGAGCCAATCTTCTCAAGCAGAAGTTAATAAGTTAAAACAACAGTTAACTCAATTTCAAGTCGAGGTACAAGCGAGAGAAGCTGAGAGAGAAAGGAGAGAAGCTGAGAGAGAAGCAGCATATCTAAAGCTTCAAAGAGATTTTGAAGAAATGATGGTGATGTTAAAGCAGAACCAACCAAAGAATCCTCCATCTTAGTTCATTCATGTGTGAATTCAAATAAAAAATGTTGAACTACATTTTAATTCAACGTTTGAACTATATTTCACTTTAATGTTCTAGACTTGAATTTGTTTTTGTTGTTATTCTAGATTGTTTTGGAGTTTTTTTTAAATTTTAATGTTATAGTTGGATTATTCTGGATTATTTTTGTTGTTTTTGTTGTTACATGTTATTTGAGTAATTTATATTTTAAAAATATATTTTATAGGGGCAGTGCGTGTAGCGGCGTTTTCTTAAAAATGCCGCTAAAAATGCATAACATATAGTGGCGTTTACAAGAGAAACTCCTCCACAGAACAGCCAATGTCGGCGTTTGGAAAGACAAACGCCGCTATAGAAGCATCATTTCCGGCGTTTGGAAATGAAAACGCCACTACAGACCACTAACTTGTTGCGGCGTTGTAACCCCCTTAGCCCGGCCTAGACGCTCGACCCGAACTACGAAGATTACACGGGGAAAACCAAAGTCAACCCGAAATTCAACCTTGATTAACGACCCTTTTTCTCTTTTTATCTTTTCTAGATGCTCATTATTAGCCTATGTGATTAGCAAATCATTTCAGTGGAAGCAACACAGCGAACGAACCCAAACAAGGGTTCAATTGCATAGAAACGTCTTTTAGGGACTAAAATGTAAATTTCCAAAATTATAAGAACTAAACAAGTTTCAATGTTACCGATCCGTAATTAATCATATAACATGCCATCATGTCAAAATTTATCACAAGCAGATCATTCAAACTCATTAAATTAAGCAACCAAAACTCAGGGACCAAAATGTAAGAAACAGAAACCTGAAATAGATCAAATTCAAACTCAACGGTCAGGCGTTTCGAAACGGATGGCCCTGTACCGAAACGGTCGTTTCAAAACTTGGTTGACCGTTTCGATATTCGGGTGCGTTCCGAGACCCGTATCAAAACACACATTTCATGTAGCAAAACTGTTTCGGTACGTCCCTACTTGTTCCGAAACCTCGTGGCCATTTCAGGCCTCTGTTCCGAAACAGGCAAGGGCGTTCCGATACACCTTGCCCTGCAACAGCAGATCTTGCTGGTTTTTCACGTCTTTTCATATTCAAAACATTCCTGAAACATGCCACAACATGCATACAACATAGATACACACCAACGGTCATCATTTTGAGGCATTAGCTACGACATGACATCCAACATGCAAACATAGATACTAAAGGCATGCTCCCTAGTCCACCAAAGCTTACAAGCTAAAACCAACATTCACATCCAAAATCAAACCATAATGGCCAATTACAACTCAAGGATAAACCACCAAACATGCTCAAAGTAAAGGGAAACATCCTCAACCATTCCAAAGTATAAATCCCACCCATTGTCTTTTATTACACCAAAGTAAAGCCACATACTTTGCAAGATTAAAAGCTTGGATTCCCCTTGCTTACTTGCTGCCTCGAATGCCTAGTTTTATGCATTGATGAAACAAAAGAGCGTAAGCACAAAGCTTAGTGAGGACCGTTATGCAACATCCATCAATGCATTTCACACCATTGGCAAAACCACCATTTCATATCTAATGCCTTTACATAAAACATGTCCATTCAAGAACATCAATGCACTTTCTAAAACATGCTCATATACAACATTTAAATAAGCAAATAAACCTTTGCTCATGCTTCACCAAGCATCTCATGCATCCTTGCATCATTTACAAGCATCCCATGCTTAACATTAATCATTTACATTATATTGGCTCGCAAGTGATAATCCATAAACCATATCAACACAAGACACAATTGGATACGCGGATTACAAGCGTTGTCCCACACGCTTCATACATACTACCGGACTACACAAGGTGGAGATCAATGGAACAATCACAACCCCTCAACACCCGTGATGGAGATTAATGGCACTATCACAACCCCTCAACATCACTCATCGGTAGTTGTATAATTCCACTAATGAGAGTACGGGACTCATACACAAGACTCACACACAAAATTAAACCATTCACCATTGTGGTCTTAACCTCAGTCGTTAGGGTACTTGGATGGAGATTATGGCACTATCACAACCCCTCGACATCCAAGGTGACTTTATTCACGGTGCACCCAATAATATAGCCGGCTAACTATATCCGATTAACACAACCAAAAACCATTTCCATCACTTGCCAATATAATCATTTAACCTCATTAATCCACTATTTTACAAGCATAAACACAATGCCATTTCCACAAGCATATTATGCTTAACATCACATGCATTCAACACATGAAAACCAAGGATCACTTACCTAGTGCATCCTTAACATAATGGCATTAAAATCCAGCAACATTCATGCGTAAAACATGCTTAAAAACAGTAAACAAATCCACACTTAACTCAAGTGCATTTTCATCAAACATAGCACATTTCCAAGAGAGGGATTTCCGAATCACTTACTCTTGAGCTTAGCTAAGTGTATCAAACATACACTAAGCTCCCAAGACCACGCTCAAAGCGTTACAAAGTAGGAAATTGCATTTCCACTCACAGATACGCGAAGCCTTGCTCGCCGACATGAAAATCACTCTTTCGGAGCCTCCAACAACACCTCGTTTGCTTCTGGATCAAGATCCCCTGTTTTCACATCATCAAAACGGAGATCTAAATGCATTAAAATGCATTCCAACACCAGCAACAATTCACAAACACGTTGCTCACCCAAACTACACCAAAATACCCATCCAAAATAACCGAAAACTCAATCGATTGCTTCCTAAACCAAGCCCAGCCAACATACATCACTTACAACCCATCATAAGCACCAAAACACATCTAACAAACAACCTAACCCAACCTTATACCTCCAACAATCAAGATTCCACCATTTCACCTCAAAAACTCACTTAAATCAACCAAGAAACTCAAGGATCTAAAGGATTTCGGGATCTATGTTATCAACACTTCATTTTAACATATTAATCAACTTAGAACTCAATTAAAATCAACACAAAATAGAGCTTAACTCATC
Organism: Hibiscus trionum; assembly: GCA_030270665.1. Lineage (NCBI taxonomy): Eukaryota > Viridiplantae > Streptophyta > Magnoliopsida > Malvales > Malvaceae > Hibiscus > Hibiscus trionum. Next base: position 7,596,183 of record BSYR01000046.1, read on the forward strand.
AAGTCCGAAAATTAAGATTTCAACCAATTTCACAAGATTTTGATCTCCAATCAACACTATAATGAAAACTCAACCAAAAATAGTATTTAGAAGCCAAATATCTTGGAAATTTCAATAAAGAACTTTGATTAGAGGTTGAGAACTGGATTTACCTCCAATCCTTGCTTCCCTCAATGAATGACAAGTTTTCCTTAGCAAAATCTTGAAGAACTAGGAAAGATTTCTTGAAAATGGTTTAGGAAATATTGAGAGAGTTTTTGGGAGAAAGAATTCTGGAGAAAGAATTCTGGAGAAAGATGAGTGAAATAGTGTTTGGCTGAAAATGAGAAAGAGTTGGTAGTTACGTAATTGAAAATCTCACATTAACTACTTATTTTAATTAATTAATATAAATCTAATTAAAGCCATTTAATTAAAAGCCTTTTAAAACACATGTCATATTGAGGAAAGGTCAAATTGACTTAAAGCCCCCATAAAGATTCTAAGATTTTGGCCTCTACATTAAAAAAATCACATTTTTCCCAGTTTTGAAACTTTACAATTTGGTCACTACTCAAAATGTTCCATTTTCGAAATCCGTTTTGTAAAATTGACTTGACCAACCTTTTAAACATATTTTTAGAGGATTTTATCAATTTTTACCACATTTTTATCCTACCCCGATCCTTGATTTCCTTAAATCACCTTACGCGATTCGAACCGTTCTCGACCGGTCCGATCCGATGTCTAAAACATCTAAGCCCAAAACCAGGGCGTTGCAGGCGTTTTATGTACAAACATCGCTATAGAATGCACTTTCCCAGCGCTTGGAAATAAAAACGCCACTACAGACCACTGACCTGTTGCGGCGTTTTATGTACAAACATCGCTATAGAATGCACTTTCCCAGCATTTGGAAATAAAAACGCCACTAAAGACCACTGACCTATTGTGGCGTTTTATGTACAAACGCCACTATAGAATGCACTTTCCCGGAATTTTGATTTACAAACGCCGCTATAGACCACTGACCAATAGCGGCGTTTATACGACTAAAACGTTGTTACCTTTCGCGACGCTGCTTCTTGCGGCTCTTTTGGCGGCGTTTTTCTTAGCGCCGGGAGTGTTTTTAGCGGCGATAAAAATGCCGCTATATGGTTATAAAAACGCCGCTAAAAGTCTTTTTTGTTGTAGTGCATGTACCGAAGCAGCTGGTTGTTATGTTAGTTGAGGAAATATTCTGAAGTTCTGATTCTTTACGTTTTGATCCCTGAATGTTGTCGTTGCGATTAAATGAGCATGAATGATTGTTTTGAGCTGAGTTTTGACAGAGATGCATGTAACTTGATTAATTTAAAGATGGTAATCTAAAATTTAAGGAATCCCTCGTAATTTGTTAAATTTACAAAATGGTTCCTAAAATCGTATTTGAAAGCAATTGAGCCTTAACCGATGTTCGATTGATTTTGTGTATGTTCCGCTGCAATGATAAAATTTAGGTTTCTAACAAACATCTAGACAAGATAAGAAAAAAATAATAGGGTTGTTTATTGAGGTAAACCTTCCCGGTTTACTTCAATACTCCCCGTATGATCCATTCGGATCGGTCTATCGCCTAGGCCAGGTCGAGGGGGTTACAGTATCCATATGCAAAAGAGCCAAAGAAAAGTCGAAGAAGCTTGAGAAACTATATTCCAAAGAAGAGAAGAAAGATGGTGTTCCATATTGTAGTAACCTCTTCCAATCACCCAAGGTGGATGGTGTTATGGCTCTCGATAAGCCCAAGTTATCTTCTAACTCAAATGAATTAAATTCATATTCTTTTAATGAGTTACGAGATGCATTTGATGAATTCTTTTTGGAATTTGAGACCATAAATTCTAAATTTAAGAAAATGAATTCTAAACTTGAAATTGAAAACGATTTTCTTTTGAAATCAATACTTGACTTTGAAAACCAAAATGATATTTTGAAAAAGGATTTAGAGTTTTCAAAAATAAGGAATGAAGTTTTATAAAAAGAAAATCTTGATTTGAAAGCTATGCTTGAATACTTAACAAAAGAAAAAGAAATTGTTTCTAATAATTCATCTAATCTCATAATGACAAATTGCTCACATTGTCATTATCATTGTCATTCCTTACATACTTGTCCTATAAAGAAGAAAAAATCTTATAGGATTAAACAAGTATGGGTTCCTAAGGGAACTAAAGACATTGTTACTAAAGTGAATGGATCCAAAGCAATTCGGATACCAAAAATCAAGTAAATTTCTTTTGTAGGTGTGTGTTGGAGCAAATGGAAAGCAAAGCAAAGATATGTAAATGCTCTAGTCACACAAGAAGAAATGGGGTAACCTCTAAGCTTAAAGCTTCTATTTTTATATATTTGGTAATCTAATTTTCATTTTTAAAGTCTTGAATAATTTTTGAGCCTCAAATTGATGCTTGAGTAAGGAGAGCCTATTTTCAAAACAAAATTTCTTATTTTGTCAAAATTTTAAACTCTCCATTGTTAGGGACTTAAATGTTTTCAAACTTCAGTTTGAACCATTTTTGATATAACAAAAAGAGGGATGATGTTTTTGAAAAATTGAATTTTCATTTGAATAAGGGAGAGCTTTAAGTATTTCTCAATCTTTAATCTCTTATTCAAAATTTCTTTTACTAAGGGGGAGAATCTCAAACACATTTTTTCAAGTTGGTTTTATTATATCAAAAAGGGAGAGAATGTTAGGATATTTGTTATAATATAATAAATGAAAAATAGTTTTTGACTAAATTGAAAAGATTTCAAAATGTTTTTAAGTCCAAACAACTTGAAAATATGTTTGAGGAGTTTTCAAAAGGTTTTGGAAGGTTTCAAAACATTTTAAATTAGCCAAACTTGAGTTTCTAACAGTCTCGTACCGATATGGTATACACCGTATCGGTACAGTTTAGGGTTTTAGCTACAATATTTTTCCTGAACCCAAAAACCGCACCAGTACAGGCCTAGCTGTACCGATACGCGTAGGGTCGTACCGGTACGCACTTAAGCGTATTGATACTGGAAGCTTGAAGCGCGCACAACGGCTATAATAGCTAGTAGGCGTACCGATATAGGTAACCCGCGTATCGATACGGGCTGCACTAGAACTGCAATTTCAGCATGGAAATCTGTCCCCAACGGCTCTAAATCATCCCCAACGATCACCAACGGCCACAAGCTCATTCCTAACTATATTATGAAGGCTGGAACATTTGAAGATGATTAAAGAACACATCCAAGCAAGATGATCAAGAGAATTAGAGTCTAAATCATATTTCTTCAGTTCTCTTGTACATAGTTTAGAGAGTGCTCAATTTGTATATCCTTTGTACTCTTTCTTGTGAGCTCAATTGTGTAAACACCCACCTTGTGAGGTATTTAGTTTATCAAACAAATCCTTTGTAAAAGGAGAGGTTCTAGTTTAGCCTTAGACAAAAACTAGAGTGTATCTATCTTAGTCGTGAAAAGATAGGGTTGTAAAGGTTTCCTCCTAAGCCTTGAAAAGAGATTGAATTCTTAGTGAATTGGGAAATCTTTAGTGGTGTTCTAAGGTAATGGATGTAGACTAGGTTGGGTAGTCAAACCACTCTAAAATCCTTGTGCAAATTGTCTACCCTTATTTCGGTTTTTAAAAGTTCAACCAAGGACCAAAATCAACCCTCTTGATGGTTTTCAGTGATCGATTCGAGCATGATACAAGCTTAACAATTGGTATCAGACCCTCATCTCCATCTAAGTACTAACATCAGGGAGTAAAGATCATTTGCTGGAAGTCCACCATTCAAGAAAATGGCAAGATTTGAATAAGGCCGCTCTATCTCGTGTCCTCCTCTCTTTTAAGGAGAAGCATACTTCCAATGGAGCAACCTCATGAAGTATTGCATCAAATCTCATGATTATGAGGTTTGAGACATTATTGAAGATGGCTACTTGGAAGCTTCTAAGAAGAAGAAGAAGCAAAGGAGTGAAAACGACACGAAGGCAAAGCTAAACGCAAAAATGATGCACATCCTTCTTTGTGGCCTCAATGAAGAAGTTTCCAAGAAGGTTTCCACATGAAAAAGAGCCAAAGAAATGTGGGAGAAGCTTGAGAAACTATATGGCAAAGAAGAGAAGGAAGATGGTGTTCCCTCTTGTGCTAACCTCCTCCAATCACCCAAGGTGGATGGTGTTATGGCTCTCTATGAGCCCACTGTATCTTCTAACTCAAATGAATTAAATTCATATTATTTTGATGAGTTACAAGATGCATTTGACGAATTATTTTTAGAATTTAAGACCATGAATTCCAAATTTAAGAAAATGATTTCTAAACTTGAAATTGAAAACGATTTTCTTTTGAAATCAAAACTTGACTTTGAAAACCAAAATGATATTTTGAAAAAGGATTTAGAGTTTTCAAAAATAAGCAATGAAGTTTTAGAAAAAGAAAATCTTGATTTGAAAGTTAAGCTTGAATGCTTAACAAAAGAAAAATAAATTGTTTCTAATAATTCATCTAATCTCATAATGAAAAAGTGCTCACATTGTCATTATAATGGTCATTCCTTATATACATGTCCTATAAAGAAGAGAAAATCTTATAGGATTAAACAAGTATGGGTTCCTAAAGGAACTAAAGACATTTTGACTAATGTGAATGGATCCAAAGCAATTTGGATGCCAAAAATCAAGTAAATGTCTTTTGTAGGTGTGTTGGATCAAATGGAAAGCAAAGCAAAGATATGGAAATGCTCTAGTCACACAAGAAGAAATTGGGTAACCTCTAAGCTTAAATCTTTTATTTTTTATATCTTTGGTAATCTAATTTTCCTTTTTAAAGTCTTCAATAATTGTTGAGCCTCAAATTGATGCTTGAGTAAGGGGAGCCTATTTTCAAAACAAAATTTCTTATTTTGTCAAAATTTTAAACTCTCCATTGTTATGGACTTAAAAAATTTAAAACTTTGGCTTGAACCATTTTTGATATAACAAAAATGGGGAGAATGTTTTTGAAAAATTGAATTTCAATTGAATAAGGGAGAGCTTTAAGTATTTCTCAGTCTTTAATCTCTTATTCAAAATTTCTTTTACTAAGGGGGAGAATCTCAAACACAATTTTTCAAGTTGGTTTGATTATATCAAAAAGGAGGATATTGTTAGGATATTTGTTTTAATATAATAATTGAAAAATAGTTTTAGACTAAACTGAAAAGATTTCAAAAAATGTTTTTAAGTACAAACAACTTGAAAATATGTTTGAGGAGTTTTCAAAAGGTTTTGGAAGGTTTAAAACGTTTTAAAGTAGCCAAACTTGAGTTTTTAACATTCTCATATTGATATGGTATACATTGTATCGATACAATTTAGGTTTTCAGCTACAACATTTTTCCAGAACCAAAAAACCATACCGGTACAGGTTTAGACGTACCGATACGTTATGTTTTCAAAACCCCTCAACGGCTATTTCCAGGATAGGTCTTATCGATAAGCCTCATAAGCGTATCGATACTCGAAGCCTGACGCGCGCACAACGACTATAACGGCTAGTAGGCGTACTGATACGGGTAACCCGCGTATTGATACAGACAGTACCAAAACTGTAATTTCAACATGTAAATCAGTCCCCAACGGTCACCAACGGCCACAAGCTCATTCCTATCTATATTATGAAGGGTGGGAATTTTGAAGATGGTTAGAGAACACATCCAAGCAAGATGATCAAGAGAATTAGAGTCTAAATCATATTTCTTTATTTCTCTCGTACATAGTTTAGAGAGTGTTCAATTTGTATATCCTTTGTACTCTTTCTTGTGACGTCAATTGTGTAAACACCGAACTTGTGAGGTATTTAGTTTACCAAACAAATCCCTTGTAAAATGATGGGTTCTAGTTTAACCTTAGACAAAAACTAGAGTGGTTCTATCTTAGCCGTGAAAAGATAGGGTTGTAAAAGTTTCCTCCTATGCCTTGAAAAGGGGACGAATTCTTAATGAATTGGGAAATCCTTAGTGGTGTGCTAAGGTAGTGGATGTAGACTTGGTTGGGTAGTCGAACCACTCTAAAATCCTTGTGCAAATTATCTACCCTTCTTTCGGTTTTTAGCCAATTCAACCAAGGACCAAAATCAACCCTCTTGACAGTTTTCGGTGATCGATTCGAGCGTTCTACAAGCTTAACAATTGGTATCAGAGCCTTATCTCCAACGAAGTACTAACTTCCGGGAGTAACGATCATTTGCTCGAAGTCCACCATTCAAGAAAATGGCAAGATTTGAAGAAGGTCGCTCTATCTCGTGTCCTTCTCTCTTCAAAGGAGAAGCATACTTCCAATGGAGCAACCTCATGAAGTATTTCATCAAATCTCATGATTATGAGATTTTGGGTCTATGGAAATTAGTTCCCAAAATCTTGGTTCCCTTGGGAATCCAAGAAGCAATAGCATGTAAATCATTACAAGCAATTAGGTTCTTAGGAACCTAAACACTCCTAATCCGATTACCTCTAGAGGGCCTTTGGATGCCTCTTTGTTTGTGATTAACAAAGTTTCTTTTTATAAAGTTGGGTTTTGAAAATTCACCTTTTTTAAAACTTGAATTCCCAACTTTGCTCAAAGAAGCTTTGAGATCATTCACCTCCTTATGGTGATGATCATTAAGTTCGGAAAGAAGGTTTGTTTAAATCAATGTTTTCTTTTTCAAAATATGTTAAATTATCTTTTAAAGCACAAACCTTCTTTTCAAGTTCGGAATTGGTTTTAGATAAGGTATCGTTTTGTGTTTTTAAATCAAAAATGATTTTCTTGTCTTTCAAAATTAATTCCTTATATTTCTCAACCAATTCATCATATACCTCTTGTAACTCATCATGTACTTCTTGAAGCTCATCATATGTAAAATCAAAGTTAGATGAGTTAGAGGTTACCTTAAGATCCTCCTCCAAAGCCATGAGGCAAAGGTTCATATATGGCTCAATTTCTTGCACTCGTAGCAAATGAGTTGACCCTTCTCTTTCTCCTTGTTCTTGTTCTTGAAGTCTCCTTTTCGAATGAACTTTCTACCTCTATTAGACTTCATGAATCGAGTGAAACTTTTGGCTAACATGACCATTTCCTCGTCTTCCTCCTCACTTGAATCGCTCTCTTCATGTGAAGCTTTAAGAGCAATTCCAATCTTTTTCTTCTCTACTTCTTTATTCTCTATTCTTTTCTCTTCTCTTTTCTTCTTCTCTTCTTTTCTTCATGATCTCAAGGGTAAGGAGTGACCCCATTAGTGCATCGAGTTTCAATGTCTTCAAATCTTTTGCCTCAATGATGACGGTCCTCTTCCTATCCCATGACTCGGTAAGAGAATAGAGAAGCTTCCAGACAAGCTTATCTTTGGGAATGACTTCACTGAAGCCTTTGAGACCGTTGACGATGATGGAGAAACGATCAAACATCTTGGTGACGCATTCATCGAGCTCCATCTTGAAATTTTCTTAGCTCAAATTGAGGATTCCAATTTCGGTTTCCTTGACATCATTGGTTCCTTCATATGTGGTCTATAGCTTGTCCCACACCACATTCGCACTTATACATGAAGACGTCTTCGAGTACATGTCTGGTCCAAGAGCACACAATATCATGTGCAATGTTTTGTCGTTTACTTGAAGCTTCTTCTGATCATCATCGGTCATCTCGATCTTGGACTTGGGAACGAGTCTACCATCTACATATCTCTTCATTGGAATTGATGGACCATCTTCCACTACACCTATAAGAGGTAGTCATTTACTTTGATGAAGAGCCTCATCCTATTCTTCCAAAAAGGATAGTTATTCCCATTGAAATAAGGAGGTTTGGTGATGGATTGTGACTCGTAGAGGTTTTGGTCAGAGGTAGATATCATTGCTTGAATTGTAGGTTGATCAATCTCTCCTAGAATTGACTGAAGAGGGTTAATCCTTCCAATAAGTGTAGCTCTGATACCAATTGTTGAGATGATCAAACAATGTCGAATTGGCCAAGATGGCGTGAATTGGCTTTTTAGAATGAAAGGGAGCAAAATAGCAAAATAAAAATCGAAGACAAAGCAATTTAGAGTGGTTCAAGCTTTTAACAAGCTCTACATCCACTAACTTAGCTCTCACTAAGGATTTCAACCAATTTACTACTGAATTTTTCCCATTTTCTAGGATTAGGAGGAAACTGTTACAAAGATCAAAGTTTTCTACCCAAAGCTTAATCAAAATCACTCTTTTACAAGAAGAAGTTGGCAAACTGAAAATAGACTTCTCAATAGGTAAAATATTTGCCCAATTACAATAGCACACTCCCCAAACTTGAAATGAAAGATTACAAATGAATTACACAAGTTGAGTGTAAGGGTTTGACTCTAAATGGCTTAAAAGGATTGGATTTTTGCTTAATTGTGCTTGACTTGATGAATAGTTGTTGTTATAGCTTTAGAGGGTAGCTTTTATAGCTTCTCATTGAATTCTAGCCGTTTGGGTGGTTGGCATCATCAATAGAGCCGTCGAGCTCTCTTTTTCTCATCATAAATGCACTTCTACAATCTACCGTATCGGTATACGGGGTACTCGTATTGATACATGTCTTAAAATAGAAAGAGTCATTGCATGTAATAAAGAAGGCGTATCGAAACAATAAAGGGGTCATACCGATACAGTTATAGGTCATATCGATGCAATTTTTGCAAACTTAGACACTGCTAAACTCCGTATCGATACGCTAATGGGGTGTATCGGTACAGGTAACTGAAATTCAAAAGTTTGCTAATTTCATCTAACTGACAAGGCAACGGTCATATAATAAATGAAAAGATTTGAAAATCTTAACCCCCGTATCTATACGGTATAGGTCCGTATCAGTACGCTTAAACAAAAACCTTAAGCCCAGATGAATACCGTATCGCAACAGACATTGCCGTTTCGAAACACCCGTATCGATACAGGCTCAGCCGTATCGAAACGTAAAATTCCAGTAGCTAATTAAGATGAGGCCGTATCGAAACGTTGGGATAGCGTATCGAAACACATGTGTAGTTTTGTAAAATTTGGCTTTGAAAAGGCAAGGCCGTATCGAAACACTTATATAGTGTATCGAAACGCCTGGGCGATTTTGTTAAGTTTGGCTTTGAAAGCACTTAGAAAAGTTTGTGGGGTTTAAGTTTTTACTTGGAAACATTTTAGCTTTAAAATCCTTGTCAATAGTTAGACTTTTAAATACTTAAAAATTTATTTACCTTGTAATTTGGTCCTTACACTATTTGTTATATCAAAATCAAACATCAGTTTTACATTCACCAATATTTAAAATGTAAAAAAATAAAAGGAAAAGGGAAACCAAGTAAATGAGCTTACAAACGAGCTTGTTTGTGAACATAAACGAACGGAATACACCTCTGTTCGTGTTCGCTTGTTTATTAAACGGGCATAAAAATTTGTTCATACTCGTTTATTTAGCTGAATAAACGAACGTTATACGAACGGTTCACTAACAATTCGTCGAACGCTCTATTCATTTACCACTCTTGGTTGAACTAAAGAAGAATAGGCATGTATCCTCAAATTTTTTGGTCTAATAATAATTTAGGTCCTTTTAAATTTAAATATGAGACAAATTAGATCTTGCCCCATAAATTTTGAGTAAAATACATAATAAGCCATTACAGTTTTATAATTCAATATTTTGGCCCCTGCTAATATTCGATCCTGGCTCCACCTTGGTACCTTAGCTTTCATTGGTAAGGACAAGGAGGACACAGCTATTAATGAAACAATATTAAATTAAGTAAATAGACAACGGTTTCACCAATCGTCCACGCCTCTTTATTGTTCTGTGCACATCCCACTATATTATTTGGTTTAAAAGTAAGGGTAATTACTTCTATAATCATTTAATTATGGGGAGGTTCTATCATAGGCAGATCTTCTACGGAAGCTCCCCAAAAATCTGGTTTAAGGCTTCCAAAAGTTAAAAAAATATATATCCTAATAACTTTCAAAATTTTTGAAATTATTCCAATTTTAGTTGTCCCCTACAAAATTTAATGCAAGATTCGTCTTGTGTTTTATTTTGACCAATAATTTTTTTAATTTTGTCAATCAGATTATTTAACTATTTAAATAATATGAGTATTATCAATCAAGCTACCAAATATTAGAACTTAATAGAAACACTAATGTGATTAAATTTATTGAATTAAATTAAAATTTAAAATACATTAATAGAATGTGTAAGTAATGAGGATCAAATGTGTAATTATATAAATTTATTTAACTGTCACATCAACATTTTTATTAATAAATTTTAACGATTAGTGGCTTGATATCAATATAATAGTTAAGTGATCTAATTGAAAAAACTAAAAGATCAATCATCAAAATAGATCCTTTACCATAATTAACTAACTATAGAATTAGTTTACCCTAAAAAGTAAATACTTTAATTATTATTTGGACCACCATCCAAAAACTGCACACTTTCATCCTTATAAGCTGAAAACAAAGATGAAGTGCAGACAAAGTTGAAGAAAGAATGGGCAATGGGTTTGTTTCCTGCAGTTTCCTCCTCCTGCTTTTTGTCTCGGTAATTATAGTTCAAATTCAGTCTATGTTTCATTCCTTTAGTGATATCCCAGATTATTGATGCGATTGTAATTCAACTTTTTGGCACAGCTTGCTCCTGGTGAAGCCTCTAATGGAGTCGACGTTCTACGACTCCCCAGCATGGGTCTTGATGATCATTCATCGTCTGACGGCCAGCACGAGAGCTTGGCAGTGAGCATGGATGATCCTAATGACCCCGCGGTTCAGGTGTTCGCCCTAATAAAGGATCTCGTGGTAGGGAAAACAATGCCAATCTACTTCCCCTACATAAAAGATCCGACCTCTTTTCAGTTCTTCCCTAAAGAAGCAACCCAACACATCCCCTTCTCGTCCGAGGAGGTTCTGGAGATTCTCCGGTTCTTCTCCTTCTCCCCGGACTCAAAACAAGCCTTGGCGATACGACAAACACTCGAGATCTGCGAGAAGGAACCGAAAGAAAACGAGGCCCGCGGCTGTGCCACCACTCTAGAATCCCTGGCGGATTTTGCACGAGGCATCTTAGGATCAGACACCCGAGTCCAGATCCTAAGATCGTCTCTACTTTCAAACTCATCGACTCCGCTTGTTCAAAACTACACCATTCTAGATTTCAAAGGGATCGCAACCGGAGACATTATACCGTGCCACAGCGAGCCGTATCCTTATCCTGTGTACTATTGCCATTTCCAACTCGGTGCCGATAGCAAAGTGTTCAAGGTTTACCTCAGAGGTGACAATGGCGAGCTGGTCGAGTCGGTGTTTCTTTGTCACATGGATACCTCGACATGGAGGCCCGGTCACGTCGCATTCCGTCTTCTCGATGTCAAGGCGGGGGAGTCTGAAGTTTGCCACTTCTTGGCGGCACACGATCTAGTTATGTTTCCTATTCCAAAATAAGAAAGAAAAAAAAAACAAGCATTGCAATGCAGTGCATGTACCGGTAATAAAATGAAAATAAAAACTACTACTTAATCTGGAATTAAGTGAAACAAGATAGTGCTGTAATGGTATATATTAGCTGAATGGTTAAGGTTGTCGGTGATTAGTCTCTTCCAAAAGTTTGTCCAAATCAAGTTGACGAAATTTCAATATTAGGTGAATGGTTAAGGAGTTAAATCACTTTGCCATTAAACAAAAAAAAATATTGTTATGTGTTAGAGTCTGTGACTTAAATTCTATTTTGATTCTGTTTTGAAAATTTTATGGTGTATCTTAATTGGTGAAGAAACAAGTTAGAAAAAAAAAAAAAAGAGATTTGTAGTGGATGCAGAGGCGCGTGAGCTGAACCCTAAAGGGGTATGGGGGCATAGCTCCCGCGATACTAACATTGATGCACGTTCAGTCGGTACACGATTATATTTGATGTATTAGATATTGAATTGAAGTGGGAAACTTAGTTGAAATGGATTTTTTTTTTACGCAAGTTTACTTTATAATCAAGTAAATAGTTTTATATATAAAATGAGGTTTGGCCACTTATATTATAAGATAACGGTAAATAACAATTATCACAAAAATAAAAGAGACACTAAAACTTTATATGAAATGTTATTGACGGAGAAATATCACAGACATAAGAGGAGAATCGAAATAATTCAAGATGATGCGCTCCCTTAATTCGCACACCAAAACACTATTTATAGGTTAGAAAAGAAGCTTGTGTATCATTTTTTTTAATTCAGGTTTTTCTCTCGAGGCGCATGTTGTATCTATCGCGCGCTGACTAATTTCTTGGTTTTTTGTCTCAATTTTGCTTGTTCCTTCCGGATTCTGGTTTTCTTTCTTCTTTTTTGCTTCAAGTTCATGGTGGATTGTGTTGATTCTGCTGATAAATCGAAATCTCGTGCTACTGGAGATTTGGGTTTATCACATTCTGTGGAGCTTCTTCAGGAGGGGTGCGAGTAGGGATGTAAAAACAGGTAATCAGATGGGTTTCAGGTCGGGTACTGTCAGGTCGGGTAAAATCGGGTACAGGTAATTTTTCTGTTTTGACTCGACTCGGGTCGGGTGCGGGTCCATTTCAGGTCGGTCCATTTCAGTTCAAGTCCATTTCATGTCGGGTCCATTTCAGGTCGGGTCAAAACGGGTCGGGTCCGAAGCAGATAATTGACAGGTTAATTCGGGTTCGGATACACTTCAGGTCGGGTTCATTTCAGGTCGGGTCCATTTCAGGTCGGGTCCATTTCAGGTCGGGTACGTTTCAGGTCGGGTCCGTTTCAGGTCGGGTGCATTTCAGGTCGGGTAATTTCAAGTCGGGTAGTTTCAGGTCGGGTAATTCAGGTCGAGTTATTTTCGGGATTGGAATTCGTATTGAGTTTGAGTTTGGTACAACCGTACAAGTAATTGACAGACTTTAGGTTGGCCTTCGCCAATCGTCATTGATTTGAAGTTAATTATTTAAAGTTATATCAAATTAAAATTATAAAACATTGGAGTAATTGAAAAAATAATGAAAATGGGTCAATTTGGACTGAAAAGGGGTCAATTTGGATTAAAAATAAAGTTTCACGGATTATAATGAACAAAAATATCAAATTAAAATTATAAAACATTAGACAAATTTAAAATAAAACAATGAAAACGGGTCAATTTGGAATAAAAATAAAGTTTTGGGGACTATAATGAACAAAAATATCAAATTAAAAGTATAAAAGATGATGAATTAAGTATATATATATATATATATATATATATATATATATATATATGTATATGGGTCAATATGGAATTAAAATAAAGTTAAGGGACTAGAATGAAGAAAATATTAAATTAAAACAATAAAACATTGGACAAATTAAAAAAAATAAATGTGGGTCAATTTGAATAAATGGGAGTAAAATGAAAAAAAAAATCAAATTTGAAATTTTGGTGGGAAAGTGTCCGCCAAATTTGGACAAATATGGACAAGTTGTAATATTTAGAAAAAAAATTTAAAAATTCTTCTTAATTGAAGTAGCGCCCAATTTAGATTTGGTGGGAATGTGTCCGTCAATTTTTTGGTTTACGGAAACTCATTGATATAGTCCTTTTATGCTTTGGTACTTTACGTTTAGGTCCTAATTTTGACTTTTAAGTTTCAATTTAACTCGTTAAAACTTTAAATTATTAGTGAATAGTGATTGTAAGATTTAGGGGTTGAGATTAGGGGATTGGGCTTGTACTCTAATTATTACTGAGTAGTAGTTGTAAGATTTAGGGACTTGTGTTTGGGATTTAAGGGTAAATGTGTCAAGTGGAGTGTTTGGGGTTATGGGATTATTGGTTAGTTTAGGGAGTTGGGGATTAAGCGTGCACTCTAATTATTAGTGAGTAGTGGTTGTAAGATTTAGGGGTTCATGTTTAGGGTATAAAGATAAATGTGTCTAGTGGAGTGTTTGGGGTAATGTGATTAGTTAAGGGTTTAGTAGTGAAAAGTTTGTTTTGTTTTGATTTGGTCTTTATTTAATTTAAAATCAGGTTTGGGGTTTAGTTTTGGGGTTTATGGGATTATTTTAGGGATTGAGGGTTTAATTGTTAAGGTTTGAGGTTTATGGGTATAATTTAGTGGTTAAGGTTTGAGGTTTATGGGTGACTGGGTATAATTTTAGGGCTAATTAAAAAAGCTTTTAGCTTTAGACTTTGCTATAAGATCCGAGAGCTAATATTATTACCCAACAAACTTCTTGTATTTTATAAGTTCCAATTTGTAGAATTGTAAGTTTAAAAGATACTAACTTGTATTATGTTAACATTCTGTATTTCATATGTAATGAACTCATTTTTTTTAAAGTTAACTATCAACTATTCAAATATTAGTAAAAAACAGACCTTATATTGTATAGTCAGAAAAATATGTTTCAAGCTGATAACAATAAATATTCGTTTATGTAGTTCAAATTACTAAAGGTTAGATAAGAATAATCAATAACTCTACAATTTTGTTCGGTTAGTAAGAAAACAATTATCCTGAATTTGTTATAACTTAACATATATTTTGTTATAATTTGTAAATCTAAATTTTTATTTAAGTTACTGAGAAAAAAATCAATCTAATTTATTTTGTAAGTAACGTAAATATTTTTTTTGAATGTAAAAAATAAATATGTTTAATGTATTAGATTGGAAGTATAATATAATGTCTAATTTAATATTTCTTAATTTCATAAATTATTTGTATTACTTGGCTCAATATTTTTATTTTTTAGTATTCACTCTTCATTAAGTTTTTGTAATTGATAAATTATCAATTACTTAATTTTTTTTCAATTTTAGTACTTAATATATATATATATATATATATGCGCGCATATACATCATGTACATCAATATATGTAGGTGTATATGTATATACATTATATATGTATATGATATATCAACTTATAGAAGTTTTTAATTCATCATGTCATAGATTTCGGGTTAATTTCAGTTCAGGTCAACAACAGGTCAGGTCACTTAACAGGTCGAGTTTAAAGCAGGCCAGGTTCAAAACATGTCGGGTCCATTTCAGGTCGGGTAAAATCGGATATCGGGTCAATTCAGTCGGGTAAATTCGGTTATTTGCCAGGTCAGCTTCGGGTTCGGGTTCGTTTCAGTCGGACGCATGTCGGGTTTCAAGTCCACAGTAACAGGTCCAATTCGGGTTCAGGTCGTTTTCAGTCTGACGCAGATCGGGTTCGGTTACTACAGTAACATGTCAAATTCGGGTTCGGATCAACAATAGTCGGTTACAGATCGGGTTCGGGTCATCAAATCCTCGGGTCAAATCAGGTTCTGACTCAAGCAGGTTTCAGTCGGGTTTCCAAGTTCTGACTTGTTTTTACATCCCTAGGTGCGAGTACAAGTGGGTATGTTGCTGATGGCTTGGATTTGTCGAATTTTCCCACCTTGGTAGAGGGTCAGTAGTCTGGTGGTGTTGGTAACGGAGGGAGTGGATCTAGGAAGGCCCCGATATGCAACTTAATGGATCAATTGTTGTCGGTCTTTCCTCCTGCTGCAGAAAAGAATGGTAGAACGCTTGTGCAACCTCCACATGCTGTGTTGATTGATGGTGCTAAACAATGGGACAATGCTCTTATTGGGAACTTCTTTGGTAAATCCCCACCTCTTGGAGTGTTTCAGAAGACTACAAATCGTCCGTGGGGTCGTGACGTTTCAGTGCTGATTCGTTTCCTGGCTCCTAGTGTTTACACTGTGAATTTTCCTTCCTAGAGAGTTCGAGACTGGGTGTTGGAATCGGGGACCTAGCTCATTCAACAGAAGGCGATCGTTCTTCAGAAATGTCCCCTGGTTTGCTTCTTGAGGTTCTCAATTTGGATTCTGCACCTGTTTGGGTTCGTCTGTGGCATGTCCCTTTGGAGCTTTATTCACAGCAAGGATATGGATATTTGGCGAGTGCTTTAAGTAAGCCTCTATACACTGATAAGGCTATTGTTCTTAAACAACAGCTTGAATTTGCAAAAGTATGTGTTAATGTTGATGCAAAATCTGTTTTGCCTTCTTCTATTTTAGTTGATTTGGGCAATGATAATATAGTTGATGTTATGGTTGAATTGGTTTGGTCCCCCCTTGTTGTGGTCATTGTTGCATTTTTTGTCATTTGGAGGAGAAATGTGGAAAGGAGGGTGAGTCCTTAGATGCTAACTAGGCTAGAGATCCTGCAATGACACAATCTGACATTGATGGTAAAGATAATGATAAAGTAGTAAAAGTTGAGGGGATTAGTGGAGCTGGGCAGCTTGAAGCTGGTTTGGCTACTACTGACTCTTTTATTGTTGAACCTGCTCCTGTGGACAGTGGTTCTGGTATTGATGGTGTTAGTGCTGATGTTGGTTTGCATGTTGAACCTGTCCTTGGGGACAATATTGTTGTTATGGATGGTGTTAGTGCTGATGTTAGTTTGCCTGTTGAACATGTTCCTGAGGACAATGTGGCTGTTTTTATGGTCCTTTTGCTGGTGTAATCAGTCCTAATCGGTTTGATGCCCTTTTGGAAGTAGAACATGAGGGGAAAGTTTCTTCCCCACGCAAGGAGAGAGTGGCTGCTGGGGGAGTGGCTAAGCTAATGAACATGTTAAAGCCTAAGGCTAAGGGTCAAGGTGGAGAAAAAAAGAAGAAGAAGGGGAAAGGTGGTAAAAAAATGAGGTTCTTCTCCTGGTTGATCATGTCAATTCTAATTTGGAATGTCAGGGGGCTTAATGACCCTCTTAAACAGAAAAAGATTGTCAATTGGTTAGAAAACTTGATGTTCAAATTGTATGTTTTTTTGGAGACTCGGGTAAAGGAAAATAATGTTGATGGTATTGTACATGAAGGGTTTGCTGGTTGGAAGTTTTTGCATAATTATGTGGCTGCTTTAAATGGTAGGATATGGATTCTTTATAGAGGGGATTGGTTCGTGGTTGTCTTGAGTTTGTCTAACCTAGTCCTTAAATGCTCTTTGAAGAATGGAGATGATGTTTTCTTCTTCTCCTTTGTCTATGGTTGTAATGGCCGTAAGGAAAGGAAATGTTTGTGGGAAGACTTGGATTGATTCAAAGCTACTGTGAGGGAGTGTCCTTGGGTAACTGTTGGTGATTTTAACATTTTCAATTATCCCCAAGAGAGCTCTAACTTTAATGGTAGTCAAGGGGTCACTGGTGCCATGAATGATTTTCTTGACTGTAAGGAAAGGACTGATGTAGTAGATCACCCTTATTCTGGTTCTCTTTTTACCTGGTGTAGCCATAGTGAGGAGGCCCCTTTGGCAAGGAAGCTTGATAGGTTTTTAGTAAATCAAGCTTGGATGGATACTTTTGTCGATGCTATTGTGGAGTTTTTGCCTCCTCAATGCTCTGATCATTGCCCTAGTTTCATGAAATTGAGAGCTACTTTTTTTAGTCCCCCAAGGCCTTTCAAGCTTTTCAATTTTTGGGTGGATCATGGTGATTTTCTTAAGATTCTGGAGGATTCTTGGGTTGTCTCTGTTGTTGGAAACCCTTTGAAGATTCTTTTTGCCAAATTGAAGAGACTAAAGGATCCTTTAAGATGCTTCAATCATGAGCACTTTGGTGAATTTCTAGGAGAGTTAAGCTTAAGCAGATTGAACTTGCCAATCTTCAGAATTTAATGATGAGTAGCCTTTCTACTATACTTATAGAATAGGAGAGAGTTGTTTCTAGTGAGCTTGATGCTTTGATTAAGGTTGAAGAACAATTCTTTAGACAAAAATCTAGGGTGCAGTATATAAAGGATGAGGACCAAATTCAGCTTATTTCTACAGGTAGATGAAGGTTAAGCAGGAGGCCAATACTGTTCAGGTTTTATATGATAGGCAAGGCAATAGACTTGAGTCTTTTGAGTCTATTTCTAGTGAGTTGGTTCATTTTTTCACAGAATCTCTTGGTTCTGTTGATGCCAATGAGGAAGTTTTTTCTGATGATTTATTGAGAGAGGTTCTTGGTGTTGATATCTCCAATGATTTACAGTCTTCTTTGGTTGCCCCTGTTACTCTTCAAGAAATCAAGAAGGTCTTGTTTTCTATGAATGGAAACAAAGCTCCTAGTCCTAATGGATACACTGCAAAATGTTTTCAAACTACCCGGGGAATTGTAGGGGAAGAATTTTTTAGAGCTATACAATATTTTTTTCTCCGCTTGTTGTTTGCCGGATGCTTTCAATTCTACAATCATCACTCTTGTCCCTAAGATTGCTTCTCCAGTTCAAGCTTTGTATTTTAGGCCCATCTCTTGCACAAGAGATTGTTAATGGCTACAGGAGGAAATACAAGTCATCAATGTGCGCTGTGAAGATAAATATGAGGAAAGCTTTTGATTCTCTTAATTGGGAGTTTATTTTTCAAGTACTTAGAGTTTTGGGATTTCCTTCTAGATTCTGTTATTGGATAAGGGCTTGTGTTACTCACTCTAAGTTCTCTGTTGGATTGAATGAAGGCCTTGTGGGTTACTTTTTTGGTGCTAAGGGGGTCAAGCAATTGGATCCCTTGTCCCCTTATTAGTTCATTATAGTAATGAATGTTCTCTCTAGGCTTCTGAATTAAGATGAGCAGCATATGGTGTTTGATTTTCATCATAAGTGTAAGAAGATAGGCTTGACTCATATCTATTTTGGATATGATCTTCTTGTGTTTACTAGGGGCAATTTTTCCTCTATTTTGGCTGTTCAAAGAGTGTTGGACTTGTTTTATAAGATTTTTGGATTGAGGATGAATATATCCAAGAGTGAGCTATTTTGCTCTAGAATTGATAGGGCTGACTTGTAGGATATTGTTGCTCAAACTGGATTCAGAATTGGATCCTTGCCTGTTAGGTATTTGAGAGTCCCTCTAGTCTCGAAAAGCCTTTCTTGGTCTGACCGTCAGGTTTTAGTGGAGAAAATAGTTAGGAATGTTAGAAGCTGGGCATCAAAAGCTTTATCATTTGCTGGTTGATTGCAGTTTATCTAAACTATGATTTTTAGTGAGCAAAATTTCTGGTGTAGGGTGTTTTTGCTGCCTGCAAAGGTGTTAAAGCGTGTGAATCAAGTATGTGCTAGTTTTTTGTGGAATGGGATGGACAATTCTGCTCGTAGAGCTCATGTTATTTGGGACGCGATATGTCACCCAAAGAATGAAGGGGGTTTGGGATAAAGGAAAGTTCTGCTTAGAACAAAGCATGTATGTTAAAGTGTTTGCGGCTGCTCTTTCGCTCAATCTGGTTCACTTTGGGTGGCTTGGGTGGAAGCATACATTCTGAAAGGTGTATCTGTTTGGCAAGCTCCAATGAAGCAGACCTATAGCCGGGCTTGGAAGAAGCTTCTTAAGCTTAGGGATGCTTTTGCTCAGGTTTGCATTGTTCAGGGGCCTTATAGAGCCCGAGAGGTTTGGGAGATCCTTAGACACAAAGTTGATAGGGTGTCATGGTGCAGGGTGGTTTGGGGTGGTCTTTCCATTTCTTGGCATGCTTTTTTCACTTGGTTGATGGTCCAAGATCGGTTGCCTACGAAGAGCAGGATGTTGTTTTGGGGTTTTTGATGTTGATGTTGTTTGTTTTCTTTGTGGAAATGGCTTAGAGACCCGTGACCATTTATTTTGGGATTGTTCCTTTACATTCCAAGTTTGGGACTCTATTTTTCTGGCGTGTGGGCTTGTTGTCTCTTTTAGTGGCTAGATGGAGTTTTTGGTATGGATCCAACAACATGGTAAGGGAAAAACTCTGCTTGCCACTATTCTCCGTTTGGCTTGGGGAGGCTTGGTATATTATGTGTGGCAAGAACGAACTGGGCGAGTGCATGGTAAGCGACCTAGGCAAGCTATAGATATTTTCTCTCTAATTCAACAAGATGATCGAATAAGGCTTAGTGGATGTACTAAGTTAATTGATTTGAACCCCTCTTTGATTTTTGAATGGGGTTTCTAGCTTTATTACTTTAGTTTGGTTTCTTGTGTATAATTTCTTTTCTCTTTGGTTTAAATTAGGGGTATGATGTTGATGGTTTGTATGAAGGTACTTTTGGTTGAATAAAACAAACATTTATCCAAAAAAAGCTTGTGTAGCAAAAAATCTACTTAAAATAGATTTTTTACTTTGAACTATTGTCTAACATAATAAGTATAGCCGAGTACGAACTGAACGTTTGGCATGCTTCGTATTGTGGGGGCTCTATCCTCGCACCCCGATTGGAATCAGTGTTGTGGTACAATCATGGACCTGTGGCTGGATTCCTCCATATCTACCACATCTCAATTTTACCTTTTCACCAAGTAGGTTGCACTGAAAACTTTTTAAGAATGACCAATGTAGAATTCATGTCACAAACTCTAAGCTGAACAATTATCAATGTCAATTAAATTAGTCTTTCAGATACTCAATGTTAGAGCAATTCAATTCTATCAAATTCCTCATCTTGGAATCAAGTGCTTCAAATCTAGTATAGGGAAACACTTGTGGCTGGAAACTTCAAGGGCAATCTAGATTGAGAAATCGTAAGAGTATAACTTGAATTGTATATATCGTTAAAAATTTCCTTAACTCTAAATGCTCTTTAACCGGTAGCAATGCATTGCACGCCAACAAACAACAAACATACTAGAAAAATTGGTGTGCAGTGCAGTGCCAGCATCCCAACATTAATGTTCGTTTAAGGTTGGTGAACATATTTGCTTAAAATGTATAAAAAAGAAGAAAATAGAAAATTGAGTAAACGAACTTATATACAAGTCGATAGACGAGCTTGTTCATGAACATAAACAAACTAAAGTCACATTATTTTGTGTTTTGTTAATGAACATAAATATTTTGTTCATATTAATTTATTTAGCTTAATAAAAGAATGTTATACAAACGATTCGCGAACATTTTCAACGAACGTTATATTTATGGGATAACTACATATTTAGTACCCCACCTATTCTCACGTTAATATTTTAGTACCCCGCCTATTTTTTTGGCATAATGGTACCTAACGTTACGTTTTGTTTCTATTTTGGTACCTGCCGTTAAAAAAATTAATGGCAAACTAACTAGGAGAGAAAAAATCACACGTGATAGGCTGCCACATCATTTTATCTCTCCTAGTCAGCATGTCATGTCGGCTAAAATCATAAAAAAACATGTGTCATGCTGACTAGGAGAGAGAAAATGATATGGCAGTCTGTCACGTGTGCTTCTCTCTACTAGTCAGCATGTCACATGTGTTTTTCTCTCTCCTAGTCAGCATGCTGTTAATTTTTTAACGGCGGGTACCAAAATAGAAATAAACTGTAACGTTAGATACTATTTTATCCAAAAAAAGATGAGTATTATAAATATAATGTAAAAATAAGTGAGGTACTAAATATGTAGTTATTCTTATATTTATTTATATCCATGAGGGTAAGCATTGAAGTCTCAATCGAAGATTCGAAGCAATGAAAGCGGTGGGAGCCTCGAGAACCATTACATAATGATGAATTAAATTATAATTTTTTGGAGTCAAAATAAATCTAAGTTGTAATGAGATTTTGATATTGGATTTACGTGAATGGGAGGAAGTAGAGATAAAGAAAATATTTTATTTATTTATATACAATTTTGTGTTTTTATAATTTTAATCAATTGCCTTTTTTTGGAGAAATTCAAATTTTTTTTTGAAGAAAGCGGGCCTCATTAAAAACCCCTACTAATATCCCCAGGCACAAGGCTTGGAGAAACCTAAAAGGGGAAAAGAGTACCCAAAATATATTAATAAAAAACGAGGTTAAACCTCCAAAGTACATCGTTTTGAATACAATCAGGATACATGGATCCAAAAGACATAGAAGTCATAGACCTAAGGGCATGGTTAGCCAACGTATGAGCAACAATATTAGCCTCACGGCAAACATACTGAACATATGCTACAGAGAAATCCTCTAAAGCAGCATGAGCTTGCAGAATCGTCGGACCCATAGGAGAAAGATCTGGCCCGAGAGAGTTGATCCTGTTCGCAAGAGAAGCACAGTCTGTCTCGAAGATTAAGTGACTCCATCCCTGGGATTGGGCGAAAGTAATACCGGCGAGAAGACCGCTCCCTTCAGATGTAATAGCATCAGAGCAACTGCCTAGCGAAAAAGCCAGGCCACCAACAACCGACCCTGTGGCATCACGGGCTACAACTCCAACCGCCGCTGCACGTGTGGAAGGATCAAAAGCCCCATCCACATTAACTTTAATATATCCACGAGGGGGATGCCTCCAGCGAGAAGGCGGAGTCGACGACAAGGGGATGGAAGAGGTAGAAGAAGATATAATATCAAAAATATTAAAATAATTAATTTTGTTTAAAATACAAATTCTGTAATAATAGCTAGGGTCGTAAACGAACTGAACGTTTAGTAAACTGTTCGTGAACCATTTAGCGGGAAGTTCGTTTATTTATTAAACAAACGAACATGAACACGATTTTATGTTCGTTTAATTAAATGAACAAACACACGAACAAAGAGTTTGTTCATTTATTTACGTTCGTGAACGTTCGGTAATTAGCTCGTTTAAAACTATTCACACATGTCCATTTATATTTATTATTTTTCATAACAAAAGGATTATATTTAAAAAAAATTAAAAACATATATTAAAAACATGAATAAAAAAGAAAAAATTAAACAATACTCAATGTACGGAACTTCTTAAGAAAAAAATTAAACAATACTCAATGTTTGTTTGCGTTCGTTTGTGTTCGTTTATTATTTTAACGAACAAACATGAACAAGAAATTATATTCGTTTAGTTGTTCGTGTTCGTTCATTTGTTCGGTTAAAAATAAACGAACGAACATGAATACACCCTCGTTCGTGTTTGTTCGGTTCTTTTACAAGCCTAATAATAGCAATTTAGTAAAATATACTAAGTAATCTTACATTTCCTAATCCAAACATTCTAATCTTACATTTTGTCCATTAAGGCTGAGTATTTGAGCGAGTCGCATTGAGTCAAGTAAATTTTTTCAAGTTAGTCGAGTTGTTCGAGTTTCTGTTCAAATTTAATTGTTAATATTTATATGTTATGGTACTAATAGTTCCAATTTAAACGGCTTTCTAAAATGATATACAATATATATGTGTATCTTTATATTTTTCTCATATGTGACATATTTATCGGGCAGAGTTGAGAAACCCAACTCGAACTTAAAAGAATGACACAGTAATTACCATAATGTTTGAGTTATTCGAATCTCATTTTATAACTCAATCTTTATTTGAATTTTTTGAATCTAGTCAAGTTTATAAAATTATGATTCGAATCGAGTTTTATTGTGTATAATTTCTTTTCTCTTTGGTTTAAATTAGGGGTATGATGTTGATGGTTTGTATGAAGGTACTTTTGGATGAATAAAACAAACATTTATCCAAAAAAAAGCTTGTGTAGCAAAAAATCTACTTAAAATAGATTTTTTACTTTGAACTATTGTCTAACATAATAAGTATAGCCGAGTACGAACTGAACGTTTGGCATGCTTCGTATTGTGGGGGCTCTATCCTCGCACCCCGATTGGAATCAGTGTTGTGGTACAATCATGGACCTGTGGCTGGATTCCTCCATATCTACCACATCTCAATTTTACCTTTTCACCAAGTAGGTTGCACCGAAAACTTTTTAAGAATGACCAATGTAGAATTCAGGTCACAAACTCTAAGCTGAACAATTATCAATGTCAATTAAATTAGTCTTTCAGATACTCAATGTTTGAGCAATTCAATTCTATCAAATTCCTCATCTTGGAATCAAGTGCTTCAAATCTAGTATAGGGAAACACTTGTGGCTGGAAACTTCAAGGGCAATCTAGATTGAGAAATCGTAAGAGTATAACTTGAATTGTATATATCGTTAAAAATTTCCTTAACTCTAAATGCTCTTTAACCGGTAGCAATGCATTGCACGCCAACAAACAACCAACATACTAGAAAAATTGGTGTGCAGTGCATTGCCAGCATCCCTACATTAATGTTCTTTTAAGGTTGGTGAACATATTTGCTTAAAATGTATAAAAAAGAAGAAAATAGAAAATCGAGTAAACGAACTTATATACAAGTCGATAGACGAGCTTGTTCATGAACATAAACAAACTAAAGTCACATTATTTTGTGTTTTGTTAATGAACATAAATATTTTGTTCATATTAATTTATTTAGCTTAATAAAAGAATGTTATACAAACGATTCGCGAACATTTTCAACGAACATTATATTTATGGGATAACTACATATTTAGTACCCCACCTATTCTCACGTTAATATTTTAGTACCCCGCCTATTTTTTTGGCATAATGGTACCTAACGTTACGTTTTGTTTCTATTTTGGTACCCGCCGTTAAAAAAATTAATGGCAAACTAACTAGGAGAGAAAAAATCACACGTGATAGGCTGCCACATCATTTTATCTCTCCTAGTCAGCATGTCATGTCGGCTAAAATCATAAAAAAACATGTGTTATGCTGACTAGGAGAGAGAAAATGATATGGCAGTCTGTCACGTGTGCTTGTCTCTACTAGTCAGCATGTCACATGTGTTTTTCTCTCTCCTAGTCAGCATGCTGTTAATTTTTTAAAGGCGGGTACCAAAATAGAAATAAACTGTAACGTTAGATACTATTTTATCCAAAAAAAGATGAGTATTATAAATATAATGTAAAAATAAGTGAGGTACTAAATATGTAGTTATTCTTATATTTATTTATATCCATGAGGGTAAGCATTGAAGTCTCAGTCGAAGATTCGAAGCAATGAAAGCGGTGGGAGCCTCGAGAACCATTACATAATGATGAATTAAATTATAATTTTTTGGAGTCAAAATAAATCTAAGTTGTAATGAGATTTTGATATTGGATTTACGTGAATGGGAGGAAGTAGAGATAAAGAAAATATTTTATTTATTTATATACAATTTTGTGTTTTTATAATTTTAATCAATTGCCTTTTTTTGGAGAAATTCAATTTTTTTTTGAAGAAAGCGGGCCTCATTAAAAACCCCTACTAATATCCCCAGGCACAAGGCTTGGAGAAACCTAAAAGGGGAAAAGAGTACCCAAAATATATTAATAAAAAACGAGGTTAAACCTCGCAAAGTACATCGTTTTGAATACAATCAGGATACATGGATCCAAAAGACATAGAACTCATAGACCTAAGGGCATGGTTAGCCAACGTATGAGCAACAATATTAGCCTCACGGCAAACATACTGAACATGTGCTACAGAGAAATCCTCTAAAGCAGCATGAGCTTGCAGAATCGTCGGACCCATAGGAGAAAGATCTGGCCCGAGAGAGTTGATCCTGTTCGCAAGAGAAGCACAGTCTGTCTCGAAGATTAAGTGACTCCATCCCTGGGATTGGGCGAAAGTAATACCGGCGAGAAGACCGCTCCCTTCAGATGTAATAGCATCAGAGCAACTACCTAGCGAAAAAGCCAGGCCACCAACAACCGACCCTGTGGCATCACGGGCTACAACTCCAACCGCCGCTGCACGTGTGGAAGGATCAAAAGCCCCATCCACATTAACTTTAATATATCCACGAGGGGGATGCCTCCAGCGAGAAGGCGGAGTCGACGACAAGGGGATGGAAGAGGTAGAAGAAGATATAATATCAAAAATATGAAAATAATTAATTTTGTTTAAAATAAAAATTCTGTAATAATAGCTAGGGTCGTAAACGAACTGAACGTTTAGTAAACTGTTCGTGAACCATTTAGCGGGAAGTTCGTTTATTTATTAAACAAACGAACATGAACACGATTTTATGTTCGTTTAATTAAATGAACAAACACACGAACAAAGAGTTTGTTCATTTATTTACGTTCGTGAACGTTCGGTAATTAGCTCGTTTAAAACTATTCACTCATTTCCATTTATATTTATTATTTTTCATAACAAAAGGATTATATTTAAAAAAGATTAAAAACATATATTAAAAACATGAATAAAAAAGAAAAAATTAAACAATACTCAATGTACGGAACTTCTTAAGAAAAAAATTAAACAATACTCAATGTTGGTTTGCGTTCGTTTGTGTTCGTTTATTATTTTAACGAACAAACATGAACAAGAAATTATATTCGTTTAGTTGTTCGTGTTCGTTCATTTGTTCGGTTAAAAATAAACGAACGAACATGAATACACCCTCGTTCGTGTTTGTTCGATTCTTTTACAAGCCTAATAATAGCAATTTAGTAAAATATACTAATTAATCTTACATTTCCTAATCCAAACATTCTAATCTTACATTTTGTCCATTAAGGCTGAGTATTTGAGCGAGTCGCATTGAGTCAAGTAAATTTTTTCAAGTTAGTCGAGTTGTTCGAGTTTCTGTTCAAATTTAATTGTTAATATTTATATGTTATGGTACTAATAGTTCCAATTTAAACGGCTTTCTAAAATGATATACAATATATATGTGTATCTTTATATTTTTCTCATATGTGACATATTTATCGGGCAGAGTTGAGAAACCCAACTCGAACTTAAAAGAATGACACAGTAATTACCATAATGTTTGAGTTATTCGAATCTCATTTTATAACTCAATCTTTATTTGAATTTTTTGAATCTAGTCAAGTTTATAAAATTATGATTCGAATCGAGTTTTATTGTGTATAATTTCTTTTCTCTTTGGTTTAAATTAGGGGTATGATGTTGATGGTTTGTATGAAGGTACTTTTGGATGAATAAAACAAACATTTATCCAAAAAAAAGCTTGTGTAGCAAAAAATCTACTTAAAATAGATTTTTTACTTTGAACTATTGTCTAACATAATAAGTATAGCCGAGTACGAACTGAACGTTTGGCATGCTTCGTATTGTGGGGGCTCTATCCTCGCACCCCGATTGGAATCAGTGTTGTGGTACAATCATGGACCTGTGGCTGGATTCCTCCATATCTACCACATCTCAATTTTACCTTTTCACGAAGTAGGTTGCACCGAAAACTTTTTAAGAATGACCAATGTAGAATTCAGGTCACAAACTCTAAGCTGAACAATTATCAATGTCAATTAAATTAGTCTTTCAGATACTCAATGTTAGAGCAATTCAATTCTATCAAATTCCTCATCTTGGAATCAAGTGCTTTAAATCTAGTATAGGGAAACACTTGTGGCTGGAAACTTCAAGGGCAATCTAGATTGAGAAATCGTAAGAGTATAACTTGAATTGTATATATCGTTAAAAATTTCCTTAACTCTAAATGCTCTTTAACCGGTAGCAATGCATTGCACGCCAACAAACAACCAACATACTAGAAAAATTGGTGTGTAGTGCAGTGCTAGCATCCCTACATTAATGTTCGTTTAAGGTTGGTGAACATATTTGCTTAAAATGTATAAAAAAGAACAAAATAGAAAATCGAGTAAACGAACTTATATACAAGTCGATAGACGAGCTTGTTCATGAACATAAACAAACTAAAGTCACATTATTTTGTGTTTTGTTAATGAACATAAATATTTTGTTCATATTAATTTATTTAGCTTAATAAAAGAATGTTATACAAACGATTCGCGAACATTTTCAACGAACATTATATTTATGGGATAACTACATATTTAGTACCCCACCTATTCTCACGTTAATATTTTAGTACCCCGCCTATTTTTTTGGCATAATGGTACCTAACGTTACGTTTTGTTTCTATTTTAGTACCCGCCGTTAAAAAATTAATGGCAAACTAACTAGGAGAGAAAAAATCACACGTGATAGGTTGCCACATCATTTTATCTCTCCTAGTCAGCATGTCATGTCGGCTAAAATCATAAAAAAAACATGTGTCATGCTGACTAGGAGAGAGAAAATGATATGGCAGTCTGTCACGTGTGCTTCTCTCTACTAGTCAGCATGTCACATGTGTTTTTCTCTCTCCTAGTCAGCATGCTGTTAATTTTTTAACGGCGGGTACCAAAATAGAAATAAACTGTAACGTTAGATACTATTTTATCCAAAAAAATGAGTATTAAAAATATAATGTAAAAATAAGTGAGGTACTAAATATGTAGTTATTCTTATATTTATTTATATCCATGAGGGTAAGCATTGAAGTCTCAGTCGAAGATTCGAAGCAATGAAAGCGGTGGGAGCCTCGAGAACCATTACATAATGATGAATTAAATTATAATTTTTTGGAGTCAAAATAAATCTTTTTTTTTTTGCTCAACAATGTCGTACATTAATATGCAATATACAACCAAAGACCACAACGGCCGCCTCATTAAAAACCTCCCTAAAACCTAACGGAGGAAAAGAGTACGAACCGTATGTGGTGAAACCATAGTCCAAAGAAATACAAACGGGAAAAACACCAAATCGACCTATCACTGACAAGCACAAAACAACGAAACGCGCGTTACCCCCTCCTTTGCCAAAGCATCCGCTAAACCATTCGCCTCACGGAAAATGTGGGAGAAGCAAACCGAAGCCAACGATGAACAACAATTGTCAATCTCGCGAAAAACCTCCCATAATCTCCATGGCCGTTTGTCCAGATGTAGCACCCAGCTAACCGCAACCATAGAATCCGATTCCACAATCAAAGGAATCGTTGCCCATGTTGACTTCTGGAAATATGAAAGAGCGAACGCAATCGCTCGCAATTCAGCCTCGTTTGATTCGATACGCCCAAGGGGGCCAGAAAATAACGCCAATATACTCCCAAACTCATCGCGTAACACTCCCCCATAGCCTGCCGGACCCGGCTTCCCACGTGCTGAACCATCCACCGAAAACTTCAACGACCCACTCGATGGCGGCTCCCATACCACACCAACCCGCACTGGTCGCGAGGGGGGCGTCTCGGAATATAGACTCGGACAATCCCACCACAATGCCTCGGCAATGCACAAGTCAGTCTTTAAAGTCCGCAACCAATAGAATGAACGCAATTTAATCAAAAAACATACCTCCTCAACCGGTAAGAGTTTCTTGTTAAATACCATCTCATTTCGTGCTAGCCAAATCGACCATAACATCGCTGCCACGCACGATACCCACATACTACGAACCATACCCAAAAACGAGCAATGGAAGTCAGGAACAAAAAATTCAGCCAATGATCGTGGTAGCGGCAAACTCACACCCCACCAACAACGAAACCAATCCCAGAAACGCTGAACAACCGGGCACATGTATAACAAATGATCAATGTCTTCCTCACATTCCCGACACCAAATGCACATCGTGCATTGCCCTTCAAACACAACCCCCCTTCGGCTCAAGAATGCAAAAGTCGGCAGGCGACGTAACCACGCAAACCATAGGAAAGCCTGTACTTTCGGAGGGACTAATACCTTCCACGTGAAACAAGCCCCAAACTCACTCTCCCCAGCTTCGTCTAACATCAAAATCTGAGAAATAGCTTTAACCGTGAACTTACCCCTCCTATCCGGAGTCCAAATCAGCGTATCACAAATACCAGTGTGTAAATGCGTATTGCCTACCACTACCCGCATGTCTCGCAACAGCCCCGCCTCGAACACACGCAGCGGACGCCGGAAAAATGCAGCCCAACGTGAATGATGGAACCCCCCTGCACCGAATAATCCACCACCAATGCCAATTTATCGGTAGCACAAGAGAATAACCTTGGGAAAATATCCTTCAATGGCATGCTCGCGCACCATGAGTCAAACCAAAAGAGAACTCGATTACCCGCCCCCACCTGCCATACCAACTTCTCGTGTAAATTCCGTTGCACTTCATCCGAGCAGGCGGTTTGCACAATTTGCTTCCATACCACCGACATCGCATGTGAACGGGATGAATTAAATATCCACCATTGAACATTCTCCCCATATTTTGCCACTATAATAGCCCTCCAAAGCGAGGATGTATCCGTGGCATATCGCCACGACCATTTGGACAATAAAGCCGTGTTGCGAACTTGTAAATCCGATATTCCCAAACCACCCAAGTGTCTCGGTTTGCACACCAAAACCCAGCTGACTCTACTCATTTTCCTTTGTAAATTTACACCACCCCAAAGGAAAGCACGGCGGATTTTGTCAATTGCTGCGATAACTCCTTTAGGAATGCGAAAGACTCCCATGTAATAAATCGGTAGGGAAGACAGAACAGCATTAACCAGCGTGACTCGAGCCGCAAATGACAACGAGTTGCGTTTCCAACCTGCTAATTTCCGCCTCACCTTTGCAATGACCGGTTCCCAAACTGCCAAACTTCGCGGATTAGAGCCTAGCGGCATCCCCAAGTATGTGAAAGGGAAAGACCCGCGTCGGCATCCCAATGCCTTAGCGCAGAACTCAGAAAAATCCTCATCAACCCCAATCACAAATAAAGATGACTTGCTAAAATTTATTTGTAAACCTGTGCAAACTTGGAAGCAATTGAGTAACCGTCGGATATTATCGGCACAACCAGGAGACGCCTCAAAAAACAAGACTGTGTCATCTGCAAATTGTAAGTGCGATATAGATACACCCGGTGCAACACAAACGCCCTTTATCAGTCCCGCCGACTCAGCTTGAACCAATAAACTATGAAGAGCCTCCGCTACAATAACAAACAACAATGGCGACAGTGGACAGCCCTGTCTCAAACCACGCCCCAAATCAAATTCAGATGTAGCACACCCATTTAGCAAAACAGACATGCGAACCGTTGAAGTACATTCTGATATCCAATGGCGCCAAGTCTCACTAAAACCCATACTAACCAGCATATGATCGAGAAAATCCCATCGCACACAGTCATAGGCTTTAGCAAAGTCTAACTTAAGCACCAAGCCACCCCTCGAACTCTTCCGTAAAGAATGAATTATCTCATTTGCCAGCAGGATACCGTCTGTAATCTGTCGGCCACGAATGAAAGCCGACTGATGCTCACTAATCAGCGCTCCTAACACCCTTTGCAGCCTCATAGCTAACACCTTTGCAAGAATTTTGTATACTGAATTAACGAGACTTATCGGACGGTAATCGCTAAGTATCTTTGGCGAATCAATCTTAGGGATCAACACGAGAAAAGTGCAATTGACACCCGGTGGTAATCTGCCTGTTGCATGAAATTCACCAAGAAATTTTAGCACATCCTCACTCACTGTGTTCCAACATACCTTGAAAAAAGCCATGCTAAACCCATCCGGTCCTGGCGCTTTCGATCCATCACACCCCCGTATAATCTCCCACACTTCCTCACGGCGAAACGGTGCCACTAACATCTCATTATCGTGCCTCTCCACCCGTCCAAAATCACCCTCAATGGTCCAAGAGCATCGACGTTGTGTGGCTTTAAAATGTATATCAAATTCTGCCACAATATATTTCCGCAAGCGCTTAACATTCGTTTCCCATCATCCATGTATCATCAGACCAGAAATCAAATTGCGCACAGCTCTAAGCTTTGTCGTACGGTGAAAAAATGCAGTGTTTCGATCCCCTAAACGCAACCAGCTTGCCCTTGATTTCTGTCGCCAAAGCGACTCCTTGCGCCTTATAGCCTGCCATAAGCAATGTAGCCATTCTCTTTTCTTCTCAATCCACGCGGCTTCCGATACGTTCAATTCTTCGTTCGAAGCCGCTGCATCAACATCGTCTAATTTCCCTTGCATCAACTGTATCTCCTTATCCACATCGCCAAAAACCGTCCGGTTCCAAACGCGCAGGAAATTCTTCATGTTTCGGAGTTTTATCATAATGTTAGCACTACCAACCCCCTGGTCCGACAACCGGCTCCATTCATTGGAGAGTTCAGCCACACTTTTATTATTTTCCAACCAGCAGTTTATAAAACGAAAGGGGCGGGGTCCCCAGTCCTGTTCATCACACAACAACACGAGGGGTGTATGGTCCGAAATCCCCTTAGGCAAGGCATGTTGACCGATATTATTGAAAGCATCGACCCAACTAGGAGAAAGCAGAAACCTATCCAACCGACTGCGCCTAAAACCCCTCCCAAACCAAGTAAACTGTTTTCCGATCAACGGTAAATCAACAAGCCCCGTGAGTTCGATAAAATCAGAAAAATCTTGCATACCTGTCGAAACTGTGTTACATCCCGCTCGTTCCGATTGCCAACGTATGGAGTTGAAATCCCCCGCGATACACCAAGGTTCATCAACGCCCAGTATAATCTCCCCCAGTCTTTGCCACAACTGATTTCGTTCATCTGCGTCACAAGGTGCATATACATTCAGCATGCAACAGCTTAAATCATCCGCAAGCCATTTACCTTTAACGAAGATAAAATTTCTATCCGTCTCTACAGAAGATAGATTGAAGCGTGATGTTTCCCAAACCGTTATCAAGCCCCCTGATGCGCCTATCGACGGCGAAAAGACAAAATCAAAACCATCCGATAACCACATACACGTGAGCATTCGTGCTGAAACCTCCTCTAATTTCGACTCTTGAAAAAATGCCATATCCACCCTTTGCTTCTTTACAACGTCACCAACCGCCCTACGCTTCAAATTTGAACCCAACCCCCTAACGTTCCACGACACGATCCGCATAATGTCAGAAATGATCACCTGTCCCCAGTAAAAACCTGCTGTAAATCTTTGATAATGTCCGCTTCACATCCCACCGTTCGCACGCCCACAATGTCCCCCAATGCCACTGTCGCCTCTATCTCTTTAGCAATCAATCGTTGCCGGTTTTGTACATCGGAATCAGTCAAAGACGCGTTTGCAACTTGTGTTGATACAATCTGGGTGTTGAAGAATTTTCGCGGCCTGCCCCTCCCAGGTTTCACTGCCGATATCACACCGGAAATAGAGTTGACTGATTTTGTTTTTTTACCATTTATGCAAAATGATATTGCTCGTATCTGAGAGTCCTGCGTTTTCGCCCACTGAATTTCTTATTTTCTCTCTACTAGAATCCACGTTTTCCACCACCTCTATAGCCTTGGGGATAGAGTTAATTACCTCCTGAAGTGTAGTATTCCAATCAACGGAGTTTGAATTGGATTTAAATTCCTCAACTAAGGGTGTGTAGCCAAAACTCTGTTTCCCCTCACTGGTGAAACTCCTTGAACCTTGCCCTATCAACAAATCCGTTTCCTCTCCGATACCCTGTGTCTCCAACAGCGCCGTCGTATCCCCACCAGCCTGTAGCTGTGCCGACTGTGACTGCTCCTTAGCCGTATTCACCTCCAATTGACTGGTCACCGCCCTATGGTCCCATAACAGATTCGTGTGCCACTGTCGTGACTCGGCTAATTGAATATGATTTCCAATAGAATCCTCCTTCGGCGCATCCGTAATATGATAGTTAACCGCCTGATGTTCCTCATCTGATCCGTCCGACCCCTGCATCGAAGAATCATCATTATCTTCATCCTCGGAATTAAGCATGTTACACTCACATTCCAACCATGGTCCGAACGTACACTCCCTGACTTGAATAGGAAAAGAATTGCCCTCCACTTCTAAACATAATGTGGCCTCAATATTTCTCATTGTCTGTGTCTCAATAAGGATCCAGCCACGCTCGAAGGATTTTGGCGAGATGGTAGAGTCTGCCACTCGAACCAGATTGCCCCACACTCTCGCGATATTCTCGAACGAATGGTGAGACCAAGTATGGATCGGCATTCCTTGTATCGACAACCAAACTCTCCGTGAATTCAATAACGTTGTAGGGGTCCAGACTTCAATCCGTGTGAAACAGTCTGTGATCGACTTCAATTGCATCACCCTATCGCGCGTATTCGAGTCCTTGAACATGAGTAGGATGCCGTCCCCTGCTATGCGCAGAATTGAGAGTCCTTCTATCCCTGGCAACTTTAATTTCGCCGCCAATTCTTTGATACTCCATGGCTCTTTACACCATCCGATTGCGCAATTCTTTAGTATCTCCATCTTTGCGCTATCCGCGGATCCCTTCACAGTGTAATTGACGGCCTTACCATCATTTACCTCCACTTCTGATCGCGATGTCCCCGGCGGCTGCGGACCCGTTTTCTTATCGGGTTGATTTGTATCAGTTTTAGGTTGCTTTCGTTTCCAATAAGAGTATCGCTCGCCATATCTCGCTCTACATACCGTGATTCTCGATCCATAGATCCATTTTTCATTCAATCTTTCGATCACCCTTTCGGCATCATCGCGGTTGTTCATCCGTACAAACCCAAATCTGCGGCCGTTTCTATCTACCTTCCGAAGAACGAACACATCCACCACTGTTCCGTGGCGATCGAACACCTGCCATACCCCCTTCCAATGGATCGACGTTGAAATATTACCAACGAAAACTGTCCACGCCTTTGGAACGGTAGTCATCTCCAATCTTAAGTTAGTCGAAAATCCCCTCGACTCTCAAAAATCAATTTTTAGTAGTTGTTCGTTTCTACAATTATGAGTCAAAATAAATCTAAGTTGTAATGAGATTTTGATATTGGATTTACGTGAATGGGGGGAAGTAGAGATAAAGAAAATATTTTATTTATTTATATACAATTTTGTCTTTTTATAATTTTAATCAATTGCTTTTTTTTGGAGAAATTCAAAAAAAAATTTTGAAGAAAGCGGGCCTCATTAAAAACCCCTACTAATATCCCCAGGCACAAGGCTTGGAGAAACCTAAAAGGGGAAAAGAGTACCCAGAATATATTAATAAAAAACGAGGTTAAACCTCGCAAAGTACAGCGTTTTGAATACAATCAGGATACATGGATCCAAAAGACATAGAACTCATAGACCTAAGGGCATGGTTAGCCAACGTATGAGCAACAATATTAGCCTCACGGCAAACATACTGAACATGTGCTACAGAGAAATCCTCTAAAGCAGCATGAGCTTGCAGAATCGTCGGACCCATAGGAGAAAGATCTGGCCCGAGAGAGTTGATCCTGTTCGCAAGAAAAGCACAGTCTGTCTCGAAGATTAAGTGACTCCATCCCTGGGATTGGGCGAAAGTAATACCGGCGAGAAGACCGCTCCCTTCAGATGGAATAGCATCAGAGCAACTGCCTAGCGGAAAAGCTAGGCCACCAACAACCGACCCTGTGGCATCACGGGCTACAACTCCAACCGTCGCTGCACGTGTGGAAGGATCAAAAGCCCCATCCACATTAACTTTAATATATCCACGAGGGGGATGCCTCCAGCGAGAAGGCGGAGTTGACGACAAGGGGATGGAAGAGGTAGAAGAAGATATAATATCAAAAATATGAAAATAATTAATTTTGTTTAAAATACAAATTCTGTAATAATAGCTAGGGTCGTAAACGAACTGAACGTTTAGTAAACTGTTCGTGAACCATTTAGCGGGAAGTTCGTTTATTTATTAAACAAATGAACATGAACACGATTTTATGTTCGTTTAATTAAATGAACAAACACA
This sequence comes from Hibiscus trionum, assembly GCA_030270665.1. Classification (NCBI taxonomy): domain Eukaryota; kingdom Viridiplantae; phylum Streptophyta; class Magnoliopsida; order Malvales; family Malvaceae; genus Hibiscus; species Hibiscus trionum. The sequence continues at coordinate 7,631,520 of BSYR01000046.1, forward strand.
CGAACAAAGAGTTTGTTCATTTATTTACGTTCGTGAACGTTCGGTAATTAGCTCGTTTAAAACTATTCACACATGTCCATTTATATTTATTATTTTTCATAACAAAAGGATTATATTTAAAAAAAATTAAAAACATATATTAAAAACATGAATAAAAAAGAAAAAATTAAACAATACTCAATGTACGGAACTTCTTAAGAAAAAAATTAAACAATACTCAATGTTTGTTTGCGTTCGTTTGTGTTCGTTTATTATTTTAACGAACAAACATGAACAAGAAATTATATTCGTTTAGTTGTTCGTGTTCGTTCATTTGTTCGGTTAAAAATAAACGAACGAACATGAATACACCCTCGTTCGTGTTTGTTCGGTTCTTTTACAAGCCTAATAATAGCAATTTAGTAAAATATACTAAGTAATCTAACATTTCCTAATCCAAACATTCTAATCTTACATTTTGTCCATTAAGGCTGAGTATTTGATCGAGTCGCATTGAGTCAAGTAAATTTTTTCAAGTTAGTCGAGTTGTTCGAGTTTCTGTTCAAATTTAATTGTTAATATTTATATGTTATGGTACTAATAGTTCCAATTTAAACGGCTTTCTAAAATGATATACAATATATATGTGTATCTTTATACTTTTCTCATATGTGACATATTTATCGGGCAGAGTTGAGAAACCCAACTCGAACTTAAAAGAATGACACAGTAATTACCATAATGTTTGAGTTATTCGAATCTCATTTTATAACTCAATCTTTATTTGAATTTTTTGAATCTAGTCAAGTTTATAATATTATGATTCGAATCGAGTTTTATTTTCGCGTTGAATCGAAAAATTCGAGTTTTCCGAATCAAGTCGAATTTTTGCACACCCTTTCATCCATATTTTAAGAATGAACAATGTGAAATTCAGGTCAGAAACTCTAACTTGAACAATAATCAATCTGAATTAAATTAGTCTTTCAAATACTCAATGTTAGAGCAATTAATTCAATTCTATCAAATTCCTAACTTTAAATGCTCTTGAATCAGTAGCACTGCACTGCACTGCATGCCAACAGGCAACCAGCAGACTCGAAAAATTCGTTGTGCAGTGCAGTGCCAGCATCCCTACGTCAATGTTCATTTAAGGTTCGTGAACATATTCATTTAAAATGTAAAAAAGAAAGAAAGAGAGAACCGAATAAACGAATTTATTTATGAGTCGATAGACAAATTTGTTCATGAACATAAACGAACTAAGTGACATTTGTTTGTGTTTTGTTAGTGAACATAAAAATTTCGTTTATACTAATTTATTTAGCTTAATAAACGAATGTTATACAAACGATTCGCAAACATTTCAAAACGTTATATTATATCCCTGAGGGCTGAGTGTAAGCATTGAAGTAAGTCAGCCGAAGCAATGAAAGCTGTGGGAGTCTCGAGGACCATTACATAATTCCATCCATTGCTGTCTCTACACCAACCCTTCCTAACTAGTTTCAATTAAGGGGAGTATTAGATGAAATCGAGTAGAATCAAGTAAATTTTTCAAGTTAGTCGAGTTGTTCGAGTTTTTATTCAAATTTAATTGTTAATATCTCTACACCATAGAGATAAAACGATACACGTGCCAATAAACCTTAATCGAGTTGAGCCTCCCTAATTCAAAATATCATCAGAAGCACATTCCAAATTTCAAGAATCAAAATAACTCCCTACGTTAAATGCATGAGACATGAATAAGTCTTTGTATTAAAACTTGTATCCATTTCTCAGTAGGCACTGAAATCGGAGCAATGAAAGCGGTGGGAACCGTAAGGACCACCGGCGGCCACGTTTCACGTAGTGTGACTGATGCCGATGCTTCTCTATTTTTTGGTTATTACCAAATGCAGGAAACGGTTACATGTCGTATCCATTTCAGTCTGTTGAAGCAATGAAAGCGGTGGGACTGGGAGGCTCGAGAACCATTACATAATTCCATCCATTCCTGTCAGCTCTACACCAACCCTTCCTAACCACACCAAACTACAATCAATGGTCAAGATTTATATATATTAGGCAGAGTTAAAAAATTCGACTCGAACTTGGAAACCGATATACTAATTATTAATATTTTTAAGTTATTTGAGTATCATTTTATAACTTTTTAGTCTAATTGATTTTATGAAATTACGATTCGAGTCGATTTTTTTACGTCAAGTCAAAAAATTCGAAACTTTCGAGTCAAGTCGAATTTTTGCCTACCTCTATCGTCCCTATTAATCAGATAAGATTAGGTAAAATTCCTCTTAATCATATTTTAGAATTTTACATTCTATAATCTTATTTTCATCTTAAATTTTAGATTCTGTGAACCAAAGCTATGATAAATGCTTGAGACATGAATTAGGGGTGTTCAAACTTCGGTTAAAACCGAATTAACTGAACCGAACCGAAATTTTTTTCAGTTAATCAGTCGGTTACTTTTATTAGTTATATACCACCTAGCCTTAGCCCAATGCAGTCTGCCCCAACCCCCAAACCCAATTAACTTAAATGATTATTAGTTATTATTCCTTAAAAAAAAATTTTGATCAGCAAACTGTATGATTTTATTCAATAAGAAGAAAAAACATACAGCGCGACAAGCCATACGCCTCGTTAAAAACCTCCCTAGTGGAGGAAAAGAGTACGATATGACCTGTCAAAAACAAAACACCCCCAAAAACGTATCATAAACAAGCCACGAACAATGAAACACGATCTACGCCCTCCTTGGCCAAAACATCGGCGAAGCCATTAGCCTCCCTAGGCACATAACAAAACTGTAACTCATATGAAGCATGACACGCTTGATCAATCGCCGTGAACACGTCCCACAACCGCCATGGCCTCTTCGCCGGTCGTGTAGCCCAACTCAAAGCCACCTGTGAATCCGACTCAATTATCACACAATGATGTCGCCAACTCCTATCCACCACCAAGCTCAATGCGAACGCTATAGCCCGAATTTCAGCTTCATTGGAGTCCATCACCCCCAATGGCCCCGAAAACAGCCCCAAAATCCGACTCTCCCCGTCCCGCATCACGCCCCCAAAGCCCGCAGGCCCCGGCTTACCTCTCGCCGCACCGTCAACATTGAATTTCAAAACTCCCATAACCGGTGGCTGCCAAAACACCCCACACCTCACCTTCTTCGCGGTCGAGCTAATCACAAGTGCGGACGGACATGTCCACCAAACTGACTCGGACATTAACTCTCCCTCCAGACCCACTTTAATCCAATAAAACGATCTCAGCTTCACCAAGAAGCATAGCTCTTCCATCGACACGCATTTGCCTCGAAATATAAGCTCATTTCTAGCCAACCAGAGTGACCATAACAAGGCACTAACGCTGGCCACCCACCATCGTTTCATGCTACCAGTAAAAGGGCAATGCAAATGTTCAACAAAAAAATCAGCAAAGCTATCCGGGAAAGGTGTCGGTATATTCCACCAATTGCGCAACCACACCCAAAATTTCAGCACACTCGGACACCCATAAAAAAGGTGTGCAATCGATTCTTCCGATGTCGCGCACCACGAACATCTACCTTGTTCCGCACTCAATGACAACCCACGGTGTCGCAAAAAATCCGCTATTGGTAATCTCCGTAACCATATGAACCAAAGAAACGCCTGAACCTTTGGTGGAACCAATACTTGCCAAGCGAAACATTCTCCCAAGTCATCATCGCCAAACTTATCCAACATCAACAATTTGGATAGAGCCTTCACCGAGAAAACCCCATGATCATCAAGTTGCCAAATAAGAGTATCCTGTCGAGCCTCCCATATCCGCACCACCCTCACCAACTCACGTAACCCCTGCAAACGGTCCAGCTCAAAAACACGTAAGTGTCTACGAAAAAACGACACCCACTGACCATGCTCAAACGTCCCACCCACTGCATAATCAGAGACCCACACCAACTTATTTATAGCCAACGTGAACAATCGCGGAAAGATATCTTTTAGAGGCTGCTACATTATCCACGGATCGAACCAAAATAGAACCATCTTCCCATTCCCAATCTTCCACTGAAAACCTGCCAATCCCACATGTCGATCAATGCTAACGTCACAAGAATTCAGCACTATCTGTTTCCACACCACCGACATTGCCGATAATTTCTCCGTATTAAAACGCCACCATTGGGTATGTTCACCATACTTTGCCGTGATCAATCTACGCCACAACGAGTCACGATCATTTGCATAACACCACACCCATTTGGATAGCAACGCCTTATTTTTCACCCTCAAATCCGCCACACCCAAACCACCCAAATGACGTGGCCGACACACAACCTCCCAACCCACCCTACTCATCTTACGTTCAAGTCCAACACCCCCACAGAAATGCACGTCGAATCTTATCCAATTGTGCTATAACCCCTTTTGGAACCATAAACAACCCCATATAAAAGATAGGCAATGCTGAAAGTATGGAGTTTACCGATGTTACGCGTGCAGCAAAAGACAGTGATGTGCGCTTCCATCCGGCTAACTTGCGCCGAAAGTTAGCTATGACAGGCTCCCAAACCGATAGTGTCCGCGGATTAGCCCCTAATGGAAAGCCTAAGTATGTAAACGGCAATACCCCCTTCTTGCACCCCAACATCTCGGCCACCGAGTTGACCAACTCGACTTCCACTCCAATGGCATACAGCGAACTTTTGGCGAAGTTAATCCGCAAGCCAGAACAAGCCTGAAAACAATGCAGGATCCGTTTGATGTTACGTGCCACTTCTACCGATGCCTCAAAAAATAATATAGTGTCGTTGGCGAACTGTAAATGAGTTAAAAATACCCCCGACACTACCTCCACCCCACGCACTAAACCAGCCGCCTCAGCATTACCCAACATCAAGTGCAGTGCTTCAGCAACTATAACAAATAACAATGGCGAGAGCGGGCAGCCTTGGCGTAATCCACGCCCCATCCTAAACTCCTTAGTCGCGCTGCCATTTATCAAAACTGATAAACGAGCTGAACTGATACACTTCTTAACCCACGCTCTCCACATTCTGCAAAACCCCATCCGATCCAATACTGAGTCAAGGAAATTCCAGCTTACACAATCGTAAGCTTTAGCAAAATCGAGCTTCAAAATAAATCCCCCTCCACCTCTCTTCCGTAGCGAATGTATCACTTTCGTTGCCAATAAAACCCCATCTACTAGCTGACGCCCTTTTACAAACGCGGATTGTGAATCGCTAATTAAACCACACAGTACAAGCTGAAGCCTATTCGCTAAGCACTTAGCCAACAATTTATACATGGAATTCACCAAGCATATGGGACGGTACTCACCTAAACGTTGGGGCGATTCCACTTTTGGTAACAACACTATAAAAGCACAATTTGCACCCTTCGGCAACACACCATTCGCATGAAATTGCTCAAAGAAGTGTATCACATCGAGTTGCACCACCTCCCAGCCTTTTTTATAAAAATCAAGCGTGAATCCATCCGGACCCGGTGCCTTAGAACCATCACATTCCCATAATATTTTTTAATCTCATCCATTGTGAAAGGCTGTACCAATTGCTGTCTATTCGTTTCATTTACCCTTCGAAAAACTCCATCAAACTGCCACTCACCCGCCCGCATGTCACCAGCAAAATGTTTGATAAATTCCGCCACCACAAAATTTCGAATAACCATAGGCTCAGTAATCCACTCACCCGCAATCACCAGCCCCAGAATGTAATTTCTAGCTGTTCTTAACTTTGTCGCCCTATGAAAATACGCCGTATTACGGTCTCCCAAGCGTAACCATGTAGCTCTCGATTTTTGCCGCCACATCGATTCTTTATTTCTCATAGCACGCCATAACGCGCTCATCCACCGTCGCCTCGCAACCTCTACTTCTTCAATATCTCCCCCCTCAACCATTTCCTCATCAACTCTATCTAATTGTTGTTGCATATCCACAATAATTTGATTCACATCCCCAAAGCTGTCTTTATTCCACCGTTTCAAAAACTTCTTCAAATGTCTCAACTTAACTACAATGTTTTCATTTCCCACACCCAAAATAGTCAACCGGCTCCATTCTTCTAATATCTGCCTAATATTCGATCGCCCATCCATCCAACAATTGAAAAATCTGAATGGGCGTGGTCCCCAATCACAGTCATCACATTTCAACAACAACGGTGTGTGGTCAGAAACTCCCCTCGTCAACGCTTCCTGTTGTATTGACTTAAATCCATCTAGCCAAGCTGGAGATATTAAGTACCGATCAATTCGACTACACCGATTGCCATAGCCGAACCAAGTGAATCTTTTGCCCACTAACGGCAAATCGATCAATCCCGCACCATGTACGAACTCCCCAAAAGCTTCCATCTCTGCGTTCCTATCGGAAACCCCTATGCGATCCGACTCATGTAATATGGCGTTGAAATCGCCTGTGACACACCATGGCCCCTCAAAACCATTCATCTGATTTAATATAGAATCCCATACTAATTTTTGCCCAGCAATATCCGTAGGGGCATATATTGCTACAATGCAACACATCATATCTTCTTGCTGCCAACAGCCCTGGAGTATAATATAATTACGATTAACATCAACATTAACCAAATTAAACTTGTTACCTTCCCATATAATCAAGATGCCCCCGGATGCTCCCATCGACGGCGATACTGCCATCTCAAAACTGTTCGAGTACCACAAGTTAGACACCCATATCGACGGCACCTCCTCTAATTTTGTCTCTTGCAATAACACCATATCAACACGATTTTTCCGTATCACTTCACCAACACCTCGACGTTTCGCGCCACCGCCCAAACCCCGTACATTCCATGATAGTAAACGCATTAGTCACAAACCACGATTTTCCCCGGCGATGATCCGAGAAATATCCTTGATGATGTCTTCCTCCCTCCCACTCGATTTCACTCCAATTAAGGACCCCAATTTTATCGTTGCCGCTGCCTCACACTCAATATCACGGGACCTTTGCGAACCACTATCCTGCCCCCTACCCCCACTGTTTTTGATGCAAAACGTGATCGACGCTCGCCCAAAATAGGCCGCTTCTTTACTCTAACCTCACGGCTGGCCTCTTGCAAATGATCATTTCCGGTTATTCTCCTAATCTTGCAAAATGCGTGTCCGATCCTAATTAATTCCGTCGAGCCTAACCCAGCTTTAGATTCACTCGAATGTATGATAGGAGGGGAATTTACCTCATGTAATTCTGAATTGATCCAATCCCCTGACCCCACATCATCAACATTTTTTGAATTTGCAATACCTGCTATGGATAGACTCTCACACTGTGGAAACTCCTCAACAAACTCTAGAGTCCTACCGCTGCTCACCTTCTCTAATGTTTGATTATCCACTCTCACCGGAGCTGTCGGTTGTCCATCCGACGATCGTATCTCCGCCTGGGATAGTTGCTGCTCCGGTGAGCAGTCCTCTACTTGGACATCAACATTCACAACGGCGTTTTGTTCCCCTGTACCCTCATGTATTTCTGTCCCTTGCGGATCCATCCAAGCTTCATTCATCACCCAAATCACTCGATCGTCCCCTTGAGAAGTATGTGTCGCTGGTTCCATCCCCTACAGCCCGTGTATGGCGGCATTCAACTTCTCTACATGCTCTTCTCCGCCCATGTCTGATCCCTGTGCCGAATTGTCCTCTGTCGTCCTCCATTCACAACAATCGCACTCAACTTCGGGACCTTTTCCCTCCATCTCTAAGACACGTACCCAATACTCGGCATTGTCCACCTTAACACGGATTCTTTCCTCAATTCTATTGAATGCCGTTGTCTCTACCATGATTCTGCCGCAATCAAACGATGTAGGCGTTTCCGTGTCGTCATCTAGACAAATCAATGATCCCCACAAATGAGCGATGTTTGTGAAGGTTTGTTTGTGCCAAAGATGTATCGGTAACCCCACTATCGACAACCACACCCTCCTGGATTCTACTTTAATCGAGGGCGACCAAACCTCCACTCTATCGAAACATTCTCTAACACGTTCCATCTTCATCACCCTATCACGTACAATCGCCGACGTGCACATCAACAACACCATGTGGCCGGATAATCGCATAATAGAAAATCCATCTTGTTTTGCTACCTCCAGTCTCTCTGCCAGTGTTTTACTACTACAAGGATTCAAACACCAACCCACCGCACACCATTGTAGCACCGCCCATTTATCTTCATCAACAATTCCTTTTATCTCCCTGTACTTGACGTTGCCCTCCTCCCCGATCGGCGCTGTTGAGGATCTCTCATTGTTTCTATCCGCTTTCGACTCCTCCCTTGATCCCCGACTCGCCACTCCCTCTCCTTTACCGTGGGACAGTGCTGTTCTTCCCTTCCAAGCCAACGAGACTCTCATGCGAGCACCGTAAATCCATTTCCCGTTCAATCTGTCGATCACACGATCGGCGTCCTCTTTTGATGCCATTCGAACAAAACCAAATCTGTTTCCGTCTCGTGCCAAACGATTTGGGATGAACGCGTCTTTGACAACCCCATGCCTATCGAACACTTGCCACAAGCCCTTCCAGTGTATTGTATTCGACAATCCCCCCACATACAACGTCCACACCCGTTGCACACTCTGATCGCGTTTTCCTCAATCATCGTTGACGCTGTATTGTTTGGCGGTTTGTTCCCTTGCGAGGCGCTCCCACAAACCCACCATTTTTGGAAACTAAAAATAATACATTAAAAACTTAAAACTCTTTTGGAAACTAAAAAATCCTCTAACAAAAGAAAAAAAACCCTAAACGACGATCACTCTCTATTCCCAAAACTCTTTTAATACTTCAGTCCTACTGCTTACGGTGTTGAATTCGTCGCCGATCGAAGAACATTCTTTCATATTTTCTCAGTTCTCACAACTTTAAGGTCCGTTCTTCACCAAATCGTGAAACATCTTCACTGGTTAGGTAAAAAAGGTTAGTTTTTTACACTCGTTTAAGGTTTGCGAGTTGTGACTGATTTTGTGAGTTTTTTTCTTTAATTTTTAACATCTTAACTGAAACTTTTTGTTGTGTTGTTTATATATTTACTCTCTGACTAAGATTTAATTATTAATTTATTTTTTACAGCGGATTTCTTACGAACTCGTGGGTTGCCATTGAGCGACGAGCGAGGCAAGTGTCCGTGGTGTGTGTCAACGGAGGAATCTATCGCACATCTTTTCTATGAATGTTCGTGTGTGCTGAAGATTTGGAATTGGTTGCGTCATTGGTGGGGTGTAGCGCTACCTTTACCGGTGAGTTTTGATGATTTCTTTGTTGTAAATTTCCACTGTTCATTTAATGGTTGTATGAGGAAATGGTGGGTGGCCAGTGTTAGTGCTTTGTTGTGGTCGTTATGGTTAGCTAGAAATGAGTTCATTTTTCGTGGTAAATGTTTGTCGATGGACGAGTTATGTTTTTTGGTTAAGCTGCGATCTTTTTACTGGATTAAGGTTGGTGCCGAAGGAGAGATGTTGCCCGAATCGGTTTGGTGGTCATGTCCGTCTACGTTTGTTGTTAGTCCGTCACCGCGGAAGGTGAGGGTTGGGGTGTGTTGGTAGCCACCGATCCAGGGTGTTCTAAAATTTAATGTTGACGGTTCTGCGCGGGGTAAGCCGGGTCCTGCGGGGTTTGGAGGTGTGATGCGTGACGGGGAGAGTCGGATTTTGGGACTGTTCTCGGGGCCGTTAGGTGTGATGGACTCAAATGAAGCTGAAGTGCGGGCTATAGCGTTTGCTTTGAGTTTAGTTCTGGACAGGTGTTGGCGTGAACAATGTGTGATTATTGAGTCAGATTCGCAGGTTGCTTTGAGTTTAGTTCTGGACAGGTGTTGGCGTGAACAATGCGTGATTATTGAGTCAGATTCGCAGGTTGCTTTGAGTTGGGCTACACGTTCGGCGAAACGAACATGGCGTTTGTGGGAAGTATTTGCAGGGATTGATCAGGCTTGTAGGGTCTCTTATGAGATACAGTTTCGTTATGTGCCTAGAGAGGCTAATGGTTTTGCAGATGTGTTAGCAAAGGAAGGCGTGGATCGATGTTCGCTCTTTGTGGCTTGTTTATGATAGGCTTGGCTTTGTTTCTTTGTTTTCTATGTTTTTTGACGGATCATATCGTACTCTTTTCCTCCACTAGGGAGGTTTTTAACGAGGCGAATGATCCGTCACGCTGTATGGTTTTTTTGTTTATTGCTGAATAAAATCATACAGTTGCTGATAAAAAAAGAGAAAAGTCAAGGGATTTCAAGGGCAATCTAGATTGAGAGATCAAGGAAAGACCTAAACCGAAATTGTTGCAAAAATAACGGAAACCGATGGTGATTTTTTTGTTACTCGGCAATAATTATTTCTTAATGAGAAATCATAGAGTATAATTTGAATTGTATGTCTTGTTAAAAACTTTCCTAACTCTAAATGCTCTTGAATCAGTGGCACTGCACTGCACTGCATGCCAACATGCAACCAGCAGAGTCGAAAAATTTGCATGTGCAGTGCAGTGCCAGCATCCCTACGTCAATGTTCGTTTAAGGTTCGTGAACATATTCGTTTAAAATGTAAAAAAGAAAGAAAGAAAAGGGGAACCGAATAAACAAACTTATATATGAGTCGATAGACAAATTTGTTCATGAACATAAACGAACTTAGTGACATTTGTTTGTGTTTTATTAGTGAACATAAAAATTTCGTTTATACTAATTTATTTAGCTTAATAAACGAATGTTATACAAACGATTCGCAAACATTTCAAAACGTTATATTATATCCGTGAGGGCTGAGTGTAAGCATTGAAGTAAATCAGTCGAAGCAATGAAAGCGGTGGGAGTCTCGAGGACCATTACATAATTCCATCCATTGCTGTCCTCTCTACACCAACCCTTCCTAACTAGTTTCAATTAAGGGGAGTATTAGATGAAATCGAGTCGAATCAAGTAAATTTTTCAAGTTAATCGAATTGTTCGAGTTTTTATTCAAATTTAATTGTTAATATCTCTACACCATAGGGATAAAACGATACACGTGCCAATAAACCTTAATCGAGTTGAGCCTCCCTAATTCAAAATATCATCAGAAGCACATTCCAAATTTCAAGAATCAAAATAACTCCCTACGTTAAATGCATGAGACATGAATGAGTCTTTGTATTAAAACTTGTATCCATTTCTGAGTAGGCACTGAGATCACTCTATTTTTTGTTTATTACCAAATGCAGGAAACGGTTACACGTCGTATCCATTTCAGTGCAGGCATTGAACTCAGCTGAAGCAATGAAAGCGGTGGGACTGGGAGGCTCGAGAACCATTACATAATTTCATCCATTCCTGTCAGCTCTACACCAACCCTTCCTAACCACACCAAACTACATCAATGGTCAAGATTTATATATATTGAGCAGAGTTGAAAAATTCAACTCGAACTTGGAAATTGATATACTAATTACTAATACTTTTTAGTTATTCGAGTACCATTTTATAACTCAGAATTTATATGAATTTTTTAGTCTAATTGATTTTATGAAATTACGATTCTAGTCGATTTTTTGTACGTCAAGTCAAAATATTTGAAATTTTCGAGTCAAGTCGAATTTTTGCCTACCCCTATCGTCCATATTAATTAGATAAGATTAGGTAAAATTCTTCTTAATCATATTTTAGAATTTTACATTCTATAATCTTATTTTTAACTCAAATTTTAGATTCCTTGAACCAAACCTATGATAAATGCATGAGGCATGAATGACTCTTTGTATACAAACTTGTATCCATTTCTCAGTAGGCACTAAAATCGGAGCAACGAAAGCGGTGGGAACCGTAAGGACCACCGGCGGCCACGTTTCATGTAGTTATATTGCAGGAAATGGTTACATGTGGTTATATTGCATGAATAGAAATCAACCAATCATTTGTTCCTTTTCGGTATCACTATTCATACACTATACTAAAAATTATGTTAGTGTTAATGTTTAAGGTTAGAGTTTAAGAAATTAGGGTTATGGTGTATTTTTTAGGATTTAAGGTTCATGGTTTAAGATATAAAATTTAGGGTTAATGCTTAGAATTTAATTCTTAGTGTTGTGAATAGAAAGAAACACCGAAAAAAACAGACAACTTCCTATATTGCATGGGACATGCACAACTCTTTGTATTAAAACCTCTCTATCCATTTCGTTCCATCACAATCTGTTGTGAATCCCTTTTGAAATCAACTCTACAACAACTCTATCCACTACATTAAAGACGTGTTGTATTTCCATATTTAGGGAGACTTTTCTTTGACCAAAAATATAGGGAGATCAGTATTGTATTTTTATCTTCTATTTTGGCTAAAATTAATGATAGATGTTCGATGCTAAACAATTTGATTAATATTAAATACATGTTTTTTTTTCTGTTTAGTCATCGGTAGTCGTCTCATTGGTCGAGTAATCCGAATTACGTTTTATAGAGGTTCAATATGGGGCGACACTCCCAAATCAATTTTTTCCATTGACAATGTCAGGATTCGGACCCTTGACCTTGCTTAAGGGACCTACCACCAAGGACAAATGTAAGGGGAGGGTGGGAGGGGCAATTGCCCCTCTTAACTTTGATGGTTTAACTACATTTTAGGTCATTGGTAGTTTTGAAATCATTTCAATTAAGTATTTGCCCCTCCCGAAATTGTCTGGTATAATTTAATTTTAGGACCTTATCAATTTTAAAATTAATTGATTTAAGCATTGACCCTAATTTTTCTGGTTTAATTACTTTTAAGACCTTTTAATTTTAAAATTAGTGAAATTAATGTTGGAAAAAACATGATAAAAAGTTTGAGGCATATTTTCTATGGGTAAAGATGGTGATTCGAATGATGAATTTAAGGACTCATATTCTACTCCATGAGATCTTTACAATGGTACCTCATATGTCAAAATAGTTGAGTGATGAATGAGAAATTGATGCTCAAAGTACGGTACTTGTGAATTGTGTAAGGGAAAAAATGAAGAAGCCATATCCCGCATTGGTAGGATATAAGTATGGGAGATTTTTATATACACTAACACACTTGTTTGTTATTGAATTACTTGGGTTGAAACTAATCCTCACGTGCAAGCATAGGGGGTGCGAATTGAAGCTCGTCAAACTCATTTGGATTGAGGGTGCACTTGCATGATGTGACATATCTTTTTTAATATTCATAATTAAGAGGATAAATATATGGTAATCCTTTAATTCGAATATTATTCTGGTATTGCTTGTGATTCACAAAAATATATTTGAATATATATGGTTTTAATGACAACTTTTCGGATACAATAATAATGACTATTATTTTCGGAATATATTATTTCCAATTATTCTCCTATGTGAAACTCCTATGAATATCGTTTAAACCTACTAGTTTAAACACAACTTGAAAAATCTTTTCTCTCCTCCAATTTTTGATGATGGACAAAGGCAAGGGTATAGTTCGTGATCTCTGCAGCAGTGCAACTGTAGCTGATCATCTCATCGTTGTATACTGGGAGACAGACGACCAAAGATCTCAAGCACCTCGGAGTGGCCGAAAATCTGTCTTTAAAAAAATTGCATAGTTGCAGGCCTCAACCGATTCCAGTCGATTTCTATCCAATTTCAGGTATTTATTTCTGTACTATATTTCTTTTTGTTCACTTAATAAAAGGTTCCTTTTATTTTTCTTTCTTCTCGAATTGTTATACTTGTAACAATTAAATCCCAACTCCTTTATTTTTTATGGTTTAATCACTTTTTAAGATCTCAATCATTCCAAAAATAAACAACTTGTCCCCTCATGATTCAATCATGGCTTCGTCCCTACTTACCACCTCATCTCGTAAGACTAACTGATTGTTATCAAATAGTCATATTGTTAATCAAATTTAGTTCTTAGTGTTGTGCATAGAAAGAAACACCAAAAAAGCAGACAACTTCCTATATTGCATGGGACATGCACAACTCTTTGTATTAAAACCTCTATATCCATTTCGTTCCATCAAAATCTGTTGTGAATCCCTTTTGAAATCGACTCTACAACAACCCTATCCACTACATTAAAGACATGTTGTATTTCCATATTTAGGGAGACTTTTCTTTGACAAAAAATATAAGGAGATCAGTATTGTATTTTCTATATTCTGTTTTTGGCTAAAATTATTGATAGATGTTCGATGCTAAACAACTTGATTTATATTAAATACATGTCTTTTTCCTGTTTAATTATCGGTAGCCGGCTCATTGGTCGAGTAATCTGGATTGCGTTTTACAGAGGTTCAATATGGGGCGACCCTCCTAACAAATTTTTTTCCATTCACAATGTCAGAATTCAGACCTCTTATCTTACTTAAGGGACCTAACACATCATCCTGCTAGACTGGCTGATTGTTGATCAAATAGACATATTTTAATAAGTAGAATGTCCTTCGGTAAGGTACACATTAAAAATATTTTCATTAATAAATTATTTATTTCTTTGCAAAAAAACATTAAAGATACGAAAAATTAGAATGGTGAAAGATTAAAAGAAGAATGAGAAAAAGACAAATTATTTGTTCTGTGAATAAGATTTTAAATTGAGTGTGTTTTAACTAAAACCCTAATCATCCAAGAAAAATGATCTCGGGCAATCAGGGACAAAGGGTATGGATGGTTTTTGTATCAAACTTGCCAGAGCAACTACACTGGCAAGGCGTTTGGCAAGTTTTCAATAGACAAGGAGTGGTTGTGGATGTTTTTGTATCGAGAAAGAGAACGAGAGATGGAACCAGATTTGTGTTTGTGCGCATGGGATCAAAGGCGGATACAGATCGAATCATAGAGCGTTTTCATGGATTTTGGATTTACAGATCCAAACTAAGGGTAATGATGGCGCAAAAGGAGACGAGGGATACGTTTTGGAGACGAAAATGTGACGACTTTAATTCAAGGTTGAAAAAGGTGATCCAGAAACAACGGGTAAATAATGATCACACGAACAATTCAAAAGGGAATCCAGTGAGGCGTTTTAACAAGGATGAGGCTAAAGATAAACATATCACAACGAAAGAGCAATCCAAGGTTGAAGAGAAATGCAAACACGTGGATGGGGTTATTGATACTGAAAAATGGGAAATTTTACAGAATTGCGCCTTGGGTTTTTGCCGTCAACCCAACCAAATAGCGGATCTTGCAAAGGAGATTATAAAGGCAAAATTGATAAGTTTCTAATTGATACGAGTCACGAAATCACTTGTTTTATTCATGTTTAAAGATAAAGAATCGAGGAAGAGAATTTTGGAGACTAGGCATCTTGAACAATGGTTTGAAAATTTAATTGAATGGTCACCTACGTCGTCTTTGCCGAATCAAAGGGTATGACTCTCCATTAGTGGAATTCCGATCCATGGATGGTCTGAAGAAACCTTTTAGAATATTGTAGTGTGTTGGGGCGATCTCGTTCGGATTAACATTGAGACATTGGCACCATCGACATTTGAACGATGTTGATTTCAGATAGAAACTAACTGGAATACACACATAGATGAAGTAATGGACTTGTATATTAACGATAACGCCTTTACAATCCGCGTTGCAGAAATTGAGGAAGCGGTCGACCCTTAGTGTGACTGTAGTTGTGAGGTGGCAAACTGTTCGGGTGATACAGTTAGTAACGAGGATTTGTCCATGGAGATGTCTAGCCCAGTTAAGATGTCTGTGAGTGGGAGGTCAACAAATAATACAGTGGTACCTAATTTGTTCTCATATGCGACTGAGGGATCAAGTCAAATTCAACGCATGTGAAATGAGAACAAGTGAGAGGATTGGTGTGTGATGTGCACGACAAGTTGGATGGCGGATGAGGATGTAAGCTTTGTCCATCGTGAAGGGGAGAGTCAGCGATTTTTGGATGTTTTGTCGAGTGATGCTATGATGGATATACTTCCAAACAATGTGGGAGTACCATGTGTAGAAATTGCTGTAGAAGAACAAGGAGCTAATGATTTGAGCCCACATGCAGATGGGCCGAGGGTAGAAATTCCTAGGTGTTGAGTGGATCAAATGATCGATATAAACCAAGAGGGGGGGTGAATTGGATTTTTAGACTTTTTGGTAGTGGAATTGACAAATAAAAAGATAGACAAGGGGATTTAGAGTGGTTCAAGTTCCAATCGAACTCTACATCCACTACCTTAGCTCCACTAAGGATTTTTAACAATTCCACTAATTGCTCTTTCCCTTTTCTAGGCTAAGGAGGTAACCGTTACAATATCGGTCAAATTTTCTACCCAAAATTTGACCTAATCCTCACACAAGAATTACAAAGAAGTTGATGGCTAAACAAGTATCTCTTGATACACAAAGTAGCCCAATTACAAGCACTCAACCCAATTTGAAAGGATAAGAATGGAAAATACAATTTCACAATTGGGGTTTACAAGAAATAATGAGATTTAGGCTCAATTGCTTGAATTTGATGTTTGGATGTTTGCTTTGAGATCAATAGTTGTTGCTGAAGCTTTTAGAGGTCCCTTTTATACCTTCTCATTGAATTCTAGCCGTTGGGGTTGTTGCATTCATCAATAGAGCTGTTGGGATGTTATCTTCCCTTCATAAATACAGTCTGCAACCACCCGTTTCGAAACGCCCGATCCTGTTTCGAAACAGAATAAAAAAGAAAGAGCCGTTAGGGTATATTAAAGAGAACGTACCGAAATGGGCACGATCGTTTCGATACGATTAAGAGCCGTTTTGAAACCCGTTTCGAAACACTTAGCCACTGTCAAAGCCCGTATCGAAACAGATTGAAGGTGTTTTGATACGCCTTAACGACCAGTATAAAAACGGTTAAAAACTTCAACGGTCATATTTTTAAAACACAATTTGAAAGCCGTTTCGAAACGGGTCAAACCGTTTCGATGTTCTTACCCATTTCGAAACTCGTTCCGAAACAATGGTTTACAGTTTCGAAACCGTTCCGAAATAAGGGTTCACAGTTTCAAAAGTGTTCCGGAACGCCTAAGGCCGTTCCGAAACGGTGACTCAAAAATCACTGTTTTGGCTTCAAAAACACTTAGAAAAGTTTTGACAACTTGAGTTTTTAACTTAACCATTTTCCTTAAAATATATAGAGAGGTTTGAGGACTTAAAAATTTGTTTTATCTTTTTCAAAATAGTCCTTAAATTCTTTAGTTATATCAAAATTAATTATCGGTTTCACACTAGGGCTAACAAGGCTCAAACAATTTAAGACAATGGTGAGTATAGAAGGTTGCGGCAGATTTCAAAAATTGAGTTGAGTTTATTATTGCCTGGTGAGAGAGGTGAGGCTGAATCGAAGCTGGCAAAGAAGGGCAGGGGTCGTCCGAAGAAAAATCCAAAACCAGTAGAGGTAATTGTAAATGGCTCTTTGTCAGATTCAGACTTCTATAACTGGAAACGTGTCATTTTAAGAGAGGCGAGAGAAACTTTGAACTTGGGAAAACTGATTGGGGTGGTAACAATTGGAAACGAACAAGAAATTGTACAA
This sequence comes from Hibiscus trionum, assembly GCA_030270665.1. Taxonomy (NCBI): domain Eukaryota; kingdom Viridiplantae; phylum Streptophyta; class Magnoliopsida; order Malvales; family Malvaceae; genus Hibiscus; species Hibiscus trionum. The sequence continues at coordinate 7,649,044 of BSYR01000046.1, forward strand.
GACATTGCACGTATGATTGAAGCGTGCAAACGCCACTAATTGCGCAAAGAGCTAAGATTGTTGTTGGGGAATGTGAGAGGGATTGGTTCGACGTCGAAACGTAAATCGGTTCAGCGTCTCTTGCGACAACAAAGGTGTGATATGTTTATTATACATGATTAGAGGTTCAAGATGATATTTATGTACAACATTTTTGAATGATTCGAGCTTTGTTTGGATTTTGGGGAATGGTGCGACAATTCTTTTTTAGCATGATTGTTGGTATCTCGATAAACCGTTGGTTGTTGTTTTTTCGAGACTTTTCAGTTTTAGTTTGGTGAATAATTCAATGGCTTTGGTGCGTGATTTTCTTTGTATAGATAGAATGGAGTGGTGTGGTTTCTTTCGACATAGTCTCCTCCAACCTTGTGTCTCGATTTCTATATTGAGGTAAATTGCATTATATAGATCGCGACAATTCTATATTAAGGTAAATTGTGAGGAACGACTGGTATGGAAACACACCATTTTGGAATCTATCTTTGTCACCTAAGATCAAATGTTTTCTATGGTTTATTTTGTAGGGAAGATTACCTACGTTGCATATGTTGCGAGAAAGGGGGCTTCCACTTGTTGAACACATGTTGTGGTGCCATTGTGTAATGGGGGGAGGACAATGTCGTCTGTTGCACTATTTTGCATGGCAGCTTTAGTCGTTAATTTTTGGTTGCTGGAAGGTGGTTGTCTTCCGCCCAGCAAGGGTTGTCGATTTTCTTCAACGATTTCACAGTTGAGTGCGATTTTTCATGCATTGCGATTGTTATGTGAGTCTAAGTGGAAAGTGGCACCTTTGGTGGTAATTGAATTGGATTCAAAGGTGGCGTTGTCGTGGTATTTGTACAAGGAGAATCAACCTTGGAATTATTGGTGATGGTTCCGTTAATTTGATAAGGCACGCGAGTTGTTGTCGTGTGTGTATTTTCACAATATATCGGGAAGCGTATAGTTTGGCCGACTCTTTGGCGAAGGGTGGTATTGATAGCCCGTCTTGGTTTTGCATGATGGCGTGAGTGGTTGTGTGTTTGCTTTATTTTGCTCGAGTTTGGTCTGGTATTTTAATGGGCGTTTGTTACCTATATCACACTCTTCGGTACTTTTTTCCTCCATTTAGGTGTAGGGAAGTTTTTAATGAGGCCGTTGAGTGTGAAGGCTCTGTATGATTCCTTTCAATAAAATCATACGCTTTGCCGATAAAAAAAACTAAAACCTTAATCTTCATTTTTTTTCTTTTAACAATTTTTATCTAAGGAAAGGGAAGAAAAATTTTGTTCACTTAATAAAAAGTTCCTTTTATTTTGCTATCCAATTTCAGGTATTTATTTCTGTACTATATTTCTTTTTGTTCACTTAATAAATGGTTCCTTTTATTTTTCTTTCTTCTCGGGTTGTTATACTTGTAACAATTAAATCTCAACTCCTTTATTTTTTATGGTTTAATCACTTTTTAAGATCTCGATCGTTTTAAAAATAAACAACTTGTCCCCTCATAATTCAATCATGGCTTCGTTCCTACCTACCACCTCATCTCGTAAGACTAACTGATTGTTATCAAATAGTCATATTCTTAATCAAATATTCATATTTTAATCGAGTAGAATATCCTTCTGTAAGGTACCTCATTAAGAAATTTGTCATTAATAAATTAACTTTTTCTTTGCAGAAAAACATTAAAGATACGGGAAATTAAAATGATGAAAGATTAAAAGGAGGAAAAAGACAAATTATTTGTTCTGTGATTTTAGGAATATTACATAACCATCCACCACCGACCACCATAACCATTCACCATAAACAACACATCCAGAACACCAATACCAATCAAATCTACAATGGAGTTGAAATTGTCTGCCGTTTTTTTATATCTTCCCCCTAAAATATAAATTTAAGATTTAGGGTTAAGGTTTAGAGTATTAAATTATGATGTATTTTTTAAGATTTAGGGTTTAGGATTTAGAATTTAATGTTAGAGCATATACTTTAATTTTTTAGTGTTAGGGCACGAAAATGGACACCAAAAAAGTAGAGGATTTTTGTTCTCTACAATGGCTCCATGTTCGATGCCTTTACGGAGCCTCCCAAGCCTTTCTTTTCTTTTCTTTTATGATTTTGTCGACAGTGATGTTTTTTTGATCGACAACTGTATGATTTTATTATAAAGATAAAAACATACAGCTTGACGGATCTCACGCCTCGTTAAAAACCTCCCTAAGCCTAATGGACGAAAAGAGTACGATGAGATCCGCCGAAAGAACAAAAAGGACAAAACACCCACTCATATACATGCCACAAAAATCGAACATCGGTCCACTCCCTCTTTCGCTAAGACATCCGTGAAGCCATTCGCCTCCCTCGGCACATAACAGAATTGAATGTCATACGCGACTTGACAAGCCTGATCTATCGCTAAGAAAATCTCCCACAACCGCCAAGGACGTTTTGCGGATTGTGTAGCCCAGCTCAACGCCACTTGAGAGTCCGACTCTATAATAACACAGCCCTTCCGCCACTCCCTCTCCTGTATCAGACCCAAGGCGAAAGCTATCGCTCACACTTCCGCTTCGTTTGAATCCATCACACCTAAAGGTCCCGATTACAATCCCAATATACAGCTATCTTCGTCTCGCATTACGCCACCAAACCCCGCTGACAGTGATGTTAATTTTGGTGTTGGTTTCCGACCGTCGGTATTTATCTTTATCATTGTTTTTTCATATCCCGTTTTGGTTTGTTATTTTTCTTCTGTTTTTATTCTAATTTTCAGTAAAAATCTCTTTTGTTTGGGTTCTTTCTTTTCGCACATTTTTGTGCATGTTCGACTGCTTTTGTCGCACTTTTTAACTATGCTCTTGTGGCATGTTTCCTCAATCTAATGACACGTTGTTTGCCTACCTCTGTTGCTGATATGCGATCGTGTAGAGATTCTCACGTCGTTCGTATCTGATTTGCGATTGCTGGTGGTCTTTCAGTGGTTAATTCCCTTTTGTGATTGTTTTCCCACGTATTCAAATCTATTTTGCGAAGCAGCTTGTAAGTTTGCTTTGGTTCGCTCGACACTCCATCATTTCTAAAGCGTCTATTTGGATAAAGGGAAAAGAGTACTGTTGACTATTACTAGGTTACTATGGATGATCTGTAACGATTGTAGAGCGATTAGGTGTTCTCTAAATATGAGTGCAAGTGCACACTCTTGTCAAGTTATAATATAAAAGATATCCTCTCCCACGAGGATTGGACAGCTAACTCGAATTATAAATTCCTGCACAAAGAATATTTAAATGCACAAGTAATTTTTAGTTTGTTTAAAAGAAAAGTAAATAAACACAAGTAATTAAGAGAAGATATCATATTGATAAAATGGGTCAGGTTATGCTGTTCCGTATTGTGAAACTACGTTGAATAGGTTAAGTTGTATTGCGCTGCCAGACTTTGCTGCCTCGACGGAAGATGGTAGATTGGTGCTTCGACGTTTTTGTTGCCTCGGCAGGTAGAACGGATGATTGGCTCGACGGAAAACTTGGCAGATCTTCAAGGCTCGGCAGAACGCTTCGAGAATGATTCAGCTTATGTCTAAGTCAAAATATTGTTGATGCCCGCTGCAGATAATACTCGTCGGCGTGAATCTTGCAATGAATAGCAACCTTTGGTTCGTCCTCTTTTAGCTGCCTTAAACCCTAACCTAGGTCTAGGCTAGATTGATCAACACCTGGTATGGATGAGATCGTGCTTACTTCTTTCGTGAGTTTGACTCTCTCGATGCCAAACAAATGGATTGCTCACAATCGATCTTTCGAACTCAATTGAAAACAATGAAGAACATGAAATAAGCAAACATTGAATTGATCGCAATAACAAACTCGAACCTAAACAACCGTTCTCACAACTACTTTACAACACAACCCAAACCCTAGAGAATTTAGAACATAATGGGGGCAAGAAAGCACAAGAGAAACTAAGCTATGCCATGAGATCTCTATTGTCTAAAATACAAGGTAAGATCGGGTATATATAGGGCCTTACCTATGTAACCCCCCTAGACCGGCCTATGCGGAATGACCAAGTCTAGTAAGGCACATCCCAATTAAAACTCAAGTGAAAAACCTATTGGCAAATTAAATATTTATTTCGACAGCATAACGGCATGACTCGATGAAAACCATCAAGTTAGATAAACCTGTGTAGTGCATCAAGTAGCATTTCCAAAGTCAATCATAACATAGACTCATAAATGGTATAGGCAGCCATGATCACATAAGTAAACCCATCATAGGGTGGTTACAAAATAAGTATCAATTAACATATCAAAATATTTTAAGTTTAATACCATACATAACAAAATATAGGCACATGTCACTCTGAAAGTACAAACGGTGGATAGAAACATTACATTAAAAAAGAATACCAAATGTGTCGATCCTCCAAGTGTTAGCTACGGGGTGGCCTATCCAAAATATCTGAAAGGGGGAAAAAGAATTTGGTGGCGTGAGCTAGAAAGCTCAGTGTGTTCCAATAGTGCAAGTAAAACATTTGCATCATTACATAATAAATCATGTCATGCAAAACATATCATAAAAAACATCTAAGTTTCCAAGCAACCTATCTACCCTCCAACCGAACACCATGATACAGTTCCCTAGAACAATATCTTATACTGGCATTAACCCAAGCCCATTGGGCGGGGTACCATCCTAAGGAAATACCCTAGAATACGGGCGGCCCAAGTCGAAACTTAGGAACCGAAAACAGGCAGACCTAGCCGAAGCTTAGGAACCGAATACGGGCGGACCTAGCCAAAGCTTAGGATCCGAATACGGGCGGTCTTACCAGCTGGATCAGGGCTGAGCCGATAATCTCCACATCATACCCCAAGTGCCCCTACTAATTAGTCCAGGCAGTAACATAGTACGCAATAATAACAATTATAGCAATGCTTAACAACATATTTCCACACTGATAACCGGAAACCATAGGGCATGCTTGTCATATTGGATGCTAGGGAATATATCAAACATGCAGTACAATCGTGTTTCTTTCATAAAAGAAAACATGCTAGTTTTACACAAAGTCAATTTTGACAATCATGTGCACATGGTCCGTTTTATTAAAACATATAAAGCATGTAAAACAGTAAATATGCAATAGTCATATAGCACACATGGAACACACCTCAAAAGATCAGATCTGTCGGTCGAAAGGTCTATCGAGCACCGGGATCACGCTCCGCTACAGTACTGGAACATAAATAGACAAGGATTATGGTTACAATCCGATTTACACCTTGATCGTAATAAAATAATAAGTTTTAGGGTGGTACGAGTGACGATAGGATCACGAGGCGGTACAAATCGGGACGAGTTGGGCTGGGCGTAGGCACGATCGGGAGTTCCACAAGTACCTATTAAATCAGAAGATCAATATCAGTCCTTAATCATCAATTTCTCTTAAATGACATAACTTTATACATATGCATGTTCGGGTTCAACATCCAATTCGGAGGGTTTCGGGTTAGAATTTCACGAAACGGGCTTCAAAATAGGACTCAGGACGTCGAAAAACATAACATAGGACTTTTCGGGAAAAGTTGACTTTCTGGTCAAAGTCAACGCTGACGTTAGCGGTCAAAGACAACGCTGACGTCATGCTGACGTCACTGGTCCAAAGGCTGATTCAATGAGTTGACTCACTGGGTTGACTCGGACAAGTTGACTCACTGAGTTGACTCAGACGAGTTGACTCACTAGGTTGACTTGGGTGAGTTGACTCGGTCAACGGGTCGGGTATAGGTCAACGTGTCAACGGTCAACAGGTCGGGTCAGGTCGGTCAACGGGTCGGGTTGGGTCGTTCAACGGGTCGAGCTGGTTTGTTTAGACTGGTTCGGGTGGCTCGATTCAAGGCTAGACCGGGTCTGAGCCGGCCGGTTCAACAACCACCGTCCAAGGCGGCCGGGAATCGCCTTGGACGGCGCGTGAAGCCCACGTACGATCTTTCCCGGTTGGAAAACATTCCCGTAACGCCGAAATTAGCTAAAAAATACCCAAAACATCAATTGAACCTAGATTTAAGCCGGAATCTTGCTGGTTCTTACTAAATCGGGAGTAAACGGTGCAAGGACGAAGAGGCTCCAGTGACATCTTGAAAGACGACGGACGGACCCTTTGATGGCTGGGTTTTGTTCGTCTCCACGCGGTTAACTTCAAGGTGGTGCTAGTGCAACGAACGGAAGTCGATCGAAACCAGAAATGTCGAACAACGGAGGTGACGCAAGTTTGGGTCGTAGCCGAACCTTTCGACTGCTCCCAAAAGCGCACGTCGGGGGATTAGGGCGAGTGGTGGTTGTAGTTTTGATCGAGAAGGGGCGGCGGTCACTCTGACGGTGGCGGTGCAAGAAACGACGCGGCGGTGGAAGTGAACGGACGGCGGCCGGTTCGATTAAGGAAATAAAAATAAAAATGACGATAAGTGTGGGGGTTTATGGAAACTTTTCGGGAAGTAAACCTAATTAATTCACATTCAATATGGTAGGTAGGATATTTTAAGTTTATTAATATTTTATTTCGAAGGGTAAATAACATTGGTTTAAAATAAACCAAGGGTAGTTTATAGCCAAGAGCTCACTTAGCTCAATTTGCTGGGCTTCCGGTTGAACACGTAGAGGTTGTGGGTTCGATTCCCACAACCCTTACTTCCTCTTTTTTTATTTCCATTTCAGTTTTCAGTTTTTTAAGGGTGTTACAACTAGGTTAAGTCTTCCTTGGAGTAGAAGTCTTCTTCATGACAAAGTAGCTTTTGCATTGAATGCATCCTTTAATTCCGACTTCTTTGACTTGAATTTGGACTCCTCTAGTCGTTGCCTTGTGCCGCAAGCAAGCCTCGATCTTCTCCTTTGACGGCTCTGTCCGCTGTTTCCGGCATCAGTAAATTGCATGGATGGGCTCATTGGACTCTAAAAATTATGCTCTATCAATCGCACTCCAATTCACAAATTCCCCAAGTTACTGCCCTGGGCGGTAGATATGGCGGCAGCAACTACTCGACAACATCTTTCTCTGTGTTGAACTGCTTCAGTACAACTCATTGGTTTGCTGCCTCAGCATCAGCTCCTCTGATTTCTCCTCCTCCTGACAGCTTCTAGCATCTGAAACTAAAACTAAACTAAAACAGTATATTTTCTTACTAAATCAAAGATATTCAACAAAAACAAGGCAAATCAAAGAATACTGTAAATAATGCATGCATGTACCTAAATATGCACTTGAAAACAACAATAATATGAGATGGAATGCATACAAAATATAGGACTTATGAGTACTTTACACACCCCCAAACTCAAACTATTGCTTGTTCTCAAGTAATGCAATACTAAACATACTTGTCTTGCACTAAACAGAAAGAAAAACTCGTTTTAAACTTGATTTAGCACCTCAAGGTCGTGGCACCTATCATTAGATTAGTGAAAGGAAAATGGCATGAATTACCTCAGAATTAAACTATAATGCCAGTGTAGTGTGTGCAGAAACTGTGTGCAGGATGAATCTGAAGAATATTCTAAGTAAACAAAGATGTTGTCAAGGTAATATAAGGTTGCTGCCAAGGCAGCACAATTAAGCATATTTTTAATCATGGCAGTAAGGGCTTCAGCTTATCACAACTACTCTTTAGGTCTAAAATTAAGATATGAGAAAACTACAAAACCCCGAACCCATTGAGTAGAGTCATCCTGTGAAGACTTTCATTCACTCATGCTAATTTGTACGTCACTTCAAAAAATTTCAAATACAGGGACTTTGAAAGCAGCGGAGTGTCCTTGGTACATGATTCTTCCTAGAGCCTATTTCGGGTACCTCTAGGGTAAAACAACATATCTTTCTTTGTTCATGCCGTGGCAGTGCTTTTCTTTTTGCTGTTTGTTGTCTGTTGCGGCAGCTTCCTGCAACCATGTTAGAATTTTACAAAGAATTCAAGCAAACAGTGTTTATTAGAAATCCACTCAAATTCAGCAAGTAACAGTAATGTTTATGATTTTTGGCAATTATAGAAAAATTCTAAGTTTTTTTCATGCTTTCCCCAAAATTAAGTTCTTTTTTATGGTGCGAAAAAAATTTAAAATCGGCTATCCTATCATAGGCACAAGTTCTAACAATTTTTTTCTTTTGATTAATTTAAAGGCAAGTACATATGCAACCTATATGATCTAAATAATGCCTAAACAATGAATGAGTGCTAATCCCCCCGAAACTCAAGATGGGCATTGCCCTCAATGCACAAAATAAAATAAAAAAAATTAGAACTGAAATCGAAAAATAAACATGAGACAGGGAAAGAAAACTTAGACTTAGTTGCTTTCAAATGGTGGAGATGATTCAGAGGAGTTATCTGCTATGCCGTCAACTGCGGTTGTGGCAGCTGGCTGAGCGGTGCTGCCCTCTGTTGTGCACGATGGCTTGATTCTTTAGGGTATGAATCTGGATAAATAGTTGTGAGACGGGAATAAATAGTAACAACACAGCTAAAAATAAAATCTAATCTTAAGTAATTAAAATCTACTTCTAAATAGATAAAGCAATAAAGATGTGAAAAAAATAAAAATTATGTCACAGTGGGGTGGGCATCCCCCATAGTGAATACTTCTTGCTCTCTCGGGACAGAATGTCTTACATAATGCTTTAACCGCTGCCCATTAACTTTGAATTCTGCCCTTCCATTTATTGGCTTTACTATCACGACACCATGTGGGAAGGCGTGGACCACTTCGAACAGTCCTGACCATCTGGACTTTAATTTCCCGGGAAATAGCTTCAGGCGGGAGTTGAATAACAACACTTGCTGCCCGGACAGGAACTGCCTTTGTTGGATCTTGCTGTCGTGCCACCTTTTTACTTTTTCTTTGTATAGCTTGGCATTCTCGTATGCTTCCCGTCTGAACTCCTCCATTTCGGTCAGATCCAGCAATCTCTTTTCGCCAGCCTGCTTCCAATCCATGTTTACCGCCTTGACTACTCAATATGCCATGTGTTCTATTTCAATCGGGAGGTGGCAGGCCTTTCCATATACTAGTCAATAAGGGGACATTTCGAGTGGCGTTTTGTATGCTGTTCGATATGCCCAAAGGGCATCATCTAACTTCATCGACCAATATTTCCTATTTGGGTTGACAACTTTTTCCAAGATGGTTTTAACTTCTCTGTTCGAAATCACTTCATGCCCATTTGTTTGCAGATGGTATGTCGCGACAATCTTGTGTGTGACACCCACTTTTTGAAGTGCCTTGGCAATTAACTTGTTGTCAAAATGGGTGTCGTCGTCACTAATGATGGCTCTTGGGATTCCAAACCTTGTGAATATGTTCTTGTGTAGGAATCTATGGATGGTCTTTGCATCATTGTGAGGGGTGGCAATGGCTTCTATCCACTTGGAGACGTAATCAACTGCTAGGAGGATGTACGTGCTGCCACAAGAAGAAGAGAATGGTCCCATAAAATCAATCCCCCAAACATCGAATAATTCAACCTCTAGGATGGTTTGCAAGGGCATTTCGTTCCTTCTTGAAATGTTTCATGTTCTTTGGCATCTGTCGCACTGTTTGTAGAAGGCTTGGGCATCTTTATGCAATGTTAGCCAGATAAAGCCTAATTGGAGTACTTTTGCTACCGTGCGCTGTCCTCCAAAATGACCTCCATGCAGTGCTGCATGGCACTGAGATAGTATGGTTTTTGTTCATCCTCAGGGACACACCGTCTAATGACCTGATCTGTACAGCTTTTAAACAAGAAAGGCTCGGCCCAAAAATAATGCTTAGCATCATATTGGAATTGTTTCTTTCCTTGGTAGTTAAGGTCATAAGGTAAAACACCAGTTACCTAGTAATTAACAATATCCGCGTACCAGGGTGTTGATGTTGACGTTGCTTCCGCGACATCTTCGTGGGCGGCAAGTGAGAAGCCTTCAACTTCCAAGGCTGCAACCAGGGCAGAGGCAAGTAACAGCTGTTCGTCAGGGAACACATCATGGATTTCGCTATTGGGTGTCTTTCCTTGTTCATTCTCAAGCCGAGATAAATAGTCTGCCACTTGATTTTCTGTGCCCTTTCTGTCTCAGATTTCTTGGTCGAACTCTTGCAGCAAAAGGATCCAACAGATCAGGCGAGGTTTGGCATCCTTCTTTGTGAACAGGTACTTTAAGGCTGAATGATCCGTGTGGACGATCACTTTTGTTCCAATTAGACAGGACCGGGATTTATCGAAGGCGAACACTACTGCCAATAGTTCCTTCTTGGTGGTAGTGTAGTTGGTCTGGGCAGGATTCAGAGTCTTGCTGGCGTAGTAGATGTCATGGAAGATTTTGTCCATGCGCTGTCCGAGGGCAGCACTGACGACAGTATCACTAGCGTCACACATTAACTCAAAGGGCTGGCTCCAATCAGGGGGAACTACCACATGTGCTGTCACGAGCTTCTCTTTGAGGGTTTTGAATGCTTCTAGGTATGCCTCGTCGAAGTTGAATGGTTTATCCTGTTCCAGCAAGGTACACAACGGTTTAGAAATTTTAGAAAATTTTTCAATAAATCGACGATAAAAACCCGCGTGTCCTAGAAAACTTCGAATGCTCTTAACAGAGGTCAGGGATGGCAAATTGGCGATGACTTCAATCTTAGCCTTATCCACTTCTATTCCATATGGTGGGATTTTATGCCCCAGGACTATGCCTTCATCGACCACGAAGTGGCATTTTTCCCAATTGAGCACTAGGTCCGTGTCCTCCCATCTGGTAAGTGCTTTTTCGAGGTTGCCGAGGCAGCTGTCAAAGCTGCTGCCGAAGACAGAGAAATAGTCCATAAATATTTCCATGAAGTCCTCTATCATGTCGGAGAAAATGGCCATCATGCAATGCTGGAATGTAGCAGGTGCGTTGCATAATCCGAACGACATTCTTCGGAAAGCGTAGATGCCATATGGGCATGTGAATGTTGTCTTTGCCTGATCTTCTGGTGCAATAGCAATCTGGTTATACCCTAAATATCCATCCAAGAAACAATAGAAGGGTTTGCCAGCAAGGCGGTCAAGCATTTGATCAATAAAAGGTAGAGGAAAGTGATCTTTTTTAGTTGCTTTATTTAACTTGCGGTAATCCATGCATATTCTCCAACCGGTTATTGTCCTAGTTAGAATTAACTCATTATTATCATTGCTTACCACAGTTATACCACCTTTCTTTGGTACACATTGTACCGAGCTTGCCCATTCGCTGTCAGATATAGGATATATGATGCCGTCATCTAACCATTTGATTATCTCCTTTTTGACAACTTCCCTCACGACATCGTTCAATCTCCTCTGGGCATCAACAACTGGTTTTTGATTCTCTTCAAGTTGGATTTTGTGCATGCAGATTGCTGGGCTTATCCCTTTTAAGTCTACAATGGTCCATCCTATTGCCTTCTTGTGCTGCCGCAGCAGCGCTATTAATTTCTGTTCATGTGTAGGCTAAAAATTGGAGGAAATTATTACAGGCAGCGTATCATTGGGTCCCAAATAAGCATACTTAAGTTGTGCATGTATGGTTTTGAATTCAAGGGTAGGGGTTGTTCAATAGATGGTTTGAACATCTTGCCACCCTTTTCTGTATAATTCAAAGGTTCAAAATACTTACCTGGCCTATTTGCTATCCAGTACGCATCCTCTTGCTCCTCCGGTTCCTGTTCTGTCCATTCAATGCATCGTTCATCTTCTGAGAAAGTATCTAAGTGGCTGCCAAGGTAGTTGTCAAGGTTGCTGCCTTGGCAGTCGTGCTACAAGCAGGGTCTGTTGGCTTCAAAATTGAATTCTGAGATGGCCTCCATTAGCTGGAATTCTTCTGGATCATCAGCTTGCCTCATGGTTTGGAAGACGTTCAACTTTACTTGCTGATCATTGACCCTCATTGTAAGTTCACCTTTTTCAACATTGATCAGCGTTCTGCTCGTAGCTAGGAATGGTTGTCCTAGGATTATCGGTGCCCTTTCGTCTGCCTCACAGTCTTGTACCAGGAAGTCGGCAGGGAAAATGAATTTTTCCACCTTCACCAGGATGTCTTCAATTTTTTCTTCCGGTTGCACATAAGTTCTGTCAGCTAGCTGTAGCATTACTGTCATTGGGCGGGCGTTTCCTATCCCCAGTTTCTGGAAAACAGACTTGGGCATTAGGTTGATGCTTGCCCCTAGGTCACATAGGGCTCTTACGGAATGGTTGCTTCCTATTTTACAAGGAATTAGGAAGCTGCTCGGATCTTTCTGTTTGGGCGGCGCCTTATTGTAAAGCATTTCCATGCATCCTTCTGTTACTGCCACTGTCTCGAATTCCCCAATTTTTGTTCTTTTGTATACCATATCCTTTAGGAACTTAGCATAGCTGGGCATCTGTTCAATTAATTCCACAAATGCAAGATTGAGTTTTACTTGCTTTAGAACATACAAAAAATTCATGAACTACATGTCCTGATTCTATTTTTTCAATCGTTGTGGGAATGGTGGTGGAGGTTTAGTATCTTCGATTTTTGCCTTGTATAGAAGCTTATTCTGGGGGGAAACAACTGGTTCAGAATCTGTCTGGTCATCTACAGTGTCATCTGTCAGCCCTGTTTGTGTTCCCGTGTTGTCTTTCTTAGAGGCTGCCGCGACAGGGTTTCTGGCGGCATTAATTGGGTTTTGTTTAACAAGTAAACCGGTAGGTGTTGTTTCCCTGGCAGTAAGATTTGACGGCTCTTGTAACTTTATCCCATTCCTGGTTGTTATAGCCTTCCAATGCTCTTGGGTTTTTTCCTTCGTGGTTTCATGTGAAACCGATATTTTAATTTTGATATAACTAAAGAACCTAAGGACTAAATTGAAAATGTGAAAACGAATTTTTAAGTCCTTAAACCTCTCTATATGTTTAAACAAAATGCCTAAGTTAAAAACTAAATTTATCAAATATTTTCTAAGTGTTCTTAGAGCCAAAACAGTGATTTTCAAGTCACCGTTTCGAAACGGCCTAAGGCGTTTCGACACAGTTTTGAAACTGTGAGTTCATGTTTCGGAACGGGTATCGAAACGATTTCAACAATGCCAACCCGTGTTTCGAAATAAGTTTCGAAACGGCTTAAGAACATTGAGACACCGTATCGAAACGACATCCTGTGTTTCGAAACGGCTTTAAAATTGATTTGAAAAATATGACCGTTGAATGTTTTTAACTGATTTTAAACAAGTCGTTAAGGCGTATCGAAACGATCTCATCCCGTTTCGATACGGTCCTTGACAATGGCAAATCTGTTTCGAAATGTGTTTCGAAACAGCTCTTAGCGTATCGAAACACTTTTAACCGTTTCGATACGGGCTCTTTAATACACCCCAACGACTCTTTCTATTTTGGTCTGTTTCGAAATAGGGTCGGGCGTTTCGAAACGGTTGGTTGCAGACTGCATTTATGGAGGGAAGATAACACCCCCAACGACTGTATTGATGAATGCAACAACCACAACGGCTAGAATTCAATGAGAAGGTATAAAAGGGACCTCTAAAAGCTTCAGCAACAACTATTGATCCTAGAGCAAACATCCAAACATCAAATCCAAGCATTTGTGCCTAAATCCCATTATTGTCTTGTAACCCCAATTGTATTTTTCATTCTTATCATTTCAATTGGGTTGATTGCTTGTAATTGGGATATATTGTGTATTGAGAGATACTTGTTTTAGCCAACAACTTCTTTGTTTCAATTGTGTGAGGATTGGGTCAAATTTTGGGTAGAAAATTTGACCGAAAATTGTAAGGGTTACCTCCTTAGCCTAGAAAAGGGGAAGAGCAATTAGTGGAATTGTTGCAAATCCTTAGTGAAGCTAAGGTAGTGGATGTAGAGTTCGATTGGAACTTGAACCACTCTAAAATTCCTTGTCTACCATTTTATTTGCCAATTTCACCACCAAAAGCTTTAAAAATCCAATTCACCCCCTCTTGGTTTATTTCGATCTTTCGATCCACTCAACAATTGGTATCAGAGCCTACCTCTTTGAGGATTAACAACCACAAGAGGAGTTCCTAGGAAGAGTGTGATCATCCAAAAATCAAGAGATGGCATCTACCTCTGGTTTGAGCATGTATGAGTCTCAATCTACTACAAAACCACCTTTCTTCAATGGTGACAACTATCCGTTTTGGAAGAATCAGATGCGCCTCTTCATCAAGTCCAACGATTACTTGGTTTGGGATGCCATTGAAGATGGCCCCTACATTCCATTGAAGCAAGATAGAGAAGGGAAGATGGTTTTGAAGAAGAAGATGGAGATGAGTGAAGAAGAGAGGAAGAAGATCCAAATAAATGACAAAGCTCTTCACATGCTCTTTTGTTCTTTCGATCCGGACATCTACTCCAAAGTCTCATCCATTGAGAGTGCCAAAGAAGTGTGGGATACTCTTGAGATCACCTATGAGGGAACCAACGATGTCAAGGAAACTAAGATTGGAATTCTCAATCTTAGTTATGAGAATTTCAAGATGGAGCCCGATGAGACGGTGTCCAAGATGTTTGATCGCTTCTCAACCATAGTCAATGGGCTTAAAGGATTTGGAGAGACTATACCGGAAGACAAGCTTGTCTGGAAGCTACTCTACTCACTTCCTGAATCTTGGGATGGGAAGAGAACCGTCATCATAGAAGCCAAAAACTTGAAGACTTTAAAACTTGATGAGCTAGTGGGTTCTCTCCTTACTCATGAGATTATGAAGCAAGGAAGGGAAGAAGAGAAGAAGAAGGAAGAGAAAAGAGTAGAGAAGTTAGAGGTGGAAAAGAAGAAGAAGATGGGAATAGCTCTCAAAGCTTCATTACTTGAGGAGAACTCTTCTAGTGAGGAGGATGAGCTAGAAGAATTGGCTATGATAGCCAAACGATTCTCACGCTTCATGAGGTCCAACCGAGGAAGAAAAATTCAAAGAAAGATGGACCTCAAAGGTAAAAACAAAGAAGAAGCAAGGGATCAAATCATTTGCTTCGAGTGCAATAAACCCGACCACATACGTTTGGAGTGCCCTCAACTCAAGAAGAAGGGCTTTGAGAAGAAGAAGAAGCTCAAAGCCAAGCTTGCTACTTGGAGTGATGAGGAGTCATCCGAGGATGACGAACAAGAAGTGGCCAACCTTTGCCTCATGGCACTTGAGGAAGATTCCTCCATGGTAACCTCTAACTCATCATCTTTAGATTTTACATATGATGAATTAAATGATGCATATGATGAGCTGCAAGAGGTCTATGATGAATTAGTTGAGAAATACAAGGAGTAGGTCATTAGGAATAAGAAAATTATTTCGGAATTAAATGATAAAAATGACTCACTTTCTCAAGATAATTTAAAATTTGAGAAAAAGATTTTAGGGTTGAAAGATGAACTAAAATTCTTTCAAGATGAAAATGTTGACCTTAATAATCTTCTTTCTCAATGTAATAGTGAACACCAAAAGGTGTTAGATGAGCTTAACAAGCTCAAAGAGTCTTTTAAAAATGTTGGTAGTGTGAAGCATGAAATAGGTGAATCTTCAAAAACAAACCAACCTAGGAAAAAGACTAATAACTACAAACAAAGTAGCTTTCCTAGACATAGTAGAACTAAAAGGATTAGAAGTGTATGGGTTCCTAAGGAACTTGTAAAATCTAATAACATTATTGTTATGTAATCTTGGATTCCTAAGGGAACCAAGTTATTGGGAGCTAACACTCGTGGACCCAAAATGATTTGGGTACCAAAAACAAAAGTTTAATATCTTTGTTTGTAGGGGAGCATTGCTACAAGGCCAAAGCACAAATTCAAAACTCATGGTACCTTGATAGTGGATGCTTGAGGCATATGACCGGAGACAAGAGTAGATTCATGGATCTAAAGCCAAAAAGTGGAGGAGTGGTGACATTTGGTGACAACTCCAAAGGCCACATTAAAGGTATTGGCTCCATAGGTAATCACTCTACTATTCTTATTGAAAATGTATTATATGTCGATGGTCTTAAACATAACTTGTTGAGCATAAGTCAATTGTGTGATAAAGGATTTAATGTTTTATTTGATAAAAATGGGTGTAAAATTGTTGACATTAAATCTAATAATATTATGCTCATAGGTCATCGCATAGGTAACATTTACATGGTGCATCTAGATGACATACACACATCCCATGCATGTTTAGTAGCTCAAAATGAAAATGATGCATGGTTGTGGCATAGGAAACTAGGACATGCTAGCATTAGTTTTTTTAGAAAAATTAGTTTCCCTTGATCTAGTTAGAGGTTTACCCAAGATTAAGTTCTCAAACGATAAAATTTGCGATGCATGCTCTAAGGGTAAACAACATAAGTCTTCCTTTAAATCCATAAATGATGTTTCCACAAGTAGATGTTTACAACTTATCCATATGGATTTATTTGGGCCAATTAGGACTATGAGCTTGGGTGGTAAATCTTATGCATTTGTTCTTGTTGATGATTTTTCTAGGTTTATTTGGGTTCTATTTTTAAGTACTAAAGATGAGGCTTTATAAAGATTCATCACATTTTCAAAACTAACCCAAAATGATCTTGAACTCAAAATTTCCCATATTAGGAGTGATCATGGAACCGAATTTCAAAATTTAGGGTTTGAAGAGTTTTCAAATGAAAATGGTATTAGCCACAATTTTTTGGCTCCTCGAACTCCTCAACAAAATGGGGTAGTTGAGAGGAAAAATAGAACTTTACAAGAAATGGCTAGAACCATGCTTTGTGAAAACAATTTACCTAAATATTTTTGGGCGGAAGCCACAAACACCGCTTGCTACATTGTTAACCGAGTAATGATTAGGCCAATTTTAAAGAAAACACCTTATGAGATTTTAAAATCTAAAAAGCCTAACATTAGCTATTTTCATCCATTTGGTTGCAAGTGTTTTGTTTTAAATAATGGAAAAGACAACTTAGGTAAATTTGATGCAAAAAGTGATGAAGCTATTTTCATAGGATATTCTTTAACCTCTAAAGCCTATCGTGTATTTAACAAGAGAACTTTAGTAGTAGAAGAATCTATACATGTTGTATTCAATGATAACCTCCTTCCAAGGAAGGATTCTTGTGATGATGATGATGTAGGAATCATAAATGCCTTTGATGGAGGAAAAACTTCAAAGGAGGATGAGATTCCAACAAAAGAAGAGGACACACAAGATCCACCTCTTGAAGCCTTGAAGGACTTGGCTCTTGAGGAAAAGGAAGTGAGCTACCCAAGGGAGTTCAACTATGTCAAAGATGGTGAAATCTTGGGTGATCCATCCAAGGGGGTAACCACTTGATCTTCTCTTAGACTAATGAATCATGTTGCATTTATCTCATGCATAGAGCCTAAGAATATAAAAGAAGCATTGAAAGATGATTTTTGGATTATGGCTATGCAAGAAGAGTTAAATCAATTTGAGAGAAGTAATGTTTGGACATTAGTTGATAGGCCTAGTAATCAATCTACTATAGGAACTAAATGGGTCTTTAGGAACAAACTAGATGAGAGTGGTAACTTTGTGAGAAATAAAGCTAGACTAGTAGCACAAGGTTACACTCAAGAAGAGGGAATAGATTTTGATGAAACCTATGCACCCGTAGCTAGAATGGAAGCCATTAGGATGTTGCTTGCATATGCATGTTATCATGATTTCAAGCTTTTTCAAATGGATGTTAAAAGCGCGTTTTTAAATGGCTTTATAAATGAGGAAGTGTATGTGGAACAACCACCAAGTTTTGAAGACTCAAAATTTCCAAATCATGTTTTCAAACTCACTAAACTCTTTATGGTTTAAAACAAGCTCCTAGAGCATGGTATGAAAGACTTTCAAACTTTTTAATTGAAAAAGGTTTTGAAAAAGGCAAGGTGGACACTACACTTTTTATAAAAAGGTATAAAAATGACATCTTAGTAGTACAAATTTATGTTGATGATATTATTTTTGGTTCTACTAACGAATGTCATTGCAAAGAGTTTGCTAAGCTAATGCAAGGTGAATTCGAGATGAGCATGATGGGGGAGCTCTCATTCTTTTTGGGACTCCAAATCAAGCAAAAGAAGGATGGCACCTTTATCAATCAAGAAAAGTACATAAACGATATGCTCAAGAAGTTTGGCTTGGAGATTGCAAAGCCTCAAGCCACACCTATGAGCTCATCTACAAAGCTTGACAAAGATGAAGGAAGTAATTGTGTTGACTCTAAGCTTTACCGTTCTATGATTGGATCATTGCTTTACCTTACCGCAAGTAGACCGGATATCTTGTTTAGTGTTTGCTTGTGTGCTAGGTTTCAAGCTAGTCCTAGAGAGTCTCACCTTATAGCCGTTAAGAGAATCTTTAGGTACCTTAGAGATACTCCTTGTTTAGGTCTTTGGTACCCTAGAGACTCCACCTTCAACCTTCATGCTTATTCGGATGCGGATTATGGGGGATGCAAAATCGATAGGAAGAGTACTTCGGGAACTTATCAATTCCTAGGTAGTATGCTCATATCTTGGTTCTCTAAGAAAAAAAATAGTGTAGCCTTATCTACCACCGAAGCCGAGTACATATCCTTAGGGAGTTGTTGTGCTCAAGTCCTTTGGATGAAGCAACAACTCTCAGATTATGGTATTAAAGTTGAAACCATACCCCTTAAATGTGATAACACTAGTGCCATATGTTTGACAAAAAATCCCATCCAACACTCTAGAACCAAACATATAGAAATAAGGCATCATTTCATTAGAGATCATGTCCTTAAAGAAGATGTGGTTATAGAGTATGTTGACACCTTAAATCAATTAGCGGACATATTTACAAAACCTTTAGACAAAGAGCGTTTTTGGTCCCTTAGGAGAGAGTTAGGTCTAAGTAGCCTATCTTGACCTTTCAGGACCCATTTTGTGCTTAAAATTGCTTGATCTTGTGAAATGTCATGTTTATGTGTTTTTACTCCTAATTTCATCCATGCCTATAGCTAGGGAGAGTATGTTTATGTTTGCATATGTTTTTCCTGCTCATTCATGCAAGATAGGCCTTAGAAAATTTCATTTTTCTGCACTTTTAGAGCCTCATCTGCACTTCCAGGCCCAGGTGTATCGAAACGGGTCCACCTGTTTCGATACGGATGCTTTAAATTTCTATCTGAGAGAAAGGTGTTTCGAAACGCCTTCCAAGGGTTTCGAAACGTTTTTGCTACTGCCAGGGGGTGTATCGAAACAAGTTTCGATACGAGTCAACGGGGATTCGATACGGTCAAACCCGTATCGAAACGGTCAGCTGGAGTTGAAAAGACGGTCAATCTTTCGTGCCCGCGTTTCGAAACGGTCGACACCGTTCCGAAACGGGTTAGCGGACTTCTTTAAAGGGGCTTTTAATGTTAAAGTTTAACTTTAATCAAAACTCTCCCAAAACCCTAAAAACCCTAAAACGATTTTTTCCTATAAAAACCCTCTAAACCTCAATGTTTTTCACCAAATCTTAAGGTCTTTTTCTCTTAAACACAAGTCTAAGCAAGCATCAACATTCTTGTGCAAGGATTTTCATCTATTCATCCAAAATCCCAATTTAAGGTATATTTTCATCTTTTTCTTTTTCCTTCAATTTGTATTCGAATCCTAGGTTAGAAAATTTTAATTTTGTATAGTTTATGTGTTTTGATACTTGGGTTTTTCAAATCTTGTAAAAAAAATTCAAAATCTTCAAATTTTTTATTCGAATATATAATTTTTCATTCGTATTTTCTTTACTGTTTTTTTAAATTGCTTTTCTCTTAAATTTTTTTTGTTTTGTTTCTTTGTTTTTAAAAATTGTTTTTAAACCTAAGTGGGATTTACCATTGGATTGAATTAAGAAATTTCATGCATACACTTAAACTTGTTTTTAAATTGCTTGCTTTATGTTCTTAGGATGTCTATGGAGAACGTTAACAAAAAGCGTAAGACGGGTCAAACAAGTGATTCGAGTATTCGTCCTAATCTCATCTAGCTATTTCACAAAAGTCTTCGAACTCCAGAGATTAGGAAGTGTTTCAATTATGTCAAGGAGTATGACGTTCGTCGTGAGCGTGTTGTTGACCTCTCATTTCTTGACTCCGAGCGCTTTCTCTTTCGTTACCTCCCCCGTTTAAGAGAATGGGGATTCCTTGGTTTCTTGAGTATCCTGGATATTTGCTACAAGCACATGGTACTTCTCTTTTACTCAAATGCCCAATTTATTAATAGTGAAGACAACTCCGAAGTTGTTGGCCTTGAGTCTTCTATCTTGGGAAAGAGGATTGTCATTAACATCCCTTACTTAGAGACTACATTTGGTCTTAAGAACGAAGGAATCGAGAATGAGAGTCGCTTTGGTTCTCACACCGGTTCGGTGCTTGCCTTGGATGCTCACGATAGGTTCCTCCACTTGATAGTCTCGTGGTTTCTTCGCCCCTCCAGAGGTAAATTTTCTCATGTTCGTCAAGTAGACTATTTTTGGATTGAATGTTTCTGTCGTGGTGAGCACCCTAATCTTGTTAAGATCATGTTTGCCGAGATAGTCAATAATGTTAAGCTCCGTGACACCGATGCACTCAAATCTTTCACTTATGGGACTGTTTTAAGTTACATCTTTGGAAAACTTAATCTTGATTGAACCCATGACTCTCCGGAACCCCGCAAGTCAAAAATTGGTGAGTCCTCTCTCCGTAGGTCCGGTTTTCAATACATCAATGGGCAATGGGAACGTGTTGATAGGGAAGCACCTCCACCTCAAGTTGAACCTCAACCACAAGCTCCAGTTGCGAACAATGAAGCTCTCACGGCTTTTCTTACCGAGCGGTTCAACACTTTGGACACTAACATGTCTAGAGGTTTTGGTGCTATCAATACACGCTTGCAATCCGTAGAGGATCGTCTCCTTGCAAATGAGAATCGACTCACATTCCTTGAGAATCAACACTCAGCTATGGACATGTCCTTCTCCACCTTTTATGGCCAATGGATGAATTTTCGTCGTTCTCAAGCCAAGAACGATACTGATTCCATGGATGATGATGGTGACGACGACGAGGCTTAGGATTCTCATGTCATCTCATATTAGCTATGCATATTAGGATTAAGTTTGCATCTTTATTTCTTATGTTTTATGAACCTATGCTTTGATTTTATTTGGGATTATGCTTTGAACTTATTGTTTAAGATTTATGTTTTTGGATATTTGAATTTTATGAAGTAATATTATGTTGCTTATTTCTTATTGCTTATTGATTATTGCTTTTAACCCTATCTCTTCTCTATGAGCCTTGTTTATTATTTTTGATCTAACAAAAAGGGGGAGAAGTAATCTAAGAGCCAAAATTCGTTTTAAATGTTTTAAGTGTTTTTAAGTTTTAAACCTTGAATTTAAATCCTTAAATCTTTTTAAAACTTTAAAAACCCATCTTAAATTGAGGGGGAGTTAGAATGTATTCAAAATTTTCAAAACTCTTAAAAATTCTAACTTTGGTTTTGTTATATCAAAAAGGGGGAGATTGTGAAACCGATATTTTAATTTTGATATAACTAAAGAACCCAAGGACTAAATTGAAAATGTGAAAACGAATTTTTAAGTCCTTAAACCTCTCTATATGTTTTAAACAAAATGCCTAAGTTAAAAACTAAATTTATAAAATATTTTCTAAGTGTTCTTAAAGTCAAAACAGTGATTTTCAAGTCACCGTTTCGAAACAGTTTTGAAACTGTGAGTTCATGTTTCGGAACGGGTATCGAAACGATTTCAACACTGCCAACCCGTGTTTCGAAACAAGTTTCAAAACGGCTTAAGAACATTGAGACATCGTATCGAAATGACATCTTGTGTTTCGAAATGGCTTTAAAACTGATTTGAAAAATATGAATGTTGAATGTTTTTAACTGATTTTAAACAAGTCTTTAAGGAGTATCGAAACGATCTCACCCCGTTTCGATATGGTCCTTGACAGTGGCAAATCTGTTTCGAAACGTGTTTTGAAATGACTCTTAGCGTATCGAAACACTTTTAACCGTTTCGATACGGGCTCTTTAATGCACCCCAACAACTCTTTCTATTTTGGTATGTTTTGAAACATGGTCGGGCGTTTCGAAACGGTTGGTTGCAGACTGCATTTATGGAGGGAAGATAACACCCTTAACGGCTCTATTGATGAATGCAACAACCACAACGGCTAGAATTCGATGAGAAGGTATAAAAGGGACCTCTAAAAGCTTCAACAACAACTATTGATCCTAATGCAAACATCCAAACATCAAATCCAAGCATTTGTGCCTAAATCCCATTATTGTCTTGTAAGCCCAATTGTATTTTTCATTCTTATCATTTCAATTGGGTTGAGTGCTTGTAATTGGGCTATATTGTGTATTGAGAGCTACTTGTTTTAGCCAACAACTTCTTTGTTTCAATTGTGTGAGGATTGGGTCAAATTTTGGGTAGAAAATTTGACCGAAAATTGTAAGGGTTACCTCCTTAGCCTAGAAAAGGGGAAGAGCAATTAGTGGAATTGTTGCAAATCCTTAGTGAAGCTAAGGTAGTGGATGTAGAGTTCGATTGGAACTTGAACCACTCTAAAATTCCTTGTCTACCATTTTATTTGCCAATTTCACCAGCAAAAGCTTTAAAAATCCAATTCACCCCCCTCTTGGTTTATTTCGATCTTTCGATCCACTCAACATTTCAGTATCACTAGGTAATCCACCCTTTGGCCTAGTGTTAACAATCTGGGCGAACCTTCGAAACTGAGTCTCCAGATTCTTTATTGCTGCCTCCTAGTTGCTCATCCATTTTTCAGTCATGTCTACGAAAGATTCAGTCTTGTCAATAAATTTATTAGTATGAACAATAAAGTCACTGGTACGAGATATAAAAGTATGTAAAGTAGATTCTAGTGAATTATTGTTCGTATTCTATTGTTGCTGAGGCGACTATCGGGACATGTTCTGCTGATATCCTCCTGATTGTTGGGTTGGATTTGCAGCCGTGTTAGTGTTACTCCAGGAGAAATTTGGATGCTTTCTCCAGCCTGGATTGTATGTGTTGGTGATGGGTCTGTTGTTCCTCTCATAGGTCCCCATGAAGTTGGCAGATTCATTGCATTTGGAGGAATCATGGTTGCCCCCACACTCATCACAAAAGGGCTCTACAGCCTTAGCCTCAAATGTTTTCCCAACGGGTTTGGCCATATTCATCACCAGCTGTGTCAGTTTATCCAAGCGGGCAGTGATAGATTCGGTGGCTTCTACTTCATTCACAACAGCTGGCCGCCTTATGCCGCCGCGACGGGCTGTAGAAAACTTGTAGTCATTTTTTGCAATTCTATTCAGAATCAGTAGGGCCTCCTCGGGTGGTCTATCTAGGATGATTCCATTGGCTGAAGCGTCGAGCATCATTCGCGTTGGCTGATTCACTCCATTATAGAACATCGACACTTGAGTCTAGGATGGGAAATTGTGAAGCGGGCAGTTGTTTAGCATCTGTTGGTATCTCTCTCAAGCTTCATATATCGGTCCGTCATCTCCTTGGCGGAAGGAAGTGATTTCGTTTCTTAATCTGACGGTCACGTTTGAGGGGCAGAAACGATCAAGGAAGTCCTTGCACAATTCTGTCCAAGTGTTGAATGATCCTGTTGGTTGGTTGTTTAGCCACTTTTTTGCCATATCCCTCAGTGAATAGGGAAATAGTCTCAGCTTAAGCACATCTTGATGGACGTCATGTATCTTAAAAGCTCTGCAAATGTCAAAGAACCCTCTCAAGTGCTGTCCAGCATCTTCCGTGGTAGTTCCTCCAAATTGCCCAATGTATTTATCATGTTGAACATCACTAGTTTCAGTTCGAAGTGGTCTGCTTCAATTTCAGGCTCTGCCACAGTTGGATCAAATCCTCTGAAATCGTGCTCAAAGTAATCCCTGGTGGTTCGCACATATTGTTGCTGCCTGAACTGAATTGGGGGTTGTTGCCTAGGTGGCAGATTTTGCTTACCGTTAATGATGTCTCAGGCATTGTTGGCAGGGTTGTCGTCTTGGCCGTTATGCATGGCTGCCTCTGCTTTTCCTTTTTCCTTATCTTTTCTGAGGGCTTCTCTTGCTTCTTTCTCTATTTCTCTTGCTCTTCGTTCGATCTCGTCTATGAAAACGATTTTGGTCGATGGGTTGGCTCTGGTCATGCACTAGACAAGAAAATTGTAAAAAAAAATTTTTCGAATAAAAAGGAAAAATAAAAACTGAAATTAAATGCAATAAAATAAAAGCGCAGAAAAATAAAGACGAATTTATTGTTGCCAATCCCCGGCAACGACACCAAAAACTTGTAGAGCGCAAGTGCTCACTCTTGTCAAGTTATAATATAAAAGATATCGTCTCCCACGAGGATTGGACAGCTAACTCGAATTATAAATTCCTGCACAAAGAATATTTGAATGCACAAGTAATTTTTAGTTTGTTTAAAAGAAAAGTAAATAAACACGAGTAATTAAGAGAAGAGATCAGATTGATAGAATGGGTCAGGTTATGTTGCTCTGTAGTGTGAAACTATGTTGAATAGGTTAAGTTGTATTGCGTTGCCAGACTTTGCTACCTCGGCGGAAGATGGTAGATTGGTGCTTTGACGCTTTCGCTGCCTCGATAAGTGAAACAAATGATTGGCTCGGCGGAAAACTTGGCAGACCTTCAAGGCTCGGCAGAACGCTTCGAGAATGATTCAGCTTATGTCTAAGTCAGAATACTGTTGATGCCCGCTGCAGATAATACCCGTCGGCGTGAATCTTGCAATGAACAACAACCTTTGGTTCGTCCTCTTTTAGCCGCCTTAAACCCTAACCTAGGTCTAGACTGGATTGATCAACACTTGGTATGGATAAGATCGCGCTTACTCCTTTCGTGAGTTTGACTCTATCGATGCCAAACAAATGGATTGCTCACAATTGATCTTTCGAACTCAATTGAAAACAATGAAGAACATGAAATAAGCAAACCTTGAATTTATTGCAATAAAAAAATTGAACCTAAACAACCGTTCTCACAACTACTTTACAACACAACCCAAACCCTAGAGAATTTAGAACATAATGGCGGCAAGAAAGCACAAGAGAAACTAAGCTATGCTAAGAGATCTCTATTGTCTAAA
Organism: Hibiscus trionum; assembly: GCA_030270665.1. Classification (NCBI taxonomy): domain Eukaryota; kingdom Viridiplantae; phylum Streptophyta; class Magnoliopsida; order Malvales; family Malvaceae; genus Hibiscus; species Hibiscus trionum. The sequence continues at coordinate 7,674,216 of BSYR01000046.1, forward strand.
ATACAAGGTAAGATCGAGTATATATAGGGCATGCCTTAGGTTAAGTCCTCCTTGGAGTAGAAGTCTTCTTCATGATAAAGTAGCTTTTGCATTGAATGCATCCTTTAATTCTGACTTCTTTGACTTGAATTTGGATTCCTCTTGTCGTTGCCTTGTGCCGCAAGCAAGCCTCAATCTTCTCCTTTGGCGGCTATGTCCGCTGTTTCTGACATCAGAAAGTTGCATGGATGGGCTCATTGGACTTAGAAAATTATGCTCTATCAATCGCACTCCAATTCACCAATTCCCCAAGTTGCTGTCCTGGGCGGTAGATATGGCGACGACAGCTACTCGATAACATGTTTCTATCTTTCCTCTCTGCATCAGCTCCTCTGATTTCTCCTCCTCCTTACAGCTTCTAGCATCTGAAACTAAAACTAAACTAAAACAATATCTTTTCTTACCAAATCAAAGATATTCAACAAAAACAAAGCAAAGCAAAGAATACTGTAAATAATGCATGCATGTACCTAAATATGCACTTGAGAACAACAATAATATGAGATGGAATGCATACAAAATATAGGACTTATGAGTACTTTACAAAGACCCAATTTCTAGGTTAATTTTGTGGATCTTGGATTCAGGTCAGATATTTTAATTCAAGTATTAAATTAAAGGAATGAGATTTTGGAAGATTAATTTTAAAGTAAGTGATGATCGTTTTGTGTAAGGATTGAAGGTTGAGGCTTATGATGCAATTATACTATTATGTTTTGGAAGAGAATATTTTGAATTAAGGCAGGGAGAAAGAGAGAGAGAAAATTAGATTTTATATTACTTTCTGATCTCTTCCTTTTTCATCTTTTCTTTCCTCTCTTTTTCTCTTCAAATTTCAAACTTCGATCTACCGAGATTCGATCGTCCGTTGTCGACACATCCATTGTCATTGAATTCATCTCATCGAGACGAGTTTTTCGGCACTACCGGCGTCGCCACTAGAGCAGCCGTCAGAGGGGGTGAGTAAAAAAAAGATTCAGTCAGCCAAGATGAGGTTGTTCTGGCGGCCAAAAAAAAAATTGGAGGGCACTATCGTGTTCACCGACGTTGGGACAGAGGGACTGGAGCTCGTCACAACCGTTTGACCATTAGAGGCACCGCAAGCACCCCACGCGCCGCCGCATATGTGTGGGCATGCACCAACTGTAGAGGGTGGTGCACATATGCTTCTATACACCGCGCCGCACCTGATTTCGCTCACCTAGGTACACTGTAAGCCCCATGCACCCTATCGCACCTTATCACTGCCCACGAGTGCACCCTAGCAGCGTTGCACCAGATCGTTTGATCGTTGACCGGCGTTGACCAGTGTTGACCGACGTTGATCGGCCATTGACTTTTCCTAGGGAACCCTAGTAGGGTTTTTTGATGATATGGGTCCATTTCTGCAACCCGTTTCGCCAATTTCAAACTCGATAAGCTGTTTTTATCCGTTTAACCTTTTGAAATTATTAGTGAATGCAGGAAATTAATATGTATTGTATTCGTATTTATTTTAAGAATATTCAAGATCGAATATCGAAACAAGTTGAGTAATCGGGAAGCTTGAAAGAGGATTTATCGCTAGTGCTCAAAGTTAATACACCTCGAACTCCAAAATACTTCATGAGCATCATAAGTGTAATTGCCTTGCTTGTTAGTATTTCCAAAATAGATAGATGAAAATAAGCATGTTTACAGACTGATATTATGAGACTTGGTAATTACGAGAAGCATGATGAGTTTGAAAATATTCGATATAATAGAGGCTTTAGAGATCGTGTAGGGTCATTGAAAAACTTATGTAATTAAGTGATGATTGGTTGATAGATTGATAAATTGTGATGCCTTGTATGCTAGTTCGAATTGTTTGACGAGATTTAATGAAAATTATGTTTAAGAGACAACACCGATAAATATTTGATTAAACGTTCATAAAGATGGTAATTTTTTAAAAATAATTAAATGTGATAGCCAACAAATCCTAATGACTTTTATAAGCTTTAGGGATTGATTTAGATCTAGCAAATATTGTAACTCACTAATATGGTAGAAATCGTGGGTGGGGTATCAGTACGAGCTTCGGCTATACTGGTACATTAATTGTTGTTGTATCAGTAAGGGTCGACCTGTATCGGTACTCAGAAACTTGAGGTTTCTAGTAAGTAATTTGCGTGTCGGTATGCGTGATAGTACCTACTAGGCATTCTACCCAAAAATGTTGAGTTCCCGCTCGGGGCTAAAAAATTATTGAAAGTGATCCAATGAGTCTCTAATGAGATAGTAAGAGCTATAAAAGTGAGAAACCGAGATTTAACTCTAATATACGAGCATAATGTGTAATAACTTGGTAAACTTAATGAGGTGACTAGATAATTGATAGAAATCATAGAGTATGGTAACAATGTCAATGTTGTGTGCTATTTGGACACTTGTTTGGTTGAGTCACCTTTGGTTGTTGGGACCAGAATACCCAGAGAGCATGTTGCAATACCGTGAGATGAGAAGTTGAATGTACATTCCCGAGACTATGTGACATCAGGCCTCATTCAAAGATACTCGAGGAGTGATGCCGGGTATGGGTGTACGTTCACGAGGCTGTGTGACACCGGGCCTCACTCCAAGTTTGTAGTTATGACTTTGTATGCTTTATTCCCAGATGATATGGTGAGATCTCGAGTATGGTCGGGCTTTGTGTGCCATATACGATGTCTTGCATGATGAGAGCATGTGTTTAGGCGACTAGTGGTAGCGCCACATGTTTATTATCTCTCCTTATTGCTCGTACTAGCTTGCATGCTTATGTTTATGATTAGCATGAAGTATAGTAGAATGGATGTGTACCACTGAGTTTTGTAAGCTCAGCTCTCGGAATCGTTATTTCCGTGCGTACATTGGTAGATCAATCGGGAGCTCAAGGAGCACTATCAGTTTGGGATTCCAGCAAGCAGTGATTGTCAGAGTACGATACTTGTATTTAGTGGGCTGAGTATTCATAGGACCTTACGTGGCCGAATCTATAACTTTATTTTGAAATATTATTTTGATATACAATGTATAAACTTGGAGCTCCTATTTTGTAAATTGATTTATGTTGTTTGTTTAATTATATGAAGTATTTGAAGATATAATGTTTTGAATAAAGGCTATATCTATGGTATTTTAAATGAAACTTTTTTTGGTCAGATTTTTGGGTGACCCGAATGTAGTACTTCGGATCCGAATTTGGATCGGGGTGTTATATGAGGGACGTCAGATTTAAAATAAAGCTTCGACTATCATTGCACCTTTGAGTTTTCTTTTTCATTTCATTGCACCTTTGAATTTTCTTTTTTATTACACATTCTTTTGTTTCAATAAAATTCAGTATTGTTTCAAAATTTTAAAAAAAATGTGGGAGAAATACGATATATATTACCGTTCTATTTAATAAGAAAGATGAAATATACATTATCTTTTACCCCTATTCTTTAAAAAATATGTTTCGTCATCCTCAACTTCAATTTTAGGAGTTTTGAAAAGTCTTTGGGGTAATGTAAGTGTTATACTGAAAAAATATATCACTCCCATTTTCTATTCCCTTATTATATAATTTAAAATAATTTATTTCCATGCATTAAGATGAAAAATAAACATATTTTCTATTTTATTTCTTCTCAGTTCTTTTCTTCTACTTAATCGAACAAGTACACCCTAAATGACCATAAATAAGGACAAAATTAAGATTAAATATTAGAAGAGAATAGGTCTATTAAATGTTTAAATTTACACGGTGAGAACAAGTACACCCTATTTTTATTTCATGCATCGACTCTCATCAACCTTACGATAAATTCTCATTATAATATTTACGTGATTTAATACTAGAGCTATAAACGAACAAATAGCTCGATAATTTGTAAACCGTTTTTTCAATAGGTTGGTGTGATACAAGGGTAATATCTGTTTAACTTTCTTAGTCTTTTTCAATAAGGCGCACACACCGTACAAAGCTGGTGCTCGAACCCGGGTCACCTTGTATGAATTACACTATTCATCCATTGAGACAACTAGGAGTGAGCATTTATAAACCGTTTTGTATATGTTTTTGTTTATTAAATTAAATAAATAAGTTTCAACTAAAATATTTGTGTTCATTTAATTAAACAAATGAGTATATACATATATATATATATATATATATATATTCGGTAATGTTTACGTAAAAAATCATTTACATGCTTGTTTATTAGTTTATATATAAACTCAATTATTAGTTGATTTATTAAAGTTGATATTAGTATTAATGTATGATTATTGTATACCTATTAATATGAAATATACTTATGTTAACGGTTCATTTATTTATTTTCTAACTGTTCACAAATTTATTCAACTATATGTTTTTGAATATGTTCGTTAGTGACGAACAAACACAAACGTACACTCTTTACTTTAGTCTTGCCCTAGCCGCGCGCTCTTTAACTTTTCTATTCTCTTTCAACTGGCTGGCGGCGGCACCAGCTTTGATGTTGGTTGCCGACTGCCAGTAACTATTTTTCTCCTTTATATTTTTATGTTCTCATTTTTAATTTTAATAGTTCTGTTCTTGTGACATGCTTTTTCTTTATATTTTGGTAGTATCATCTGCCTTTAGGCACGTTTTTTTTCTTATTCGACTGTTTGGTCGTTTCTTTTTTCTTTGATTTCTTATCAGGGTTAGATTTGACGCAATCACGACTGATCAAGATGATGTTCTTTAATTATCCTATTGATCTCCCTGTATTGGACCCTCGAACTGGATTCAGATACGAGCTCACAATCACCATTTTTGTTCACGATTGAGTTGTGGTAATGACCGTGTTGTCAACGTGCCTTATTATTGTAATATGCATTTTTAATGTCGTTTGTTGTTGGTTTTTTACCTTTCATGTAACCCCCTCGTCCCGGTCCGGGCGACTGACCGGTCCGAGTGGGTCACACGGGGAAAACCGAGGCGAAACCCGTTAAGGCTCCACTTCGGTTAACGACCCTAGAAAACTTTCTTTTATTTATTATCTTGTCTAAAGGCTTTGATACACCCTATGTGAAACAACGACAACGGAAGCAATGAGCGAGGCGAAACAATCAAACATCAATTTAAAAACAGCCCATTTTAGCTTATACAGCAGACCGTAGCGATACACTCGAAGAGGGTATCGATACGCCTTGACTAGGTCAACTGAGCAAAGTCAACTCGAGGAGACCGTATCGGTACACTGGTAGACCGTACCGATACGCCCTCAACGGTCAACTTCTCGTGGTCAACGCTACGAAGACCGTATCGATACACCGAAGCCCGTACCGATACCCTCAATTTCTCGTCAAAATCTCAGATTTCCAGTAGCAAAAATTGTATCGGTACGCCTTCCCGAGTATCGATACGATTGGCCCGAAACAAGAAGGCTATATCAATACGGGCCCAACCGTATCGATACCCCTGACTTGATCACACAGGTTTTAGATGGTTAAGGAACAAGGTTGCCTCAAAGACACCCAATTAGGACCTCCAAACATGCATGCATAAACTCTAGAGGCATACACCCTATGGTAAGCATGATCAACACACAACATACATGAAAAAGGCATACATTCAAAGGAATCAAGCATTCACCATAAAGAGACATACATTGCATATCAAGGTTTTCATGCCTTAGAACAAAACATTCACAAAAGCATAAGATAAGGGCATAAGGCCAACATACATAGCATAAGCAAGCCACAACCAAAACATCAACATGTTAGAGGAGTCTTAACAAGCTCCTAAACACAAAGCAACATACACAAATCCCCATTGCTTATCTATTACATCTTTAGCTTAAAAGTTCATACTTGATGATAGCAAAAAGCACACTTGGAGGCCCTTCTCCTCGCACAAGCAACCCATGAACTAAGGATCTGCATTGTCGAACAAAAGAGAGCGTAAGCGTAAAGCTTAGTGAGGGTAAGCTCATAAAACAAACCTCGACAATGCAGGGTCCAAGCACGAGCAACAAAACCAAAGATGAATGCATGCTTCCTTACCTTCGAAGCCACAAGAATCAAATATATGAAATGCATGAACATAACATCAATTATCATGCCATGCTCAACATGTCCACAATACAACCATATGGAAACACATTTATCAACCCGTATTGGCACCTAGCTATGACTCGAATACGCGGATAACAACCGTTGGATCTCACATCCAACAACTCAACCATTACATTACCTTACGGTGGGATTCCACTCATCACGTTACATGCGGAGGGTATTCCACTCATCCTCACGCCCTGTCGATAAGATTCCACTCATCATCGACTAAAATATAAATGAAGATTTTCGGGCGTACCCATACTCCATCTTGGTGACTACCATCACCAAGACCACGCGCGCATTTCGACACACGTGTGCACACTAACATCGTAGTGATCGATCATTTGTACCCAAGCATACTAGTGCCAATACTAACTCATCACAAGATCGTTATAATATAATATTCTTACCATTTCCCGTGCCTAGCACGTAGCCAGCATGATTTACCATCATGCACCTACATTTCATCAAACACATGCATATCACAATGCATAAATGAATCATCATGCCTCATCACAACACATATGCGCAAAATGCATAGCAACATCATTCACATTTAATACATGAGGCATAACACAACATTTAGAAGTTCAACCAAAGTCTTCTAAACTAAAGCTTGAGATTAGACTACCAATCTAATCCCAACTCTAGGTGGGTTTACCAAGCCCGGCCTAGGTCTACATGCTCGAACCAACATTTGAAAACCAAATTAAAATCGAAGAACCACTCACCGACTAATCCAAGCTCAACAAACTCTAACCGATCAAACTTCCAAGCTTCCCGGATTGATTCCCGAAGATTCTCCAACACCAAATCCCGATGCTAGTCAATCAAAGCCAACAAAACACACAAATCAGCCCACAAATCACTGTAGCAACCCTCAGAGCACAAAACAAGCATTTAGCCAACTAAGAACACCCTTAAACATATATTTTCGAGCAGCCCATTTGCACAGCTAATAACCATTGATTCCAACCCCTTTTTCACTCTCATTAGTTTCCAAAATAACCTCTAAACATCATACAATCATCAACCATCAATTCCCACTCATAAACAGCCCCAAAACCCATCTTTTGAACCACCTAAAACCTCCCTAAAACCCATATCCGAAAATCATTATAAAACCATGTAAAAATTAGATATGTCAGACCATTTGGGTTACTAAACACTTATCTAACTTCAAAGAATCAAAAGCTTACTTAAAGGTTAATAAAGTTTAGATTTTTAACTTAAAACCCAAAAATCTCAAAGTACAAAAAAATGGGTTTCAATGAAAACTAAAAACATGAGTAGCAAGGGGAAGATGAGGACAACATGGGAGTATGCTTACCTTTTGAAAATCACCAAGAATGAAGGAGGTTGGTGATGGAATAGTGACTTTCGATGGAGGGGAGGAGTTCACGTTGGAAATGTTTTGGAGGTAGAAGATGATAGAAATTTGGGTATTTGAAATAAAAGGGGTTTTATTTTACAAGGACCATGTAATTACAAAAGTGCCATTAATGAAAAATGTCCATCATCCAAGACTCTAAAAATCCATGGAAATTCGGGCTTTAAATAAAAATCGGGTCCAACATATTAAATAAATTTTAAAAAGAAAAGGGAAAACCCGAAACATTATTTTAATATTTTATTTCCACCCGACCCCAAACTCGGGTGTTACATTTCATCGTTGAGTGTTGGTGATGTTTGTATCTATTTTGTTTCGAGTATTTAAGTTAGGGTTTTACACTTTCTTTGTATGGTCCTGTTTATGTTCTAAAGACGCTAGTTTTTATGTTTTTAGGATTATGTCCGAATCAAGTTTGTTTACCTGAGTTGTAAAGTCTCATTGTATTTTGGATTTTTCCTCTTTTAATAAAACTAGTGTACTTACATTAAATAAAAACAAACATAAACATACACATGGACGAATTGCTCCTCCCCACCCCCCGAAAAAAATTTATTTTTCACCTTTTTCCTCATATATATATATATATTTAAAATTGTTTATTTATGAATTTACCCGCACTTTGAAATATTTATGTTTTGTCCCCCAACCCCAAATCCTGACTCCGTCCTGAACATACACTTTTAAACAAACCAAAGCGATTTTAAAATTCTTAACGAACACAGATAAACTCGATTTATTTACAGTCCTAATTAATCTCTGATATTAAGTAGTAGTTTTTATTTTCATTTTATTCCAAAGTACATGCATCCATGCAATGCAAGTCCCTTTTTTCACTTAGGGATGGGAACTGTTGTTAAATCGTATGCCGTGAAGAATTGGCAGACTTCGGATTCCCCTGGCTTAACGTCGAGAAGACGGAAAGTGACATGGTCATCGGTCAATTTAGAGGTATCCATGTGCAGAAGAAGACCAAGTCGACCAGTTCGCCATCGTTGCCCCTTAGGAGAACCTTAAACACTTTGTTATTGATGCCGAGCTGGTAATAGCAATAGTACACATATCATGTAGAGTTGAGAAACTTGACTCAAACTTGAAAATCAATACACTAATTACTAAAATTTTCAAGTTATTCGAGTCTCATTTTATAACTTTAATTTTCTTTAATTTTTTTCGAGTCGGGTCGAGTTTATGAAATTATGATTTGAACATGGACGGAGTCAAAGTTGAAGGTTAGTAAGAAAATTCATAATTAATCCATTTAATATATATATATATATATATAGAGAGAGAGAGAGATCAAAGTTAAAACAAATAGGTGGATGAGGGCAAGAGCACCTCTCAATATACACAAGGCTCCATCCCTGAATTTGAGTCAAATAAAAATTTTAGTCTTTTGAATCAAATCAAAATTTTGCTTTATATTTAAGTAAACTACATCAGATACCAACTTTTGATGATGTATCACTTTTACCAATAATCTATCAGTTGGTCCAATTTAATCAAATAATATCATATACGATTTCTCAAAAATTCAGTTTTTTTAATCAACGAGTTTTTGATCAAATAATATTATGTAAGATTTTGTGAATCAAACTTACGCTAAATGCACGAGACATGAATGACTTTGTATTTAAACTTCTGACCATTTCTCTCTTGGGGCACTGAAATCAGAGCAACGAAGGCGGTGGGAATAGTAAGGACCATCGGCGACCACATTTTGTATTTTTTTATATTATATTTGTGTGATTACATGATAGTATGATAAGTGATATGCATTTATTAAGCACATTCAAGTCGATTATTAGTATTTAAAATCCAAGCGATGTGAATTTAGAGGATGGCATACGAGTACACACTACACCAAGCTTGGTATATAGCGGCGCTTTTCGTGGTATTTTTGGAGCAATCGCCACAAAATTCGCAGTGTTTCTAACATAAACGCCGCTAAAGAATAACACATAATGGAGTTTGTGTGAAAAACGACACAATACGTCCATTCTATGGCGACATTTTGACCAAAACGCCGCATTAGGTGTTGTTTTTGTAGTGGCGTGTTTTGATAAATGCCGCAATAGGTGTCGTTTGTAGTGGCAGGAGCAAGTGTTTGGCGAGTTACTTAGGCATTGTTGCACGCAATGCTACACTTTTGCCGATCAATTATGAGTCATGGCGTCAGATGTCGAATAATAACAAAAACCAGGCTCTGGATCTTGTTAAGGTAATAATATCATTGTAATAGATAATCCATTACAGTTCAATAGCAATTTATATTGACTTTGATTGTGTAATTTGTAGGATAAATTTTCTTTAGAGGTCTCAGACGATTATGTGAAGCATGCGTTAGGAAAGAAATAGAGAGACCATAAGAGCTTATTGAAAAAGAAATATTTCAAGAATAATCTCAGCCTTCAAGAGAAGCTGCAAAAATGTCCAACCAAAAATGCTCTGGTATCAATGGGAAGATGTAGTCGGAGTTTGGAGTTCAACGAAATTAAAGGAGAGGTATGATCGATGCACTTTAAAAAAATAATACTATGTCATTATAATACTGGATTTATACGTAATGCAAATTTTAAATTGTAGGATCGAGAGGGCATTGGAGTTGCTAGCAGACAACAACATAAGTTTACTCACACAACTGGGTCGAAGAGCTTTGCTTGTATAGCTAATGACGATGTATTATTTTTTTAATTATTGATTCTTTTTTTAATGTATTACTTTTTTCGTAAGTATTAATTTCTATTATACGTTGTAGCAAGTTAGCATGGACTTAGCTAATGGTTCCTATAAGTCTGGTGCTCGTGTTCAGGATGATAAGGGTGAACACTAGTCGTTCGTCCCCGAGTTAAATGATTATTATTTTAGGAGAAAATTCATCTCTTTAGCCGAAATGCAAGACAATTTCCTTTCAACCAAGGACAAAAAGAAGCGGGATAGAGCTTTAAAAAAATACAAGAAGTCAGAACAAGATTTGAATAGCAGGGATTCATGTATGCACATTCCTATGGATTCAGATATTGCGAGAAACCAAATTGTTGCAAAATCAATGAAACAAAAATTAGAGCGGAGGAATTCCGTTAAGAAGAATGTTGATGAGGCGATGTACTTAGAAGCGAGGGAAACTCTTAATTTAGGGGGAAAATTGGGAGTACAAATAATCGGAAACGAAGATGAAGTGGTGGAAGAATTGGTTAGGATCGAGTTACAAAATCTTTAAATTTTGTCCGCTTGGAGGTGGTCACGTTTTTTGGTCCTATGTAGTTGGTGTCGACCGAACCAAGCCTATTGCGCTTCTATTGGAATGTCATCTTGTGGGTACTTGAAGTTTGAGTGGAAGTATGGCATGAGTGTGCAATCCAAGTAAAATCTTGTGCGTGGAGAGGCTAGGGGAAAGGCTTCCATGGAGCTGAAATTTGTTTCACTGTAAAGTCAAGTTTGTTTCTTGTGATGGCCAGCTTAGATCGAGGTGCCTTCTCTTCTGGTTGGGTTCGACGGGGTTTGTTAGAGCCTTGTTTAGTTGTTTTGTTGTGTTTTCTCTTCGCTGAATGGTGGCTGTTTTGGGTGTAGTAGAAGATCAATTTCATCTTGGTGTTGGGTGCTTAATTAAAATTTTCCAATGGTGGTTGTTCAAGGAGTTAGGTTGGGGCTTTGGATGTGGGTTTGGGTCTTTTGTATGTTTATAATGTGTAGGCGATGATTGATAATTTTTATTGGTGTAGGTTGGTGATAGTAGATTCTATGGGTTAGGTGGAGGTGTCGTTTTTTGGTTTTGGGTGTTACCTCGATCGTGTGCACTCTTTTCCTCCAATTAAGTTCAGGAAGGTTTTTAATGAGGCATACATCGCAGGTGTTGTTTTTCTTTAATCTCTAATAAAAGTTCATTTGATGAGCAAAAAAAAGTTATACCAGAACTAGCTGTAACACCCAAAAAAAGAGAGAAGATGAATGATAAGATAAAATGAAAGTAAAATGAAATAAAAAAATGAGTGTTAATCGTGAAGTTTGAACACTTAACCCGAGGCTTGGTGAGCCTAAGGTTTAACCGTTTGTGCTAAGAATCATCCTTAGTTATGTTTCCCTCCGTTTGTTAATAAAATAAATTCTTTTAGTTATACCAAAATAATAATAATAATAATTAAGTTGATTAAACCCTCCACCTATCGGGACAATGCCTTAGACCTTGAATTTTGGAATACCAAGAGCCCTCTTACCTAACCCCACCGTCACAATGTCCGATCTCGGCCACCGCTCGCTGGTGGCGTACACCGCCAGCTTCGGCGTGATCATCACGCCGCCCCGATCGTGACCCAGCTCTTCACTCGCGCATAAGCTCTGCCGTTCACCTGGGAGAAACGATTGAAGAATCGTCGAAACACTAAACCTAGCCGTCTCCAATTCTGTCGTTTATCCATCGTTTTCGTCGTCGTTGGAGAGCGTTAATGGTTCAGGCATGACCAGCGTGATGAGGCGGCCAAAACCCCCTTTGGCCGATCGTCCTTCTGACTATTGCAAGGCTCTCGTCGGAGCTTCGTATTTTTCCGGGGCAATTTTGGCAATTCAGGTAATTTTTGGCTCGTTTTCGGCTTATTTTGCGTTTCTGATGAATGAGTTTCGTTATGGGTCTGATAAAAGCTCTTTTTCTGGCAGATTCGACGCAAAAAGGCGTCTTCGGCGACTACTCCGACGACTACTCCGGCGACCTTCTGACGATCGATATGTCGTAGGGTGAGTGATCAGTTTTATTGCGGCCTAAGGGTTTGAACCGGACTGAACCGGTCCAACTCGGTCTGAGTCCAACCCGAGTCTGACCCAAACTGTACCCGTACTCGACCCGACCTGTGTTCGACCCCAACCCGACGCCCAACCCGTCTACTGAGTCAACTCAGTCCGAGTCAGCCATTGAGTCAACTCAGCTCGAGTTAGCACAGTGAGTCAGTCGAGTCAACTTAGTTGACTCTGACCCTGTTGACCTGCTGACGTCAGTGTTGACCTGCTGATGTCAGCGTTGACTCTGACCTTGTTGACCTGCTGACGTCAGCGCTGACTTTGACCAAAAAGTCAAATTTTTCCGAAAAGCCCTGTCGTATGTTTTTCGACGTCCCGAGTCCATTTTTGAAGCCCATTTCGCAAAATTCTGATCCGAAAGCCTCCGAATCTGACCTTGAACTCGAACTTCTATATGTGTTAATTATTCAATTAGTAGTACTGTGAGTAAGGACTGAAATGTGAATTTGTGTAATTAAAGGTACTCATAGCTACTTGAATAAGAATTGTTGATGGATGTCGAATTCGAGTTCGAGTTCAATCAAATGGGTTTTCATGAATCGACCGATATAGCTCGGAGTTAAGGTAATACATTACTACCTCTTGTATGCTTTATGAACATGTTGGTATTTGTTAATGCATGCATAAAAATGATGATGAGTACTGTTAATTCTGCTCAAGTCAAACCGGATATGAAAATGAGTATGATAATCTAGATTAGATTGCAATGCTCGAATGAGAAGATCAATAAATCAGAAGGATCTGGAGTTCAATAAGTAATTAATAAGGCAACTAATCTCCAAATCTGATTATTTGTATCAAATGATTAAATGTGAAGAATTTTTGGATATGAAATTACGAAAATACCCGTAAGGTATGAGAATGACTAAAATACCCTTAGAATTGGAAGCGATATAGAATCCTACACTAGATATGGTAAAACAACATGATTCATCTGAAAACCTCGAACTACTTGGAAAGTTATGGTAACAAGATTTAAACCTTCGAGATTGAAAGGTGTTAGGGTTCCTTGATTTTGGAATGAATCTCTGAATATAGATTTGCGGGAAACGACTAAAAATATTTGAAATATTGTTATGGTCAAATTAATCGGAAGGATCATATTGACCAAAAAGGCTGAAGTATCCTTAGACACAGAGGTTTGCAAATTAATTGAAACGATAGATAAACCTTTGAGTTCTGAAATTGAATGAAGTGGTTGGAGGTACGGAAATTACGTGAATGGTTGAAACACCCACGGGTACTTAAATGATTGAAATATTATACATGGTTCAATTGACATGAATGATTGATATCTTGAGCTTTAAAATGACTGCAATACCCCCATTGACTGGAATAAATAAATTGTCTCTGATAAAATTCTGGAAATGCCAATAAAGCTAAAAATGACTGAAATGCCCCTAAGGGTTGAAGCATGACTCACATACGTCAATCACTCCTGATATTAATATAAGGATGGAAGTTTTTCCGCACAGAATATAAGTTCGATTGTTCCGTGGCAAGTTCTGTGGTGAAATATGAAAGCAATCGTTCAGATATATGATATAGTTGGATGCATTAGAAGGGTTGGTTAGTATTGCAAGGTTGGGATATGTTAGTTCGAATGGTTTGAAGGCTCGAAAAACTCCTGGAAATCTTAAATATTTCAAATCGTCATTTTATCATTATTAGGCTAAATTACAAAATCACCCATAATAGTTAATTGACCAAAATGCCCTTGTTGGCCAAAGTAATCAAAATATCCCTAAATGTATCCGATATTGTGAAGGATCTTGACATAGAAATCTCTTAATGCATGGCTAGAAACCTGATGAGCAAATAGAATTTTCCTGAGCGACTGTTTATGCCCCTTTGGTATAAATTACCAAAACACCCATGTATGATTAAATTACCATAATGCCCTTGTAAGCTTAAATGACTAAATCACTCATGATTTATCTAAACCCTCAAAGATCTTGATGTATCAACTCCTGAATATCCAGTTTGAACCGTTCGTACGAAACCCCCTTTTTAATAGGGACCTCGTTTATGAAATTCGTTCAAATTGTCAAAAGTTTAATGTGTTCCCTTCCGTAAACGCCAAGTATCTCCAAGAAATAAACTGTTCCACCTAGTGTGTTCCATGTGTGCTACATTCAGTTGAATGTGTTGTATGATTATTACATGTTAGTAAACAATCTAATGACTTAATTATGAACGATGATATGCTTGAAGAAATAATGAACTGGACATATGATAACTTTTTCTGCCTACCCGTTGTAAGGCCGCTCGGTCTGTATACTTGGTATATGATTGTGCTATGTGGTTATTTGATCTGTGATATTATTGTTTGTCTGTCTGGTGTAAGTAATAGTATAATCTGTTAGCTTGACCTAGGATGGTATACTTTGTTTGCATGATGAATGATGATATCGTCTGCTCAATGGTATGCCCATATATGTGTCTAAAGAGCATGAACTTCTGTTTCTAATGTCTCGAATGTAATATGTCTGTCATATGTATTATGTTACCCATGTATGAAATCTGAATACCGATTGATATCTGGGGTATACTGTTGGGTTATGTTATGAAGTCTCTATTGGTACAGCCCTGATCAAGCTGGTAAATCCTTATGGACTTAAGGTCTCCCCTTGGGTAGGTTTCGATGCTATAGCACAGGTAAATCCTTATGGACCTAAGGCAGCCTCTTAGGTGGCACATATGCCCATCGGGACTAGGGTAAGTCCTTATGGATGCAGTTCTGGGGACTGCATATTTGGAGTAAGGTTGGAGGGTAATTACTAGTAAACCCTTGTATATACTTGAATATTTGCATTGAATTGTTATGTGTTCTTATGATATGATTGGTATGTATTTATGCATGTTTGATCTGCACTTATTGGAACACACTAGACACTGAACTCCTTGTTTCCATCTTCGTAATCTATCATCTTGTAAAATTCCTGTTTGTTACTCGATGATTGAATAAAGAATAAGTACAGTTATTCTCAAGTATAACATTACCCTGAAATAGCAAAAAGGAAATGAAGACTGTTACTACTTGGAACATCATGAAAATGTTATGCCTACCAAATATATGCATGAGCTTATAGCATCTTTAGGTAGTTCTGTATTACTGAGCTTTTCCAAGCTCACGTTGTTTTTACCATCGCATGTTAAAAGAGTATAGAATGGTACAATGTTTGACATTAGTGTTCAGAGTATTCTCGGCGTTGCCTCTGGAGTACGGTACTATGTAGTTAGTGGGCATGTATGTCATGTATTGTTTTATGATAGTGTCTGTAAAACACTTTCTGAAATTTTTGTTATGTGTTTAAATGACTTCTTGAAATGGTATTTTAAACAGAAGTTGATTTTATAGTTTATTAAGTGTTTAAACAAAAAAAATGTTTTTATGTGTATTTTTACTGTGGGTCGCTCTTGTGACCCTAATGTGACTTCCTAGGATCCGTTGTAACGCATAGGCGGGTCTAGGGGGTTACACTAGCGTTGGACGGATAAAGCTCTTCGACATTACACACGCAAAAAATGATGACTCTCCTATGACTCCTGAAGCTGCAAAAATTATGGTATATTCATTGGACAGAAATCTGGATTATGATATATTTATATCAATAGTATAACATTTTTATTTTAAATAATGTTTGAATTCGTTATAGATTCTGAATCGATTATCAGACGAAATTGAGGGGGGAAAAGACAGCGTATTAAGCTACGACTTCAACTAATGGTTCAGCTAATGTGGATGAGATCAAAAATCAAATTATTGCTGACATTTTGGGTCCTGAAAGATATGGCCGAGTTCGCTATCAAAGATCATTCGTTACACCAACAAAATATTTTGGATCTAACTCGTCTTAGTACATGCCTTCACAGAGCCAATCTTCCCATATAGAAGTTAATCTTTTAAAACAACTATTAACTCAATTTCTAACCCAAGGAGAAGCGAGAGAAGCTGAGAGAGAAGTGAGAGAAGCAGAGAGACAAGCAACATATCAAAATCTCCAAAATGAATTTCAAGAAATGATGGTGATGTTAAAGCAGAACCAACCAAAGAATCCGCCATCTTAGTTGATTTTAGGTTCGTTCATGTTGTGTGAATTCTAATGAACAATGTTGAACTACATTTCAATTTAATGTTCTAGACTTGGATTTATTTTTGTTGTTAAGTATTTCTACTTATTTTTGTAATTATTTTTCAAATTTGTTGTTATTGTATAATGTTACAGGTTAAATTTGGGTAGTACATATTAAAAAAGATGCTTGGAAAAGGCAGTAAGATTAGCGGCATTTGCGGAGAAAATGCCTGTAACACCCAAAAAATAATAATAATAATTGATGCAAAAATAAAGGGGGAGAAGAAAGAAAGAAAAAAAAGAGAGGAGGAAAATGTTATTAATGGGATTTGAACCCATGACCCCTTGATTGGTGAACCAGTGCACTAACCAATTGAGCTAAGGTAATCCTTGGGCTTTGTTTACTCGAACTTAATATTAAGATATGTTATTTTACCTCACAAGTGAAAAAAAAAATAAAAGTCTGAATTAGCCCCCACCTACCATATTCAATGCAGCCACCCTAGATCTAAAAATATCATATGGATCTAGAAAATCTGAAGACTTCCCGTCTTCCTTTTATCTCCGTCGTGCCGTCGATCTTCCTCACGGTTACGATGTGGTCGTCACCGCCGGTGCCAGAGTGCTCGTTGTCGAGTCCCGAGCCAAACGCCCTTAGCCACTCGCGCAGCTGCCGTCCCGATCGCCGGCCATCGTGCTTCAACGGTTCGTCAAACCTAGGGTTAAGGACCCTCTCAGTTTTTCGTCGATTCCGGCCACCGTGGGCGTCCGTTCGCCACGCCGTCGCCACCCCTAGACTCTCCGTTCCAAGCCGAGCAAAACCCATATCACCGATCGTCGAACGGCCACCGTTAGACCGTCGTCGGAGCCACGATAGTTTCGAGTGTTTACCGTCGGTTTCGGTAAGTCCGATGAGTTCTGACCTAAATTTTTGGGTTCCCAGTTGAAATATGTTAGATTTAAGGTCGTTTTCGGTGTTTTTGGTGTTGTCCGGCGTGTTTTCCGACCGGGAAAGGCCGCGCGTGGGCTTCACGCGCCGTCCAAGGCAATTTCCGGCCGCCTTGGACGGTGGCTATTGAGCTGGCCGGCTCAAACCCGGTCTGGCCTTGAACCGAGCCGCCCGAACCGGTTCGAACAAACTGGCCCAAGCCCAATAACTGACCTGACTCGTTGAACGACCCGACCTGTTGACCGAACCGACTCGTTGACCCGTACCCGACCCGTTGACCGAATCGACCCGTTGACCCGTACCCGACCCGTTGACCGAGTCAAATTGCCCGAGTCAACCCAGTGAGTCAACTCGCCGAGTCAGCCATTGGACCAGTGACGTCAGCATGACGTCAGCGTTGACTTTGACCGTTGACGTCAGCGTTGACTTTGACCAAAAAGTCAACTTTTCCCGAAAAGCCCTATTTTATGTTTTTCGACGTCCTGGGTCCATTTTTGATGCACGTTTCATGAAATTCTAACCCGAAAGCCTCAGAATTAGACCTTGAACTCGAGTTTGCTTACGTAATTTATTAATCAAATATGAGCAATGTGAATAAGGACTGAAATTGGAATTTGTGTGATTGAAGGTATTCATAGTTCCTTGTATTCGGGATGTTAAGGACGTCGCATTCGGGTTCGAGAGTGATCGAATGGAGTACCATGGTTGACCGATATAGCAAGGATTAAAGGTAATACACTACTACCTCTAGTATGCCTTATGAACATGTTGGTATTCGGTTAATGCATGCATAAATATGATGAGGAGTGCTGTTAACTCTGCTTAAGTCAAACCAGATATGAAATTGATTATGATAACCTAAAAATGATCGAAATGTTCGAATGAGAAAGTTAATAAATGTAAGGATCTGGAGTTCATTAAATTAATTAATAAGGCGGCTAATCTCCAAACCTGATTATTGATGTCAAATGAGTAAATGCTAGAAATATTTGGTTATGAAATTATGAAAATGCCCTTGAGGTATGAGAATGACTAAAATACCCTTGGAATTGGAAGTGATCTAGAAATCTACAGTGGATATGGTAAAACAACTCGATTCATATGGAGACCTCGATCTACTTGTAAAGTTATGGTAACAAGATTTAAACCTTCGAGATTGTAAGGTGTTAGGTTTCCTTGAATTTAGAATGAATCTCTGAATATAGATTTACGGGAATCTATCCGTACCTCTAAATTGATCAAGCGACTCAAAATACTGAATTGACGGAAATGGTTACTATTATGGATAAATTAATCGGAATGATCGTATTGACAAAAAGGGATAAAGTATTCTCGGACATCGAGGTTTGCAATTAACTAGAAGGATGGATAAACCCTTGAGTTCTGAAATGAATGAAGTGGTTGGAGGTACCGAAATTTCTTGAATGGCTGAAACACCCACGAGTACTTAAATGATTGAAATGCTATAAATGGTTCAATTGATAGGAATGATGGATATCCCGAGCTTTAGAATGACTGAAATACCCCCCCTTGAATGGAATAAGTAGATTGACTTTGATAAAATTCTAGAAATGCCAATAAAGTTGAAAATGACTGAAATGCCCCTAAGGGTTGAAGCATGACTCATGTATATCAATCACTCATGATATTAATATAAGGTTGGAAGTTTTTCCGCGCAGAACATAAGTTCGACTACTCCGCGGCAAGTCCGGTGGTGAAATATGAAAGCAACCGTTCAGATATACGATACAGCCGGATACATTAGAAGGGTTGGTTAGTAATGCAAGGTTGGGATTTGTTAGTTCGAATGTTTTTGTAGGCTCGATAAACTTCTGGAAATCTTAAATATTGTAAATCAAAATTTCCTCATGATTGGGCTAAATTACAAATCCCCTCTAATAGTTAAATGACCAAAATGCCCTCATTGGCCAAAGTGATCAAAATAGCCCTGAATGTATCTGATATCGTGAGAGATCTTGACATGGAAACCTCTGAATGCTTGGTTGGAAACCTGATGAGCAACTAGAATTTTCCGAGCCACAGTTTATGCCTTGTTGGTATAAATTACCAAAATGCCCATGTGTGATAAAATGACTATAATGCCCTTGTAGGCTTAAATGAGAAAATCACTCATGATATGCCTAAACTCTCAAAGATCTTGATGTATCATCTCCCGAATATCCGGTTTGAACCGTTAGTAGAAACCCCTCTTTTAATAGGGGCCTCGTTTTAGAAACCCGTTCAAATGGTCAAAAGTTTAATGTGTTCTCTTCCGTAAATGACAAGTATCTCCAAGGAAATAAACTATTCCACCTAGTGTGTTCCATGTGTGCTACACGACTGCTTTTGCATACTGATTTACATGTTATAATACCGATCACGTGCACATGATTGACATACTTGAACTCACATGAACATGACATGTTTTATAAATTAAGCATGACCGTACTATATTTCTGGTATTTGCCTATGCACCCGATATGACAAACATGCTATATGGATAATGTGTTACTAAAAATACAGTTATTGATTAATGAACTATTGATGATCTGATTCACTGGGGTACTTGGGACATGATATGAAGTTACCGTCGGCTCAGCCCTGATCCAGCTGGTAAGTCCGACCGTATTCGGATCCTAAGCTTCGGCAAGGGCCGCCTGTATTCTAAGGTATATCCTTAGGATGGTACCCACGCCCAATGGGCTCGGGTTAATGCCTGTACATGATACCGCACTGGGGAAAACTATATACTGGAGTATGGTTGAAGGGTAAATAAAGAATTAAAATGAACTTTACGGCTACTTGAAACAAATGTATTTTAAATAAAAAGGTTTATTGCATTGTTACGTTTCATGAATTAACGTTGCACTGTTGGAACACACTAGACACTAAACTCTCTGTTTCCACCTCCGTATGTTACCAGCCTATATAATTTCCGTCTAATTCACGATGTTTGAATAAAGAACAAATATCGTTATTCTCGAGTATGATGCTACCTCGAAATAGTAGAACAGAAATTGGAGACTGTTACTACATGGAATATCATGAAAATGTTATGCCAACCATATATCTGCATGAGCTTATAGCCTCTTTTGGTAGTTCTGTATTACTGAGCTTTTTCAAGCTCACGTTGTTTTTACCATCGCAGGTTAAAAGAACATAACTTGGTATAATGTTTGACATCAGTGTTCGGAGTCCTCTCGGTGTTGCTTTAGAGTACGGTACTGTATAGTTAGTGGGCATGTATGTCATGTATTGTTTTATGATAGTATTTGTAAAGCACTTTCTGAAATTTCTGTTATGTGTTTAAATGACTTCCCGAAATGGTATTTTAAACAGAAGTTGATTTTACAGTTTAATAAGTGTTTTGAATAAATATGTTTTTATGTGTATTTTTACTGTGGGTCGCTCTTGTGACCCTAATGTAACCTTCTAGGATCCGTTGTAACGCATAGGCGGGTCTAGGGGGTTACATTTAGTGGTATCAGAGCTTAGAGTTGCGTTATTCTGGGTAGATCGGCCGATCGTCTGTCATAGGGTGTCTGGTCTATGCATGCCCCATTATCATATCCGTACTCCTCAGTGCCGAAACTCCGATGTCAAATCTCTTTTTCTGAATAAGTGAATCTAAGTATTATGCCTTACATAGCTCGATCTGTAATTGCAAGAAACCTCCATATCGTTCGCCTATGCTTTGGATTAAATTGATGGATTTGAATCAAGATAAAGAAACTGAGATGGTTAATGCGTGTGGAATTGAAGATATGAATTAGATAGAGAATGAATGTTTGATCATATGAGTTAACTGATATAAGATTACATGTAAGGTAGCTCGGTGATGATGATTGTGTTTGAGAATATTTTGATGAAAATTTGATAAAAGTATTACGAATTTAAAAGAAAGGTGTCCGCGAGATTGGTGAAAGTATAGATTATGCGGTGACTCTGTTATGCACGAAGTAAACGATTATCGGAGTATTACACTGAAGGTAAGTGACATGTGTTTAAAACCTTGGTTATGTTTGATCGGTTAGAAGAAAGATATTTTTGGGGAAACATGGCACAGTGTACTGTCACATGTATCTTATTGATTGAAACGTGATGTTACATCATGATTCTGGAAGGCTCTGTGGGAGGCATTGAGTACTTATCCCTGATTGAGACCAGTTATAATAAAAGTTATTAGACAAGGGTTTGCTTGGCATTGTTTGAAGTTCGATATGGAATCAAACTTTGTACTGAAATTAGTTGGTTCGGGATGTATAATG
Organism: Hibiscus trionum; assembly: GCA_030270665.1. Taxonomy (NCBI): domain Eukaryota; kingdom Viridiplantae; phylum Streptophyta; class Magnoliopsida; order Malvales; family Malvaceae; genus Hibiscus; species Hibiscus trionum. Next base: position 7,695,801 of record BSYR01000046.1, read on the forward strand.
GGATGACTTTGAGTCCAAGGACAACCCGAATGATTGAAGGCACTACCAAATTGATTCGTGACTGTCTGAGAGTTCCGAGGAATAAGAATACTCTGATGGAAAACTTTTAGTAGATTGATGGATGAAAGAGCAGTTTTTGCATTCCTCTAACTCTAGTAAATTTCGAGGACGAAATTTCTTTTAGGGTGGGAGAGTTGTAACACCCAAAATAATAATAATAATAATTGATGCAAAAATAAAGGGGGAGAAGAAAGAAAGAAAAAAAGAGAGGAGAAAAATGTTATTAAAGGGATTTGAACCCATAACCCCTTAAGTGGTGAACCAGTGCACTAACCAATTGAGCTAAGGTAATCCTTGGGCTTTGTTTACTCGACCTTAATATTAAGATATGTTATTTTACCTCACAAGTGAAAAAAAAGGTCTGAATCAGCCCCCACCTACCATATTCAATGCAGCCACCCTAGACCTGAAAATATCAGATGGATCTAGAAAATCTGAAGACTTCCCATCTTCCTTTTATCTTCGCCGTGCCGTCGATCTTCCTCACGGTTGCGACGTGGTCGTCACCGCCGGTGCCAGAGTGCTCGTCGTCGAGTCCCGAGCCAAATGCCCTTAGCCACTCGCGCAACTGCCGTCCCGATCGCCGGCCATCGTGCTTCAACGATTCGTCAAACCTAGGGTTAAGGACCCTCTCGGTTTTTCGTCGATTCCGGCCACCGTGGGCGTCCGTTTGCCACGCCGTCCCCACCCCTAGACTCTCCGTTCCAAGCTGAGCAAAACCCATATCACTGATCATCGAACGGCCACCGTTAGATCGTCGTCGGAGCCACGACATTTTCGAGTGTTTACCGTCGGTTTCGGTAAGTCCGATGAGTTCTGACCTAAATTTTTGGGTTCCCAGTTGAAATAGGTTAGATTTAAGGTTGTTTTTGGTGTTTTTGGTGTTGTCCGGCGTGTTTTCCGACCGGGAAAGGCCGCGCGTGGGCTTCACGCGCCGTCCAAGGCGATTTTCGGCCGCCTTGGATGGTGGCTGTTGAGCCGGCCGGCTCAGACCCGGTCTGCCTTGAACTGAGCCGCCCGAACCGGTTCGAACAAACCGGCCCAAGCCCAATAACTGACCCGACCTGTTTACCGAACTGACTCGTTGACCCGTACCCGACCCGTTGACCAAATCGACCCGTTGACCCGTACCCGACCCGTTGACTGACCCAACCCGTTGACCGAACCAACCCGTTGACCGAATCGACCCGTTGACTCGTACCCGACCCGTTGACCGAGTCAACTCAGTGAGTCAACTCGCCCCAGTCAACCAAGTGAGTCAACTCACCGAGTCAGCCATTGGACCAGTGACGTCAACGTTGACTTTGACCAAAAAGTCAACTTTTCCCGAAAAGCCCTATTTTATGTTTTTCGACGTCCTGAGTCCATTTTTTATTCCCGTTTCATGAAATTCTAACCCGAAAGTCTCCTAATTAGACCTTGAACTTGAGTTTGCTTATGTAATTTATTAATCAAATATGAGCAATGTGAATAAGGACAAGGGTAAATTGCACAGATCATCACTCAACAATCTTCTCACACCTATTTTGGTTACTCAACTTTCAATTTTGAATTTTTACTAACTCAACTTTCAACATTTATTTTTTTCATCACTCCATCTTAACCTAACGATTTTTCTGTGACATGGCTTATTTTAATATTTTTTGTGCCATGTAGGCATTCCAACATGGATATTTTATTAAAAAATAATTGTTGGTATTTAAAACCCCTCTTTACTGATTAAAATCCCTAAACCTAACATTTATTTTTCATTCACGATAGAAATAGAATAGAGAGGGGGCCAACAGGAAACGCGAATGATGAAAGAGATGGAGGAAATGAGTCAGTCGAACAACATTATGTTCTGTCGGTGTGGAAAGCCGACAATGTTAAAGATTTCATGGTCAAATGACAATCCCGGAAGACGATTTTTTTGTTGTAGCAATTACGGTAAAAAATTTCAAAAATCTTGTAATTTTTTCGATGGTATGAATCTCCAGTGAATCCTCGTGAAAAGATTCTTCTTGTTGTACTCCTAAGAAAAATCAAGACCAATGATAGGGAAAGACGAAAGGAGAGAATTGCTTGGTTTTTTGCACTCATATTTTCTATTGTTTCTTACTGCTTTTTTCATGAATAAGAAATGATGCGAGGTTGGAGATAATGAAGGTTTTCCGGTGGGTATTTCAAAGGTTGAAGATAAAGGTGTCTTTTACTGTGGGTACTTGAAAAAGGTTAAAATAGGGTTGATTATGGTATGATATTTTGTAGTATGAAATGTTGGGATATTGGTATGATATTATGATATGGTGTAGTATTTTGTTGAATAGAGTATTAAATTAGTGGATTGGTATTAAATATTAACAAAAGGTATGTTAATCTATGTTGGCTTTATGAAATTGTACTATTTCTGTTGTGAATGTATGATTAAATATTTTTTTTGGACATTTTTGTTGCTAATAGAGCATAAAATGAGTTAAAAAGGCATTTTTATTATGAACAAATTAGTGTTAACAGAGCATAAAATAAAATGGTTTTATCATCATTTCTGTTATGAATGGTTTGATGTTAAAAGAGCATAAAATGAAAAGGTAACAAGTTCAAAGAAGCAAAATGAGAAAATATCATTAATAACAAAATATAATAACAAATTGTGATCACAAATAACCTCTGAAGACTTACACAAAATACCTTTAACAAAAGACTTCAAATGATCAAAAAATATGAAAATACCTAAAGATTTATACAGAATATCATAAAATGGCATTGAATGTACTCAATGTTGGTCAGTTTCAACTAACAGTACCATTCAGTTTCAAATGAAAATGTCATTTCAAAAATGGTATTCACAAAATACCATTTACAAAAAAATCAGTCACATTCACAAAAACAAATTGGGTTCAAGTTCATTTCCATCTTGGTCTCTTTGAACCGGGATCTTCTTCTGTTTGAGTTTGGCGTTGAGAAGGCATCCATTTAACAGTAGTGGCTAAACCTTGACTGTCTTGATTTCCTAGTTGAAGAGGTTGACTCCCTGATTGAAGATTTTGGCTCGAAGGCATCTATCTGACAGTGTTGACTGAGCCTTGAACGTGTTGACTATTTGATTGAAGATTTTGGCTCGAACATGTTTCATTGAATTTTGTTGATCTCCTAACCTACAATGGATAATATAGACAGTGGATAAATTCATCAAACAAAACTGAAAACATGTATAATAATGAGCTAATAACACACTTACATGAAGCTTAGGAATTCTTTGTGTTGGTGCAACATGGGCAGTAGAGACAAAGACATTAGAGCAGCAACTTTTCCCTAAAATGGACAAAACCCTAGTTTAAACTTCCCATTGTCGAACAAATAAAATAAATTAAAAAACTCTTCATATGACATGCTTGCCATACCCCTCAAACGCAGGATACGATTCTCCATTAATCTGATTTTACAACAACAAACAGAAATCAAACGATTTCTCACCAACTTCACAAAACCCTAGATTAAACTTCTCAAAACCTAAATTACACTTTATTTTTATTGATTTTTGAGAACTCAAACGATTTTAGGAGTGCGATTTAAAAAACCTTTCAACTTCTCTGAAATCTTAAACTCAAAACGTTCTGAAATTTTTGAAGTGATTAGGGTAATGGTCTGTGCATGATCATTGTTGAGGGAAATAAAAGAATAAGATCAATGCACAGTCGTTTTGGGTTTTGTTTTAAATAACGTGTTTTTCATACGTGTAATTAAAATAAAATAAAAAGACTTTTAAAAGACACGTCATAACGTCGATAAACAATTAACGGCGGAGTGATGAAAAAAAAACAAATGTTGAAAGTTGAGTTTGTAAAAATTCAAAATTGAAAGTTGAGTGACCAAAATAAGAGTGAAAAGATTGTTGAGTGATGATCTGTGCAATTTACCCTTAAAAAAGAAATAAAAGGACTGATGCACAAGAAAAATTAGGGTTTCTTTTGTGTATAGGGCCTAATTGGGCCTACTCTACATGGATTCTTTTTGAGTTTTATATTTTATAAATTTTTTGGGCTTTTGATATGTATATACATGGGCAGATAAAATAGGTGACTACAAGATTAAAATGCATATATAAAGTAGTAACCCTTGATCAAGCTCAAAATTTGTATACTCATTTGAAGGAAAATTTATTTTGGACCCCTATTTTTTAATTACTGAATCTGTCACTGTTATATTTTGACTCAAATTCTAATTAATAATTAAGTTAGATATTATTGTAATTCTAATGGTTGAATATTACTTGGAAAATATCTTATAGTTGAAGGATTATTTATGTATTTTATCTAAAAAATATTTTTACAGTAATTTGAAACAACGCTCAAACAGAATAGTAAAATAAGGCTTAATGCACGATTTCATGCCGTGTCACTTAAGCTTCTTTTCAAATTTCCAAAAATAACTTTAATGAAAATATTGGGATTTTTTTTATTTTTCATATTTTCACTTATTTTTATTTTCATTTTCTAATTGTACAACACAATGTGTTTTCTTCATTGTTTTTAATTTTTTTTAAATAAAATGATTTCTATTTTCTAAACCCAAACGGACATGTATCTCTAATTTTATAATCCCTTAATAGATATTAGTTTATATTAATAAAATTTGTCAGTTTCACGAAAGAAAATCTTGAATTGGATTCTAGAAAAATCTACTTCTTTTCCCATGTAAAAATATAATTTTTTGAACATTGAAAACTGGATTTCATCGATAAAAACAATAGAATGAATTAGAATTACAACGCACCCAAGCACTAAAAAGAAAATTGGGGATACTAGTCACCAAAAAACTCATACATAAAACAATAATATTAAACCTAAAGATACGAAGAAAAACCAAATCTTCCTTTGAGAGTGACGTCCAACATCAAGAGAACCTAGTAACCTTTGTAAAAACTATTTGTCTTTTTTCGAATGAGACGCTTTACGAAGTGATAAAGGAGTGATGAGCGAACCAAACTATTTGGCAAGCTGCTTGGCTACACAATTATGGTTATATCGGCAGACACACTTTTACCAAAGAGGGGATCTGACTATACGTGACCACGAACAAACCAATCATGAAACAAACGTCGTTAGAGTCTCTGTGCGACCACCAAAACCGCAAAGGTGTGCGAAAAACGTATCAAAAGTCATAAGGATCATGCCACAAGAGCAAAGAGAAAGCGTGCCACAAGAGCAGAGAGAAAGAGTGTCACAAAGACAGAGATTCTTATTTAAAATTGAAAAAAAACTCAAGAAAAAAAAGACATAGTATGAAAAAACAAGAAAAAAATAATAAATACCAACGGACGACAATTGGTATTAAGATTAAAGTCGTCGCCGATTAAAAGAAATAAAAAAGACGACGAAACAAAAAATATTAAGAAAAAACTTAAATTAGGGAAATATGTTAGGGGGAAGAAGGGATGGGTCATTAATATGGGTCTTTAATTTGGGTCTTTAATTTGGGGGCAACCATTTATAGAGGGAAGTGGAAGAAGAGATGGGCCATTAATATAATTGAATTCGACAGAACCCTTCATAAATACCACAACAACTGTGTGTTATGTGTACTAACTATTATGCATATAAAATTGCTTAATACAATTTTAAAAGACTTCAAATTTGTATATAAAATAAGCAAAATGTCATTACAAAAACTTATCAGTACAAATACCATCGATTAATTGGTCGAGTGACTAAGAATATTCATGTTGTCTCATCTTATATAAGTTCGAATTGCACCATTTTATCTTGAGAATGCAATACATCTAAAAATACACCTCATGTTTCATAATTATATGTTCAGTAACAAACATATCACTTTTCTTCTAAAAATAACAATCTAGTCACTCAATTATAGGTTTGATAACAAACATGTCACTTTTCTTCTAAAAGTAAGAATTTAGTGAAAAAACATACCACTTAATTATAGGTTTGGTAACAACGTAACAATGTAGTCATTTAATTAAAATTTTGTGATAATCTGGTTATTTTTCCAGTAAAATTGAAACAACGGGTTGGTATAATAATAATTTTAGTCCTCAAAACATTTGCATTCTATTAATTTGGTCCTAATTCAATAAATTTAACAATTCACATTTAAAATTCCCTTAGCAAAGTGACTATGTCTACTAGTAGGTGACATTAAGGTCATAATGGATATGTTCCATTAGTCTGTCACCTGAGGGATAGTTGCATGAAGTGCGACAAGTGGTCGGAAGGTGCAGTGTCAAAAATTTTAAATATAAAGGGTTAAATTTATTTAATTATTTTAAATTAAGACCAAATTGATAGAATGTATAAGTTTATAGTGGCTAAAACTACTATTATACCAACAAATGTTTCAATTTTATCTACATAACATGTTTTTCACAAATTTTTGATTGAATGACCAAATTGTTACTTCTAAAAATTAACTTTCTGTTACTGAATCAATAACTAAATGACATGTGATGTTGAATGTGAGACTTATTTATCTTTAAAAATACTCATTGAATCGATGAACTTCCATATTTGGATTTCATCTGGCATAAATGATGTGTAGTTAATTTCAAATTTCTTTAGCTTTGGGGTTATTTTGTCTAATCTCAAATCAACAATTTTGTTCCTTCTTTTTAATTTTATTAATTTAGTCATCGTAATCTTTCAAAATCAACAATTTTATTCCTTCTTTTTAATTTCATTAATTTAGTCGTCGTAATCTTTCAAAATCATCAATATTGTCCCTCAATTTTAATTTCATCAATATAGCACTAGAATTCTTGAATTGCACCAATCTTATCCTTTGACCGTCGTTGACTGACAAAGTTGTTAAGCTATGTGCATGTGGTTACTATTAGCTTACACATCAACCGTTATTGTCAGTTGTTTTTCCATATCGATGATGTGTCAGTTTTGATGTTGAGATAGTACGAATGGAGGGTTTCATAATTAATTAATTATTTTAAAATTACAATAAAAAACACATTAATGTATTATCATGTCATCAAAACTCAAATGCTAGCTCAAATGTTGTTAATTATTTAACGATAAAGTGTCTGACATGGAAAATAATGATCGGTGATAATGACTCTATTAGTCAACGATGGTCAAAGGATTTGATGCTATTCAGCGAGTTAGAGTGATAGATTGATTAAATTGGAAACAATGAGCAACATTGTTGATTTAGGACAACTTTAAGATTTGTTAGGATTTGTACACGGAAAAAATAACCAAAGCCAGATCCACATAAAATAAAATATGCACAAGAGACGAGATTTAACGTGGTTCGGCCTTGCCTACCTCCACGAATGAGAGAAACAAATAATCCCTTATCAACGCATGCAAAGAGTACAAATGCATGGGATTCCATATATTCACATAACCCGATGTAACCAAAACACACTTCCCAACGTCCCTACAATACTCATCTCTACAATATAGCCTCTATAGTTGTAGAGATCTTACAAGTGGTTACATATCTCCAAAGTAATTCTTTGTCATAATTTTAAAGGATACAACCAACTCTATATTTATAGAGCTAAATACTTGGCCACCAATAGAACCCAAACAAGTTGTCTCAGTGAAAAAGCGGATGTTGTTCATCTTAGGAGACCCGAGTTCAATCACAATGTCTTCAAGGTGTACGTACATTGTCAAAGGGTTAAAAATATCTATGAACAGATACTACATTCTAATCTCCTTTAGACTATTCAAAAAAAATATACTTGGCCACCAATAAACCTTATTCCATAAGATTTTTTACCTAATATATATAAACCTAATTATCAAGCATTCTTCAACCACTATAATTACAATAAAATCCAACTTAATTATTAGTCAGAATTTGAGTCAATCGAAAAGGTGCAAAAAAGAGTTTATTCCAGATACTACATTGTAATCACCTTTAGACTATTAAAAAAAATATACTTGGCCACCAATAAACCTTATTCCATAAGATTTTTTTTACCTAATATATATAAACCTAATTATCAAGCATTCTTCAACCACTATAATTACAATAAAATCCAACTTAATTATCAATCAGAATTTGAGTCAATAGTTTAAAAAACTAAACTAATGAAATTATAAAATTACAGATTTGAAATTATTCCAGAAATAAATTACCCTCAAACCAATTTTTTTATCCAAATCTCGTTATTTGTGGTTTCATCTATATTTTGTGACATCGAAAAGGTGCAAAAAAGAGTTTAGACATCTAAAAGAGAAAACGAGATACTTTGAGCACTTAAAAGGGAAAACAGGATAGTTTGAGCACCTAAAATGAAAAACATAATAATTTAAGCACCTAAAAGGGGCAAAAAATGTTTAGGCGCCTAAAAGGAAAAAAACACGATAGTTTGAACACTTATTTTGACATTAAGCTTTTTTATTGATATTTCCTACCTATATATATATATATATATATATATATATATATATATATATATATGGTGTGGAACTGAAGTTGAAGCTAATCTATCCTCAAAAAGGTTTAGGCACTGTTTGGTAAAGAGTGGTTTGGGCAAAAATTAGAGGTTTGAGGCATAATTAGAGGTTTGACCAATCAAATTCGTTAATATTGTTGTTTGGTGAACAACGGATTGAAAGAGCGGATTGAGGTGAAACCGCTAATTTTGAAAAAGCTCATACTGGGAGCTTTTTGAGATTAAATGTTTGATATTAGAGTTGTAAAGACTCTTTTACCCTTACCAGTTACCAAAAATCTCAAAATAACCTAAATTAAATATTCTTCACCCTATTTATAAGCTAATCCTATTTATTTTTTTCTTTTTATTATCACATATTTATATGTGTATTTAAATTTATTAATTCATTAAATTATATTAAAATAATTATATAAATAATAAATTAATGTATAAATCATTCGAATATATTTAGAAAAGTTATATTAAAAATAATTTTATAGATCTTATTATAATATTAATTAGATACAAAATATTGATAACTAATAAACTATCCAAACAAGTATCGAATATAATTATGACATTATATGTCATTTTACTTGTTTAAATAATCTAACAGCTATCAACTATCAGTTAATTTTACCAAACACTTTTATACAATCAGCTAATACAATCCGCTAGTCAAATCAGCTAATGCAATCAGCTATCGGCTAATATAATCCACTATTCACTTTCAGCTATCCGCTAATTGCCAAACAGGGCCTTAGTATCACTCATATACACATAGTGAAGGCTATCGGCGTTCTCTGCAATCATGAAATCCTCCCTTGCATTCTTCGCACTACTTTGCCTTCTTCTGGTACATTTCATTCATTCATTCTTTTTTTCTTCTCAACAAAATATTTATTTATTAAATGGGAAATTGCCAAAGTTCAAAACGCTGTAATAAAAATGGGTATGTACAGGACTGTTGGAGAAACTGTTATGTCGTTTCTATAACCATTTCCAGACAAAAAGATTAACAGAGCTCGTGAATAACAATATCTCATTGTTTTTATGTTTTTTTCTTGGTCACATCTCATTGTTTAGATGTTTTGCAGTTTGCGGAAACTAATGCTGCAAGACAAGTGCTGGAAGAAGGAAGTAAAAACAAAATGTTGGAGAAGACCACCACCGAAGCTGATAAATCATTTCTCAAAGACTTCGACCTTAACCGTCCTTAATATAATTATTTGTCTCAGGAAGCCATGAAGAACGCTTTCCATAAAGATCTCGACCCTAACCGTCCCCAATACAACTACCTTTCTCAGGAGGCCATGAAGAAGGCTTTCCTCAGGGACGTCGACCTTAACCGTCCCCAATATAATTATCTGTCTCAAGAGGCCAAGAAGAACGCTTTCCTCAAGGACTTTGACCCTAACCGTCCCTAGTACAACTACCTATCTCAGGAGGCCATGAAGAACGATTTTCTCAGGGATTTCGACCCGAACCGTCCCCAGCACAATTACCTTTCTCAAGAGGCCATGAAGAACAATTTTCTCAAGGACTTCGACCTGAACCGTGCCCAGTACAACTACCTTTCTCAAGAGGCAATGAAGAAGGCTTTTCTCAAAGATTTTGACCTGAACCGTCCCCAGTACAACTACCTTTCTCAAGAGGCCATGAAGAACGCTTTCCTCAAGGACTTCAACCCAAACCGTCCCCAGTACAACTACCTTTCTCAAGAGGTCATGAAGAACGCTTTTCTCAAGGACTTCGACCCGAACCGTCCCCAGAACAACTACCTTTCTCAAGAGGCCATGAAGAACGCCTTTTTCAAGGACTTCGACCTAAACCGTCCCCAATGCAATTATCTTTCTCAGGATGCCATCAAGAATGTTTTTCTTAAGGTCTTCGACCCGAACCGTCCTCAATACAACTACTTAGGTTCAGGTTTCATCAGAATAAAAGATATCATTTAATTGATATCAAGTAATAAAATAGTGGGCATTGTAAGTTGAATCCAATGTTGTAAGAATGGTTAACCAGTTTGTAATATATCCGTTTAGGGTGCTTCCACTTATAATAAGGAAACATCCATTATCTTCTCAAAAATTTCTCTTGCTAATTTCTTTTCCACTTGCTTTAAGGTTGTTCGATTCACTTCCCAACCTTCAACAATAATTTTCTGCTCGTCAGAATTTGTTCAATTACAAGTTTTTTTGGTACAGTAAAGATATTGATTTTATTACTAATAACCCTTTTAAGAGGAACCTTATAAAATTAGTACAAGCATCCCATACGACAAAAAACAACAAAATGTCTAAGCACCTACATACCGAAGAATTAGTATATGAGTTTGTCTAACCACGCCATCCATGGTCTCATCCAATAAAAAAGTTTTATCTCATTTTTTTCAAGGTGAATCTTCACCTTTTTTCCTACATGTAACTAAGGAGTGGATAGTTGCTTAGAAGTTACACTGAAATGAGTGCATGTTATTAGATGGATCATGGATGACATGCCGAACCAAGTCCATCTAATAATTTCTCCTACACACCAAATAGGAGAATAGAACCCAACTAATACGGACAAAAATCCTCTACCCTTTATAGTGCTTTTTTTTTTGCTCAAACGCTAAAAAATCAAATCTTAAGCTCTAACCCTAAATTATAAATCTTAAGCCCTAAACCTAATTTTTAATGATGAGCATAAATAGGGGCACCGAAAATGCAGGGGCGGAGCTCCGTTGGGGCCCAAGGGCCCCCCGGTCTCTGTAATAAAATTTAATTATTTACTATTATGGTTTAATAACAAATTGTCCTCTATAAAAAACAATTATTCAGATTAGAAAATATAAGAGTTTATTAAATATATAATCAAGTAGGGGTTGAACTAGGGCTGTAAATTTACCGAGCTTGAACGAATAAGGTTTTTTTCGTGTTCGTTTATTTATATTTGAAGATGTTCATGTTTAGTTCGTTTAAATTTTTAATATCATGTTTGTGTTCGTTTATTTTTTTGATGATATTCTTGTTTGTTTGTTTAACGTTCACGAACATGTTCATTTAACATTTGTGAACATATCCGTGTAAAGTTTGCAAACATGTTCATTTATATGACCGCTAACATGTTTATCTATATGTTCGTCAAAATGGTGGAACTACACCGCTAGTCTTTATGCTCATTAGGCTTCACAATTTGAACTCAAAAGTCCATCACGTGTTCAATTTAGTCCACACATTCAACAATATTTAAAATGTAAAAAATAAAAGGAAAAGGGAAACCAAGTAAATGACCTTATAAATTAGTCAATAAACGAGCTTGTTCGTGAACATAAACGAATGAAATACACCTATGTTCGTGTTCGTTCGTTTATTAAACGAACATAAACTTTTGTTGATACTCGTTTATTTAGCTTAATAAACGAACATTATACGAACGGTTCACTAACAATTCGTCGAACGTTTTGTTCATTTACACCTCTGTTGAAAACCAAACTTGATTGAAATATGTTGGCAAGGTGGCATGACATGGATCAATGTAGAAAATTCTTGAAGAAATTTGACAACAAATGTGCGGCAGCAAAACAAGAAGATTGGGCAGCAAATATCTCCACGTGGCAACAAGGAATGAAATCCTTGGCATTTAAGTATTTATGATGATAGCAAACAATGAATAAGGAGAACTGATGGCAACAAAGCAAAAAACGTGGCATTAGAGTATGGCTCCAAATCTAGATAATTATAAAAAATAATATTTAATTAGGGTCTAGATAGTTCATTAAGTCGGTTAATGAGTACTATATATATAACCACAATGTAATTGTGTATGTATGAGTGCAAGAAACAAATGGTGAGCGTGCGGGAGTGAAAGAAAGAAAAATAAAAGTGTGAAATTTAGTTTTGGTGAGAAACTTGCAGCAGCAAGTAATTTGGTTGTACTTTAGTTTGCTTATAAATATTTGAGTTATATATTATACCAAGTGCCCATTTTCGCTTCCAACAAGTGGTATCCGAGCCAAGGTCGAGTCCGAGTTTAGCCACGAGAAGATGGAGCACATGATTCAGCCACAAATTCCGAGATTAACAAAGACAAATTATGGCAACTGGAGTATTCAGATGAAGGCGCTACTCGGTTCGCAAGATTGTTGGAACATGGTCATAAAAGGATATGTGGAGCCAGAAAATGCAGCAGCAGAAGCGGCTCTAACCAACGAAGAAAAGAGAGCACTAAAGGATGCTCGTAAAAGAGACCAAAGGGCGTTATATTACATTTTTCAAGCAGTAGATGAGTCTAACTTTGAAAAAATTGCAGAAGCAACAACCGCGAAGCAAGCATGGGAAACTCTACAAAAATCACTCCAAGGTGTTGAGAAAGCAAAAAAGGTACGTCTTCAATCACTCCGAGCCGAGTTTGAGATGCTAAAAATGAAAACTACGGAAAGCATAGATGATTATGTTAGCCGTGTGAAAGCCGTAGCAAATGAAATGAAAAGAAATGACGAAGCACTCGGTGAGGTCAGAGTGATGGAAAAAATCCTACAATCATTGGTACGAAAATTTGATTATGTGTTTGTGGAAATTGAGGAATCAAAAGATTTAACTCAAATGAGTATCGATGAGCTTGTGGGATCACTTCAAGCCCATGAGCAGAAAATGAAGCTGAATGAAGAAACCAAAAATCTGGAGCAAGTTCTACAAAGCAAGTTGCACGTCAACGAAAGCGGAGCTAGCAGCAGCTACACTCGAGGCAGAGGAAACTATGGTGGATATCGTGGACAAGGAACACGTGGACGTGGCGGTCGTTCATATGTTAGCAACCAAGAAAATGAAAATTACCAATCACCAAGTCGTGGACGAGGATATAGAGGTCGAGGAAGAGGCCGATATCAACAAGGAGATAAATATCAGGTACAATGTTATAATTGTAATAAGTATGACCATTATAGTTACGAGTGTAGATCAACTCCAAAGTATGAAGAAAGAATTAATGTAGCAACAACTGAAGAAGAAAACACTGAAGAATCTCATGTATTCCTCACTTATAAAGGAAATGAAGAATCAAAGGAAAATATTTGGTATCTCGATAATTGTGCCAGTAATCATATGTGTGGTCGAAAAGAGTTTTTTGTGACGTTAGATGAAACGATCCGTGGACGAGTAATTTTTGGTGACGACTCGCACACAGAGGTTAAAGGCAAGGGCAAAGTCATGATTACTCAGAAAAAATGGAGAAAAGAAATACATATCAGACGTTTACTATGTACCAACTATGAAAAGCAACATAATCAGTCTTGGCCAGCTTCTAGAAAAAGGATATGAAGTGCAGATGAAGAATTGCTCACTTTCAATCAAGAATAGAAATGGAGAATTAGTTGCCCAAGTCAATATGACGCGGAATCGTCTCTTCACTATTAACATTGAGTCAGGAGAAGTAAAGTGTATGAAGACTGCAATCAAGGACGATACGTGGCTGTGGCACTTGAGGTATGGACATCTTGGATTTTCTGGCTTGAAGTTATTATCAAAAGAAAATATGGTAAATGGATTGCCAGAAATCAAACCTCCAAATCAACTGTGCGAGGCCTGCATCAAAGGAAAACAACACAGACAAAGCTTTGAAGTTGGCTGTAACCCCCTCGTCCCGGTCTGGCCGGATGACCGATTCGAGTGGGCCACACGGGGAAAACCGAAGCGAAACCCGTTAAGGTTCCCCCTCGGTTAGCAACCCTATTTTTTTTTCAATTATTCTTGTCTAGATGCCTTATTAAGTCCTATGTGAAACATGACAGCGGAAACACAAACACCGTAGCAACGACCAACCAAAACAACACCTTAAAACAACCCATTTAACCCTTTTATTCAGAGCGTATCGATACGCCTTCAGAGCGTATCGATACGCCTTGACCAAAGTCAACACCCTATGGTCAACATAAGAAGACCGTATCGATACAGCCCTTGAGCGTATCGATACGCCCTTCTCGGTCAACACCATTTGGTCAACTAGGTTGAACCGTATCGATACGCTTGGACACCGTATCGATACGCCATACACTCCACAACTTCCCAGGATTCCAGAGAGTTGGGACCGTATCGATACACCCCACGTATCGATACGCCCAGCCAAATTTGTGTTCTCTATGAGCAAGGCCGTATCGATACAGCCCTTAGCGTATCGATACGCCCTGCACTGCAAGTCCACAATTTTAAGCTAAACGACCTCAAACACGACTCTAGATGCAATTCTCGACTCACCTAAGCATATACAAACATGTAAGCACACATATTTAAGCCAGAGGAATCACTCAAACATGGATTAAAGCATTCATACATAGCATTCTAACAAAAGAGCAATTTATGCATATATGGTCACTCAAGCACTTAAGATATCATGCCTTAGCAACCAAAACATGTAGACATTCATGGCATGTAACATAGACAATATTTACAATCGAACAAGGCACCCACGAACCAAGCCAACAACGACATACATCAAAACTCAAATCAATAACACCTATCCCATTGCTTAACTATTACATTTTATTACTTAAAACTCATACATTGAGCTCACCAAAAGCAACACTTGAAGACCTTTCCTTGCCCTTGCCACCCACAAGCTATTTATCTACATTGTCGAACAAAAGAGAGCGTAAGCATAAAAGCTTAGTGAGGGTAAGCTCTTTAAAAACAACCTCAACAATGCAGGGTCCAACACGAGATACAACTGGGATAAAATGCATGTTCATACCTCCGGTCCACACGAGCCATGATCATAAAATGATGCATGAACATATACTCAATTTCATGTCATGCTCAACATGTTTAATACCACAATACATGAAATCATATATATTAAACCATGTTAGCAACACATCACAAATCTCATTATCTCACAATTAACCATATAATGGCAACATAAATACAATCCGTATTGGCACCTAGCTATGACTCGAATACACGGATAACCGTTGGACTCACATCCAACAACACAACCATTACCTGGCGGTGGGATTCCACTCATCACCGTTCTCGCGGAGGGGATTCCACTCATCCTCACGCCTCATCTCACGCGGAGGGGATTCCACTCATCCTCACGCCTCATTCCACGCGGAGGGGATTCCACTCATCCTCACGCCTCATTCCACGCGGAGGGGATTCCACTCATCCTCACGCCCGTCGATGGGATTCCACTCATCACCGACTAATGTAAATACAATTTCCGGGCGTACCCGTACTCCTCCTTGGTGACTCAACGCCACCAAGGCCACGCGCGACTTTTGACTCATGTGTACACACTAACATCCTAATGATCGATCATTTGTACCCAAGTATACTAGTGCCAATACTAATACATTCCACAATATCATTTATTATCAACTTCCGTGCTTAGCACGTACTCACCATGATCCTCCTAACATCATTACACATGTCAACACTACATGCATCTCAATAACACAATTATCACCTCATATGTCATATGTATATTTCCATCACATTTATCATCAACATGCATGTAACAATGCATCCATCATGCCTCAACATACATGTATACAACATATATAACCAACACCATCACAATTCAACACGAGGCATATACGACCATTAAAGAGTGCAACCAAAGTCTCTAATTAAAGCTTGGGATTAGGCTACCACTCTAATCCCAACTCTAGGTGGGTCTACTAATTCCAACCTAGTTCACATGCTTGAACCAACACTTGAAAACTATTTAGAAATATTTAACCACTCACCTCTACCTCCAAGCTCAATTACCAAGCAAGCATCACCTTCAAGTTTCCGGATTCACTTCCGATGCCTCACCGGTGCCCACTTGATTCTAATCAATCCCAAACACAAACAAAACATCAACAATCAATATCTTGTCATAGTAACTAACCCGGATTATCATTACCAAGCATTCAACACTCAAAACTAGACCAAAAACAGGATTTTCGAGCAGCCCACTTGACCCACTGAAAACTCTCATTTCAAGCACCCAAACAAACCTCAATCGCACCCAAAATGATCCTCAAACATCATACTAACAACAGCCCTCGAAAACCAACATCAAACCACCCCCAAAACCACTTTAAAACCCTCCTAAAAACCCTCCAAAACACAAATTCGGGAAACTTAACAAAACCCTTTAAAAATCATATATGTTGAACCCCTTGGTTCATAAACTTCATATCTATCATTGTTTAATCAAAATATCAAGTTAAACTCCATAAAACTACCATTTTTATTCAAATCTCCAAAACATCAAATTTCTAGAACATGGATGAAAATGAAAACTACTTGTACTTTTGAAGAGAGGAAGTTAAGAGCAAGTCAAAAACGTAATTACCTTTCAAAACCGAGCCAAAACGAGGGAGGAAGGAGATGAAATAGTGACTTGGAGAAAACCCTCTCCTTTGTCGTGAGAATGAAATAATTGGGGAGGGAGGAAGATGATGATAATGCTTATCTTAATATAAAGGGGTTTTAAATTTAATTATGGGTAAATTACCAAAAAGGCCATTAATAAATGGCTATTTCATTGATCCTTAAGAAGCTCTTCAACTTCAACTTGCAATTAAATCAGCTTGTCCCATTTAAATTATTTATTTTGAAACCCGAAATTTAAAAGAATCATTTTTTTTATAATAAAACCGAGCCCAAATAATATTAAAATATTATTTTCACCCGACCCCTAAACCCGGGTGTTACAACTCTCCCCCACTTAAGAAATTTCGTCCCCGAAATTTATCAGACAGGAAGAGTCACTGGCACACGCTCCTCCACACTTTCTCTCTTACCACAACATACTCTCCAACTCGAAAGACTTACCACACAACACTTGCTATCTTACACCTAGATCCCAACTGATTCTTCAAGACATGCCAATTTCAAACTCAACTCAATCTCTTCAACAACCATAGCACGGGACAGATCTGACGCACATTTCTGAATCATAGATACATAAAACACATTACATACTTCCTTCTAACTATGGTGGTAACTACAACAAACAAACAACCGAAATAGCCCGACTCACAAATTCATACAATACTGCTTGAACACTTGACTCATAACTTTCTCTAACTGATCCTCTGTCTTCATCAATTAACCAAACACTATGCAAACATCTTCAAAATTTAGTTGAAATCTTGAACCTCTATGGTCCACTATCGAAAGTAAGACACTGCACAACTTACACTCTTGCTAAGACACAACTTCGTCCTCTTACTCACGGTACCAGTAGCTTGAACATGTATAAAGGACCACATTATCCATCAACTCAATCCAGGAGTACTCATCTTCTACTTACAATATGTCTTCACACTATTCTGATGCAATACACAAGAACTGTCATGTGCTTCGGCCAAAACAGTACGTCTCAAAACACTATGTTAATCTGTACAACTATTCTGTCTCTGAAACACAAAACTTTATCATCTCTGAAATTGCATTCTGAAGGTCTTCCTTCTACTATGCCTTGCACGTGAGGTGCCAAGAACCTGTCTTGCAACTGTTTCTCTTCAAACATTCTGACTCAGTGTAGGCTCGACATGAAACGCGGCCATAAGAATACTGGCATTCGGCAAATACAACTCGCAACCCAACTACTAATCTAACAACAATCACTACTCGGAACATCGGTCACTACGGAGGCTATCTGCGGATGATACTCAATCTTGATATTACAATCTTCAAGCGATTCTAACATTTCATGCTGTTCAAGTTTTCACCCTTCCTAAGTCTTCAAATATTTTAAGTTCTGATGATACGTACATACTCACTGTGCATTCTTGCTATACAAGCTTTGTCTCTAAGTCTTCGAAGCAAATACAACTGTAATTAACTCTATGTCTCATATCAGATAACTCTTCTCACAATCTTACAACTAGCTTGATGAACAAGCCACAATCTTCTGTCTTGCATAAGCACGCAACCTATCTCTACATGTAACACATCACTATGGTTCGCAAACTTTTTTTTTTTTATAAACTGATTCAAGGTCGAAGCTCTCTTCAAAGTTTCTTTCGGTTTCTCAAGGGCCTATTGTCTCTTATCTAACCTCACAATTTAGCATTCTTCTGTAGCAATCTATCAATGGAGCAACTATCTTCAAAAGACTATTTACAATTCTCTAAGAGTAACAATGCTAGACCTAGTAACTACAGATATCTGTCACAGTCTTCAATTTCTTCCAACTCATATCTTCTTTTGCCTACTAGGGATTTACTCTAACACACTCGGCTGATCTGCATGTCCTAGGAGGACATCTTCATTAACTCGGAGTTCACGTTGGCTCAACTTGGCATACCACTGATTCTCTAATAGAATCTACCATACTAACTTCAAAACTTGTCATGGTCTTCTTTGGTACGTGGATATACACATGTGTCACCTATGAGAACTATTACAACTGATCAAGGAACTCGGGAAAATATTCTGCTCAACATCTCTATAAGGTAACTAATACGTTGGTCAAACAAAATGGCATAACTCAGAGCTCAAGGTGATCACATATCGCCCCTAAAGCTGTCTTCGGTACTTCAAATTTTCTCACTTTCAACTGGTAGTAAACAGATCTCCAATTAATCTTCAAAAAGACTGAAGCACACACTAACTGATCAACAATTCATTGACACTCGGATACGGATACTAATTATTCACTGTCACTTGTTTCGACTGTCTGAAATCTAACCATAGTCTTGTATTGTCCTCTCTCTTCTTCACAGATTGCACTGTAGAACTCTGAGATGGTGCACTAGGCCTAATGAATCTAAGGTCCAGCTAATCTCGAAGTTATTTCTTCAACATTCTCAATTATGTCAAAAACCATAAGATACAGAGCAAACTAAAACACGAGCAAACTCAGAGACGACATCAATAATAAACTCTTCTTCGCTGTTAGGAGACAAACTGGCGTTTCTTCTAAACACTTCTAGGAAGAATCACAAACTATTTTGACATTCTGAGGTCTAATCTTCATTCAGAATCAAATTCATCACACTTGCTAAGCAAGCCTGCCAACTAAACTCAATCAATCTTCGATCTTCAAATCTGGATCAACATTCGACAAGAAGTTCATCTCCTCACCTACTACAGTCACACAGAAATCTGCAACTTCAAGGCAACTCTCTCTTCATCTCAACGTATACACTAACTCTATGCTCTTCAAGCCAAACCTTATCAAAAAGGTACATCGAAATCGTAGGAAGACAATCACTTCACATCTACTAGAAACTAGTAACTCTGAACCACCAACAACATCTTCTGTACATCTTTCTGATTACTACTGTCTCCCAAAGAGGGCTAGTCACATGTGTCTCTACATCTAAGGTCTCAACAAAGATATCTAATTTCTTACATGTTCACACAAAAGAAGGTATCCTCAGAAATTGCAACTTAACATGTACTCAACTGATAGTCTTCGGTCCTCTTGTTTTCAGACTGGTTCTTCAACAGAATCTGACTCTTCTAATCTGTTCTTAGAGCATCTCGTAACTTCAAGACTCAATTCTGATCACACACAAACAGTCTTGCTGGACTTGTTCTACCCCTACCAAACAATCTGGAGTCAAAGCTCAAGACTCCCCTCTAGGCTCAACTATATCGGAAGTGACTTCATCTCTTCTGCTCCCTAAAAGACAACTCGACGTACACTGACCCAATAACACAAACTAGATTCCACTCACGGACGCTGACCGGCTGTCTTGCATCGAAATCATAGACTGAACCCCAACAGTCACCGACTAACACTTCTGAAATTCAGATTACTCACACGAGACCCCTACCTAGATCTCGCCAAAAGAATTGAGGTACTCATACCTACCTCTGACACCTCATCGAGCACATTCAAACTTGCATGCTTGCTAACAATGTACAAAGATACGGATTCGTATTCAATCAGGAAGGGCGGACTCGAATCAGTACCAAGGGCTTAACTACTGTAACATCAATACTACTCTGATCCTCACTCACAAGTCTTCACTTCTTTTTACCAACTAACACCGGGGACGATCACATCGCCCCTTGTCATCGAGAATCAACTCACATACATCCTAACTCAACCAAACCAAGGGTACCTCAGCTCCGGTACAACCATACCTCTCTAACTAAGGCGATGGACTCTCTCAACCCAGTCCACCCCTTTCAGAACTACGACTTCTACTTACCAAAAAGCAATTTAAATCAACAACAATATCAACAGTAAAACATACAAGATTGGGTTAGCAAGGCAAGGCTTCCAAGTGGCTCAAGTATGTTTCCCTCACTTAAAAATCTCTTTTTCGATGTAATAGTAGCAATGGGACTCTACTAAACACGCTTCAAACAATTCAACACCCATACATGCTCAACCAAGCATATAACAAGGCTTACTTTCCAAACAAGCAACATATGCATACGATCAAACAACATACATTCTAAATCAAACAATCACACATCACAATATACACTGGTAACGAGCAACATGCTTTTAAACAAACAATCAACATTCTTGTCACACAAGCAATCATTCATTACAACATACTCGAATAATAAGCAACATGCTTACATGATAAGCAAACACCGTGCATATCAATCATAAAACACAACTTACTTCACTCACCTGCCCAAGGTTTCGGAAACCTTAGGCTCTGATACCAACAAATGTAACCCCCTCGTCCCGGTCTGGCCGGATGACCGATTCGAGTGGGCCACACGGGGAAAACCGAAGCGAAACCCGTTAAGGTTCCCCCTCGGTTAGCAACCCTATTTTTTTTTCAATTATTCTTGTCTAGATGCCTTATTAAGTCCTATGTGAAACATGACAGCGGAAACACAAACACCGTAGCAACGACCAACCAAAACAGCACCTTAAAACAACCCATTTAACCCTTTTATTCAGAGCGTATCGATACGCCTTCAGAGCGTATCGATACACCTTGACCAAAGTCAACACCCTATGGTCAACATAAGAAGACCGTATCGATACAGCCCTTGAGCGTATCGATACGCCCTTCTCGGTCAACACCATTTGGTCAACTAGGTTGAACCGTATCGATACGCTTGGACACCGTATCGATACGCCATACACTCCACAACTTCCCAGGATTCCAGAGAGTTGGGACCGTATCGATACACCCCACGTATCGATACGCCCAGCCAAATTTGTGTTCTCTATGAGCAAGGCCGTATCGATACAGCCCTTAGCGTATCGATACGCCCTGCACTGCAAGTCCACAATTTTAAGCTAAACGACCTCAAACACGACTCTAGATGCAATTCTCGACTCACCTAAGCATATACAAACATGTAAGCACACATATTTAAGCCAGAGGAATCACTCAAACATGGATTAAAGCATTCATACATAGCATTCTAACAAAAGAGCAATTTATGCATACATGGTCACTCAAGCACTTAAGATATCATGCCTTAGCAACCAAAACATGTAGACATTCATGGCATGTAACATAGACAATATTTACAATCGAACAAGGCACCCACGAACCAAGCCAACAACGACATACATCAAAACTCAAATCAATAACACCTATCCCATTGCTTAACTATTACATTTTATTACTTAAAACTCATACATTGAGCTCACCAAAAGCAACACTTGAAGACCTTTCCTTGCCCTTGCCACCCACAAGCTATTTATCTGCATTGTCGAACAAAAGAGAGCGTAAGCATAAAAGCTTAGTGAGGGTAAGCTCTTTAAAAACAACCTCAACAATGCAGGGTCCAACACGAGATACAACTGGGATAAAATGCATGTTCATACCTCCGGTCCACACGAGCCATGATCATAAAATGATGCATGAACATATACTCAATTTCATGTCATGCTCAACATGTTTAATACCACAATACATGAAATCATATATATTAAACCATGTTAGCAACACATCACAAATCTCATTATCTCACAATTAACCATATAATGGCAACATAAATACAATCCGTATTGGCACCTAGCTATGACTCGAATACACGGATAACCGTTGGACTCACATCCAACAACACAACCATTACCTGGCGGTGGGATTCCACTCATCACCGTTCTCGCGGAGGGGATTCCACTCATCCTCACGCCTCATCTCACGCGGAGGGGATTCCACTCATCCTCACGCCTCATTCCACGCGGAGGGGATTCCACTCATCCTCACGCCCGTCGATGGGATTCCACTCATCACCGACTAATGTAAATACAATTTCCGGGCGTACCCGTACTCCTCCTTGGTGACTCAACGCCACCAAGGCCACGCGCGACTTTTGACTCATGTGTACACACTAACATCCTAATGATCGATCATTTGTACCCAAGTATACTAGTGCCAATACTAATACATTCCACAATATCATTTATTATCAACTTCCGTGCTTAGCACGTACTCACCATGATCCTCCTAACATCATTACACATGTCAACACTACATGCATCTCAATAACACAATTATCACCTCATATGTCATATGTATATTTCCATCACATTTATCATCAACATGCATGTAACAATGCATCCATCATGCCTCAACATACATGTATACAACATATATAACCAACACCATCACAATTCAACACGAGGCATATACGACCATTAAAGAGTGCAACCAAAGTCTCTAATTAAAGCTTGGGATTAGGCTACCACTCTAATCCCAACTCTAGGTGGGTCTACTAATTCCAACCTAGTTCACATGCTTGAACCAACACTTGAAAACCATTTAGAAATATTTAACCACTCACCTCTACCTCCAAGCTCAATTACCAAGCAAGCATCACCTTCAAGTTTCCGGATTCACTTCCGATGCCTCACCGGTGCCCACTTGATTCTAATCAATCCCAAACACAAACAAAACATCCACAATCAATATCTTGTCATAGTAACTAACCCGAATTATCATTACCAAGCATTCAACACTCAAAACTAGACCAAAAACAGGATTTTCGAGCAGCCCACTTGACCCACTGAAAACTCTCATTTCAAGCACCCAAACAAACCTCAATCGCACCCAAAATGATCCTCAAACATCATACTAACAACAGCCCTCGAAAACCAACATCAAACCACCCCCAAAACCACTTTAAAACCCTCCTAAAAACCCTCCAAAACACAAATTCGGGAAACTTAACAAAACCCTTTAAAAATCATATATGTTGAACCCCTTGGTTCATAAACTTCATATCTATCATTGTTTAATCAAAATATCAAGTTAAACTCCATAAAACTACCATTTTTATTCAAATCTCCAAAACATCAAATTTCTAGAACATGGATGAAAATGAAAACTACTTGTACTTTTGAAGAGAGGAAGTTGAGAGCAAGTCAAAAACGTAATTACCTTTCAAAACCGAGCCAAAACGAGGGAGGAAGGAGATGAAATAGTGACTTGGAGAAAACCCTCTCCTTTGTCGTGAGAATGAAATAATTGGGGAGGGAGGAAGATGATGATAATGCTTATCTTAATATAAAGGGGTTTTAAATTTAATTATGGGTAAATTACCAAAAAGGCCATTAATAAATGGCTATTTCATTGATCCTTAAAAAGCTCTTCAACTTCAACTTGCAATTAAATCAACTTGTCCCATTTAAATTATTTATTTTGAAACCCGAAATTTAAAAGAATCATTTTTTTTATAATAAAACCGAGCCCAAATAATATTAAAATATTATTTTCACCCGACCCCTAAACCCGGGTGTTACATTGGCAAATCATGGAGAGCCAGAAGACCATTGGAGATCGTCCACACTGACATAGCCGACCCGTTTGATATACCATCACTTGGAGGAAACAGGTACTACCTGACCTTTATTGACGATTATAGCAGAAAATGTTGGGTATATGTTCTTAAACAAAAGTCAGAAGCATTGGATAAATTTAAAGAATTCAAAGCAATGGCGGAAAAACAAAGCGGTCAATACTTAAAGATACTCAGATCTGATAAAGGAGGCGAGTATACAGTAAAACTATTTGAAGACTTTTGCAAGGAGCATGGCATAATTCACCAGTTGACAGTTAGATACACGCCTCAACAAAATGGAGTTGCAGAAAGAAAGAATCGCACCATTCTCGACATGGCAAGGAGCATGGTAAAGGGCAAGCATCTACCAAGAAATTTTTTGGCCGAAGCAGTTCGATGTGCAGTTTATCTGTTAAATCGTTGCCCAACAAAGAGTGTGAGGAACATGACGCCGGACGAAGCATGGAGCGGTAAAAAACCAGGAATTGGCCACCTCAAGATTTTTGGATGCATTGCATATGCCCATATACCTGAGCAGATAAGAAAGAAGCTCGATGATAGAGGAGAAAAGTGCATCTTCATCGGCTATGATGAACGAAGTAAGGCTTACAGACTCTATAATCCTTAACTAAAAAGTTGATAATCTCAAGAGATGTTGAGTTCGATGAAGCAGAATATTGGATTTGGAGCTCAGAAGAAAAGAAAGTTGAAGGACTGTTTTTTAACGAAGACCAAGATGATGACGACTTCATCAACCAAGATGAACAAGGTGATGATCAAAGTCCTCAACAAATGCCAAATGAGCCGCCTTCATCAAACAATAGCAGAACAGAGAATCCTGAAGTACAACCGACTGAAGTTCGAAGATCTACAAGAGAGAGAAGAGTTCCAGAAAGGTACAAGGATTACGAAAATCAAAATATTTCATTTTTCTGTTTACTTGCAAGCAGTGATCCAATAACATATGAAGAAGCAATTGAAGATGACAAGTGGAAGAATGCCATGAATGAAGAAATTGCATCAATAGAAAGAAATGATATATGGGAGCTCACAAGTCTACCGGAAGGACATAATCCTATTGGAGTTAAGTGGGTATACAAGACGAAGACCAATAAAGAAGGACAAGTAGAGAAATACAAGGCGAGACTAGTTGCCAAAGGCTACAAGCAAAGACAAGGAATAGACTATGATGAAGTATTCGCTCCAGTAGCAAGGATCGACACTATCAGACTTCTCACAGCAGTTGCAGCACAAAACAAATGGAAGATTTATCAAATGGATGTGAAGTCGGCATTTCTAAATGGCTACTTAGAAGAAGAAGTTTATATCGAGCAACCACCTGGGTATATTAAACAAGGACATGAAGATAAGGTCTACCGCTTGAAGAAAGCCTTATATGGATTGAAGCAAACACCGAGAGCATGGAACACAAGAATAGATGAATATTTCCAGGAGAATGGGTTCATAAAGAGTCCATACGAACATACCTTATATACAAAGAAGAATAAAGATGGTGATATCATGATCGTGTGCTTATACGTGGACGACATGATCTTCACCGGAAACAACCCAGGTATGTTTCACGATTTCAAGAAAACTATGACTAAAGAATTTGAAATGACAGATATTGGCGAGATGTCATACTTTCTTGGAGTTGAGGTAAAGCAAACGGTGGAAGGAATTTTCTTATCTCAAAAGAAGTACGCGGAGCAAACCTTAAGTAATTTCAGAATGAAGGATTGCAAGCCGGTAGCCACTCCAGCTGAAACGAGCACAAAACTAAGTGTTGATTCAATAAGAGAGCCGGTGAATCCAACGTTGTTTAAAAGCCTCGTTGGAAGTTTAAGATATCTAACTATCACACGACCAGACATAACATACGCTGTGGGACTGGTAAGCAGATTCATGGAGAATCCAAAACAAGATCATTGGATTGCAGCAAAGAGAATTTTGAGATATGATAAAGGTACGTTGGATCATGGTTTATTCTACAAGCACTCACAAAATTCGAATTTAGTCGGTTACTCTGATAGTGATTATGGGGGAGACATTGATGATCGAAAAAGTACAACTGGATATCTATTCCATATCGGCTCTGCAACATTTTCATGGTCATCAAAGAAGCAACAAACGGTAGCCCTCTCAACATGTGAAGCTGAATACATAGCCGCTGCAGCGTGCACTTGTCAAGCAATCTGGTTGAAAAATATTTTAGACGAGCTAAATTTTACACAAGAAGGACCAACTACAATTTATGTCGACAACAAATCCACTATATCTCTTTCAAAGAATCATGTCTCCCATGGTCGAAGCAAGCATATCGATACGAAGTATCACTTCATACGAGAGCAGGTGAAGAACAAAAATGTAAAGCTAGTCTATTGCAAGACAGAAGATCAATTAACAGATATTTTTACGAAGCCGTTGAAAGCAGATGTATTTCATCGACTCAAAGAAAAGCTCGGCATGAAAAATCAAGTTTGAGGGGGAGTGTTGAAAACCAAACTTGATTGAAATATGTTGGCAAGGTGGCATGACATGGATCAATGTAGAAAATTCTTGAAGAAATTTGACAACAAATGTGCGGCAGCAAAACAAGAAGATTGGGCAGCAAATATCTCCACGTGGCAACAAGGAATGAAATCCTTAGCATTTAAGCATTTATGATGATAGCAAACAATGAATAAGGAGAACTGATGGCAACAAAGCAAAAAACGTGGCATTAGAGTATGGCTCCAAATCTAGATAATTATAAAAAATAATATTTAATTAGGGTCTAGATAGTTCATTAAGTCGGTTAATGAGTACTATATATATAACCACAATGTAATTGTGTATGTATGAGTGCAAGAAACAAATGGTGAGCGTGCGGGAGTGAAAGAAAGAAAAATAAAAGTGTGAAATTTAGTTTTGGTGAGAAATTTGCAGCAGCAAGTAATTTGATTGTACTTTAGTTTGCTTTTAAATATTTGAGTTATATATTATACCAAGTGCCCATTTTCGCTTCCAACAACCTCTAGGTTGAACTAAAGAAGAATGAGCATGTATTCTTAAATTTTTTGGTCCAATAATAATTTAGGTCCTTATAAATTTAAATATTAGACAAATTAGGCATTGCCCATCAATTTTGAATTTTAATACGTAATAAGCCATTGCATCTTTAAAAATTCAAAATTTTGGCCCATGCCAATATTTGATCTTGGCACCGCCATTGCGAAAATGGGCAAACGATTTCTACTCAACTAATACACACCATTAAAACTATAAATTCACTCTCCAAATTCTTAAAACCTCCACAGTCCGACAGTTACAACACAAAACTTGAGAAAGGGAGTGCAACACCAAACCACAATAAAATTAACCACAGAATATCAAGCTCAATATCTTTGCATACCCCAGTTGAACCGCAACCAAACCAACAATATCTGACCCAATATATGAAAACCAGAAACAAAGCATCACCTTGCTGTAATGACCAAACATAAACTGAACAAATCTACTGCTATTAATGACTTTCAATAAAGCACGGAGAAACAAACAACTCGCCAGAAACCAAACGATCAAGACTCAAGAGAGCCCAACACAGGTTCAACTGTGCACCTCTACACTCATTGCAAATGCAATCACCATACAAGTAAATTCATGAGGATATGAGATTGAGCATATTTAAGCACTCAATATCTTTTAAAGTATGGGTGCCGACAATAACATCATTTTTGTGCTGGTTGTCGACTGCTGGTGATCTTTCTTATTTTCTTTATTTCTCGTGTTTTCTTTATGTATTTTTGTTACCAATAAGAATATCTTCTGTTTTTGATTCCTATTTTTTGTACATTTTACCGTGTTTTGTTTCATTTGTCATTATAACACAATTTTCCTCTACCTTATGATACATTTTTTCGCATGTCTTATGACACAGTTCCCATCTACCTCTGCAGTAGTTTGATGTGCATGTAGCGATCATCATGACGTACATTTCTGATTAGGGAAGGTCGTTGGTCTCGTATGATTAGATCTTATTTGTAGCAGTTTGTCGATATTTTCAGAACTATTAGCATATCGGATTGCAAGATTGATTTTTTTTATCATCTCTCCTAAATCACTACTTAAGCGGCTAGTTGGATAGAGACAATGAAATATATGTTTAATGTATTTCTATGGACGATGAAGGACATTGTCAAAGAAGGTTTTGATTTATCTTCATGTTTTTGATGTGTTTTGTCATAACTCTTTATTTTAATGAAATTTAAATTCTTGTTAAAAAATAGATTTTTTTGTTTAACCACCGGTTTTCAATCTATTTGTTGACTAATCCGGATTAGAAACTTAAATTGGAAACCGCAGAGGACCATTATGGACCACTCTTCAAACCCAATTGATCCATTCATAACATGAAGAATTATCTCATTAGACTAATTGGTTGTCAGTTGTTAAAAAAATATTAATACAACATTCTCCCTTACAAAATTAATTTCCTAACGTCTTCATGAAAATATAAACAAAAAGTTTGAATCCTAAGTTAGATGATGAATTAATTTGAGCAAATTAACTCTTCAATTTGACTAAAGGAGAAGGAAACAATGATGGATTTAATTTGACCCTAATGATTTCACAGTAAGTAGTGAAGCACCACAACAATCAAAGCGGCAGGATTCGCATGGACGATTATCAATTTCATCAATGGCTGTGTCTTCATAATTGAACTACCAAAGAATTGTCCCCCCAACATGTGGGTGGAATTCATACATCTCACCTAAATTGGATAGGATGGTTATGGGCCGGGTAAAGTTTTGGGTAAACTACATAAATGGTCCCCCGACTATGCTCCAATTATCTTTTGCGTCTCTTGACTATCAGAAGTTATAAATTGGTCCCCCGACTTAAAAAAGGTAACATATTAGTCTCATGCCATTAAAAATTTAACGGCGGATGATGTAGCAGTTAACAAAAGTTGGCATAATAACACATTTAGTCCTCAACTTTTACACTTTATTTTAACTTGGTCCTAATTCTAAAAAGTTTAAATAACTTATTTAGTTCTTTTTCCATTGCCTTTTTCCTCATCCTCCCATAACATCTGTCATCCTTCATCACTTCTTCTCCCCTAAATTACTTTTCGGTTGATCTTTCTGGGTTGGGTATCTGCAATGTGTAAAGACTCACATTAAGAAACTAGTAAAACTAGCAACTTAATATGAACAACAAAACTAGCAATGTTTAAATAACTGTTTGTATATTTTTACTATTTGCTTCTAAATTAGAAAAGAAACTAGCAAAACTTATAACTTTGATATATTGTTGGCAGTGAACATTGAATTAAAAAGGAAAACAAAAGCAACTTAATATGAAATAAACACTTAATTGTAAATACGTTGTGAATAAAAATAAATAAAAGAAGGTAAGAAAGAAGAAAACCTTAGCTTGGGGAAATTGATCGGAGAAAATACGCAAAATTCTAATACAATCAGGCAGGGACGGAGCCATTAAGGCTTCGGGAGGGGCAATCGCCCCCCACCCCCGAAATTTTTTTTTTCACCTTTGTCTCTCTATTTAAAATTTTTAAAAATTGGTTTATTTATAAATTTGCCCCCCAATTTCAAATATTTATAGTTTGCCCCCCAATCCCAAATCCTGGCTTCGTCCCTGTTTGTTCCTTCCAATTTTTAGATTGAAAGAATTTATAGACTATTCTCCCTACTAATATTTGATCCTAACTTCGTCTCTGCTTCTGAAAAATACTAAGGCTTGTCAGGTAGAGAGCTACCAAAAGTTTGTGATGAAATTAGAATCTACGGGATAAACTGACCTAGTAAAAGTTTTTAAGGAGGTTAACAAATGGTCCGAGAAAATGAATTGGTATGACTATCGTGCTATATTTTGATGGGATACCTCAAATGAAGTTTAGTATTAGTGTGGATTATCAAAGGAACAAATGATTGAAACTTTGTATCGACAGCTTTTTATTGTGGTAGTATTCCTTGTAAAGAAGACACTGAATTTTGTCCGGGTCGAGAATTCAAATACCCAATAGATCTACTTTTTGCTGACCAGGCCCAAGTCAATACAGAATCACCAAATCTGGGCTCAAACATAGGTCAACTACAACCTATTTAGTTTCTCCACTCACCCAATCTTCTTCTTTTACCTTTTTTTTCCTCCTAATTTCTTTTTTTTTCTTGTTCTCTTAAATCTCGTCGTTGGTCGACTTCGATCATACCAACCACAAGTCACCATCTCCAACTGTTCATCGCGTGCGAAGACTGATAAATTTCAAATTTTATTTAAAATCTTTTTTCGATCTTTTAAGTTCAAATATGACACTCGTTTCACCGAAAAATGCTTCCAACTCTACAGTTCAAGGTTCTTTGGGACTATTGGTTCATAGTGGTTGATTAGAACTGATGTGAAGAAGAAAAGAAAGTATTTAAAGCCTATCTGAAACAGCGTTGTTTTGGCAAATCAGGCCCACACGCATGACCTACTCCAGAGAGAAATTATTAGATGGATTCAGCTCATCACATCATCTGTGGTCCCAGTCAATAAGGTCCATCTACTTCAAAATAACTACCTAGTAACTACTCACGCTTTATCAACATGTAGGAAAGAGGTGATGATTCACCATGAGACAAAAATGAGATAGATGAACCTTATTAGTTGGGACCACGAATGACGTGGTGAGCCGAGTCCATCTAATATTTTTTCTACTCCGAGGGAGATCCATGCCTTTTTCTCTTGTTTGGGTAAAATGCGTTTGCAATCCCTCTTCTTTGTATATGTTGTAATTTTGTCCATTTAGCCTGATTTAATATTAATTTTGTTCTTTAATTCAGTTTTTATTTCAATTTAGTCCTTCATGTTCTTTATTTCTTTATATATTTTTATTTTGATCTTTATTTCGTTCGTTAATTCTATTATCATTACATTATTATATTTTTAATTATTCACATTTTTATATTTTTTTCATTTTTATTCTCATTGATATATTTTTATAAATGATTTATCTACCTACAATATTTCCCCTTAATCTCTATGTTTTTAATATTTATTTCCTTTATTATTATTATTATTTAATGTTAATAATATATATATATATATTTCACCTAAAATTTTAAATTATTATTATTTATTAATATTCTTATTTTATTATTATTTCACTTTTTATTACTATTTTATTTTATTAATATTTTTCTATCGTTAATTATTATTACAATCATTTTTTTGTTATGTAACCCCCTTGTCCCGGTCTGGCGGTTGACCGGTCCGAGTGGGCCACACAGGGAAAACCGAGAGAAAACCCCTAAGGATTCCCCCTCGGTTAACGACCCTAAATTTTTTTTTAACTTTAATCTTGTCTAGATGCACATTTAATCCCTAAGTGGAACACAACAGCGGAAGATACAAACATTGAATCATAAACCGACCAACAAACGCATCAATCAGTTCATTTTAGACTTTTACAGCAGGCCGTTTCGAAACGCCCATAGGGTGTTCCGAAACGCCTTGACTTGGTCAACAGGCCAGGTTCAACCATAAGGTGACCGTTCCGAAACAGGGGAGACCCGTATCGGAACGACCTTGATGGTCAACTTCTCGTGGTCAACGAGATTTGACCGTTTCGAAACACCTAAGGCCCGTTTCGGAACACCTTTAACTCGTCAATTTATCAAAATTCCAGTAGCAAAAACGTTCCGAAACGCCCTCATCCGTTTCGAAACGGCAGGCCATTTGCAAAGGGACCGTTCCAGAACAGGGGGACCCGTTCCGAAACGCCCCCTGTCTGCAGACTCGCCTGGGCTGTTTTGAGGCACAAGGGTGCCCCAAAACACCACTAAAACACCTTACAACAACACAACAAAAGACTCAAGACATAACAACAACATTAGCATGCTTCAACTTGATTTAAACATGTCCAATACCATGGCAACAACCCACAAACATACATTCATTCAAACATAAAGATAACCTCCAAAGCACATGCTAACATTCAAATGAGCAATTTAGGCATGAGTTACAATTCATCATGGCAACACAAATCATACTAAGGCAAGGCATCAAGGAATCTAAACATGCTCCTAACAACCAACAACTAACCAACAAACTATACATGTCCCATTGCTCAAACTATTACATGTCTAACATTTAAAATCCATACTTGATGAACTCAAGCCAAAAACCGCACTTGGAGACCTTCCCTTGCCTATGCCACCCTCAAGCTATTTATCTGCATTGTCGAACAAAAGAGAGCGTAAGCATAAAAGCTTAGTGAGGGTAAGCTCTTTAAAAACAAACCTCGACAATGCAGGGTCCAAGCACGAGCTACAACTGAGATAAAATGCATGTTCATACCTCCGGTCCACACGAGCCATGATCATAGATGATGCATGAACATATACTCAATATCATGTCATGCTCAACATGTTCAAAACCACAATACATGAAATCACATATATTAAACCATGTTAGCAACACATCCCAAATCACATTGGCTCACAATTAACCACATAATGGCAACATAACTACAATCCGTATTGGCACCTAGCTATGACTCGAATACACGGATAACCGTTGGAACTCACATCCAACAACACAACCATTACCTGGCGGTGGGATTCCACTCATCACCGTTCACGCGGAGGGGATTCCACTCATCCTCACGCCTCATTTCACGCGGAGGGGATTCCACTCATCCTCACGCCTCATTTCACGCGGAGGGGATTCCACTCATCCTCACGCCCGTCGATGGGATTCCACTCATCACCGACTAATGTAAATACAATTTCCGGGCGTACCCGTACTCCTCCTTGGTGACTCAACGCCACCAAGGCCACGCGCGACTTTTGACTCATGTGTACACACTAACATCCTAATGATCGATCATTTGTACCCAAGCATACTAGTGCCAATACTAATACATTCCACAATACCATTTATTAACAACTTCCGTGCTTAGCACGTACTCACCATGACTTACTATAATGCACAAACCACATTTCCATGCCTAGCATGTACTCACCATGATCCTCGGATCAAGCAATCACCTCATAATCTCATTTCACATGACAACACACATGAACATCATTAACAACCATATCACATCATATTTTTGCACATGTGAATAACCATATCATATTTATCATCAACATGCATACAACAATGCATCCAACATGCCTCAACATACATGTATACAACATATATAACCAACACCATCACGATTTAACACGAGGCATATACAACCATTAAAAGTGCAACCAAAGTCTCTAATCAAAGCTTGGGATTAGGCTACCACTCTAATCCCAACTCTAGGTGGGTTTACCAAGCCCATCCTAGGTTCACATGCTTGAACCAAATACTCAAAACCATTTCAAAAACATTTAACCACTCACCTAAGCTCCCGAGCTCAAGACCAAGCAAGCAATTGTCTTCAATTCCCCGGATTCACTTCCGATGCTTCACCGATGCCCAAACTCGGTTCTAATCAATCTCAAACACAAACAAAACATTCATAATCAATATCTCATCATCGGAATCAACCCGGATTAACATTAGCAAGCATGCAAAACTCAAAACCAACCCCAAAACAGGATTTCCGAGCAGCCCTTAACACCCACTGATTTCTCCCATTTCAAACACCCAAACAAGCATCAATTACACCCAAAATGATCCTCATATATCATACTACCTACAGCCCCCAAAATCCAACATTAAACAGCCCCAAATCCCACCTCAAAACCCTCCAAAAACCCTCTCAAAGCCCCATTCCGAAAATTCTCAAAATCACTTGAAATTCATATATGATATATCATTTGACTTCCTTATGCCATAACTAAGCATATTAAATCAAAATACTTTACTTAACAACTTAAAAATCTCATTTTTAATCAAAATATTCAAAAATGACATTTTCTAAAACTTCCATGGAAATTAAAATGAAAGGTACTTTTATGAAGGGGAAGGTGAGGTGAAGTCAAAAACGTCCTTACCTTTCGATTTGGAGTTGAAATGGATGAGGAATAAGATAGAATAGTAGATTTGGGTTGAGAGCTCTTTTTCCCGTTGGTGTATTTTGAAGAAGGAGATGAATAGTAGAGAATAGGTGTTTTATTTCACATGTGACTTATTTTAGGGCTCAAAAGACTACCTTGCCCTTAATGAAATGGGGTATTCACATGGGCACACCATCGATGGCTATTTGAGATGAAATTTCAAAACATTGTTAACTCTAATTAGTAAATTTGAAAACGAAAACCCGGAATTAT
The DNA here is from genome assembly GCA_030270665.1 of Hibiscus trionum. NCBI lineage: Eukaryota > Viridiplantae > Streptophyta > Magnoliopsida > Malvales > Malvaceae > Hibiscus > Hibiscus trionum. The sequence continues at coordinate 7,730,213 of BSYR01000046.1, forward strand.
TTTATAATCATTTTAATCATTAAACCGAGCCCAAAATAATATTAAAATATTATTTTCACCTAACCCCTAAACCCAGGTGCTACATGTTACATCCTTTTTTTTGTAAAAAGGCATTTCATACTCTTTCAGAACAACCTATTTTTTTATGGATTAATATCCTATACACTGGCGGTGGAAACTGAAAGTTTTCACAAGCGCCTTAGTTTTAGGGTATAGGGAGTTAGTTTAGGGTATAGGGTTTAGTGGTTTAGGTGTAGGGGGTTAAAATTTAGGGATAATTGTTTTAATTTAAGGTTTAAGGTTAAAATTTAGGGTTTATAGGTTAGGGTTTAGTTTTTAGGGTAATATGGTGAGGATTTAAGTTTTAACCTATAAACCCTAAATTATAACCCTAAACCTTAAATTGAAACAACTATCCCTAAATTCTAACCCCCTACACCTAAACCCCTAAACCCTATCCTCTAAACTAACTCCATATACCCTAAAACTAAGGCGCTTGTGGAAACTTTCAGTTTCCACCGACTGTGTATAGAATATTTATCTTTTCTTATTAGTTTTTATTTTTTGCGTTGCGAGGGTACTCTATCTTTTAGCATGTATAATAGACTTTTGAACTCAACTTCAACTCTAGACTTAAAAGTAGACTTGCTTATGGGTATTCGTGCGTAACTAGCCTAAAATGATCAATCCTGACTCCACCCTTTTGACAAACTTTCAAGGATTCAAGATTTTCGATCCGGATAAAAACAACGTCAACAAGTATGTAACACCCCTAATGTTTTATTAATTAGAATCTAAGTGAATAAAAAAATGGAAATGAAATGAAAAAAATTGATAGTTGCTGCCAAAGGGAGTTGAACCCTTAACCATTAGAATTATAAATCTAAAGCTTAACCAATTGGGCTAAGGTCTAATACATGTTAACTCTTGCACCGACTTCATTTTGAATTGTGTTTTATTGAGCTGATTAAAATAATAATAATAACAATAATAATAATAATAATAATAATACCTAAAGAGTTTGTTTCAGCCTCACCTACCGTATTGAATGTACTCATCTTAGATCTGAAAAATATTAGATGGATCGAGAATTTTGAAAAAGTCTCCTCATCTTCTTCTTCTTTGTCGTGCCGCCGATCTCCCTCACCGTCACGACGTGGATGCCAACGTGATCGCCGCCCACCCCCAACCACGTCTATGATTTGTATTAGCGTGAAAAATTTGGATAAAGAACCTGAGATGGTTATTTCATGTGAAATTGAAAATCTGATTTAGATTAGTAATAAATGATTGATTATGTGAGGTAACCGATATAAGATTACATGTAAGGCTATTCAATGATAATGATTATGGTTGAGAATATTTTGATGGAAATTTGATAAAAGTAATATGAATATAAAAGAAAGGTGTCCGTGAACATGACGAAAATGTAAATTTTGTGGTGACTCCGTTACATATGAAGGAAACAGTTGGCTGAATATTACACTGAAGGTAAGTGATATCTGTTTAAAACTTTGGTTATGTTTTATCGGTTTGAAGAACGACATTTTGGGGGGGGGGGGGGGGAAGTGGCATAGTGTACTGTCATTTGTATCTTACTATCTGAAATTTAATGTTGACATCTTAATTTTGGAAGGCCCTGTTGGAGGCCTTGAGTACTTATCTAAATTGCAATTACAATGGTTCATCCATAAATTGATGGTCAACATAGTAGAGTAATTCACATTCTAGAGGAGATACTTCAAGGTCGCATGATTGAGTTCTGTGGTTGTTAGGAAAATTTCTCATCCCTAAATGAGACGGTTTATGATAAAAGTTATGAGACAAGTATTTGTTTGGCACAATATGACGTTCGGTATGTATTCAAATATTGATTTTGATCTGTTGGTCTAAGATATAATATGGGATGATTTTGGGTCCAAAGCCAGTTCGAGTGATTGAGAACACTATTAGATTGATCTATGACCGACTGAGAGTCCTGAGAAAACAACGATACTCTGATAGATAAGTTTCAGTGCGAGAATGGGTGAAAGAATAGATTGTGCATTTCTCTGAATCTGGTAAATTTCGAGGACGAAATTTCTTTTTAGAGGGGGAGAGTTGTAACACCCCTAATGTTTTATTAATTGGAATCTAAGTGAATAAAAAATTGAAATGAAATGAAAGAATGGAAAAAATGGATAATTACGGCCAATGGGAGTTAAACCCTTAACCCTTATAATTATAAACCTAAACCTTAACCAGTTGGGCTAAGGTCCAATATATGTTAACTCTTGCACCAACTTTCTTTTGAATTGTGTTTTATTAAGCTGATTCAAAAACAATAATACTAATACCTAAAGAGTTTGTTTCAGCCTCACCTATCGTATTGAATGCACCCATTTTAGATCTGGAAAACATCAGATGATATGAGAATTTTGAAAACATCTCCTTATCTTCTTCTTTTTTGTCGTGCCGCCGATCTCCCTCACCGTCACGACATGGACGCCACCGCCAGCGCCAACGTGATCGACGCCCACCCCCGACCACGTCCCTGACCACCACTCGCGGTGAACGATCACCGTTCACCATGGAGATCCTTTTAAAGATTCATTTGAAAACCCAAAGCCCGTTGCCGTTTTCAGTCATTTTTGTTGACGTCCGACGTCTGGGTGGGTCGCTTTCACCGCCTTAGTGCTCCTTATTCCGAGGCAAGCAAAGCTGTAACGAGCGATTGTCGGTCCGTTGTCGTTTGTGGGTTGTCGGAAAAGGAAGAAATCAAATGACTTCCTTAAATCTCCGTCGTGCTCCTAGCCGTTTTGAGTTGGTAAGCCCTGGTAAACCGCTTGTTTTTTATTTTCACATCTTTTCAGCATTTTTTATGGTGTTTTCCGACCATTCAGGCTGGGCGTGGTTTTCACGCGCCATCGCCGGTGAAATACGGTCACCGTGGATGACATGCTTTGAACTGAACTGGGCAGTCCGACTTTGGACAACCGAGTCAACAACCCGACCCAAAACCCCCGAACCGGTCTAATAACCCTTATGTTATTTTATGTGAGACGACCTGTTTAAGGGCCCAATGGCTTTGGGTATGAAACCCATACCCGACTCGAACCCATGCCCGATTCCGACCCAAATCTGAACTTGTCCGACCCGACCCGAGTCAACCCGTTGATGGAGTTAACTCAGTGAGTCAACTCGTTGACCAAGTCAACTCATTGAGTTAACCCGTTGACCGAGTCAACTCATTGAGTCAACCCGTTGACCAAGTCAACTCAGTGAGTCAACCCGTTGACCAAGTCAACTCAGTGAGATAATCTCGTTGACAAGTGACACCATCGTTGATCGCTAATGTCAGTATTGACCGTTGACCTGCCCGTTGACTGTTGACTTTGACCAAAAGTCAACTTTTCCCGAAAACTGCTAAATGTAACCCCCTAGACCGGCCTATGCAGAATGACCAAGTCTAGTAAGGCACATCACAATTAAAACTCAAGTGGAAAACCTGTTGGCAAACTAAGTATTTATTTCGACAACATACCGGCAGGACTAGGTGAAAACCATCAAGTTAAATAAACATGTTTAATATGTCAAGTAGTATTTCCAAAGTCATTCACAACATAGACTCATAAATAATATAGGCAGCCATGACCACTTAAGTAAACCCATCATAGGATGGTTACAAAATAAGTATCAATTAGCATATCAAAATACTATTAGCTTAATACCATACATAACAAAATATAGGCACATGTCACCCTGAAAGTACAAACTGTGGATAGAAACATTACATTCCAAAAAGAATACCAAATGTGTCGATCCTCCAATTGTCAGCTATGGGGTGGCCTATCCAAAATATCTGAAAGGGGAAAGAATTTGGGGGCGTGAGCTAGAAAGCTCAGTGTGTTCCAACAGTGCAAGTAAAACAATTGCATCATTGCATAATAAATCATGTCATGCAAACATATCATAAAAAGCATCTAAGTTTCCATGCAACCTATCTACCCTCCAACCGAACACCATGATATAGTTCCCCAGAACAACATCCTATACTGGCATTAACCCTAGCCCATTGGGCGTGGGTACCATCCTAAGGAAATACCTTAGAATATGGGCGGCCCTAGTCGAAACTTAGGAACCGAAAACGGGCGGACATAGCCGAAGCTTAGGAACCGAATAAGGGCGGACCTAGCCGAAGCTTAGGATCCGAATACGGTCGGTCTTACCAACTAGATCAGGGCTGAGGCGATAGTCTCCACATCATACCCCAAGTACCTCTACTAATTAGTCCGGGCAGTAAAATAGTACGCAACAATAACAGTCATAACAATGCTTAACAACATATTTCTGCATTGATAACCGGAAACCATAGGGCATGCTTATCATATCAAATGCTAGGGCATAAATCAAACATACAGTACAATTGTGTTTCTTTCATAAGAAGAAAACATGCTAGTTTTACACAAAATCAAGTTTAACAATCATGTGCACATAGTCTATTTTATTAAAACATATGAAACATGTAAAACAGTAAATATGCAATAGTCATATAGCACACAAGGAACACATCTCAAAAGATGAGATCGGTCAATCAAAAGGTCAATCGAGCATCGGGATCACGCTCCGCTACAGTACTGGAACCTAAATAGACAAGGATTATGGTTACAATTAGATTTACACCATGATCGTAATAAAATACTAAGTTTTAGGGTCGTACGAGTGACGATAGGATCACAAGGCGATACAGATAGGGACGAGCTGGGCTGGGCGTAGGCACGATCGAGAGATCCATGAGTACCTATTAAATCAGGAGATCAATATCAATCCTTAATCATAAATTTCTCTTAAATGACATAACTTATACATATGCATATTCGGGTTCAACGTCCAAATTGGAGGCTTTCGAGTTAGAATTTCACGAAACGGGCTTCAAAATCGGACTCAGGACGTCAAAAAACATATAATAGGACTTTTCAGGAAATGTTGACTTTTTGGTCAAATTCAACGCTGACGTCAGCGATCAAAGTTAATGTTGACGTCATGCTGACGTCACTGGTCAAGGCTGACTCAGCGTGTTGACTCACTGAGTTGACTTGGGCGAGTTGTATTGGACGAGTTGACTCACTGAGTTGACTCGGTCAACGGGTCGGGTCAACGGGTCAGGTCGACGGGCTTGACTGAGTTGACCGATTCAATCGGTCCAGCCGGTTCAGACCGGTTCGGTCTACACAGACCGGATCTTACCCTTAAGAATCTAAGGTCACCGGATGGTCACCGGAACGTCACCGGAAAGTCCGTTTCACATCATTTCTGCCATAAACAAAAGCACGAATAAACAAGCCATCATTTTATTACACATCTTAGAGTCGAAATAACACCGAAAACTAACCAAAACTCATCAGATTTGTCTTAACAGTTCGAACACGTCGGAAAAATGACGTAGCTTCGAGGACGGGACAAACAATGACGGGCGGTCGAACGATAACCTGGGTTTTGATCGGCATGCGACGGGGAGTCCAACGACCGTGGTAGCGCGACGAATGGACGTCGAACGAAACCGGAAAACTCGAAGGAAAGGCCGATTAGTTTAGCCCTAGGTTCGCCAAATCTTCAACGGGCAATTTCCGGTGATCGGTGCGGCGAACACGCGAGTGGCTTTAGGGGTTTGGTCGGCGTGCGGCGATGGTTTCAAGGGCACTGGCGGTGAGCGACACGGCGCGCGGTGAGACCAACGGACGGTGATCGTGTTTAGGGGAGGTGTAGGGTCGATGAGTAAATTTTCTGGTAACCCTTTTTGGGGGGTTGGACCAAAATTAAAGAATCATTAATGAGCCAGGTAAGATATTTTTGATTATTTTATTATTTTAGGATCTAATAAAATTTAATGGGGGTGGCTTATAACCAAGAGCTTCAATAGCTCAATTGGCTGAGCACCTGGTTAAAACCACTTGAGGTTGTGGGTTTGGTTCCCACAGCCCTCACTTCCTCTTCTTCTTTTTTATATTTCCATTTCATTTCATTCATTTTCATTTTTTAAGGGTGTTACAACTCTCCCCCCTAAAAAGAAATTTCGGCCTCAAAATTTACCTGAGTTGAACATATGTGGGAACTGCTCCCCCGTTGACTCAAGAGTCTCCCAGGTAGCTTCTTCAGGACCACAATTACTCCACTGTACTTTAACCATAGGAATACACCGGTTCCTTAGAACTCTCTCGTCTTGATCCAAGATCTGCACATGTTCCTCTTCATAAGACAAATCTGGTCTCAACTCCACATCTTGTACCTGAATAACATGGCTCAGATCTGGGTGGTACTGCCTCAACATAGATACATGAAATACATCGTGAATACGACTAAGCTAAGGAGGCAACTCGAGCTGATAAGCAACATGTCCAACCATTTTTCGAATACGATATGGTCCGATAAATCTTGGACTCAACTTGCCCTTGCCCCCAAATCTCAAAACTTTCTTCGAAGGAGATACCTTCAGGAAGACCTGATCACCGACCTCAAACTCAATGTCTTTCCTCCTCCGATCAACATAAGATTTCTGTCTATCAAAAGCCTCTTTCAGATTGTAACGCCCCGGTTTTGGGCTTAGAAGTTTTGGGCGTTGACCGGTTTGGTCAAAGTGCTGTTCGAATCTAAGAGAGTGAATTTAGGAAAGCCTAGTTCGGGTTGCATTAAAAATATGGAAAAATGTTCTAAAATCATCTTTTAATATATAGAAGTGAACTGTGAAATCAATTTTGCAAAATGAGGTTTGGAAGAGTGACATTTTGGGTTAGTGACCAAAATGTAATTTTTGAAATCTGAGTGACTGTTTTAAAAAGGATTGAAACTTTGAATCTTTAAGGAGCTATTTACCCAAAAGGGAGTTTCTCCAGATTTTCTAGAATATTAAATGATTTAATAATGGTTTAAAATAAAAGTAAAAAGGAGGGAAAGATATTTTAGTCACTTTTAACTAACTTTCTAAATTTTCCATTTCTCATTTTCTCTCATCTTTTCTCTCAAACCAAACACATTCTCTCCAGATCTTTTCCTCTGATTTTTATCACCTAAATACTTCTTTTCAATCCTCTTTTGATTCCTAATCATCTCATCATCAAAACCTTTGTATTTGCTACTTGATTCATCAAGCTTTTTGGTTCCAAAAGAGGAGAAACTCAAGTTTGGAGGTAAGAACGTCCTTCTCCTCTAAACTCTCAGTTCTTTATTGAAATTCCCAAGTTTTCAATCCTTAATTGATGTTTTATAAATGGTTTTTGAAGTTGTGAAATGGATCTTGGCTTAAAATGCAAGATTTGGTGATTTTTGATGAATTTTCGTTGGATCTGTTAAAGCAGTGTTTTAGGATGTTAAATTGATGATTAATGAATGTTGTTTTGATAAGGAATTGAGTTTTGATTGATGCAATCCCGGATAGGTTGAATTTCCTAAGTTTAGCTTGTGATTCTTGTTTGTTTTTGAGGTGATTTTGTGGATCTGGTGTTGCTGGAGGTATAAGGATGTTGTTAGGTTCTTTTTAGATGTTAAATGATGTTAAAGGATGTTAGGTTTTGATGGTTAATTGCTGGGCTTTGTTGAGAAGTGGTTTGGATGCATTTTCGGTTGTGTTTGGTGGCCGAAAATGGAGTGTGGATGAGAGCAGCGAGTTTAGGTGCTTTCATTGAAGCTATTAATGCATGATGATGCATTAATATACTGTTTTAATGTGTTAAAACAGGGGAGTCATCTTTGGATCCAAGTGGTGGTGATCCGGAAGCTTGATTTGGTGCTTCGGCAAGAGGCGAAGTGGAATCGGTGAGTGAAATTGGGTTTTCGGCTTTGAAACCAATGTCTTGGGAGCTTAGTTTAAGTCTAAACAACTTTGCTAAGCTCAAGTGTAAGTTTTCGGAAATACTCTCTAGTGGTGGCCATGATTTGGTTGTTGTTGCAATGTGGTTTATTGCATGTTTTAAACTCTATTTTGAAAGCATGATTAAGCATGGTTAATGCTGTTTTTGTAAGCCATATGTTGAAGGAAACTCAAGGTAAGAGTTCCTTGTTGTTGAACATTGATTAAATGTGGTTTGATGCTTTTAAATGCATGATGAATATGGCTTGGTTTAATGCTTTAAAACAGTGGATAAATTGATGATAATGATGTATATTGGCAAGTGATGTTTTGAAAAGGTTAAGGTCACTAAGGTGGTTAAAAGTCCTTGAGTGAGCCTTGTTTACTTAAGAACATCAAGGTGGTTAAAAGTCCTTGGATGGTTCTTGTTAAGGACACAAAGGTGTTTAAAAGTCCTTGTGTGGTCCTTCCATGGTGGTTAAAAGTCCATGGGCCAAGGTGTTTAAAAGTCCTTGGGATCAAGGTGTTTAAAAGTCCTTGATGTGATACATTTCATGGTGTTTAAAAGTCCATGGCCAAGGTGTTTAAAAGTCCTTGGGATCAAGGTGTTTAAAAGTCCTTGATGTGATACAATCTATGGTGTTTAAAAGTCCATAGGCCAAGGTGTTTAAAAGTCCTTGGGGCCAAGGTGTTTAAAAGTCCTTGGGGTGAAGGTTGACGAACTTGTTTTTAAAGAAATGGAACTTATCACTTGTGGCCAATATGACATGTTGTGATATGATGCATGAGATGCATGTTTAAGTATGCTTTTGAGCATGTGTAAATGATGATTTGAGGCATGATTTATAAAGTGTTTTATAAATGCATTATTGAATGGTTTTGTTGAGCTTTCCTCACTAAGCTTTTGCTTACGCTCTCTTTGTTTTCTCAAATCAATAATGCAGAACATTAAAGTACTTTGAGGGCAGCAAGGAAGGCAAGCATTCAAGTGGAAGTAGAGCTCAAAGTATGGAAGGTTTTCTTAAGTACATTTAGCTTTTGGTAATTTGGCAATGGGGGACCTATGTGTATGTTTTGGGAGATGTTTTGAACTCCCTAAGTATGTTGAATGTTGTTGAGATTGCTGGTTTTTGTAATTGGCCTTTATATGCTTGAATTTGGAAGTTTAGGCTTTAGTGGTTGCTTGTGTAGGAAGCATGCATATAGATTTGGGGCTTTTCTCATATGTTGATGTTTGGATGAATTGATGATGCATGTATGTCTCTTATATGTTGAATTGCATGTTGGCAAAGTTTGGTGGCATTTGGAGTATGTTTGGTCGGTCAATTGCATGTTTAAGTATGCATTTTGGGGCAATCTGTGCAGGGTGTTTCAGAACAGCACCTACCGTTTCGGAACGGGTGCCTAAAACAAGCCCAGGCGTTCGAAACGGGAGGGACCGTTCCGAAACGGAAAGGCTACTGCCCGACCCCCGTTTCGGTACCCGTTGCGGAACGGCCCCGCGTTTCGAAACGGGCTGTCTCCCGTTTCGGAACGGTTGACCGTTGGGGGCTGACAGTGGCAGTTATGTGTTTGAATTGTTTGCATTTTGGTCCTGAATCTTGTTTGTGCAATTGTATGAGTTTGGGAAGTCCTTTTGAGCTGAAATTTCACAGAGAAGCATGAAACCTGATTAATTTCAAGTTGGTAACTTAAATTTGGGTTAAGTCCTTATTATTATCAGAAATTACAATTTGGTCCCTAAAGTTGTAATTTGTTCAATTGGGTCCCTATTTGATCTCTGATGTTTATGATCTTGAGTATGCTGTTGTATGATCATATCTAAGGATTAATATGCATCTAGACAAGTTTAAAAAAAAGGGTCGTTAATCAAGGTTGACTTTCGGGTTGACTTTGGTTTTCCCCGTGTGACTTTCTTAATTCGGGTCAACCGTCTAGGCCGGGTTAAGGGGGTTACATTTGGTGGTATCAGAGCTGAGTTCTCGAGTAGTTGGGAATGAATGTGTGCATGATTGAAGTGTGTATGCTTTGTATGCTTGTTGAGTGGAAGCATGTTGAGTGAATTGCATGTATGTTGCAATTGAGATGTATGCTGTGGTGTAGCATGTTGTGGGTACCCATTGCCAAATAAAAGCTAATGAAATGGTGTTGATTTTGAATGAAATTGAGCTTGAATACTTTGATTGCTTACCTTGCTGGGCCTGACTTCGTTTTATTTGTATTGTGATTGCATGGTAAAAGTATGGCACCACGTAGAGAGTTACGAGGTAATGTGCGAGCTACGGCTCCTAATGAGAACGAGAATGAGGAAAACACGGGTAGTGCGGTGTTACCTCCTCCTCCACATGGTGGTGGTGGTGCTGGGGCTGAGGAAGCTGGAGCTGCAGCTGGTGCTGGAGCTGCTGGACCTGAGGCTGGTCAGGGGCAAGCTATGCCTGATATGACGATGTTAGTGCAAGCTATTGCTGGTGCTTTTCAAGCAGCAGTAGCTGGGGCTCGTGGAGCGGGGCATCGGGAAGATGCTGGAGTTAGGCTACCTTTGGAGCGTCTGCGCAGTCTTGGTGGGACTGAGTTCAGGGGTATGTCTGCTGATAGTTCTGAAGCTTGGCTAGAGAGTACCAAGCGAATCTTGGGCCAGATGAGTTGCACTGATGTGCAGAAGCTTGGCTGTGTTGTGTCCTTGCTGCAGAAGGATGCGTATACGTGGTGGACAACCACTATTGCTGGGATGGCAGAAGCGGATGTGACTTGGACATTCTTTCAGAATGTGTTCAAGAGAAGGTATCTTGGTGTGAGATATCTTGATGAGAAGAAGCGTGAATTCATGTCTCTTACCCAAGGGAGCATGAGTGTGGCTGAGTATGAAGTGCAGTTTGTGCGACTCAGTCAGTATGCACCTGAGCTGGTACCTGATGAGCGGGCAAGGTACGAGAGGTTCCGTTATGGTTTAGAGACAGATGTGAAAATGTATTTGCTGGCCGCCGAGTATGATGATTTTGATGTGTTGGTGGGCCGAGCCAAGGACGTTGAGATGAACCTGAGTTTGCCTGCTAAGGGTGCTGGCAAGCGAGCTACTGAGTATAGTTCCGGAGGTGGACGGAACAAGAGGGGACGTGATCAGAAGTATCAGTCTTCAGTTAAGAGAGGTGGTGGTGCACCTGCTAGAGGAGGCAATGCTAGAGCTGATCCGAGTGTTTGTTGGATATGTGGTTCACGTGGTCACATGAAGCGTGACTGTCCTCGTGCTGTGAGGGAGGTGCAAGCTCCTGTTGCGGCAGCTGGTAATGGGTGCTGGAATTGTGGATCCGCAGACCATTTGAGGCGAGATTGTCCTAGGTTGGTTGGTGATCAGGTGCGTGCTCCTGTTGTTGCTGCACCGCAGAGAGGTCGTGGGCGCGGCCGTGGTAATTTCCAGAGGAGAGAGGAAGGTGGTCGTGGAGTGGCCCATGTTGTGGCTATTCAGCCTGAAGGTGGAGGCCAAGCGAGGGTGTATGCTCAGCGTGAGGGAAGGAACGATGCAGATGTGATTGCAGGTACCTTCACTTTGCAATCCTTTTCATTGCTTTCTTTGATAGATTCTGGATCTACGCATTCATACATTTTGCGTGAGCATGCTGAATTGCTTGGTTTGCCTGTTGAGTCTTTGGATGTTGGTGTTCGTGTCACTAGTTCTTTTGGTGAGACTGTTGTGACTCGAAAGCTTTATAGAAGGTGTCCCTTGGTTGTTCAAGAACATGTTTTTCATGTTGATCTTATGGAGTTGCCCTTTTATGGTTTTGATGTAATCCTTGGTATGGATTGGCTTGCTGAGCATCGTGCTGTTGTGGATTGTGAAAACAAGCGAGTTTCGCTTAAGCTTGCTGATGATTACGAAGTTGTTGTGGTTGGTGAGAATGTGAAGTTTCTTGCCAATGTGGTGTCTACCTTGGAGGCGAGCAGGATGCTGAGGCAAGGTTGCGAAGCCTATCTAGCTTTTGTGATGAATCCTAGCTCTAAGGAGTTGAGGGTGCAAGATATCAGAGTTGTGAAGGAGTTTCCTGGTGTTTTTCCTGAGGAGTTGCCTGGTTTACCTCCTAACCGCGAGGTGGAGTTTGGAATTGAGCTGTATGAGAATACAACTCATGTGTCCATTACTCCCTATAAAATGGCACCTAAGGAGCTGAAGGAGCTGAAGACGCAGTTGCAAGAGTTGCTTGATCGTGGTTTCATCCGGCCGAGTGTGTCACCTTGGGGAGCACCGGTCTTGTTTGTGAAGAAGAAGGATGGCACTATGAGGATGTGCATTGATTACCGTCAGCTGAACAAGTTGACTATCAAGAATCGATATCCTTTGCCGAGGATTGATGATCTCTTTGATCAATTTCGGGGAGCTGCTGTGTTCTCTAAGATTGATTTGAGGTCAGGGTATTACCAGTTGAAGGTGAAGGATGTGGATGTGCCTAAGACAGCTTTCAGGACAAGATATGGGCATTATGAGTTCCTTGTGATGCCGTTTGGTTTGACAAATGCTCATGCTGCTTTCATGGACATGATGAATCGCGTGTTTCATGAATACCTGGACAAGTTCGTTGTGGTGTTCATTGATGATATCCTCGTGTACTCGCGTACTGAGGAGGAGCATGAAGAGCATTTAAGGATTGTTTTGCAAGCTTTGTTGGAGAATCAGCTTTATGCTAAGCTGAGCAAGTGTGAGTTCTGGCTTAGGGAGGTGGTGTTCCTTGGGCATGTGGTTTCTGCTGAGGGGATTCGTGTTGATCCTCAGAAGATTGAGGCGGTGATGAACTGGAAAGTTCCTAAGTCTGTTCATGAGGTCCGTAGTTTCCTTGGTTTGGCGGGATACTACCGAAGGTTTGTGGATGGTTTTTCCAAGATTGCTGCTCCTTTGACGAAGCTGTTGCAAAAGGATGTTAAGTATGAGTGGACGGAAGCGAGACAACAGGCTTTTGAGAAGCTTAAGGCGGCTTTGACGCAAGCTCCTATCTTGATTCAGCCTGAATCAGGGAAAGAGTTTGTGGTTTACAGTGATGCATCCTATGTTGGTTTGGGGTGTGTGCTGATGCAGGAGGGTAAGGTGGTGGGTTATGCATCGCGGCAGTTGAAAGTGCATGAGCGCAATTACCCTACGCATGATATTGAGCTGGCTGCAGTGGTTTTTGCTCTGAAGATCTGGAGGCATTATCTGTATGGTGAGAAGTGTACTGTGTACATAGATCACAAGAGTTTGAGGTATCTGATGTCTCAGAAGGAGTTGAATCTTAGGCAGCGGCGTTGGTTGGAGTTGTTCAAGGATTATGATCTGACGATTGAGTATCATCCTGGAAAGGCTAATGTTGTTGCGGATGCCTTGAGCAGGAAAGTAGCTGTTGAGCTGAGGGCTATGTTTGCTAGTTTGAGCATATCGCAAGATGGTGGTCTTGTTGCTGAGTTGCAAGTGAAACCATCATTGGTTCAGTTGATCAAGGATAAGCAGTTGCTGGATGATTCCTTGGTGTCTCATGTTCAGGATATCGCGGAGGGTAGACCTTCGGATTTCTGCTTTAATGATGATGGTGTGTTGTGTTTTGGGAGTCGGATAGTAGTGCCTGCTGATTCTGAGTTGAGGCGTGCTATTCTGACTGAAGGTCATAGTAGTCCTTTTGCTATGCACCCTGGTAGTACCAAGATGTACCGTGATCTTCGTGATGAGTACTATTGGGTGGGTTTGAAGAAGGATGTTGCGGAGTTTGTGAGCAAGTGTTTGGTGTGTCAGCGAGTTAAGGCTGAGCATCAGTTTCCTTCAGGGTTGTTGCAACCGTTGAAAATCCCTGAATGGAAGTGGGAAAGGGTTACCATGGATTTTGTATCTGGTTTACCTTTGTCTCCATCGAAGAAGAATTCGGTGTGGGTGATTGTGGATCGCCTAACGAAGTGTGCGCATTTCTTGCCTGTGCATACCACGTTTTCTTTGGATAAGTTGGCAGAGCTGTACATTGCTGAGATTGTGCGGCTGCATGGTGTGCCTAAGTCGATTGTGTCGGATAGGGATCCGAGGTTCACATCGCGGTTCTGGCAGTGTTTGCATCAAGCTCTGGGTACAAGGTTGCATTTCAGTACATCCTATCATCCTCAGTCGGATGGTCAGTCTGAGCGTGTTATCCAGATTTTGGAGGATATGTTGAGGTGCTGCGTGATTGAGTTCCAAGGTTCTTGGGAGAAGCATCTGCCTTTGGTTGAGTTTGCTTATAACAATAGTTATCAGGCAAGTATACAGATGGCACCTTATGAGGCTTTGTACGGGAGGAAGTGTAAGACTCCTCTTTGTTGGGCTGAAACTGGTCAAAAGTTGGTTTCGATGCCGGCTTTGTTGAAAGGGACCACAGAGAAGGTAAAGCTCATTTGTGAGCGTTTGAAGGCAGCTTCTGATCGGCAAAAGTCTTACGCGGATTTGAAGCGTAAGGAGATAGAGTATGCGGTGGGTGACCGTGTGTTCTTGAAGGTTTCGCCTTGGAAAAAGGTGATGAGGTTTGGCCGGAAGGGCAAGTTGAGCCCTAGGTACATTGGACCATATGAGGTGGTTGAGCGTGTGGGTCCTGTTGCGTATCGGTTGAGGTTACCTCAGGAGTTGGAGAAGATTCATGATGTGTTTCATGTTTCTATGCTCCGGAAGTACAGATCTGATCCTTCGCATGTGATGCCTGTGGAGGAAGTGGTTTTGAATCCGGATTTGACCTATGATGAGGAACCGGTGAAGGTTCTGGATTCGGATAGCAAGGTTCTTCGTGGCAAGACCATTGAGTTGGTGAAGGTGCTGTGGAAGAATCGAGGTGTTGAGGAAGCCACGTGGGAGCGGAAGGAAGAAATGCTGAAGCAGTTTCCTTATCTCTTTCCTTCAGGTAAATTTCGGGGACGAAATTTCTTAAGGGGGGGAGAGTTGTAACGCCTGGTTTTGGGCTTAGAAGTTTTGGGCGTTGACCGGTTTGGTGAAAGTGCTGTTCGAATCTAAGAGAGTGAATTTAGGAAAGCCTAGTTCGGGTTGCATTAAAAATATGGAAAAATGTTCTAAAATCATCTTTTAATATATAGAAGTGAACTTTGAAATCAATTTTGCAAAATGAGGTTTGGAAGAGTGACATTTTGGGTTAGTGACCAAAATGTAATTTTTGAAAACTGAGTGACTGTTTTAAAAAGGATTGAAACTTTGAATCTTTAGGGAGCTATTTACCCAAAGGGGAGTTTCTCCAGATTTTCTAGAATATTAAATGATTTAATAATGGTTTAAAATAAAAGTAAAAAGGAGGGAAAGATATTTTAGTCACTTTTAACTAACTTTCTAAATTTTCCATTTCTCATTTTCTCTCATCTTTTCTCTCAAACCAAACACATTCTCTCCAGATCTTTTCCTCTGATTTTTATCACCTAAATACTTCTTTTAAATCCTCTTTTGATTCCTAATCATCTCATCATCAAAACCTTTGTATTTGCTACTTGATTCATCAAGCTTTTTGGTTCCAAAAGAGGAGAAACTCAAGTTTGGAGGTAAGAACGTCCTTCTCCTCTAAACTCTCAGTTCTTTACTGAAATTCCCAAGTTTTCAATCCTTAATTGATGTTTTATAAATGGTTTTTGAAGTTGTGAAATGGATCTTGGCTTAAAATGCAAGATTTGGTGATTTTTGATGAATTTTCGTTGGATATGTTAAAGCAGTGTTTTAGGATGTTAAATTGATGATTAATGAATGTTGTTTTGATAAGGAATTGAGTTTTGATTGATGCAATCCCGGATAGGTTGAATTTCCTAAGTTTAGCTTGTGATTCTTGTTTGTTTTTGAGGTGATTTTGTGGATCTGGTGTTGCTGGAGGTATAAGGATGTTGTTAGGTTCTTTTTAGATGTTAAATGATGTTAAAGGATGTTAGGTTTTGATGGTTAATGGCTGGGCTTTATTGAGAAGTGGTTTGGATGCATTTTCGGTTGTGTTTGGTGGCCGAAAATGGAGTGTGGATGAGAGCAGCGAGTTTAGGTGCTTTCATTGAAGCTATTAATGCATGATGATGCATTAATCTACTGTTTTAATGTGTTAAAATAGGGGAGTCATCTTTGGATCCAAGTGGTGGTGATCCGGAAGCTTGATTTGGTGCTTCGGCAAGAGGCGAAGTGGAATCGGTGAGTGAAATTGGGTTTTCGGCTTTGAAACCAATGTCTTGGGAGCTTAGTTTAAGTCTAAACAACTTTGCTAAGCTCAAGTGTAAGTTTTCGGAAATACTCTCTAGTGGTGGCCATGATTTGGTTGTTGTTGCAATGTGGTTTATTGCATGTTTTAAACTCTGTTTTGAAAGCATGATTAAGCATGGTTAATGCTGTTTTTGTAAGCCATATGTTGAAGGAAACTCAAGGTAAGAGTTCCTTGTTGTTGAACATTGATTAAATGTGGTTTGATGCTTTTAAATGCATGATGAATATGGCTTGGTTTAATGCTTTAAAACAGTGGATAAATTGATGATAATGATGTATATTGGCAAGTGATGTTTTGAAAAGGTTAAGGTCACTAAGGTGGTTAAAAGTCCTTGAGTGAGCCTTGTTTACTTAAGAACATCAAGGTGGTTAAAAGTCCTTGGATGGTTCTTGTTAAGGACACAAAGGTGTTTAAAAGTCCTTGTGTGGTCCTTCCATGGTGGTTAAAAGTCCATGGGCCAAGGTGTTTAAAAGTCCTTGGGATCAAGGTGTTTAAAAGTCCTTGATGTGATACATTTCATGGTGTTTAAAAGTCCATGGCCAAGGTGTTTAAAAGTCCTTGGGATCAAGGAGTTTAAAAGTCCTTGATGTGATACAATCTATGGTGTTTAAAAGTACATAGGCCAAGGTGTTTAAAAGTCCCTGGGGCCAAGGTGTTTAAAAGTCCTTGGGGTGAAGGTTGACGAACTTGTTTTTAAAGAAATGGAACTTATCACTTGTGGCCAATATGACATGTTGTGATATGATGCATGAGATGCATGTTTAAGTATGCTTTTGACCATGTGCAAATGATGATTTGAGGCATGATTTATAAAGTGTTTTATAAATGCATTATTGAATGGTTTTGTTGAGCTTCCCTCACTAAGCTTTTGCTTACGCTCTCTTCGTTTTCTCAAATCAATAATGCAGAACATTAAAGTACTTTGAGGGCAGCAAGGAAGGCAAGCATTCAAGTGGAAGTAGAGCTCAAAGTATGGAAGGTTTTCTTAAGTACATTTAGCTTTTGGTAATTTGGCAATGGGGGACCTATGTGTATGTTTTGGGAGATGTTTTGAACTCCCTAAGTATGTTGAATGTTGTTGAGATTGCTGGTTTTTGTAATTGGCCTTTATATGCTTGAATTTGGAAGTTTAGGCTTTAGTGGTTGCTTGTGTAGGAAGCATGCATATAGATTTGGGGCTTTTCTCATATGTTGATGTTTGGATGAATTGATGATGCATGTATGTCTCTTATATGTTGAATTGCATGTTCGCAAAGTTTGGTGGCATTTGGAGCATGTTTGGTCGGTCAATTGCATGTTTAAGTATGCATTTTGGGGCAATCTGTGTAGGGTGTTTCGGAACAGCACCTACCGTTTCGGAACGGGTGCCTAAAACAAGCCCAGGCGTTCGAAACGGGAGGGACCGTTCCGAAACGGAAAGGCTACTGCCCGACCCCCGTTTCGGTACCCGTTGCGGAACGGCCCCGCGTTTCGAAACGGTTGACCGTTGGGGGCTGACAGTGGCAGTTATGTGTTTGAATTGTTTGCATTTTGGTCCTGAATCTTGTTTGTGCAATTGTATGAGTTTGGGAAGTCCTTTTGAGCTGAAATTTCACAGAGAAGCATGAAACCTGATTAATTTCAAGTTGGTAACTTAAATTTGGGTTAAGTCCTTATTATTATCAGAAATTACAATTTGGTCCCTAAAGTTGTAATTTGTTGAATTGGGTCCCTGTTTGATCTCTGATGTTTATGATCTTGAGTATGCCGTTGTATGATCATATCTAAGGATTAATATGCATCTAGACAAGTTAAAAAAAAAGGGTCGTTAATCAAGGTTGACTTTCGGGTTGACTTTGGTTTTCCCCGTGTGACTTTCTTAATTCGGGTCAACCGTCTAGGCCGGGTTAAGGGGGTTACACAGATGGTTACGAATCAATCTAACGGTCTCCTCGGTCTCTCGAACCAACTCTGGGCCTAAGGTCTTCTTCTCATACAACTCCGTCCAACAAATGGGAGTACGACACTTACAACCATACAGAGTCTCATACGGTGCCATGCGGATACTAGCCTAATAGCTGTTATTGTATGAAAACTCAGCCAAGGGCAAGAAATCCTCCCAACTACCAAGGAAATCAATCACACATCCCTGTAACATGTTCTCAAGAATCTGAATCACCCTCTCTGATTGTCAATCTGTCTGCGGATGAAAGGATGTACTGAAATTCAGACGGGTTCCTAAAGCATTGTGCAAGGCCAACCAAAATCGAGAAGTAAACCTTGGATCCCGATCAGAGATGATAGATAAAGGTACTCCATGTAGTCTGACGATCTCAGAGATGTACAGTTTAGCCAGCTTCTCCAAAGAGTAGGTAACTCGAACTGGAATAAAATGAGCTGACTTAGTGAGTCGGTCAACAATCACCCAGATAGAATCCTTTTTAGAAGGTGTTAGAGGAAGCCCTGTAACAAAATCCATCGTGACACGTTCCCATTTCCACTCGGGGATCTTAATGGGCTGCAATAAACTAGAAGGATGCTGGTGTTCTGTCTTAACCTGCTGGCAAGTCAAACACTGAGATACATAATCTGAAATGTCCTTCTTCATACCTTCCCAACGATATCTCTGCCTCAGGTTTTGATACATCTTGTCCCCATCGGGATGCATAGCATAAGGGCTATTATGAGCCTCACTAAAAATGGCCCGGTTCAACTCAGCATCATCTGGTATGCAATAACGGCCCTTGAAGCACATGACTCCATCCTGATCAAAGGCATATATAGAAGTAGATCCCTGCTCAACCTGCTGTATGACAGGGAGTAAGGAATTGTATAAAAGCTGTTTGGCCCTAATTTCCTCGGCCAATGTCGACTTAACCTGCAGCTCGGCAAGTAAACTGCCATCACTATTTATACTCATCTTGGCAAACAAGGATCTCAAGTCTGATATAGTCTTACGACTCAAGGCATCAGCAACAACATTAGCCTTCCCCGGGTGGTACTCAATCACACAGTCATAGTCCTTAAGAAGCTCAATCCAACGGCGTTGTCTAAGATTAAGCTCTCTGTGTGTAAGAATGTACTTCAAGCTCTTGTGATCCGTGTAGATATAACACTTCTCTCCGTAGAGATATTGTCTCCAAATCTTCAGGGCAAAGACCACAGCGGCCAGCTCTAGATCATGGGTAGAATAATTACACTCATGTGGCCTCAACTGACGAGACGCATAAGCTATTACCTTGCCATCCTGCATCAGAACACAACCAAGCCCGGAACGCGATGCATCACTATAAACTACAAAATCCTTCCCAGACTCGGGCTGCGTCAAAACTGGAGCTTGCGTTAGAGCTGTCTTCAACTCCTCAAAACTATCCTGCTGAGCATCTGTCCAGATGAATGGAACATCCTTTCTCAATAGCTTCGTCAAGGGAGCGGCAATAATGGAAAAGCCCTCGACGAAACGCCTGTAATACCCAGCTAAACCCAAGAAACTACGGATCTCGGAAACATTCTTGGGTTGCTTCCAACTCACAATGGCCTCTATCTTGCTCGGATCAACCTGAATACCCCGAGCTGATACCACATGCCCTAGAAATGTCACCTCGTTGAGCCAAAATTCACACATGCTCAACTTGGCATACTAAATCATTGCATGCAAACATATCATAAAAAGCATCTAAGTTTCCATGCAACATATCTACCCTCCAACCGAACACCATGATATAGTTCCCCAGAACAATATCCTATACTGGCATTAAGCCTAGCCCATTGGGCGCGGGTACCATCCTAAGGAAATACCTTAGAATACGGGCGGCCCTAGTCGAAACTTAGGAACCAAAAACGGGCGAACCTAGCAGAAGCTTAGGAACTGAATACGGGCGGACCTAGCCGAAGCTTAGGATCCGAATATGGGCGGTCTTACCAGCTGGATCAGGGCTAAGCCGATAGTCTCCACATCATACCCCAAGTACCTCTACTAATTAGTCTGGGCAGTAACATAGTACGCAACAATAACAATTATAACAATGCTTAACAACATATTTCTACACTGATAACCGGAAACCATAGGGCATGCTTGTCATATCAAATGCTAGGGCATAAATCAAGCATACAATACAATCGTGTTTCTTTCATAAGAAGAAAACATGCTAGTTTTACACAAAATCAAGTTTAACAATCATGTGCACATAGTCTATTTTATTAAAACATATGAAACATGTAAATAGTAAATATGCAACAGTCATATAGCACACAAGGAACACACCTCAAAAGATGAGATCGGTCAGTCAAAAGGTCAATCGAGCACCGGGATCACACTCTGCTACTGTACTGGAACCTAAATAGACAAGGATTATGGTTACAATCAGATTTACACCTTGATCGTAATAAAATACTAAGTTTTAGGGTCGTACGAGTGACGATAGGATCACGAGGTGGTACAGATTGGGACGAGCTGGGCTGGGCGTAGGCACGTTCGGGAGATCCACGAGTACCTATTAAATCAGGAGATCAATATCAGTCCTTAATCATAAATTTCTCTTAAATGACATAACTTATACAAATGCATGTTCGAGTTCAACGTCCAAATCAGAATCTTTCGAGTTAGAATTTCACGAAACGGGCTTCAAAATCGGACTTAGGATGTCGAAAAACATAAAATAGGACTATTCGGGAAAAGTTGACTTTCTGGTCAAAGTCAACGACGACGCCAGCGTTCGAAGTCAACGCTGACGTCTCTGGTCCAAGGCTGACTCAACGAGTTGACTCACTGAGCTGACTCGGGCGAGTTGACTCACTGAGCTGACTCGGGCGAGTTGACTCGTACGAGTTGACTCACTGAGTTGACTTGGTCAACGGGTCGGTTAACAGGTCGGGTCGACGGGTTTGACTGAGTTGACCGGTTCAACCAGTCTAGCCAGTTCGGTCTACGTGGACCGGCTCTTACCCTTAAGAATCAAAGGTCGCCTGACGGTCATCGGAACGTCGCCGGAAAGTCCGTTTTACGACGTTTCTTCCATAAAAAAAGCACGAATAAACAAGCCTTCATTTTATTACACATCTAAGAGTCGAAATAACACCGAAAACTAACCAAAACTCACCAGATTTGTCTTAACAGTTCGAACATGTCGGAAAAATGACGTAGCTCCGACGACGAGACAAACAACGACGAACGGTCGAAAGGTAACCTGGGTTTTGATCGGGTTGCGACGGGGAGTCCAACGACGGTGGTAGCGCAACGAATGGACGTCGAACGGCACCAGAAAACTCGAAGGAAAGGACGATCAGTTTAACCCTAGGTTCGCCAAATCTTCAACGGCTAATTGCCGGTGATCGGTGTGGCGAACACGCGAGTGGCTTTAGGGGTTTTGGTTGGCGTGCGTCGGCAGTTTCAAGGGCACTGGCGGTGAGCGACACGGCGTGGCGATGTGACCAACATACGTTGATCGGGTTTAGGGGAGGTGTATTTAGGGGAGGTGTAGGGTCGATGAGTAAATTTTCTAGTAACCCTTTTTGGGGGGTTGGACCAAAATTAAAGACTCATTAATGAGTCAGGTAAGATATTTTTGATTATTTTAGGATCTAATAAAATTTAGTGGGGGTGGCTTATAACTAAGAGCTTCAATAGCTCAATTGGCTGAGCACACTGCTAAAACCACTTGAGGTTGTTGGTTCGATTCCCACAACCCTCACTTCCTTTTTTTCTTTTTTTATTTCCATTTCATTTCATTCATTTTCATTTTTAAGGGTGTTACAACTGTTTTGGGTTTTTCGACGTCTCAGGTCTGTTTTTGAATTTTGTTTCGCCAAATTCAAACTCGATAAGCTATTATTCAACATTTGAATTTCTAGATAAATCTTATTATCGTGCTTAAGATTTGTTTCTAATGTAAATTTTTTTGCCATGTATCCGAGATAACGAGGGACATCAAATTTGAGCTCGAGAGCGATCGATTGGATCTTTGAAGGCTGACCTACGTAGTTCGGAGTCGAGGTAAGACCCACTACTTCTTGTGTACTATAATGAACATGTTAATTAATAGTTAATGCATGAAATATCAAATGTAGCAGAATATAGCATAAGAATATTGATAAGGACCCTTGTGACATAATTAAGAATTGTATGACACGTATAAATTTTTGAGATCTGTAAATTAAATGATAAGTCTGTTATCTCTGAATACCTATTAAAACATCAACTAATAAAACCATATATATAAGAGATTCGATTCAAAAGTGAATTCGATGACTGACAAACTGGATAACATTATTGATGATGCGGTAAGAAATTAAAGCATAAAGAACGACCCCTACTCGATTTGTACCCGCAGTCAAGGTTGTGGACATGACTCTAATGAGATGAGTAGAAAATATATATTTAAGTTGATTCCTACTTTACTGATTTAAAACTGAACTACATCCTGGATATTAATGAAGGTTTCTTCAGGTTCAGTCTAATCAGACTGGTAATCCCACCCGTATTCCGTTCCTCTACTTCGGTGAGGGTAATCCCACTCGTATTTGGTTCCTTTACTTCGGTGAGGGCAATCCCACCCGTATCCGGTTCCTCTACTTCGGTGGGGATAATCCCGCCCGTATTCGGTTCCTCCACTTCGGTGATGGTAATCGCGCCCGTATTCGGTTCCTCTACTTCGGTGAGGGTAATCCCGCTCGTATTCAGTTCCTCTACTTTTGTGAGGGTAATTGCACCCGTATTCGGTTCCTCTACCTCGGTGAGGGTAATCCCGCCCGTATTTGGTTCCTCTACTTCGGTGAGGGTAATCCTGCCCGTATTCAGTTCCTCTACTTCGGTGAGGGTAATCCCGCCCGTATTCAGTTCCTTTACTTCGGGTAGGGTAATTCCTTCCCGTTACCGTTACAAGTTCCTATACTTCGGCTAGGGTAATTCTTTACCGTTACTATTACATGTTCCTATGCTTCGGCTAGGGTAATTCCTTATTGTAGAGCGTTAGGGTGTTCTCTAAATATTAGTGCAAGTGTACACTCTTGTCAAGTTATAGTATAAAAGATATCGTCTCCCATGAGGATTGGACAGCTAATTTGAATGGCAATTCCTGCTCAGATAATAAATGCACAAGTTAATTTTAGTTTATTTGAGAGAAAAGTAAATAAACACAAATAATTAAGAGAAGAGATCAGGTTTATAGAAAGAGTCAGGTTATGCTGCTCCGTAGTGTGAAACTGCGTTGAATAGGTTAAGTTGTATTGCGCTGCCAGACTTTGCTGCCTCGCGGAAGATGGCAGATTGATGCTTCGACGCTTTCGCTACCTCAGCAGGTGGAACGAACGATTGGCTCAGCGTCAAACTCGGCAAACCTTCAAGGCTCGGCAGAACGCTTCGATAATGATTCAGCTTATGTCAAAGTCTGAATGTTGTTGATGCCCGCTGTAGATAATACACGTTGACGTGAATCTTGCAATGAACATCAACCTTTGGTTCGTCCTCTTTTAGTCGCCTTAAACCCTAACCTATGTCTAGGCTGGATTGATCAACACCTGGTATTGATGAGATCGTGCTTACTTCTTTCATGTGTTTGACTCTCTCGATGCCAAACAAATGGATTGCTCACAATCGATCGCTCGACTCAATTGAAAACAATGAAGAACATGAAATGAACAAACCTTGAATTTATTGTAATAACAAACTTAAAACCTAAACAACCGTTCTCACAACTACTTTACAATATAACCCAAACCCTAGAGAATTTAGAACATAGTGGCGGCAAGAGAACACAAGAGAAACCTAAGCTATGCCAACTATGTAGTGTCTAAAATAAATGGTATGGTCGGGTATATAGAGGGCATTGGCCTAGGTTAAGTCCTCCTTGGGGTAGAAGTCTTCCTCATCATAAAGTAGCTTTAGCATTGAATGCATCCTTTAAATTCTGACTTGGCCTAACCTTAAGCCGCCTTGAATGCATCCTTTAAATCCTTTAAAATGCAAGGTATGGTCGGGTATATATAGGGCATTGGCCTAACCTTAAGCCGCCTTGGATAATCTTCCCTTGGGTGTCTCAGTCCGCTGTTTCTGGTATCAATAAATTACGTGGATGGACTCATTGGACTCAGAAAATAATACTCTTCCAGTCGCACTCCAATTCACCAATTCCTTAAGTTGCTGCCTTGGGCGGCAGATATGGAGGCGACAGCTACTTGGCAGTGTCTCTCTCTGTGTTGAGCTGCTTCAGTACAGCTCCTTGGCTTGATGTCTCAACATCATCTCCTCAGCTCCTCTCTCTATCTGACAGCTTCTAGCACCTGAAACGAAAACTAAACTAAAACAATATCTTTTCTTACCAAATCAAAGATATTCAACAAGAACAATGCAAAGCAAAGAATACTGTAGATAATGCATGCATGCACCTAAATAATCCTAAAATGCACTTGAGAATAGCAATAATATGAGATGAAATGTGCATAAAATATAGGACTTATGAGCACTTTACACTTATCGTTACCGTTACAGGTTCATATGCTTCGGCTAGTGTAATTCTGCACGGGACCTAAGGTAATCCCTTAGGATGGTACTTACGCCCAAGGGGCTTGGGTTAATACCTTTATGGACGTAGCTCAGAATTTTATACTGGAGTACAGTCGGAGGGTAAATAAGAATTCAAAATGAACCTTACTGCTGCTTGAATTATGTGCCTGTGAAATAAAATGTTTACATTGATACAATTTATCATTGTTGGGACACACTAAACTCCCAAGTTTAATTTAACCATTCACTCTTTTGATTCTCCGGTTTATAGGTTTCTCGCTTGATATTTGGTGATAAAATAATGAGCCGTAATTTGGAACTTGTTATTTTCTGGAACATCATGATATAGTTATGCTTGCCGTATACCTGCATGTACTTACAACATCCATTGGTAGTTTTTGTATCACTGAGCTTTCCAAAGCTCATGTTGTTTTGTTATCGTAGGTTAGATGAAATCTATCATGGTATAGTGACCGACATATGCGGTTGGAGTTCTCTCGGCGTTGCTTTTGGAGTACGATACTGTATAGTTAGTGGGCATGTACGTCATGTATTATTTTATGGTAGTGTCTGTAAAACGCTACTTAACATTTCTGATATATGTTTAAATGATTTCCATAAAGGGGTATTTTAAACAGAACTTGATTTTATAGTTTAGTATTTGTTTCAAAAAAAATATTTTTATGTGGATTTTTTACTGTGGGCCGCTCTTGTGAACCTAATGTGACCTCTTAGGATCCGTTGTAACGCATAGGCGGGTCTAGGGGGTTACAAAGTATAACTACTCGTATATAACTTATTTCCTTAGGCGAGATGCCAAAACAAAATAGAGCTCAACTTAGGGTAAGCATTTTTACATACATATTTTCCTACGAGAAAACCTATTTTCTTACAAGAACGATGAGAATTTCAGAAGGTACAGAAATTATTACAAAATATACATAATTTCGTACAAAAACCGTAAACAAAAAGGTAAGTACCGAAATCCTTACCCGAAGATCACCAAAACCAAAAGGAGCTCAACTTAGGGTAAGCATTTTTGTACATACATATTTTCCTACGAGAAAACCTATTTTATTACAAGAACGATGAGAACTTAAGTAGGTACAAAAATTAATTCAAATTATACATAATTTCTTATATAAACCGTAAGAAAAAAAGGTAGGTACAGAAATCCTTACCCAAGATCACCCAACCCAAAAGGAGCTCAACCTAGAATAAGCATTTGTGTACATACATATTTTCCTATGAGGAAACCTATTTTGTTACAAGAACGATGAGAATTTCAGATGGTACAGAAATGACTACAATTTATAAATAATTTCTTAGCAAAACAATAAGAAAAAATGTAGGTACGGAAATCCTTACCCGAGATCACCCAAACCATAAGGAGCTCAACCTAGGGTAAGCATTTATGTACATATATAATTTCCTATGAGAAAACATATTTTATTACAAGAACGATGAGAATTTTAGTAGGTATAGAAATTACTACAAATTATACATAATTTCTTACCGAAACTGTAAGAAAAAAGGTAGGTGCGGAAATACTTACCCGAGATCACCCAAACCAAACGGAGCTCAACCTAGGGTAAGCATTTGTGTACATACTTATTTTCCTACGACTAAACCTGTTTTCTTACAAGAACGATGACAATTTCAGTAGGCACAAAACTTATTACAAACTATACATAATTTCATATAAAAGCCGTAAGAAAAAAGGTAGGTACCGAAATCCTTACCCGAGATCACAAAACCAAAAAGAGCTCAACATAGGGTAAGCATTTGTGTACATACATAATTTCTTACGAGAAAACCTATTTTATTACAAGAACGATGAGAATTTCAGTAGGTACATAAATTATTACAAATTATACATAACTTCTTACAGACATCGTAAGAAAAAAGGTTGGTACGGAAATCCTTACCACAGATAACCAAAACGAAAAGGACCTCAACTTAGGGTAGGCAGTTGTGCACATCCATATTTTCCTACGAGAAAACCTTTTTTATTACAAGAACGATGCGAATTTCAGTAGGTACAAAAACTATTACAAATTATACATAAATGCTTACAGAAACCGTAATAAAAAAGGTAGGTACCAAACTCCTTACCCAAGATCACCAAAACCAAAAGGACCTCAACTTAGGGTAAGAATTTGGGTACATATATATTTTCCTATGAGAAAACCTATTTTATTACAAGAATGGTTTCGGGATTATGAAGAAGAATTCAATCTTCTCGTGGGGTAATGAACAGGAAAAAGCCTTTCTAAACATTAAAGATTGTTTGACAAAAGCACCAGTGTTATCCTTACCTAACTTTGATAAAACTTTCGAGATTGAGTGTGATACTTTAGGTGTAGGTATAGGCGCTGTTTTGATGAAACAAAAAAGGCCATAAGTAGGTGCAGAAATTTTACAAATTATACATAAATGTTTACAAAAACCATACTAAAAAAAGTAGGTACCAAAATCCTTAACCGAGATCACAAAAACCAAAAGGAGCTCAACCTAGTGTAAGCATTTGTGTACATACATATTTTCCTACAAGAAAACGTAATATATTACAAGAACGGTGAGAATTTTAGTAGGTACAAAAATTATTACAAATTATACATAACATCTTACAGATAATGTTGGAAAAAAAGTAGGTACCGAAATCCTTACCTGAGATCACCAAAACCAAAAGGAGCTCAAGTTAGGGTAAGCATTTGTGTACATACATATTTTCCTGTGAGAAAATGTAATTTATTACAAGAAAGATGAGAATTTCAATAGGTATATAAATTATTACAAATTATACATAACATCTTACATATACCGTAGGAAAACAGGTAAGTACTAAAATCCTTACCCGAGATCACCAAAACGAAAATGAGCTCAATCTAGGGTAAGCATTTGTGTACATACACATTTTCCTACGAGAAAAAACCTACTTTATTACTAGAACGATGAGGATTTCAGTAGGTACATAAATTATTACAAATTATACATAAATGCTTACAGAAATTGTAATAAAAAAGTTAGGTACCGACATCCTTACCTGAGACCACCAAAACCAAAAAGAGCTCAAATTAGGGTAAACATTTGTGTACATACATATTTTCCTATGAGAAAACCTATTTTATTACAAGAACGATGCGTATTTCAGTAGGTACAAAAATTATTACTAAATATACATAACTTCTTATAGACCTCATAATAAAAAAGGTAGGTACGGAAATAATTACACGAGATCACCATAACCAAAAGAAGCTCAACCTAGGGTAAGCATTTGTGTACATACTTATTTTCCTACTACTAAACCAATTTTCTTACAAGAATGATGAAAATTTCAGTAGGTATAGAACTTATTAATAACTATACATAATTTCTTACAGAAGTCGTAAGAAAAAAGGTAGGTACCGAAATCCTTACCAGAAATCACAAAACCAAAAAGAGCTCAACATAGGGTAAGCATTTGTGTATATACATAATTTCTTACAAGAAAACCTATTTTATTACAAGAACGATGAGAATTTCAGTAGGTACATAAATTATTACAAATTATACATAACTTCTTACAGACATCGTAAGAAAAAAGGTTGGTACGGAAATCCTTATCCGAGATCAACAAAACCAAAAGCACCCCAACTTAGGGTAGGCTTTTTTGCACATCCATATTTTCCTACGAGAAAACCTTTTTTATTACAAGAACGATGCGAATTTCAGTAGGTACAGAAACTATTACAAATTATACATAAAGGCTTACAGAAACCGTAATAAAAAAGGTAGGTACCAAACTCCTTACGCAAGATCACCAAAACCAAAAGGACCTCAACTTATGGTAAGAATTCGTGTACAAATATATTTTCCTACGAGAAAACTTATTTTATTACAAGAACGAAGCTGGGATTATAAAGAAGAATTCAATCTTCTCGTGGGGTAATGAACAAGAAAAAACCTTTCTTAACATTAAAGATTGTTTGTCAAAAGCACCAGTGTTATCCTTACCTAACTTTGAAATTTTTTTCGAGATTGAGTGTGATGCTTCAGGTGTAGGTATAGGCGCTGTTTTGATGAAGGAAAAGAGGCCCATAAGTAGGTGCAGAAATTTTACAAATTATACATAAATGCTTACAGAAACCTTAATAAAATGGTAGGTACCGAAATCCTTAACCGAGATCACCAAAACCAAAATGAGCTCAACCTAGGGTAAGCATTTGTGTACATACATATTTTCCTACAAGAAAATGTAATATATTACAAGAACGATGAGAATTTTAGTAGGTACAAAAATTAATACAAATTATACGTAACATCTTACAGATAATATAGGAAAAAAAGTAGGTACATGAATCCTTACCTGAGATCACCAAAACCAAAAGAAGCTCAAGTTAGGGTAAGCATTTGTGTACATACATATTTTCCTGTGAGAAAACAGAATTTATTACAAGAAAGATGAGAATTTCAATAGGTATAGAAATTATTACAAATTATACATAACATCTTACATATACCGTAGGAAAAAAGGTAAGTACTGAAATCCTTACCCGAGATCACCAAAACGAAAAGGAGCTCAATCTAGGGTAAGCATTTGTGTACATACACATTTTCCTACGAGAAAAAACCTAGTTTATTACAAGAACGATGCGAATTTCAGTAGGTACATAAATGCTTACAGAAATTTTAATAAAAAAGTTAGGTACCGAAATCCTTACCAGAGACCACCAAAACCAAAAGGAGCTCAAATTAGGGTAAGCATTTGTGTACATAAATATTTTCCTACGAGAAAACCTATTTTATTACAAGAACGATGTGTGTTTCAGTAGGTATAGAAATTATTACAAAATATACATAACTTCTTATAGACCTCGTAAGAAAAAGGTAGGTACGGAAATGCTTACCCAAGATCACCAAAACCAAAAGGAGCTCAACTTAGGGTAAGCATTTGCGTACATACAAATTTTCCTACAAGAGAGCGCGTTTTATTACAAGAACAATGAGAATTTCAGTTCGAACCGTAATTATTACAAAATATACATAAATTGTAACATAAAAGCTAAAAAAAGTAGGTACCAAAATCCTTACCCGAAATCACCAAAATAAAAAAGAGCTTAAGTTAGGGTAAGAATATTTGTACATACAAATTTTACTAGAAGAAAACGCATTTTACTACAAGAATGTTGAGAATTTGAGTAGGTACTGAAATGATTACAAAAATATACATAAATTATTACAGAAATGGTAGTAAAAAAGGTAGGTACCCTTGCACTTTCACAAATGGTTTATTGAACCAAAGAATAATTTATACTGGTTAAACTCGTAGAATTTATACCGGTGTAAGTTAGTCACAGTTAGCTAGTTGTAGTTTAGTAGAACTTACACCGTTGTAAGTTAGTCATAGTTAGTTAGCTGTAGTTCAGTAGAACTTACAGTGATATAAGTTAGTTATACTTAGTTAGCTGTAGTTCGGTAGAACTTATACTGGTGTAAGTTAGTCATACTTAGTTAGCTGTAGTTCAGTAGAACTTACACGGTGCAAGTTAGTCATAGTTAGTTAGTTATAGTTAAGAATGATGTATTCATGTGTAAATGTGTTATATATATGTACTCAATCCAATCAATAAAATTTGTGAAGTTTTACTTTTCTTTGGGGATAATGGTTTATTTACCCCTTGTACTTTCAAAAATTTATCAATGTGCGGTCTCATTCCACGTCATTTAAAGGGAGGATGAAGTTGAAATAACCCTATAAAAATTTGCATCAACAATGTAATAACAATTAAAAGTTCTGTTGAATTAGCATATAGATAATGTAATAACAAAATATAAGTTAAGCTGATACATCATAGAAACCATTATATTTTAAAATGAACCTAGAGAAAATAATAACATAACAAAATAACTTGGTCTTTTGCACTAAATCAATCTTCAAATGTCATTAGAAAAGAAAACAAATGTATATCCTTCTAAATATCTTCAAATGTCAAACTGATACATCAGAATTTACTCAGTTAACTTTACGCATTTATTTTTTTCATCACTCTTTCATTAACTCTCGAAATTATTATGATGTGAAATAAAAAACAAAAAAACATTTCTTTAAATACACGTTAGTAAATGCAATAAAAAATAACAAGGCAATAAAAAAGTTAATCCACTCTACATATTTCGTTCCTCAGCCTTTCTTCCTCGATCCACTACCTCTCGGTCACCACTACCGCCGACCACCATCTCGAATCCCTATACTAAAAAAAGTTAAATAGAAATACGAAAATATTATCAACAACCAAGAAAACACAAACAAAATATTAGCAATGCTAAAAAAAGTTAATAGCAATACATTCAGTGCATGTTGCAGTCTATATTACAGTCTATAAGCAAGATAATATGCTAGTTAAAACAAATATCCGAGACACTACCCCAGCTATAACTCAAGTATCACATATTTCCAAGTCAAAGCTTCTAAAGTGCTTTAACAAAAAGAGCACTGAGAAGCACAACTCAACCAACAACTTAATTGAAATAGTTGCAGTCGCCTTACATTAGGGATCATGATGCATATTTTATCACAACATTAGAATGGGCTTAAAACATAAGATGATTTATTCCAATAGATACACATCAAGAAATAAAACTATTTTAAGTATTATGGGACAAGTGAATTAACACAATTAACACAAGGACTATTCCCATGTTATGTCCCAACCATTAGAGCAAGAAAAGAATGAGATATAACACATTTAGATCATATTTCCTAAACTAAAAATGTAATAGTATCTAAGAACACCGCAAAAGCTAGAACTTCACCCTACAATGAACATACTCTAGTGTTAATAGATGGACCGCCGTAGACCATCTAATATATTGAGTGTTAGATATGATAACTAAAAAATTTAAGAAAGAGAAACACTAAAAACTAACCCGAATTTTGGAACCATCGAAGAGCACTGTGGTAGAAAAACCTACAAAACAAAGTCACAGATAAGAAACTATACCAGCTAATTTTTCTAGGGATTGAATAATCTAGAAACAATTTAAGCAGCCATTAAGCATTGGGCAGTTTCCAACAATTTACCATGAACAATTTTAGCACTAATGAGCAAGAATCTTTGACTGCTTTAGTTCTCTACTCAAGGGAAAAACAAAATGCATGCACCATGCATAGTTAACCTATAATGTTTTTCACTTGAAAGCCTCAACTGTCCTTTCTTTTGGCTAAAAGGAAACATTCAATTCGCTTATTGAGTCAATTTAAAAGCACCTTGTTTTTTGAAAATTTCCTTTTTGTATGTTAACTGTAACAATTTTGAAGCAGTAGCAGTCAAATGCCAGTATTTAAAATAATTGTAAGAACAGTCCTGGAGCCAAATGGAATCTGTTTAGATCACAAATTCCCCAGAATTGATAGAATTTTCAATAATAGATTTTACAACTAACATCTAAAGGAACACTTTTGTTAAAATGGGTATAGACAAATATTAAAGAACGCCTCATCTTATTATTAGAAGAGTACAATGTATTTTTATACAACATTTCAGCTAACTAGCTAATTAGCAAAACTAACTAACAGAACTAATTGGCTAACTAATTGTGTTAACTAATTACAAACATTAACAAATCATCTAACTAATTAACCGTCTCAACACTCCCCCTCAAGTTGGTGGATTAAATAAAGATTTAACACCCAACTTGGACAAAAGATGATTGTCCTGTTGTATGCTCAAGGCCTTGGTCAACAAGTCTGCAAGTTGTTCTGCTGAAGTTATATGCTCTGTTTGTACCAGTATTTCTTGTATCTTGTCTCGTACAAAGTGGCAATCTATCTCAATGTGCTTAGTACGCTCGTGGAACATAGGATTCACATCTATTTGTAAAGCCGCTTTACTATCACAATATAACTTGGCTGGTTCAAGACATGGTACTTCAAGTTCTTTGAGCAGACCATTCAACCACACTATCTCTGATGATGTGACAACCATGCTTCTATACCCAGCCTCTGCTGAGGTTCTTGCAACTATATTTTGTCTCTTTGATTTCTAGGAAATCAAAGATTCTCCAAGTTTAATACAAAAGTCAGTGACAAAACTCCTAGATATTGGACAAGATGCCCAGTCTGAGTCACAATATGCTTCTAGCTTGCCATCCGTGGCAGATTTCAGTAAAATTCTTTGACTAGGATCTAGCTTGATGTATCTCACAACTCTTAATGTTGCATCAAGATGTGATTTTTTAGGCTCTTTCATAAATTGGCTCAAGTGTTGGACTGCAAAGGTGATATTTGGCCTTGTGTGAGTAAGATATAATAATCTCCCATTCAATCTCTGAAACACAATATTTTCAGTTATAATCTTATCTTCAACCTCTTGCTTCTAAGCTTCTTCATCATATTCTACAGTAGTGAGCTTCACATTCTGTTCCAGTGGTGTTAGGGATGGTTTAGCTGCACCCAGACATGTACTTTCAATTAATTCCAAAACATACTTTCTTTGGTTTATCAATATCCCTTATTTAGATATTAAAATCTCCAAACCCAGAAAGTATTTTAATTCCCCTAAATCTTTCATCTTAAAGCTACCATTTAGGATCCCTTTCAATTCCTCAATCAGTTTAATGTCATTCCCAGTGATCATGAGATCATCCACATATATAAGCATAATTACCAACTTATTTTCTTGCTTCTTGGTTAATAAAGAATAATCAAATTTGATTTGCTTGTATCCAACACTTATCAAGGCATCTATCAATTTCAAGTTCCATTGTCTTAAGGCTTGTTTCAGCCCATAGAGCGACTTTTGCAGCCTACACACCAGGTTCTCCCCCCGGCTGCAAAACTACTCAGGTAGCTGCTTGTAGACCTCCTCATGGAGATTGCCTTGTAAGAAAGCATTGTGAACATCCATTTGGCACAAGAGCCAAGCAAACATGGCAGCAAGAGTCAAGATAGTTCTGACAGTAACAAGTTTGGCCACAGGGGAAAAAAGTTTTCGTGTAATCAACAACCTCTAACTGAGTGTAACCCTTGGAAACAAGGCGAGCCTTATGCCTCTCAACAACTCCATTAGCCTTGTACTTGACACGTAATACCCATTTGCAGCCAATGGCAACCTTACCAGGAGGCAAAGGAACAATTGATCAGGTTTCATTAGTTTCCAAAGTTGATAATTCCTCTTTCATGGCTTGAATCCAAACAAGGTTTTTGATAGCATCAGAATAGGAGGTAGGTTCAGCAATAGAAGAAATAGAAGACTAAAAAACTTGTGTACGAGAAGGTAGATGAGAATAAGAAACATATGTAGAAAGATGATACATGACTGGAAGAGAAGAAGATTGATATGAGCATGTGAAATCATTTACGAAGAGGAACATGATTAGATGAATTAGTAGCAGAAAGGGGAACACTTGTTGAGGTGTCAGAAGAAGAAATATCTGGAAAAAAATTGTGGAGGAGTAGATTGTGGAGGAGCAGATTGTGGAGGATCAGATTGTAGATGATCAGATTGTGGAGGAGGTGAAGAAAAATCCAGAACCAAAAAATTAGTGTCATGAGAAAAAGAATCAGGTGGAAAAAAAGGATGAGAAGAGGATGAAGAATTTTTAAGAAGTTGAAATGTATAATTGGTTTCATGAAACAAAACATCCATTGAGACAAAAAAAAGATTTAATGGCAAGATTAAGTAGAATGTATCCCTTTTGAGTAAGAGAGTAACCAATAAACACAGAAGGAATAGCGTTGGAGCCATATTTATCATGAGAAGTGAAATTTGTTGTATAGGCAAGGGAGCCAAAAACTTTGAAATGAGAAAGAGAAACTGGTTTAGAGTAGAGCATTTCAAAGGGACTTTTCCAGGAAATAACAAAGGATGTGAGCCTGTTAATAATGTAACATGCAATAGATATGCACTCATCCCAAAATTTAATGGGCACACGTGAATGAAATAGAAGGGTTCGTGCAATTTCAAGCAAGTGCATGTGTTTACGCTCAGCCACCCCATTTTGTTATGGGGTGTGCACACAACTACTTTGATGAACAATACCAAGGGATGAAAATAATTCAGAACATGATGAATTAAAGAATTCAGTGCCATTGTCACTCCTTAGAATTTGAACAGAGGCAAAGA
This sequence comes from Hibiscus trionum, assembly GCA_030270665.1. Lineage (NCBI taxonomy): Eukaryota > Viridiplantae > Streptophyta > Magnoliopsida > Malvales > Malvaceae > Hibiscus > Hibiscus trionum. The sequence goes on from BSYR01000046.1 coordinate 7,764,830, forward strand.
AATGAGTTTTAATGTATTGAAAGAATTGTTTCAAGAAAAGAACGGAGTCAAATTTCAACCTCAACAAGTATGTCCATGCCATTCTACTAAAGTCATCTACAATAGTTAGAAAGAACCTATGTCCTGAGTGTGTAGAAAAACGATATGGTCCCCACAGATCAACATGCACTAATTGAAAGGGTTTTAAAGAAATAGAACTACTATTAGGGAAGGGTACACATGTCTGACGAGCAAGGGGACAAACATGGCATTGAGCAACAGAATCATGATACAACTTCGAATTGAAAAACAAAGGAAATTTGTGCATTTTATTAAGTGGAGCATGACCAAGTCTGGCATGCCAAATTTTAGTAAGATCAACAGAAGTTTGACAAACAACAATATCAGAAATAAAAGACTGAAAAGTAGAAAAACTCAAACCAGAAAAGTCATTGAAGGCACAAAATAGTAGAGACCACCACACTCTTTACCAATCCCCCTCATATGTCCAGTTGAGCGATCCTGTAGCAAACATAAATGATGATAAAACAAAACAATACAATTGAGTTCTGTAAAGTGTTCACAAGTTCTATATTTCATGCACATTCCATCTCATATTATTGTTGTTTTTGAGTAGATCTTAGGCATAATTAGGACCATGCATTGCATTTTACAGTATTTCTTTACTTTGCCATGTTTTTTAGATTATCCTTTGTTTGGTAAAGAAAAGGTACTATTTTAGTGTACTTTTGGTTTTAAGTACTAGAGGCTGATAGAGGGAAAGAGGAGCTGAGGATGTGATGCTGCGGCAGCAAACCATGGAGTTGTACTGATGCAGTTCCAGACAGAGACAACAGCTGCCGCCGCGCACCTTGCTGCCCAAGACAACAGACTATGGAGTTGGAGAACCGGAGTGCGATTTGTAGAGTAGAAAATCCTGATTCTATCGATGTTATCCACTCAAATTTCCGACGTCTGTAGCAGCGGGCAGAGCCGCCGAAGTTAAATCTCGAGATTGCATGCGGAACAAGGCAACGTGATAAAGTCCACATTTAATTCAAAGAAGTCAGAGTTTAAAGTCACATTTAATGTGGAAAGCTACTTTGAAGACTTCTACTTCAAGAAGGACTAGACCTAGCTAATGCATATATATACCCATTGTAATTCTAATTCAAAACAATTTTAGGTTTTCCTTAGGCATAGCTTAGGTTTTCTTTCCACCGACATGTTCTAATTCTCTCTTTGGGTTTGGGTTATGTTGTAATTAGTTGTGAGAATGATTATTTAGGTTTTCAAGTTTGTTTTTGCAATAAAATACTCTTAGTTTGCTTAATTCATGTACTTCACTTCCTTCAATTAGTTCCAAAAGTCTAGTTAAAGAATCTATTTTTCGGGCACGACATTGTCAAACTCACGAAAGAATTAAGCACGGTCTCATCATGAAAAGGTGTTGACTAATTCAGCTTAGACATAAGTTAGAATTTCAGCGGCTAAAAGGAGCAATCAAACGTTGACTGTCTGTGTTAGGTTTACGCTGAGATTGCTAGGCATTGCCTACACCACGCAGCAACAGAATCCTAGCCTAGACATAGGTAGGATCACTTCAGAATTGCTTCGCCGAACTTGTAGTATCTGCCAGACTTGCCCCCGGGACCTCTCTCCATCTCACCTGCTGGGAAAGCGAAAGTTGCAAGAGTAGAGTGTTGCCGTGGCAGCGAAAGTTGCCGCCGCTTCAATCCGCCATTACCCGCCAAGGCAGTAGATCGTGGCAGCACAAAACACACTTGACCTATTCAACGTAGTTTTACACTAAGCAGCAACATAACCTTGCCCTCTCTATCAACCTGATCACTTCCTTATTATTACTTGTGCTTTTATTTTACTTTTCTTCTTAAACAACCACCTTACTTGTGCAAGAATAATAATTCGAATCAAGATGTCCAATCCCTTTGGGAGACGATATCTTATATACTATAACTTGACATGAGTGTGCACTTGAGCTCATAAATAGAGAACACCCAAACGCTCTACAAGTTTTTGGCGCCGTTGCTGGGGATTGGTAACAACGAAATTCGTCTTTAATTTCTGCACTTTTATTTCTTTATTTTTATTTTATTTTTATTTTTAATCGAATTTTTTTACAGTTTTCTTTGCTAGTGTATGACTAGGGCGAATCCAAAAGGAGAAATTCTCTTCTACGACGATATCGAAAGAAGAGCAAGAGAGCTCAAGAAGGAGATCAGAGTAACCCTACGGAAAGCCAAGGAGGAAAAAGAAAAAGAAAAGGTAAACAAGGACCCTCCCAACAATGCCGCGAATGGCAGGGAAGGGCAACAAGATTTGCCACCAAGAGAACAACAAGATACACCAAGGCAGCAACCCCCACTTCCACCCTGGCAACCCAGAATGTTCGAACCACTAGAGATCATCTGGAACATGACTTCAGAGGGTTTTATCCGACAGTGACAGAACCTGAGATTGAGGCAGATCACTTCGAGTTGAAGCTTGTTATGTTTAACATGATCAACACGTTGGGACAATTTGGAGGGGCTGCCACAGAAGATGCTCGGCAGCACTTGAGAGGATTCCTGGACATCTGCAGAGCATTCAAAATATACAGGTTCCATCAAGACGTACTGAGGCTGAGATTATTTCCCTATTCACTGAGGGATAAGGCAAAACAATGGTTAAACAATCAGCCATCACGATCATTCAAAACATGGACAGAGTTGTGTAAAGATTTTCTGGACCGATTCAGCCCGTCCAATGTCACAGACAGACTGCGAAACGAGATAACAACCTTTCCACAAGGGGATGACGAGCCGATGTATGAAGCATGGGAGCGGTACCAGCAGATGCTAAACAACTGCCCGCTACATGGTTTTCCGGCTTAGACAAATGTATCAATGTTCTACAACGGGGTGAACTACCCAACACAGATGATGATTGATGCCTCAGCCAATGGAATCATCCTTGACAGACCACCAGAGGAGGCACTATGGATTCTGAACCAAGCTGCCAAGAACGACTACAAGTATCCAACAGCCCGTCGAGGCGGCGTTAGGCGACCAATCACTGTGAACGAGGTAGAAGCCTCAGAATCTATCAATTACCGCCTTGACAAGCTAACAGCGCTGGTCATGAGCATAGTGAAACCTGCTGGGAAAGTCTATGAGGTAAAGGTTGTGGAGCCGTTCTGTGACGAGTGTGGGGGCAACCATGATTCCTCTAATTGCATCACATCTGCTATGGAGCCAGGACTTCTCTCCATATCACTTACTGTGACAGAAAAAGTTGCAAGAGCAGAGTGCCGCCGTGGCAGCGGAAGTTGCCGCCGCCTCAATCCGCCATTACCCGCCAAGGCAGCAGATCGTGGCAGCGCAAAACTCACTTGACCTATTCAACGCAGTTTCACACTAAGCAGCAGCATAACCCTGCCCTCTCTATCAACCTGATCACTTCCTTATTATTACTTGTGCTTTTATTTTACTTTTCTTCTCAAACAACCACCTTATTTGTGCATTTACTTTTCTTGTGCAGGAATAACAATTCGAATCAAGCTGTCCAATCCCTATGGGAGATGATATCTTATATACTATAACTTGACAGGAGTGTGCACTTGCGCTCATAAATAGAGAACACCCAAATGCTATACATGTTCAGAAGCTAATTTTGATATAGAAAGAAAATTATGTGTAAACTCAGGAACATAAAGGATATTATGAATGACATGAGAGGGGGTTAATTCAACAGAACCAACATGAGTGAGGGGAACCTTTTTACCATTTGGAATACGCACAGAACGAGGAACTAAGGCACAAGAAATTGGATTTACCAAGCAATAAAAATCAAATGAAATGTTGTCAATTGCTCCAGTGTCCATGATCCAGTTGCGAACATTACGAGAAACGAAATGGTGATTCATACATGCCATGTTGACAGAAGGATTCTGAGGCACCAAATGCAGCAAAGCTAGAATCCAATCATAATGTTCTTGAGACAGTGGTGGAGCCATAGGAGAATCGGAAGGAGATGAAGTCATTTCAGGACTAAACGAAGCTATGCGAGAGGTGGTACGAAAAGAAATTATCAAGTGGCTTGATGTTGGAATTATTTATGTCATCTCGGATAGTAAGTGGGTGAGCCCTGTGCAATTCGTACCCAAGAAGGGAGGCATAACTGTGGTGACCAACAAGGACAACAGCTAATCCCAACCAGGACTATGACCGGTTGGAGGGTTTGTATGGACTACCAGAAGCTTAATAAAGCTACCCGAAAGGACCACTTCCCCTTACCCTTTATTGATCAAATGTTAGATAGATTAGCGGGGAAGCCTTATTATTGTTTCCTTGATGGTTACTCAGGTTACAATCAAATTGCAATTGCACTGGAAGACCAGGAGAAGACAACCTTCACATGCCCATACGGAACATACGCCTTTCGAAGAATGCCATTTGGATTATGCAATGCACCAGCAACTTTTCAACGGTGTATGATGGCAATATTCTCGGATATGGTGGAAGATTTACTTGAGATCTTCATGGATGACTTTTCCGTCTTTGGAGACAGTTTCAACGATTGCCTATGAAATTTGAAGAAGGTGCTCAAAAGATGTGAGGAGGCAAACCTTGTATTGAACTGAAAGAAAAATGCCACTTTATGGTGGATGAGGGCATAGTGCTGGGACACAAGGTCTCCTGCTGCGGCATAGAAGAAGACAGAGCAAAAATCGAAGTTATCGAAAAACTGCCGCCACCCACCTCAGTCAAGGGCATTAGAAGTTTCTTGGGACACGCTTGGTTTTATCGTAGATTTATTGTCAATTTTTCTAAAATTACTAAACCCATGTGTCTCTTGTTGGAACAGAATAGATCATTTGACTTCAATTCTGAATGTACTGAAGCATTCAAGACGCTAAAAGAGAATCTGGTAACAGCCCCAATAGTGCAGCCACCAGACTGGAGTTTGTCGTTCGAGATAATGTGTGACGCTAGTGACTATGCTGTTGGGGCAGCACTAGGGCAGCAGAAGGAGAAACTCGTCCACATTATATATTATGCCAGCAAGACTTTAAATGATGCCCAGATAAACTACACCACAACAGAGGAGTTGCTAGCGTTGGTGTTCGCCTTTGACAAGTTCAGACCCTACATACTTTGAACAAAAGTGGTGGTCCATACAGATCATTCAGCACTAAAATATATGTTCACCAAGAAGGACGCAAAACCACGATTGATACGTTGGATTCTGCTGTTGCAAGAATTTGATATAGATATCAAGGACAAAAAAGGGACAAAAAACCAAGTAGCTGATCACTTGTCAAGACTGGAGATGGAAAAGGATCAAGACAACAACAAAGTTAACATACATGAGACTTTCCCAGATGAGCAGTTATTCACTGCCATCGGAACTGCCGCGACAGCCATGGTGACAGGTACACTTTCTGAGATCCCTTGGTATGTTGACATAGTAAATTACCTTGTTAGGGGTTTATTACCTCCTGAACTTAACTACCAAGCAAGGAAAAGGTTCCAAAATGATGCAAAACATTATTATTGGGCTGAACCTCTTCTATTTAAGCATTGTGCATATCAGATCATCAGGAGATGCATACCACAGGAAGAATAGAAAGAAGTGCTCTACCACTGCCATGCTGCTCCTTGTGGAGGACACTTTGGAGGAAACAAAATTGTTGCCAAAGTTCTTCAATCTGGTTTCTTTTGGCCTACACTGTTCAAGGATGCACAAGCCTTTTACAAGAATTGTGACAAGTGCCAAAAGACTGGAAACATCTCTAGAAGGCATGAGATGCCCCTGCAGAACATTCTCGAAGTCGAAATTTTCGATGTTTGGGGAATCGACTTCATGGGACCATTCCCAGCTTCTTGTGGGAATTTGTACATACTGTTGGCAGTAGACTACGTGTCCAGGTGGGTAGAGGCTATCACCATGCAAAAGAATGATGCCAAGACCGTGCAAAGATTTCTCCACAAACATATCTTCATATGGTTTGGCATCCCAAGGGCAATCATTAGTGATGAGGGTAGGCACTTTGACAACAGGGTAATTGCTAGTGCGTTGAAGAACTATGGAGTTAAGCACAGGATTGCAACAACATATCACCCTCAAACCAATGGGCAAGCTGAGATCTCAAATAGAGAAGTGAAGAACATCCTAGAAAAGATGGTTAAACCAACTAGGAAGGACTAGTCTCTTCACTTGAATGATGTATTATGGGCATACATAACTGCATTTAAGACACCATTGGGAATGTCACCCTACCGCCTCATCTACGGAAAAACTTGCCACCTACCTGTCGAGATAGAACATAAAGCATACTGGGCTATCAAGACAGTTAACTTGGACTGAGACAAAGCAGAGCAGAAAAGGCTACTGGACTTAAATGAAATTGAGGAAATTCGAGCCATGACCTATGACAACGCCAGAATTTATAAGGACAAAACAAAGAAGTGGCACGACAGAAAACTGCTGCCACGAGAGTTTAACCCAGGGTAGAAGGTGTTGTTGTTCAACTCTAGGTTGAAGCTTTTCCCAAGAAAGCTAAAGTCTAGGTGGTCTGGACCCTTCCAAGTAGTCCAGGTTTTTCCTCATGGTGTCGTCACAATCAGATCAATCAAGGACGGGCACCAATTCAAAGTTAATGGTCAAAGGCTAAAGCACCATTAGGGGACTGAAGCCCTAAGAGAACAGGAAGTAGTTACTTTTGGAGATGCCCCTCAAGGCATCCCTAATTTAACTTAGTTTTATTTTATTTTTATTTATTTTCATTGCTTTAGGAAATAAGAATTTAATATTTTTTTTTATTTTAGTTTCAGGTAAATAAAAGAAGCAGAGTAAAGAGAAAGAATGAACCAGCCCACAACGCACACAACAACCCAAGAAGCCCAATGGTAACAAGGCTGTCGTGACAGCCGGTCACCAACTGTCGCGGCAGACGCGTAAATACAGCTTGTCCCCGCGCTGTCGCGACAGACACACAACAGACGCACAGAAGACATGGAAACGCGTAACAGATGAGTCAAGAAATCGCGTGACAGCTGGCTCCGTTTTTCACACCACCCGTTATGGCTTCAACGGGCAGAATCCCGTTCTATATAAACCACCACCTCCATTTCATTTTTCACCTCATTCTCTTCTCTCTACTTTGTTTCCAAGCATTTTAGCTTTTCAAGTTTTTTTTCTTTCATTGCTACAGTATACTTACAATGATGACGAGATCGACCAATAGAAGTGCTGCCTCCACATCTGTCGCGGCAATCTCCACTTCGAGCCACGGTAGAATTCATAGAAGGTTCGCCTCGGCAGATTTAGAGAAAAGATATTATGATTCTTTTCAGAAATGGGAAATGTGGGAGGAAAGAGGCTTCACCTATACAAAGAAGACAGGAGATCTAGCGCTCGAAGGGTTCATTGCCAAACGGATCATTGCATTAAAGTGGCAGATGTTCGCGACACAACCTGAGGAGATGAACGTTACACTTGTCTGCAAATTTTATGCTGCCGTCACATCCAAGGATGCCACAACAACCACTATTAGGGGTAAGGAAATCTCTCTCGAGCCAGCCTACATCAATACTCTATATGGCATATATGTGGGCAGAAAAGAGGATACACACAACAGGTTTATCAGCAATCTGTCGCCGACAGACTATGACAGCATCATGGCAGACCTGACTGAAGAGGGCACCAACTGGAACGAAGATCCAAAACATAGGTGGACGGTGCGAAGAACCCAACTCACACCTACTCCAAACTGTGGAACCACTTTGTGAAAATGCGTCTCATGCCAACGTCTCATAACACAACAGTGGACCGACAGAGGCTTGCCCTCGTACACTCCATCATTAATGAACGTCAGATCAACGTAGGCAAATACATCCTCGATGGCATCCATGATTGTGCATTAAGAGGAATGGGACCCCTCTTCTTCCCATACCAAATCACATCCCTCTGTCGAGCTAACAATGTGCCCGAAATTGATGAAGACGTGAAGATCCAGGGTAAGGGGTGGACGCAGCAGAACATCTACAGCTTGATGGAACTGAAGGCAGCCACTCCAATGGCGTATGTTGATCCCTCTGCCACGATAGACCTGACGACAGAACCAGATTCCGCAAAACCTGTCGCGGTAGAGCCCGAGCAGACAGAACCTGCACAACTAGAAGCCACCTCCTCCAACCAAATAATTCAACTGCTGAAAAAGATGGAGGCGCGACAATTGTGATTCATGGAGTACATGAGGGACTTCACCACTGCCATGGTAAACTTTATTAAAGTTGAACTGAATTATCCAAATGTGAAGTTTCCCTCTTTTCCAGAAACTCTTCTTTCTGCCCCAGCACCTGCTGCCTGCCCTAAGACGCCCACACCAACACCTGCCTTTGTTTCACCATCTACCACAGCCAGAGACGGCGATAGACGGTCTGCCACTCCTCGAGGAACCAAACGAAAGGAACCACTGCCAGAAATAGACCTAAAATATTTTGAAGGTTTCTCCTCCTCCTCAGTCTGGCAGGATGACTCGGACTCCGAGCCCTCTGTCGTCTGAGAGATATCCAAAGACTTCCCTCCGATGAAGAAGAAAAGGCTTGACATTGAAGTTGAGGGACCCTGCCGCGATAGAGCAGGCGGCAGCCGCAGCAGCAGTAGTGATAGTGAGCTCGAGGTCTTGGACAAGCCCCTAAAAATTTCACCCACTAGAGTCCAGCCACCTCGAGAGGCAAAGAAGAAGGTAGCCTCACCCTCTCCAACTCCAAAGCCAGCCTCTGTCATAAAAGTAATTGCCCGATGACAGCTCTGCATCGACAGCAGCAGTGACGACAACTCTTCAATTTAAGTTCTTTAACTTTTCTGTCGTCTGTTTTTTTTTCTTCTATATTATGATGTTTTTATTTTTCTGTTTTGTGTCATGCATGGAGGACATTGCAACCCTTGAGTTTGGGGGTAGGCATTCCTCTTAATTATTATTAATGAACTTATTTTAATTTGTGTCATTTTTGTGTCAAAAAAATTGGCTTAAGTCTTTGAACTGATTTTACCTGCCGCGGCATTCTCTGTCGTGACAATATCTTTAGAGTGTTTTAGGAAGTATTTAGAGCCTTACTATAGTTCTGAGCTCTTAAAAACACTTTTGTGACTTATATGCTGTTAATACTTTGTTAGCAACTTAGAGTAGGAAGCTTAACTACTTGAGTTAGAAAACTTAGAATTAGTTTACTCCTAAAGGTGCCTAACACTGGCTCTAGGACATTAAACTAGAAGAACTTCTAGAGGTGCGTAACACTGGCTTTAGGAAATTTAAACTAGAGGTGCCCAAAAAACCGGCTCTATAAAAATAGAAAAACTTTAGAAATCAAGCTAGAGGTGCCCGAAATTGGCTCTAGTTAAGAATAATTTTTGAAGTAAAACTCAAGTAAGTAAAGTAACTATTCTGGTTGTTAAAGAGTCTAAGCTCATATTTGTTCACAAAACATGCACACACTCACACAAGAATTAAAGTATTGCTCCGATTAAATCCATAAACATTCAAAAGGATATTGATCTTGATGGTGAAGGTGTTGTAGGTAATGATTGTTCATTGAGTTAAGCCAAAGCTAAAAAGATTCATTTTTAGTTAGATTGTATTTTCTTGAGGACAAGCAATAACTTGAGTTTGGGGGTGTGTTGAGTGCATAAATGTTCTATATTTTAACCCTCATTTACCCATATTATTGATGCACTCAAGCATGTTTAGTTGCATTTGAGGATAGATTTTGTATAAACATCACAAATGGAAAATATTGCACAGATACTACTGATTTTGGTATGTTCTTGCAGGTACCTGTCGTGGCAGTATCCAGGGCAGCAGAGGAACAGAAGATAACAGCAGAGCTGGAGTGAAGGATTGCAGGAGACAACCTACTTCAACACTGTCGTGACATCTGCCGTGGCAGAAGAGGCGATAGTGAAGACTATGGTGATGGAAAATGCGAAGTGGAGTTCGATCGATAGAGCATCTAAAGCCTGATTTTTGTGGACCACTTGCATAAATGTTGGAGCCCAGAAGCACAAGGAAGGCCTTGCCCAAAGTTTGAGGAAAAAGTCAAAGCAAGAAGATAGGACGAATTAAAAGACATCTACTTAGAGATTTAGTCTTAAATAGAGTTGTACTTTAATTCAAACTAGTATTCTTGGCCATTAAGAAAACTCAAGTCCAAGGCCTATATATATATATGAATGTAATTCGACAAGGCAAAGGATATCTAGCTCCTAGTTGTCTTCCCCCAAAACCCTATTCGTTTATCTCTCTCCATCATGTTCTAAACTTCCCCTAGGGCTAAGGGTTGATCTTGTAAGGTAGTTGTAAGGATTGTACTATTTCTTAGGATTTTTTTCTGTTCAATTGATAAAAGCTTCAAGTTTATTTACTCTGGTTTCAACATCTCATAAGAGTTTCGGGAGAGCATTGTGAGGTTATTCATTTACTTAATATCGAGAGAGTTAAGTATATGAATGGAGTAAATACGAGTTTTCCAGTTTATGGTTAAACCATCTTGGCCTAGGGATAGTTACAAGGTTAAGTGACTAAAGAAGAATTCACAAACATCGGTGTTCATCCTTCGATTCACGTCGGGAGGTATCATCCAAGACGTGTTCATCGACAGAACTTGGACCTAGGGATACGACAAGTCACAACATGGGTTCTTGCCAAACTTGAAGTACAGAGTTGTTGGCCGCTGCCGCGACAACAATAGACCGCTGCCGCGACAGGTGCTGTCGCGATAGGCGCAACGACAGAAGCAACAGAAGTTCCTTTGAACAGTGCAATACCTGCACTATGAGCAAATCAATACCAACCTATTCTCTCAATCTGATTTCCTCGTTTACTTTAGTTTATCTTCAAGTTTTCCAACATCACCTTATTACAATTATTTCTTTTCTTGTCCAGAGATTTAAGGATAGAAGTATTTCTAGTCCCTGTGGAGACGATATCCGATACTTCGTATCACTTTATTACTTGCGACGTGTATACTTGCACCTAATTGCGATAGACTCTTTTACACACAACATCAGCTCTCCTGATGTTCAAACAACTTCCTCTTTTAGTTTCCAGCTTTCTCTTCTTCTGCCCTCTTTGCTGCCTCGACGGCATCTGCCTGGGCGGGTACCTACGCATAGGGAGAAAACGAACTTGAGAAGTATCATATATATATAATCAATTAAATTCATCAAATACGGCAGAGTATCTAATGTATGCTATTTTGTGTATGTTACCTACTAAATGCAACCTAACTATATTTAAGAACTATACTTAGATTGGTTGTGACTCGGAGGAGCTATCATCATCACCGGCTATGATTACTCTTTTCCGTGCTGTCATCTTGAAGCACTTGGCCGCCCTCGACAGCTATTGGCGGAAGGTCGGCTGGGTTGGGCTTTTTGCGTTACTTCTCATTTGCCGTCTTCTTCACTGTCTGGGCAGTCTTCGGTGGTGGAGTGTGTTCTCTTGGCACCTGGGGAGAAGGATAGTTCAAGCTTCCTTATGACTCATCGAACCGTGTCTTGCCATACCGAGTCGTCTGATAGAAAGTCATTGAGGTTGGCTGAATCGGATGATCCTAATGCGTCGACTGCTGCCCGTGACGCCCGCCCTTGTTCTCTAATTGGGGTTGCCGCTGTTTATCTTCACGATTGTCGGATATGGAGAGGACTTCGGTGGCCATGGCTGCTCGAGAGGCTTGAGGCTCGCTTGAGATGGGGGTTGTCAAAGTTGCGGAGGCTGTTGGATGTGTTGTTGAGGCAGAAGGTGCGACGATTGTGTCTGGTGCTGCTGGGGCAAATATCTCGGCCAAGAACTCTAGAATGTGGGCAACTGGGAACTTCTCCTTGATGGTGGTTACAGTGGCGTTGTTGAAGTTTCGGATGTAAGCCATGAAAGTTAGCTGGTGGCGTTCCATTCTATCCAATTGTCCTACCAAGCCACCGATGATGGTTGCCGGGGCGGGTTGCTAAAATTGTTACTAAATGCCCATTTCTGACGCCTGGGCATAATTTTCCGGAGTAGATGATGTGATCTCCATTTTCTTGAGGATTATTTCCGTCCTCCACCCGGTTCTTTTTTGTGTCATGGTGTCGGTTGGGGTGGCTGCAACATGTGCTTTCTCGCACATCGTCGTGATGTGGTTGGGGAAGTAGAGTTGCCACTTCGTTTTCTGTGCACACTCATAAATTTCATTAGCAATAATCGAACTCACATGTATATACCTTTTGTTGATAATGGAGTGGATGAGCGCTAATCCCGGCTTGTCAACGGTGAAGTTGTGGGCAGCAACCTCTCTTCACGAATGTGTTCCAAAGTTTGGCCTCGGGCAGCAAATTCCACCGGTTGATGGTGCCTCTATTTCTGCCCTCATTCCAAAATCCAAACTGTCCCCGGTATGCAGAGTTCTTCCTTCAATGCCTCGTAACTATCCGATGTGAGAGAGGAAAGGAACTCTGCGTGCTGATCTTCGCGAATGTGGAGGCCGTAGTATAAGTTGATCTTGTCTTCGTCGATTAAAACTGGCCGCTCACGGACAATCATTGTCGGCACGTCCTCCGTCGGCCCATGGGCATAGTACTCGCGCACCATAGTTTGGTTTGCCGGCTTTGGTTGCTGGGAAAAGATTTGCCACCGTTGGTGCGCGATTTTAGCGTATATGAACTGTTCGAGCCCTAGATTCCTCTTCATTGGCTCGTAGAAAAATCCTTGCTCCTCCCACATCGATCATTCTTTGAATTTCTCGTTGTGGCGGGCTTTAATATCTGGTGTGGCAAAACAGTTGAGAGATTCCTCTAATTCTGCTTGGGCAACACGGCGGCGGGGGTTCTTGCCATTCTTTATATTGGGTTTTAGGGTTTTTGTGCGAAGCAAGTTGTGAGAGTTTGAGAATATGTAGAAAAAGAAAGAAATATGAAAGCAAGGGAAATCTATGAAACAATATGCAAGAGAGAGTAAATAAGAGTGAATAGTAAAAAAGGGCTTAAATAGGAGTGAAAGGGTATGTCGCTTCATCTGCCGAGATAGCCGTTGCCCGGGCAGAGAGCCGTTGGAACGGAACGGGCTTCTTGGAACGGCTAGTCTGCAACGACTAGTTTCAGTGGGAAGCAACGTCTGTCTGTCGCGGTAGATTTGGCGGGCGGGCTAGAATGGGTGATGGATTTGAGCTTTCCTCTTCTCTCTTCTCTTGGTCTATTGTTCCTCCTAAAAAAAGAAAACTGAAATAAAAATTATTAATGCATAAATGCTAAATTTAAGTCTACTTCCTAGAAAATCAAAAATGTGTTTGCAAAATAAAACAAATGCAAGAAATTTAAATCTAAGTCCTAAAACAAATAAAATAAAATAATTATGTTACTCTAGGAATGCATGGGCATGCATCTCCTAAAGTGAGGACTCCCTTGTTTATTCGAGCTTGAGGAGGGTCATTTCTGACACTTCTTGTAATCCACCCGCACCCTCCATCAAGTGACTATCTTGCCCATAAAAGGGTGGACCATTGTGTTTGCAACTACTTGCTTTTGCATTATCATGGTAGAGGTTCCTTTCTTCCTTGTTCCCTTGTAGTCCATGTGTACCTTCCACCTTGTTGTTTTTCCCTGCTCATATTCCATTAGCGAAGTATCGTCATCTTGTTGCTCCCCTATGTGGTCTTTCAATTGCCCAAGCAAAGGTAGATGAGAGCAATCTACAAATTCCTTAGCTGCCGAGGCAGGTGTAGCTACCGAGGCATAGCTCTGTTTAGGTTCCTTAGTCCTTGATAGGGCAATCTGTTACATAGGCTCATCAATGTGTTCTTTGTATTTCTCCGCGTCTTCTTACTTCGGGATGTCAGTGTCCATGGGACGTAGTTGTTGGTGATCAGTTGTTGCCGAGGCATCATTTTCAGCCATTGTATTAATGGCGACCGAATTGCTCAAAAGTGCGTCCACCTTGGCGATTCTTGCGTCCATAGAAGGTGGCAATTCTTAAGTGAATGCAATGAAAGCTTGAAGCGTGTTTTCCAAGGATTTTGATTGCTCTTGAGGAGGACTACATTGCCAGGGCATGTCTACTGCTGTGGCAGCAAAATTTTCATGGTAGGAAAAATTTTGAGCTTGTTGGTTGTACCATGAATAACCTTGTTGTTGGTCCCATCTCGGTTCGTCCATGTATTCACCGAAAAGATGTGGGCAACTTTCGAACTCATGATTTCCTTCACAAAAATTGCAAGAATTTTCCCACATCAACTCTCGAGTGGTTTTTCTTGACATGTTGATGCCCTTGAACTTGTATTGCACCTGAAATATTTTTTTTCAAACAAAAGAAAAACTGAATAATGCAAGAAAATAAAGATAAGTGCAAAAAAATAAAAACAAAAGTTGTACGCCAATTCCTGACAAGGGCGCCAAAAACGTGTTACGTGCAAGTATACACGGTGCCAAGTTATAGTATTTAAGATATCGTCTCCACAGGGATTGTGACAACCTTTGGAATTCACCTTTCTGCAGAAATAAAATAAAACACAAATATTAGGAGTTGGTTTTGATTGAGGCTAAAACTAAAGCAAGTAAAATAAATTGAGATATCAGAGTGAGAGAATGGGTCGGTATTGGATGTTTCGTAGTGTGGAGAATTGATGTACTGTCTCGGCACAGTTTCGTTGATCAACTTAACAACCTCATCCACCGCCCACAAGTATGCCTCGGCAGGCGCCTGCCTCGGCAGAGATGTGTGAGATCGCTTGGGCAGTTAAGCGATGATTCAACGTTCGACAAGGCTCCCTTCTATGACTCCATCTTCTCTCGAAGCTTGAAGTACTATTGGCGAACACGTCTTGGATGATACCTCATTGCGTGAATCTAAGGGTGAACACCAATCGATTCTGGATCCTCTTTTAGTCGTTGAACTTCTTATCTTATCCCTATACCGAAGTAGCTTTACCCTATGGTTGGATAAAACCGTGTTTACTCGTTTCGTGAGTTCAACTCTCCCGATATTAAACAAATAGATTGCCACCCTCTTCTCTCCCGATAAAGATTGCAACAATGAAGAACCAAGAGTAAACAAACCTTGAATTTTATTGCAAAACTGAAATCCTAAACGAATACAACAAAACTCTCACAACTACTACACAACCAACCCTTAGCCTTAGGGAAGGTTTAGAACATGGTGGGTTTGGACGGCACTAGGGTTTCGACAAGAAGAAGTTTCTTTCTAATCTTAATTGTGTTCTCTCCTTCAAGTCAATTACATATATATAGGGGAGGAGCCTAGGCCTAAGTAGTTTAGGATACGAATATTAGTTAAAATATAATTACAACTCATTAAAAGATCATTAAATCTTCCTAGATTCCCGTTTGAATTTTTCCAACTTGACTTTGACCGGGCTTTTCTTTGTCTGCTGGGCTCCAATGCACGTGCAAGTGGTCTCTAAAAATCGGGCTTGATGAGCTCTTTCTATCGTGTACCATTTTGCCTTTTTCCACTCTTCCTTGAAGTGCTGCCTCGACGACAAGTAGTTGACTGCCTCGGCGGGGGTATGGACTGGTGTGGAGGGGTTGGCATAGCTCTACATTCTTGTTCTTTCCTCCTCAATCAGCTCTCCCGATGATCAAACAGCTTCCTCTTTCAGTTTCCAGCTTTCTCTTCTTCTGCCCTCTTTGTTGCCTCGGCGGCATCTGTCTGGGCGGATACCTACGCAAAAGGAGAAAACGCACTTAAGCAGTATCATATATATATATATATAATCAATTAAATTCATCAAATAAGGCAGAGTATCTAATCTATGTTATTTTGTGTATGTTACCTAATAAATGCAACATTACTATACTTAAGAACGACATAATTGAGTTGAACTAGGGTATAAATATAAGACTTTTGCCCACTTAACAAGGTTACTTGCTCAGTTGTTAAAATTGCGAGAACATTTTCGAGATTACCATATAAAGATAATTCGTCTTGATAATGCTAGGGACATGTCATTTTATATGCAACATCATTAATTCGCAACAGACCAATAAATTATCATAAGTTCTCCCTATTACACATGGTTTTTGGTCAGGAACCAAATATTTCTCATCTTATAATTTTTGGATGTGTGGTATATGTTTTAACTGTTCCATCACAACGCACAAAGATAGGTTCTCAAAAGAGGTTGGGAATATATATCAGATTCGAATCCCCTTCGATAATTAAATATCTCGAGCTTTAGATGGGGAATTTATTTACAGTTCGATTTGCTGACAATCATTTTAATGAGTTAATTTTCCCAACATTAGGGGGAGAAAATAAATAGCTGGAAAAAGAAATAAATTGAAATGAATTATCATTCTCTCATTTTGATCCATATACTCAACAAATGTGACTAGAAGTTCAAACGATAATTCATTTACAAAACTTAGCAAATCAATTGGCAGATGCTTTTGTTGACCCTAAAAGAGTGACTAAGTCACAAATACTAGCTACGAATGCTCCGATTGAAAATTGATGTCCCCGAAGGACAAACTCTAGTTGCTAATGAGTCTAACTCACGCCTGAAGCGTGGTAGACAAGTAGGTTCCAAAGATAAAAATTCTCGAAAAAGAAAATGAGCTATATCTTATGATGGTTTGAACGAGGAATCAACGAATTATGAAAATCTGAAGAAGATATTAAAAGGTCACCAAAAGAGACATTAGACGTGACTCAGGTGTCTGATAATAAAAAGATCTCAGTAAATTATGTCATGTTTGGTAATAAGTGGAATCGAAATCAAATCGACATCAATAATACATGT
Source organism: Hibiscus trionum (assembly GCA_030270665.1). Lineage (NCBI taxonomy): Eukaryota > Viridiplantae > Streptophyta > Magnoliopsida > Malvales > Malvaceae > Hibiscus > Hibiscus trionum. Next base: position 7,781,605 of record BSYR01000046.1, read on the forward strand.
GCATGCAATATAGCACTAGAGATTTTGGATGATGATGTGGATCATGAACCATTGTCAATTGGACAATATAAACAAAGAAATGATTGGCCAAAATGAAAAGAGGTAATTGAGGCGAAACTAAAATATTTTTCAAAAAGAGAAGTATTTGGGCCCATAGTTCGTACATCGGAATGTGTAAAGCCCGTGGATATAAATGAGTCTTTGTGAGAAAGAAAAAAGAAAAGGGGGAAATCACGAGATATAAAGTTTGTTTGATTGCACAAGGATTCTCACAATGACCTATAATTGATTATAAGGAAACATACTCCTCTGTGGTGGATGCAACTAATTTTAGATTTTTAGTCTGACAATAAAAGACTTAGTTTCTGTCTAATGGAAGTTGTTACATCCTATTTGTATGAGCCTCTTGATAATAACATTTACATGAATCTTCCAGAAGGATTTAGACTGCCAGAAGCAGTTAATTCAAGTTCTCGAGAACATTATTCAATCAAATTGAACATTAATGGATTAAAACAATTTTGGGCGCATGTTGTATAATCACCTCAGTGAATACGTTTTAGCGAAAGGCTATAAGAATGATTCAATTTCCCCGAACATTTTTTAAGAGGTTTAGCTCTGGATTTGTTATTATTGTTGTGTATGTTGATGTTTTAAATATCATTGGGACTCATGAAGATATCTCACTGACAATAAAATCCTTGTGCATCAATCAACATACAAAGAAAAATGTTAAAAGAGACTTTACATGCATAACACACAATCATTGAGCACGAAGCAAAGCCGAAAATTAATTGTTATCTATCAAATCTTAATTGGTCAAGGAGTAATATCTAAGGGTTACGAGACCATTGCCTTTAGATCATTCAAAACTTGATGCCTCTCCAAATCATGTAAATAATTGCTATGTACGTGACAAAGCCGAAATATTTGTTTGGCTAAACATATCTATAAAATATTTGAATTTCTTTCACAAGATAAGATGCAATGTAACGCCCGGGGTTTAGGGCCCGGAAGATACTCGGGTTCGGGCGTTGGGTTAGGCCGGTTCGGTTTAAACAAGTTTTGGGAAAACCTATTAAATGGCCAAATTTTTAAAGTCTTTAAAGAAAAAAAGGGTATCTTGGTAAAACGTAGATAAATGGGATTTAGAGAATAGGTTTTGGGTCAAAAATAAAATATATTATTTCAACAATGCCATCCCTCCTTCTTCCCCCAAAGGTTTTTTCACGTTAAACTCCCAAAAACCATAGCCACAACCTATTTTTCATCCATCTTCACCATTTGGAGGTTCAAGGAGGTAAGCAACTTGATTTCTTAATCATCTTTTCATTTCAAACTTGCTAGTAACACTTTCTTTTCAAAAGAAGGGAGATTTCTCAAGTTTCTCCATTTGGGGAAAAAAATGGGGTCTTTGAGGGGTTTAAGCTTTTGATTAAAACAGTGGTTTGGGTAAGTTTTAAAGGAAGTTTTGAGTGTAAAATGGTATTAAGATATTGGGTTTAGCATGAAATCCTGAATTTTGTGAAAATGGGTGATTTTGATAAATGGGTATTTGGGTTTTGGCTTAGAAATGGTGGAGAAGGATTCCTAATGCTTTGGAGTTGTTGGGTTGATGTTTTTTGAGTGTTTGAATATGGTTTGGATGATAAATTGATGGGGATATGACTAACTTGAGGTTAGAGTATGTTTAAGGATAGTTTGGGTTAGTTTGGAATAGAAATGAGATGCTTGTTGTTGTCGGATTTTGATGCTAATGATTTCAGCAAGTTAGAATGTTGAAAGATTTATTAATTCCTTGTTTTGGTTTGGGTAGAAGCAGCGGATAACGATTCGGGTCCTTCGGACGTCACATCGGGAGTTGCGGAAGCTTGAAGGATGATCGTTAGCTTGTTTGGGTTTGTGAGCTGGTCAGTGGAAATGTTTTGATGTTTAAAATGATTCAAAGAGGTTTTCTTAAGGGTTTGGGTAGAGCCTTAAGGGCTAACCTAAACTCAAGTGTAGTTGCCTAATTTACCTTGTTTCACTAATTGTTGGTGTGTGCGGAAATTTGTGTTGTTGTGTGAAATGTGGATTGCTTTTACTCTTCATTCTAATGTTGTTGTGTAGTCGTAGTTGATGTCAAGCCTCACGTGATGGTTAGTCGTTGTATACGGTGATGTGTAATCCTACCGGTAGTGACTAGTAGATGAGTACGGTGATGTGTAGTCCCATCAGAAAATTGCTAGTTGTTGTGTACGGTGATGTGTAGTCCCACCGGGGTTGGTTGTGCTTGTACAAACCATGTTTCGTCTATGCTTGCATTTATTACATCTCTTTCTTAAATGGTTTTGCTTTTAAAACTAAGATATAAGTCTTAAACTGCATTGTTGTTGTGTTTTAGAGCTCCGCTCACTAAGCTTTTAAGCTTACGCTCTCTCTTTCCAACAATGCAGATCGTTAGAGGCTCCGGGAGGCAAGTGGGCAAGCGAGGAGTTCTTGGAGTTCTTGCTAGCTCAAAGTATGGTTTTACTAGTTGTAATAATGTTTAGACAATGGGAATACTAGACTTTTATGTTAGGGAGGTTGTGTTCAAACTCCTATGTTTGGCTTTGTTTAAGTTGCCAGCATGTTTTAAATGTTGACACCATGTTATGTTGAGTATTTGTTATGGCATTGGATAAATTGCTATGTGTTTTGACTTGTTGGTGTTTTTGAGCTAATAGTTCTTATGAGCTTTGGGTTTGAGATCCATTTTGTTGGGAGTATGCATGTTTGAAGTCGTATTTAGGGTGTTTTGCCTCTAGATTGTTTGTATAATAAGTTGTCATGTGGTTTGTGATGTTTTGGGGCATGTTTGGGGACGTTTGGAGATGCCAAAATATGTTTTCGGGCCAAACTGTGTCTAGGTGTTTCGGAACGCCTGATATGGTTTCCAAAACGGCCAAGCTCCCGAGGCATCCGTATCAGAACTGGGGTGATGTCGTTCCGGTACGTTTGGCCACTGGAGGCTCCTATTCCGGAACCAGGTGGGACCGTTCCGGAATGGCTTGGTGTTACTTTTTGAATGAAGCCCGTGTTTCGGAACGGACAGGCTTGTTTCGAAACGCAGGTAGTTAAAACGGTTAAAGGGCATCTTCGAGCGTTTTCAAATGTTGCGTTTTAGTCCCTAATGCTCTTATTCTTCCTAAATTAGTTATATGTGCCCCTTTGTGATGGTTTTGCCTCGTGAGCATGAAATTTGACAAATAAGCTACTTGGTAAGTATAAATTATCGTATGCCCTCTGAGTGGTTCGTATTTCGCTTCGCTTTTCTGCTGTTGCCTTCACACATATGATTAAAAGTGATATTTAGACAAGATAAATAAAATGAAAAAAATATAGGGTTGCTAATTGTAGTGAGGCATTAACGGGTTTCGCTTCGGTTTTCCCGTGTAACTCGTTCTGTTCGGTCTGTTGGCTAGGCCAGGACGAGGGGGTTACATTTGGTGGTATCAGAGCCTCGGTTACGAGGTCTCCTAGGAAGGTAAGGCAGGTAAGTTGGTTTGTTTGGTTTGTTTGCCATTGCACAGTGTATGAAAGCATGTTTTATTGTTCTTGTTGTTGGTTAAAGTTTAGTCGATTGTTCCCATTGCTAGGTGTTGTTATTGGAAAATGGTTTTGGATTAAAAGAGCTTGAGCACTCAGATCCTTGCCCTTGCTAACCTAATGTTTTCTTGTGTGTGATGTGTTTGTTGTTTTAGATTTTATCTTCATTATGGTAAGACCGAGAGGACGGCCTAAAGCGGGTGACCAGGCACCCGGGGATGTGCCTCCTGTTCCTCTTGCTCCCGATGGTAATGGGGCGGATGTAGGAGGTAATGTGCCTCAGGTCGGTGCGAATGTTGGAGGTGATGGTAATGGACCTCAAGCCGGTGCAAATGTTGGGGTAATGGAGCTCAGGTGGGTCACGGTCAGGCAGGTGCGGACATGACTCGTTTGATTCAGACTATAGTCAGGGCTTTTCAAACAGCTTTGGCCGGTATTCATGCTGCAGCACCACCTCAGGGTGCAAGGACTGGTTTACCCCTTGAGAGGCTTCGTAGTTTGGGTGGAGTTGAGTTCTGCGGTTTGACTCCCAAGGGTTCAGAGGCTTGTCTCGAGAGTACTACATGCATCTTAGGCCAGATGGAGTGCTCAGACACTCGTAAGTTAGGTTGTGTCGTCTCTTTGCCTTAGAGAGATGCGTATGCTTGGTGGACTACCGTTACTTCGGGTATGGCAGAAGTGGAGGTCACTTGGGAATTCTTCAGAACTACCTTTAAGAAGAAGTATCTTGGAGTCCGATATCAGGATGAGAAGAAGAGAGAATTTATGGCCTTGGTTCAGGGTAGTAAGACGGTGTCCGAGTATGAGGTTCAGTTTGTGAGGTTGAGCCAGTATGCTCCCGAGTTGGTTCCCAGTGAGAAGGAAAGATGTGAGCACTTTCGTTATGGTTTGACTAGGGATGTGAAGACTTATATGCTCGCTTCTGATTACACCGAGTTTGATGTTTTGGTCTCTAGGGCCAATGATATTGAGCAGAACTTAGGCTCGAGTACTCGTGCTAGTGGGTCCGATTCCAGAAAGAGACACGCGGATTTGGACAGAGATCATGCCAAGAGGCACAGAGATAGGAGATATCAGCCCGATTCGAGACATAGGGGCGGTAACCATGGGCGGGGCCATCAAGGCCAAGGAGCTGTTGTTCACACTACTGAGTGCACTAGATGCGGGAGACGCCATCCGGGCGACTGTATGGGTACCTTTGGGGTATGTTGGAACTGTGGTTCCCGAGATCATTTGAGGCGTAACTGTCCACACCCGGCTAGGGGCGGACTGGTGCCAGCTAGGGGATTTGAGCATTAGAGAGGCTGTGGGCGCGGTCGAGGTAATTTTCAGCCAAGGAACGATGGTCAGAGGAACTTAGCTCATGTGGTGGCAGTTCAGCTCGAGGGTGGAGGACCAGCTAGGGTGTATGCACAGCGAGAGGCTGGGAATGACACGGATGTCATCGCAGGTAATTTCTCGTTACAGTCTTTGACTTTGCTTTCCTTGATAGACTCGGGTTCGACACATTCGTACATTTTGGATGAACGTGCAAGGTCTTTAGGTTTACTGTACGAGTGGTTAGAGGTAGGTGTAAATGCTACTAGTTCTTTCGGTGAGACTGTGGTAGTTAGGAGGATGTATATGAGGTGTCCTTTGATGATTCAGGGCCATGTGTTTCCGGTTGACATGATGGAATTGTCGTTCTATGGTTTTGATGTGATTTTGGACATGGATTGGCTCGTAGAGCATAGAGCTAGGGAAGACTTTGAGACCAAGAGAGTCTCCTTGAGGCTTACGGATGATTTTGAAGTTGTAGTGGTTTGTGAGAACATTAAGTTTTTGTCCAATGTCGTTTCTACTTTAGAAGCTCAAAGATTGATGGATTCGGGTTGTCAGGCGTATTTGGCCTATGTGATGAATTCAAATATGAGTGAGGTTAGACCGCAAGACATCAGAACAGTTTGTGATTTTCCGAGTGTTTTTCCGGAAGAGTTGTCAGGTTTGCCTCCAGATAGGGAAGTTGAGTTTGCTATTGAGACGTATTTTGATTCTGCACCCGTGTCTATTGCTCCGTATAGAATGGCGCCGGAAGAGTTGAAAGAGTTGAAGACACAGCTTCAGGAACTTTCAGATAGAGGTTTCATTATGCCTAGTATTTCTCCGTGGGGTGCTCCGGCCTTGTTTGTGAAGAAAAAGGACGGCAATATGAGGATGTGTATAGACTATAGGCAGTTGAACAAGGTAACAGTGAAGAACATGTACCCTTTGTCTCGGATAGATGACTTGCTTGATCAGTTGAGAGGTGCTTCAGTGTTTTCGAAGATTGATTTGAGATACGGTTACTATCATTTGAAGGTAAAGGATGTGGACATACCGAAGACCGCCTTCCGTACACGATATGGGCACTATGAGTTCTTGGTGATGCCTTTCGGGTTGATTAATGCTCCAGCTACATTTATGGATATGATGAATCGAGTGTTCCACGAGTTTTTGGATAGGTTTGTGGTAGTGTTCATAGATGATATCTTAGTGTACTCTAGGACCGAGGAAGAGCATGATGAGCATTTGCGACTAGTGCTTCAGACTTTGCTTGAAAATCAGTTGTATGCCAAGTTGAGTAAGTGCGAGTTTTGGATTAAGGAGGTAGTCTTCTTAGGTCATGTGATCTTAGCCAATGGAATTAGTGTGGACCCCAAGAAGATAAAAGCCATAGTGAGTTGGACGCAACCGAAGTCGGTGACCAAAATCCATAGTTTCTTAGGCTTGGTGGGGTATTATCGAAGATTTGTCGAGGGATTTTCGAAGATTGCGGCACCCTTGACTAAATTGCTTCAGAAGAATGTCCCGTATGAGTGGTCAGATGCAAGACAACAAGCATTTGAGAGGTTGAAGAAAGCTTTGACCGAAGCTCCTATTTTGATTCAGCTTAAACCGGGGAAAGAGTTTGTGATTTACAGTGATGCATCGTATGTAAGTTTAGGTTGTGTGCTTATGCTAGAGGGTAAGGTTGTAGCTTCTGCTTCGAGACAGTTGAAGGTTCACGAGAAGAACTACCCCACTCATGATATAGAGTTAGCCGCAGTAGTGTTTTCTTTGAAGATTTGGAGACACCATTTTTATGGTGAGAAGTGCATTGTTTATACCGACCACAAGAGTTTGAAATACTTGATGACTCAGAGAGAGCTGAACCTTAGGCAACATAGGTGGATAGAGCTTCTTAAGGACTATGACCTTACGATAGAGTACCATCCGAGTAAGGCAAACGTAGTGGCCGATGCTTTGAGTAGAAAAGTGATAGTTGAGTTGCGAGCTATGTTTGCGAGATTGAGTGTGTCGTGAGATGACGGTTTGATAGCCGAGCTACAGGTTAAACCTTCGTTGGTTCAGTTGATTCGAGAGAAACAATTGCAAGATAAGTCTTTGGCACCTCACGTGCAAGATATAGCCGAGGGTAGGCCTACAGATTTCTGCTTTGGTGAGAACGGGATCCTATGTTTCAAGGATAGGATAGTAGTTCCAGAAGATGCCGAGTTAAGGTGTACCATCTTGAATGGAGCACATAACAATCCTTTTGCTATGCATCTGGGTAGTACGAAGATGTACCGTGGGTTAAAAGAAGAGCACTACTGGATTGGGTTGAAGAAAGATGTGGCCGAGTTTGTGAGTAAGTCTATGGTTTGTTAGCGAGTTAAGGCCGGGCATCAGTTTCCTTCAGGTTTGTTACAGCCGTTGAAGATTCCGGAATGGAAGTGGGAACGTATTACCATTGACTTTGTGTCGGGTTCACCCTTGACGCCTTCGAAGAAGAATTCAATGTGGGTGATAGTCGACAGATCCACTAAGTGTGCCCATTTCATACATGTTCATAGTACCTACACCTTAGATAAGTTGGTCGATCTGTACATCAGTGAGATAGGAAGATTGCATGGGGTACCGAAGTCAATCGTATCAGACCGAGATCCGAGGTTTACAGTTAGATTTTGGGAGTGTTTGCATCATGCCTTGGGTACTTGGTTGAACTTCAGTACTTCGTATCACCCGCAGTCAGATGGTCAGTCAGAGAGAGTTATTCAGGTGTTGGAGGACATGTTGAGGTGTTGCATCATCGACTTTCAAGGTTCTTGGCAGAAACACCTACCGTTAGTGGAGTTTGCATACAACAATAGTTATTAGGCTAGTATTCAGATGGCACCGTATGAAGCTCTGCATGGTAGGAGGTGTAGAACGCCTATTTGTTGGGCCGAGACCGGACAGAAGCTTGTACCGATGCCAGACTTGCTTAAGGGCACTATCGAGAAGGTAAAACTGATCTCTGATCGCTTGAAGGCAGCTTCAGACAGACAGAAATCGTATGTCGGTTTGAAGAGAAAGGAGATAGAGTATGCTGTGGGCGAAAAAGTGTTTTTGAAAGTCTCACCTTGGAAGAAGGTGATGAGGTTTGGTAGGAAAGGTAAGTTAAGCCCGAAATTCATTGGTCCTTATGAGATAGTTGAGCGAGTTGGTCTCGTTGCCTATATATTGAGACTGCCGACGGAGTTAGAGAAGATTTTTGATGTGTTCCACGTTTCGATGCTTCGGAAGTATAAATCGGATCCGTCTCATGTAATGCCAGTGGAAGAGATTGAGTTGAACCCAGACCTGCCATATGATGAAGAGCCGGTTGAAATTCTTGCTACGGATAGGAAAGTGTTGCGTGGAAGATCTATCGAGTTAGTCAAGGTTTTGTGGAGACACCGAGGTGTGGAAGAGGCTACTTGGGAGAGGAAGGAAGACATGGAAAAATAGTTTCCGTATCTTTTTCCGTCAGGTAATTTCGGGGACGAAATTCCTTAAGTGGGGGAGAGTTGTAACGCCTGGGGTTTGGGGCCCAGAAGTTACTCAGGTTTGGGCATTGGGTTAAGCTGGTTCGGGTTAAACAAGTTTTGGGAAAAACCTATTAAATGGCCAAATTTTTGAAGTCTTTAAAGAAAAAGGGGTATTTTGGTAAAACATAGATAAATGGGTTTTGGAGAATAGGTTTTGGGTCAAAAATAAAATATATTATTTCAAAAATGCCATCCATCCTTCCCCCAAAGGTTTTTCACGTTAAACTCCCCAAAACCATAGCCACAACCTATTTTTCATCAATCTTCACTATTTGGAGGTTCAAGGAGGTAAGCAACTTGATTTCTTAATCATCTTTTCATTTCAAACTTGCTAGTAATACTTTCTTTTCAAAAGAAGGGAGATTTCTCAAGTTTCTCCATTTTGGGAAAAAAATGGAGTTTTTGAGGGGTTTAAGCTTTTGATGAAAACAATGGTTTGGGTAAGTTTTAAAGGAAGTTTTGTGTGTAAAATGGTGTTAGATATTGGGTTTAGCATGAAATCCTGGATTTTGTGAAAATGGGTGATTTTGATAAATGGGTATTTGGGTTTTAGCTTAGAAATGGTGGAGAAGGGTTACTAATGTTTTGGAGTTGTTGGGTTGATGTTTTTGGAGTGTTTGAATATGGTTTGGATGATAAATTGATGAGGGTATGACTGACTTGAGGTTAGAGTGGGTTTGAGGATAGTTTGGGTTAGTTTGGAATAGAAATGAAATGCTTGTTGTTGTCGGATTTTGATGGTAATGATTATAGCAAGTTAGAATGTTGAAAGATGTATTAATTCCTTGTTTTGATGTGGGTAGAAGCAACAGATAACGATTCGGGTCCTTCGGACGTCACACCGGGAGTTGCGGAAGCTTGAAGGAGGACCGTTAGCTTGTGAGTGGAAATGTTTTGAAGTTTAAAATGATTCAAAGAGGTTTTCTTGGGGGTTTGGGTGGAGCCTTAAGGGCTAACCTAAACTCAAGTATAAGTTTGCCTAATTTACCTTGTTTTTCTAATTGCTGGTGTGTGTGGATATTTGTCTTGTTGTATGAAATGTGGATTGCTTTTACTCTACATTTTAATGTTGTTGTGTAGTCGTAGTTGATGTCAAGCCTCACATGATGGTAAGTCATTGTATATGGTGATGTGTAGTCCCACCGGTAGTGACTAGTAGATGAGTACGGTGATGTGTAGTCCCATCAGAAAAATGCTAGTTGTTGTGTACGGTGATGTGTAGTCCCACCGAGGTTGGTTGTGCTAGTGCAAACCATGTTTTGTCTATGCTTGTGTTTATTACATCTCTTTCTTAAATGGTTTAGCTTTTAAAACTAAGATATATGTCTTAAACTGCATTGTTGTTGTGTTTTAGAGCTCTGCTCACTAAGCTTTTAAGCTTACGCTCTCTTTTTCCAACAATGCAGATCGTTAGAGGCTCCGGGAGGCAAGTGGGCAAGGGAGGAGTTCTTGGAGTTCTTGCTAGCTCAAAGTATGGTCTTACTCGTTGTAATAATGCTTAGACAATAGGAATACTAGACTTTTATGTTAGGGAGGTTGTGTTCAAACTCCTATGTTTTGCTTTGTTTAAGTTGCTAGCATGTTTTAAATGTTGACACCATGTTATGTTGAGTATTTGTTATGGCCTTGGATAAATTGTTATGTGTTTTGACTTGTTGGTGTTTTTGAGCTAATATGTTCTTATGAGCTTTGGGTTTGAGATCCATTTTGTTACGAGTATGCATGTTTGAAGTCGTGTTTAGGGTGTTTTGCCTCTAGATTGTTTGTATAATAAGTTTCCATGTGGTTTGGGATGTTTCGGGGCAAGTTTGGGGACGTTTGGAGATGCCAAAATATGTTTTCGGGCCAAACCGTGTCCAGGCATTTTGGAACGACTGATATGGTTTCGGAACGGCCAAGCTCCAAGGGCATCCGTATCGAAACGGGGGTGGTGTCGTTTCGGTACGATTTGCCACTAGAGGCTCATGTTTCGGAACTATGCACGGTCGTTCTGGTACGTTTGGCCACTAGAGGCTCTTGTTCCGGAACCAGGCGGGACCCTTTCGGAACGGCTTGATGTTACTTTTTGAATGAAGCTCGTGTTTCGGAACGGGCATGCCTATTTTGAAACACAAGTAGTTAAAACGGTTAAAGGGCATCTTCGAGGGTTTCCAAATGTTGCGTTTTAGTCTCTAATGCTCGTATGCTTCTTAAACGAGTTATATATGCCCCTTTGTGATGGTTTTGCCTCGTGAGCATGAAATTTGACAAATAAGCTACTTGGTAAGTTTAAATTATTGTATGCCCTCTGAATGGTTCGTATTCCGCTTTCACTTTTCCGTTGTTGCCTTCACACATAGGATTAAAAGTGATATTTAGACAAGATAAATAAAATGAAAAAAATATAGGGTTGCTAATCGGAGTGAGGCCTTAAAGGGTTTCGCTTTGGTTTTCCCCGTGTAACCCGTTCGGTTCGGTCTGCTGGCCAGACCGGGACGAGGGGGTTACATGCAAGCTATCTTGTGTAGAGATAATGCAAAATTTATATATCAATCTAAAGGTTGATACATCAAATGTGAAAAAACAAAACATATTTCTTCAAAGTTTCGTCACTCATGATCTTCAGAAGAATAATATTCGATGAATCCTTTCAAGCAGTAATTTGAAAGATCTATTTACCAATGCATAGTCTACTTCAACATTTGAAGATTATATTCAAGACTAAATTATGAAGATTCAAAGATCTTATGTGATGCTTTCATGAGGGGGAGTAAATATGTGTTGCACTCTTTTCCCTTAACCGAGGTTTTGTCCCAATGGGTTTTCCTGGTAAGGTTTTTAATGAGGTAACATGTTATGCGTATCAAATATGTGTGTACTCTTTTTCCTTCACTAAGATTTTTTTCCGAACATGGTTTTTATCTTAGTAAGGTTTTAACGAGGCACATTATCTTCATGGATATCCAATGGGGTGTTATAAATATCTTTATTTAGGGTGGATATCCATATATTAAATGATACTTTAATGTACTTTATTAGGGTTTAATACCCATTGTAATTAGGGTTTGGAGAAAGCATTGTAGACAACCCTTTATTGAGAATATAATACAAGTCTCTCTCTTTCTCTTATCTTTGTAATTGTTCATCTCTCTTGTTCTTCTTTACTTTATTCACAACACTACAAAGGTTTTGATACATCTATGCAAGTGGACATTTAAAGCTCAACTTTATGACTTCCCAACGGCTCCAAAACATCCTCAACTATTATAAACGACTAGAATATCATTCCACACTATAAAAGCAAGCCAGAGACACTTGAAGATAGTTAGACAACACATCCAAACTGTAAAACCTAACTTGATTTTGATATAAGAAAGTGTCTAAGGACTTTTTGTAAAAGTAAATAAATTTTAAGTATTTCAAAATCTCACAAATTGACAAGCAAACTTGAACCAAAATGATTCTAAGTCATATAATTTTTCAAGCAAAATTTTTCTAAGTGTTACAGCCGAAAACCAACTTGTACGCCAAGGCGTATCAATACGCTATAGCCATATCGATACGGTTTTTTGGTTTTGGAATTTTAATCGAAAAAAAGTGTATCGACACGGTTATACCCGTATCGATACAGTATTTTACCTGGGCTTAACTTTAAGGCATAGCGTACCGATATGGTAGTCCCCGTATCGATACAGTTTGATCTGATTCGATAAATCTTCGCATTTAAAGTTTTTTATTGTTGCTTGTGAATTATGATTTTAGAAAACTTCAAACGGTCGTTAGACCGTGCCGATACGCCCATATAGAATATCGATACACTTTTTACAAAAGTTTTCTTCAGGATTCCAGTGAGCAGAATTTGTATCGATACGGTCATAGAGTATAGATGCGTCCCTATTTTTACACTATACCTGTACCGATACGCCCTTACGCGTATCGATGCGCCTCTCTTAAATATGCACAACGACTCTTTCTATTTTGAGACAAGTATCGATACGGTTGTTCGAGTACCGATACGGTAGGTTGCATAAGTGCATTTATTGCGGGGAAAATGAAGCCCAACGACTCTATTGATGATCTCAATCACCAGAACAGCTAGAAATCAGTGCAATGGTATATAAACAAGCCTAAAAAGATACATAAACAACTATTGAACAAACTTGCAACAATCCAAGCACATATCCAAACCCTAGAGCTCTTAAAGTCAAATCCTTGTACCCCACTTGTTTAATCCTCAATTGTATTATCTTATTTCAAGTTTGGGAGTGTTTAAGTGTAATTGGGCAATCTATCAACTTAGTGAGAGGAATTTTTCAGATTTTCAAACATCTTTATATTTGAGAGAGTCTTGGTTAATCTTTGGGTAGAAAGATTAACCGATATGTAAGGTTTCATCCTAATTCGAGAAAAGATGACGAATTTCTAGTGAAATTGGTTGAAAATCCTTAGTAGGAGCTAAGGTAGTGAATGTAGAGTTTGTTCTAAGCTTGAACCACTATAAATTGCCTTTTCTTGAATTTTCCATTTTTCAATTTGCTCCTTCCAATTTTAAAAAGCCAATTCACCCCCTCTTGGCCATATTTTATTCGATTGATCAACTTAACAATTGATATCAGAGCCTAACTCTTTGAGAGACTCACATCAACAAGAGAAGATCCTAGTAGAAGATCAATCAACCTTCGAATTAAGCCATGGCATCTACCTCTGGTCAAAACTTCCTCGAGTCACAATTGATCACCAAGCCGCCATTTTTCAATGGGGATAACTATCCCTATTGGAAAATAGAATGAGGCTCTTCATCAAGTCTAATGACTATGTCCTTTGGGATGTAGTGGAAGATGTGCCAACAATTTCGATGAAGAGAGATGAAGAAGGAAGGCTAGTTCCGAAAACAAGAGCGGAAATGACCGATGAAGATCGAAGAAGACTTCAAGTGAATGACAAGGCTCTTCACATCATCTTTTATGCACTTGGACCTGATATGTATGCAAAGATGTTATCTTGCACAAGTGCAAACGAAATGTGGGACAAGCTAGAGACCACCTACGAGGGTACCAACGATGTAAAGGAAACCAAGATTGGGATCCTTAATTTGAGTTATAAGAATTTCAAGATGGAGCCAGATGAGAGCATTTCCAAGAAGTTTGATCGGTTCTACGTCATTGTAAATGGTCTGAAGGGCTTTGGTGAGATCATTTCCTAAGACAAGCTAGTCTGGAAGCTTCTTTACTCTCTTTTCGAATCATGGGATGGGAAGAGAACTGCAATCATTGAGGCCAAGAACTTGAAGACCTTAAAGCTTGATGAGTTGGTGGGATCTCTCCTTACTCATGAGTTCAAGAAGCAAAGAAGGGAAGAAGAAAAGAAGAGAGAAGAGAGAAGAGTGGAGAAGCAAGAGGTAGAGAAGAAGAAGCAAAGAATTGCTCTCAAGGCATCTCAAGAGGAAAGCAATTCTAGTGAGGACAAGCTTGAGGAATTGGCTATGATACCCAAGAGATTCTCTCAGTTCATGAAGTCTAACCGGGGAAGAAAGTTTCAAAGGAGAAAAGACTTCAAGAACAAGAACAAAGAAGAAGAAATGGATCTCATTTGTTGTGAGTGCAAGAAGCCGGGGCACATAAGACCGGATTGTCCTCAACTCACGAAAAATGGGTTCGATAAGAAGAAAAAGCAAAAAGCCCAGGTTGTCACTTGGAGTGATGAAGAATCATCATCCGATGAAGAGGAGCATGAAGTGGCTTATTTTTGCCTCATGGCTATTGATGATGATCCTAAGGTAAACCCTAACTCATCTACTTTCGATTTTACATTTGATGAACTTCAAGATGCATATGATGAGTTGCAAGAGGTTTACAATGATTTGGTTAAAAGCACAAGGAATCAGTTCTGAACAATAAGAAAATGATTTTCGATTTGAAAAACCAAAATGATTCCCTTTCCCAAACCAACTCGAAACTTGAAGAGAAATTGTGATTTTACAAGATGATTTAAAATATTTTCAAAATGAAAATGTTGATTTAAACAATTTTCTTTCAAAAGTTCATGATGATCACCACAAAGTGGTGAATGAGCTTAAGGCTTCTCTTAATATAGTTGGGAAACAAGATTTTGAAAAAAGCAAGTTCTTCAAAACTAAACTATGTAAAGAGGAACTTTAATGGATACAAACAAAGAAGCTCCTAAACGCATCCTAAAGGTAAAAGGATTAGAAATGTATGGGTTCCTAAGGAACTAGTAGTTTCTAATAATATTAATGTTATTTCTTCTTGGATTCCTAAGGGAACCAAGTATTTGGGTGCTAACTCACATGGACCCAAAAAGATTTGGGTACCAAAAATGAAGAACTAATCTTTGGTTGTAGGAGGATCATTGCTACAAGGCCAAAGCTTCAACTCAAAACACTTGGTACCTTGATAGTGGATGCTCAAGACACATGACCGGTGACAAGAGTAGATTCATGGAGCTAAAGCCAAAAAATGGTGGAGTGGTGACAACTCCAAAGGCCATATTGAGGGTATTTGTTCCATTGGTAATCTCTACTCTATTCTCATTGAAGATGTTTTATATGTCAATGGTCTAAAGCATAACTTGTTGAGCATTAATCAGTTATGTGACAAAGGTTTTAATGTTCTTTTTGATATAAATGGTTGCAAAATTGTGGACATTAAAACAAATAAGATAATGCTCATTGGTCATCGCATAGGAAACATATACATGGTGCACCTAGATTGTAACCCCCTCGTCCCAGTCTAGCCGACAGACCAGTACGAACGGATTGCACGGGGAAAATCGGGGCGAAACCCGCTAAGGCCTCACTCCGATTAGCAACCCTAATTTTTTTTAAGGTTATCTTTTCTAGATGTTTAATTATATCCTATGTGAGAGGACACGCGGCAGAAACACACACGGATACAAAACACACGAAACAGGCAATTTAACAAACCCTTTTAACTTAAAAAAAATGTCGTATCGATACGCTAGAAGACTGTATCGATACACCTAGACTTGGTCAACTCCCCAAAGTCAACCTAGGGAGACCGTATCGATACGCTAGAAGACCGTACCAATACGCTCTCAACAGTTAACTTTCCAAGGTCAAACTACAAGATCGTACCGGTACCCTCAGGACCCGTACCGATACGCCAAAATCTCGTCAATTTCTCAGATTTCCAGAGAGCTTTTGGCGTATCGATACACCCCCGTGTATCGATACGCATAGCCTAAAACAAGGTCCAAGGCATGGGACCGTATCGATACAGCTCTTGAGCGTATAGATACGCCCTGCACTGCAAGCCTTATTTTGGCTGCAAAAGACACAAGGACTCGACTCTCGATGCATTAAATGACTAGCCAAGCAACATACAAGCACTCAAAAATAACACAAGGCATCCATGGATAATCATACGAAGCAATTTAAACATTCATCAAAGCAACAATCATACAAACAATCTAGAGGCCACACATCCTACAACTGAGCATGATTAAACATACAAGCATGCATAACGAGTCTATTTAGCTATAAGGAACATGTAGCAACTTGAGCATCACATAAAACAAGCATGAACATTCAACAACATGAAAACCAACATAGGAGTCTAACATACGCTCCTACAACACTTAGCATCCCCATTGCCATCTATTACATTATTCAAAGAAAACCATACTTGAGCAGCAACACACGCTCTTGGGTGCCCCTTCCTTGCTCCTTGCTAACTTCCACACTAATGATCTGTATTGTCGGAAATGAGAGTGTAAGCTTGAAAGCTTAGTGAGGGAGCTCAAAAACAAATATCGACAATGCAGGGTCCAAAGCATGGTATCCATAAATCATCAACAATGCATGCATTAACACCAACATAACAACATAGCCAACTGCTACAAGAATGCATGAACATGGCATCTTACCTCATGTTATGCTTAGCATAGATGTAACAGAACATCTTACCACATCAACCACACATAAACAAGGTATATTGGCAACTATATAGCTTACACGGATATGCGGATAGCTTCCATTGGAATTTTCGCCCAATGTACTCAATAACAACAATATTACCTTCCGGTGGAATTTCACTCATCACCGTTTTCTTTTACGGATGGGATTCCACTCATCATCACACACATATACCTTCCGGTGGAATGTTACTTCACCGTACTCCACCTCGATGACTTCACATCACCAAAGCCGCGCGCGAATTTGACTCTTACCGTGTGCACACTCATCCTAATGATCGATCATTTATATCTGGTAACATAACTAGTGCCAACATACTTAGCGAGTACTCACCATGATTTCACAATCATGCAATACAACATACAAATCACCATCATGCAACATAAATATATCATAACACGCATAATCGAACACTTATCACACAAGACCACATTTATGCACATTTAGCAAGAAATACATAAATTTGAACAAGGGATTAAGCTATCAACTTAACCCCACATTAGATTGGCCTACCAAGCACAATCTAGCACCCCAACAACATACTTTGAATCGATTTAAAACCATTGAAAACAGTCCACTCACCAAACACCCCCAATACAAGCCGAGAATGTCAATCAAGCCTCCAAGTTCCTCGGAATTGAGCCTGAAGCTTCTCCAACATTTTCCATTGTTTCTAATCAACCAAAAACAGTGCATTACACATCAAAACATCCACAAAATCACTGCCACAAATCAGATTACAACTCAAGACAATTTCACTACACTTCCAAGCTAAGAACTAACCCAAACTCTTCATTTTCGGACTTGAACACAACCCAGCAATTACCCATTAAATTCATGATCCAAATCAACACTAAACATGTTCAAAACAGCCCCCCAAGCATAACCATACCATCAGCCCAACTTTCCCTCACATAACTACCTCAAAAACTCAAGATTTCCTCCTCTAAACTCACCAACAAATACCCATTTCGGGATTTCATTAAAACCTCATCATTTTAACATATGTTAAACTTAAAAGCAAGACTGTAACATATATAAACTTTACAAATCAAAAACTCAATGATTAGCCAACAAAGTTTCCACCTTGGATTTAAAATTTGAACACTTGAAGCAACTCAAAAATGGAGTTTATGAAAATCTAAAACCATGAAAATGTTAAGGATGAAAAGGGGAAGTCAAAACATCATTACCTTGATAAAAACTCTTGAAATCGCTGAGGAAGATGATGGAACAGTGTTTGGGTTGGGGAGGGGTTTTGTGTCGTGGGTTTTAGTTTGTAAAGGAAGAAGATGATAGCTTTCAAACACACTTTTACTTGTTTTATTTCATTAATTAGAAAAACCCCATTTTACCCTTAATGAAAACACATGGTCTTTTTAAATTCAAAACCAAGCCCATTTTATTTAAACCAAGCCCAAAGACCCAAACCCAAATTACTCACTTAACACCCGACCTCCTAAACTCGTGTGTTACAACTCTCCCCACTTAAGAAAATTTTGTCCCCGAAATTACTTGACGGGAAGAGATACGGAAACTGCCTCTCCATATCCTCCTTTCTCTCCTAAGTGGCCTCTTCCACACCTCGGCGTTGCCACCTCACTTTGACCAACTCAATTGGGCTACTACGCAACACTTTGCTATCTGATGCCAAGATCTCAATTGGTTCTTCATCGTACGTCAAGTCTGAGTTCAACTCATTCTCTTCCACAGGCATAACATGCGACGAATCTGATCTATACTTTCGAAGCATCGAAACATGGAACACATTGTGAATCTTCTATAACTCGGATGGAAAACGTAACTGGTAAGCAACCGGACCGATTCGCTTTACAATCTCATATGACCCAATGTATCTCGGACTCAATTTCCCTTTTCTACCAAACCTCATAACTTTCTTCCATGGGGAGACTTTCAAGAACACTCTACCTCCCACAGCATACTCAACTTCTTTCCTCTTCAAATCGGCACAGGATTTAATGTATATCCGAAGCTGCCTTCAAACGATCACAGATTAACTTCACCTTATCGATAGTCCCCTTAAGCATATTCAGCATCGGTAACAACTGCTGACCTGCTTCGGCCCAACAAATCGGAGTTCTACATTTTCTACCATACAGAGCGTCATACGGAGCCATCTGAATGCTCAACTGATAACTGTTATTGTATGCGAACTCGACCAACGACAAGTATTTCTCCCAAGTACCCTGAAAGTCAATAATGCAACAACGCAACATGTCCTCCAAAATCTGTATAACCCTCTTTGACTAACCATCTGACTGAGGATGATACGACGTACTGAAATTCAATCGGGTACCCAAAGCACTATGCAAACACTCCCAAAATCTGGCTGTAAATATCTGATCTTTATCAAACACAATCGACTTCAGCACACCATGCAGCCTCACAATCTCACTAATGTATAAATCGGCCAACTTATCTAAGGAGTAAGCCGTATGAACAGCTATAAAGTGAGCACACTTTGTGAAGCAGCCAACTATAACCCAAACTGAGTTCTTCTTCGAATGAGTCAAAGGCAAAACTGAAACGAAGTCCATGGTGATATTTTCCCACTTCCATTCCAAAATCCTCAACGGTTGCAACAATCCTGATGGAACCTGATGTTCTGCCTTAACTCTCTGGCATACCATACACTTACTCACGAAATCGGCTACGTCTTTCTTCAAACCAAACAGTAGTATTCATTCTTCAGATCACGATACATCTTTGTACTACCAGGATGCATAGCGAACGGGCTACTGTGTGCTTCGGTCAAGATAGTACGTCTCAAATCACTGTCATCTGGCACAACTATTCTGTCTCTAAAACACAAGACCCCATCAACATTGAAATTGTAGTTCGATGGTTTACCCTCAGCTATATATTGCACGTGAGGTGCCAAAGATCTATCTAACAGCCGTTTTTCTCTAATCAACTGGCCTAAAGTAGGTCTAACCTGAAGCTCAGCCACTAGACCACCATCGCCGGACAAGCTCAAACTAGCAAACATGGCTCTCAACTCAACAACTACCTTCCTACTCAATGCATCTGCCACTACATTGGCTTTACCTGGATGGTACTCAATCGCGAGATCGTAGTCCTTAAGTAACTCTAGCCACCTACGCTGTCTAAGGTTTAACTCTCTTTGTGTCATTAAATACTTCAGACTCTTGTGATCCGTAAACACTGTGCATTTCTCACCATACAAATAATGGCTCCAGATCTTCAAGGCAAACACAACTGCGGCTAGCTCTATATCGTGTGTTAGATAATTGCGCTCGTGATTCTTTAACTGCCTCGAGGCATAAGCAACAACTCTTCCGTTCTGCATGAGCACACAACCTAATCCTACATATGAAGCATCACTGTAGATTACATACTCTTTCTCCGACTCTGGCTGAATCAAAATCGGTGCATCTGTCAAAGCTTCTTTCAGTTTCTCAAAGGCTTGCTGTCTCGCATCTGACCACTCAAACTGAACATTCTTCTGAAGCAATTTTGTCAAAGGAGCGCTATCTTCGAGAACCCATTCACAAACCTCCTATAATAACCTGCTAAGCCTAGGTAACTACGAATCTCTGTCGCAGACTTTGGTTGCTTCCACTCAATAATGGCTTCTATCTTCTTCGGGTCAACTCTAATCCCCTCGGCTGATACTACATGCCCTAGAAAGACTACTTCTCTGATCTAGAACTCACACTTACTCAACTTAGCGTACAACTGGTTGTCCAGCAAAGTCTCTAAAACTATCCTCAAATACCTGTCATGATCTTCCTTGGTACGCGAATACACCAAAATATCATCTATGAATACAACCACAAACTGATCTAAATACTCATGCAAGATTATGTTCATCACTAAACATGTTCAAAACAGCCCCCAAGCATAACCATACCATCAGCCAACCTTTCCCTCACATAACTACCTCAAAAACTCAAGATTTCCACCTCTAAACTCACCCACAAATACCCATTTCGGGAATTCATTAAAACCTCACCATTTTAACATATGTTAAACTTAAAAGCAAGACTATAACATATATAAACTTTACAAATCAAAAACTCAATGATTAGCCAACAAAGTTTCCACCTTGGATTTAAAATTTGAACACTTGAAGCAACTAAAAAATGGAGTTTATGAAAATCTAAAACCATGAAAATGTTAAGGATGAAGAGGGGAAGTCAAAAACATCATTACCTTGATAAAAACTCTTGAAATTGCTGAGGAAGATAATGGAACAGTGTTTGGGTTGGGGAGGGATTTTGTGTCGTGGGTTTTAGTTTGTAGAGGAAGAAGATGATAGCTTTCAAACACACTTTTACTTGTTTTATTTCATTAATTAGAAAAACCCCATTTTACCCTTAATGAAAACACATGGTCTTTTTAAATTCAAAACTAAGCCCATTTTATTTAAACCAAGCCCAAAGACCGAACCCAAATTACTCACTTAACACCCTACCCCCTAAACTCGGGTGTTACATAGATGACATTCATACATCACATGCATGTTTGGTTGCTCAAAATGAAAATGATGCATGGTTATGGCATAGGAAACTAGGACATGCTAGCATAAGTGTTTTAGAGAAATTGGTTTCCCAAAATCTAGTTAAAGGTTTACCTAAGCTAAAATTCTCCTTAGGTAAAATTTGTGATGCTTGTGCTAAATGTAAACAAAAACGAACTTCATTTAAATCCATTAATGATGTTTCAACTAGTAGAGTTTTACAATTGATCCATATGGATCTCTTTGGGCCTAATAGGACAACTAGCTTGGGTGGAAAATCATATGCTTATGTTTTAGTTGATAATTTCTCTAGATACACTTGGGTTCTCTTTTTAAGTACAAAAGATGAGGCTTTGTAAGAATACATCACATTTTCAAAAGTCACACAAAATGACCTTGGTCAAAATATAACTCATATTAGAAGTGACCATGGAATGAAATTTAAAAATCTAGGTTATGAGGATTTTTGTAACTCTAATGGTATTAGCCACAATCAACACTTTGCACTCCTCAAAAAATGGGGTAGTTGAGAGGAAAAATCGTAATTTAGAAGAAATGGCCAGAACCATGCTTTGTGAAAATAATTTACCTAAGTATTTTTGGGCGGAAGCCACAAACACCGCTTGTTATATTATAAAGGGTAAACTACAACGAAGATCACTTAATTAAGAGTAAGGTTACATTTGGGTCACCTAATTATTAAAAGTTACATTTGAATCACTCAATTATGGGTAAGGTTACATTTGGGTCACCCAATTATTAAAGGTTACATTTGGGTCACTCAGTTATGAGTAAAGTTACGTTTGGGTCACCCTTCATATTTAAAAAAAGTACATCAATTTAGTCATTTTTTCTTCCAAATCACGTGTATATCTTCATTAACATTAGAATACTTTATTTGAAATCATTAATTAACATAATACGCAAATTGATATACTTTTTTTAAATATGAAGGGTGACTCAAATGTAACCTTACCCATAATTGAGTGATCTAAATGTAACTTTTAATAATTGGGTGACCCAAATGTAACCTTACCCATAATTGAGTGACCCAAATGTAACTTTTAATAATTGAGTGATCCAAATGTAACCTTACCCATAATTGAGTAACCTCCGTTGTTGTTTACCCTATTATAAATCATGTAACTATTATGCCTATTTTAAAGAAAACTCCTTATGAGATTTTAAAGTCAAATAAGCCTAACATTAGCTATTTTCATCCTTTTGGATGCAAGTGTTTTGTTTTAAACAATAAAAAAGATAATTTAGGTAAATTTGATGCAAAAAGTGATGAAGTTATTTTCTTAGGATACTCATTAAACTCTAAAGCCTATCGAGTGTTTAACAAAAGAAACTTAGTTGTAGAAGAGTCTATTCATGTGGTTTTCGATGATAACCTCATTCCGAGGAAGGATTCTTGTGATGATGATGATGTAGGGATCATTGAAGCCAATGATGGTGGACAATCATCAAGGATGGATGAGGTTCCAACCAAAGAAGAAGAAGCACAAGATCCTCCCATAGAGTCCTTAAAGGACGTGAATCTTGGTGAAAAGGAAGTGAGCTACCTAAGGGAACTCAACTATGTCAAAGATGGTGAAATTTTGGGTGATCCATCCAAGGGGTAACCACTAGATCATCTCTTAGGTTGCTTAAGAATGTTGCATTGAGCCTAAAAATATCAAATAAGCATTAAAAGATGATTTTTGGATATTGGCCATGCAAGAAGAACTTTATCAATTTGAGAGGAGTAAAGTTTGGACATTAGTTGATAGGCCTAGTAATAAGTCTACTATAGGAACTAAATGGGTATTTAGAAACAAACTAGATGAGAGTGGTAACATAGTGAGGAACAAGGCTAGACTTGTTGCTCAAGGTTATACTCAAGAAGAGGGAATCGATCATGATGAAACTTATACACTCATAGCAAGAATGGAAGCAATTAGGATGCTTCTTGCATTTGCATGTTATCATGAATTCAAGCCTTTTCAAAAAGATGTTAAAAGTGCATTTCTAAATGGTTTTATTAATAAAGAAGTGTATGTTGAACAACCACCCAGTTTTGAAGATCCAATTTATCCAAATCATGTTTTTAAATTAACTAAACCTTTATATGGTTTGAAACAAGCTCCTAGAGCTTGGTATGAAAGGCTTTCAAAATTTTTGGTTGAAAAAGGTTTTGAAAAGGGGAAGGTGGACACTACACTTTTCATTAAAATAAATGGCAATGGCATCTTAGTAGTACAAATTTATGTTGATGATATTATATTTGGTTCTACTAATGAATTTTATTGCCTAGAATTCTCTAAGTTAATGCAAGGTGAGTTTGAGATGAGCATGATGGGGGAGCTCTCATGCTTCTTGGGACTCCAAATCAAACAAAAGAAGGATGGCATCTTCATAAATCAAGCTAAGTACATCAAAGATATGCTCAAGAAGTTTGGCTTGGAGAATGTGAAGCCTCAAGCAACTCCAATGAGCTCATCAATTAAGCTTGACAAAGATGAAGGAGGTAAGTGTGTTGATTCTAAGCTTTATTGTTCAATGATTGTCTCTTTGCTTTACCTTATCATAAGTATACCCGATATCATGTTTAGTGTTTGCTTGTGTTCTAGGTTTCAAGCTAGCCCTAGAGAATCACACCTTGTAGCCATTAAGAGAATCTTTATATGCCTTAGAGCCACACCTTGTTTAGGCCTTTGGTATCCTAAATACTCTTCCTTTAGCTTACATGCTTATTTCGATGCGGATTATGGGGGTTGTAAGATAGATAGAAAAAGTACCTCCGACACTTGCCAAATCCTAGGTAATATGCTCATATCTTGGTTCTCTAAGAAACAAAATAGTGTAGCCTTATCTACCACCGAAGTGGAATATATATCGATCGAAAGTTGTTGTGCTCAAGTCCTTTAGATGAAGCAACAACTTCTAGACTATGGAATTGATGTTGGTACCATACCCCTTAAGTGTGACAACACTAGTGTCATATGTCTCACTAAGAATCCTATCCAACATTCTAGAACCAAGCACATAGAGATAAAACATCATTTCATTAGGGACCATGTCATCAAAAATGAAGTTGTTCTAGAATATGTTGATACCTCAAACCAACTAGCAGATATCTTTACAAAGCCATTAGACAAAGAGCGTTTTTGGACTCTAAGGAGAAAGATAGGTCTAACTAGCCTATCTTGACCTTTTAGAGCCCTTAAGTGTCAAAAATTTGCTTGTTTTTAATGATGATTTTTTATGCAATTTTGCCTCTTGATGCATCTATGCTTATTGCTAGGGGGAATATGTATTTGTTTTAGTCCATAAATGTTGCTCATTCATCATACATGTGCATTTAGAGTCTTTTAAAACCCAAATTTTGAACTCAAGTTAGCTCAAAAATGCATTTCTGGTAAAAGGGTATCGATATGGGTCGTCGTGTATCGATACGGGTTGCTTAATGGGCGTCGATACAGTTTTAACTGTATCGATATGGTCACGCGTATCGATACGGTATAAAAACTGTACTGATATGGTGGATCGATACGCCACGTCAGTGTATTGATATGGTAAGCCGCTGGAGTTTAAATGGGGCATTAAATGGGTGTTTCACTTTAATTAAAACCCAATCTCTTTTTCCTCTCAAACCCTAGCCGTTTGTCACTATAAAAACCCCTCTAATCTCCTTGATTTTTTACACCAAACTCAAAATTCTTTGAGGGTTTTTCATAAACACATCAAGGCTAAGCTTTGCTATCAAATTGGTGCATTCATCATCCTTCGTTCAACCACATCCATTACTCAAGGTATAAAAACTCTTTTCTTTCTTTTTAATTTTTGTTTAGTTTTTGTTATTGTTTTCAACTAATTTTTTGTATACTTAGTATTATTATAGTATGCGTTTTGAAGTTTTTGCAAAAATTCTTTAAAATCTAAAACTTTTTGTTTCGAATATATAAATATATCGTGTATTTTAGTATACTGTTTTCAAGACTATTTTTACCAAAATTCATATTTATACTTGTATATGATTTTAACATATAAAATATAGTATTTTTCTCAATACCATGAATTATTGGAATGATTTTTGGATCCAATGTGATGATAATTGCATACATTGTTTTCGAATGGTTTTGATGTTTTTTAGGATATTATGGTACCGAAAAAGAGACAAAGGAAAGATTTGGCTTCTAGTTCATCCAATCCCAATTTGGACAATGAGGGTATTACTAAACCAAACCTTGGTTTTATTCTTCAAAACAATTTTCTATCCCCTTCGGCTATGGCCCGTTATAAACAATACCAAGCTTTTCCATTCCGGGATGAACGAGTTGTTTCAATCCCTTTTCTAAACTCCGAACGTTTTAAGTTCAAATATCTTGAGTTGTTACAACAATGGAAGCTTTTACCTTTTTTAAGTGTTCCCCCGATTATGTGTCGAAATCTTGTTTTGATTTTCTTTGCTAATGCCCGATGTATCCATGACCAAGCTAGAGAAAGTGTTATTGCCATTGACTCCTATCTTATGGGCAAAAAGCTTCGAATTGATCAAACCGTTTTATGCAATGTTTTTGGGTTTGAAAACTTGGGAATTGATGATGAACACTCCTTGGGGCATTCTCAACTTGGCTCCATCACCGTCCTTGATGCTCATGATCGTATCCTCCATCTCATCATCTCTTGGTGGATTCGACCTTCCGGTGGGAAATTCTCTACCATTCACCAAGTTGATGCGTTTTGACTCCGTTTTTTCTGAGAGGGTAAGCGCACAAATCTTTGCCAAATTATGTTTGCCGACTTGGTTTATCTTGTCCAACACCGTCACACCGATCAAGTCAAGTCCTTTTTCTATGGCACGGCTTTGAGCTTCTTAATCCATTCCTTGGAGATCAATTGTTCCCATGATGTCGCTGAGCCTCTAGGCAAGCCCATTGACGAACACTCCCTTACTCGTGGTCACTTTGAGTACATTGATCATGAGTGGGTTTGTGTTGCTCGCCCTCCTCCTCAAGAAGATCAACCTCCTCTAGTCGCTCCACAAGGTCCACATGTCCAACAAGCTCAAACTTCCATGGATGGACTCATGGCGTATCTCAATGAACAATTCACATCCTTAGGGAATAACATGGATGCTAGATTTGTGGCCATTGATATCGTTTCACATTTTTGGAGGATTGAGTCAAGGCCATTGAACAACAACAAACTTCCATGGATGTCTCTCTCACCGCCTTCCATGGTGCTTGGCTCAATCATACTCGGAAATCTCAAGCCAACATTGGTGTTGAAGACGAAGAGGAGGAGGATGAAGACGATGGGGACGAGTAGTTGTTGAGCATATCATCTCATTACATATCATATTAGGATTTCTTTTTTATGCACCTTTATGTTAGGAACCCTATACTTTGATTTTGTTCTTAGGATTAAGTTTGGATTTTAGTTTGAAGTTATTTTGAACTATTATTGCTTTGGATTTTATTTTGAATTTTAATGTTATTATGTTGCTTTAATTATGCTTTGTTTATACTTTGTGCTTCATTGCTATATCTTGCCTACATCCTTGAATGTTTGCATTGATTTGGATCTAACAAAAAGGGGGAGAAGTATAAACCTTAAATTTTTTGAAAACCAATCTTAATTAAGAGGGAGTAAACCTTCCAAAGTTTTCAAAATATACTACACCAAATATAGTATATAGCAGCGCTTTTTTTGGCGTTTTAGGAACAAACACCGTTATAGAATGATATATGGCGGCGTTTTATTACAAACGCAACTATAACTTATATTTTAGTGGCGTTTGTGATACAAACGCCGCAATAGGTGTGTTTTCTAGTGGTGTTTTGCTACAAACGCCGCAATAGGTGTATGCATGGTGGCCTGTTGTAAAAAACGCCGCAAAAATTTCATTCTTTGGTGGCGTTTTTTTCTTCTGAAAATGCCGCAATAATTGTAGTTTTGCTGGCGTTTGTAAAAACAAACGTCACAGTAGGTTAAACTCACGTTTCATTGAGTTTAATACCCCCTCTCAAACACTCCCCTTACCCTGCTATCCTCAAATCAAATTACCCAAAATCCCTAATGTTTACAACGATCACTCCTCTGCCTCCCTTCATCCAATCTAGCATCAGTCCTCCGCCTTAGTTTTGTAAGCTTTTCTTGGGTTGGATCTTGATTCACTCGTCGATTTTCTATTTATTGTTTTTAGGGAAACTGAATCGTGGATTCTCTGTGAATGATCTCTCACATGTTGAAAGAAGGAAAGGAGTTGACGCAAAACGTTGCTTATTTTTCTTGCAAGTGTTGTCGGTTGGTGTATTGAGTGGGTATCCCTCTAAATCACCCTTCATTTATGTATTCATTTATCTAGATGGATGGATTGTGTGTGTGTGTGTGTGTGTGTGGCTGCATGCTGCAAGTAAACAAGCTTCTGCATTTGTGCTTCCGACTTTTGTGTTTAAAAGCCATTTTAAGTGTAGTTCTCTGTGTTGGTCTTATGCCAATTTGTAAGGAAATATTGGAATGATTCTCACTTAATAGAAGAACATGATATTGAGAAATGATTAGTTTCTTATTGCTGCAGCTGATTCGTCAAAAACTTATTTATGTTTCAAGAAGCAGATAAACTAGGATTTATAATCTCGTACATGTTATACTTAGATATTCTTTTTCCACCACTTTCTGTGTAGAAACTGATCTGCCTTTTTATTTTATTTGTTTCATAGGAAAAGAACATTAGTCATGTACCTCGCCTTGACACCTGCTTGTGCATGTTGCTGTCAACTACCCCACTTGTGGTGGCCAATATTGTTGGAAAATCACTTGTAGACTGCGTCCAGATCTTCTCTTTACATGGCTTGGTGTGTTTTATTCTCTTTTTTTGCGATCCATGTTTTTTAATGGCTTATGTGTGAATATTCTTGTGTATCATATGAATTGAAGCAAGTTCGATGGGCTAATTTTTGAGCAAGTTTGCTGAAAAAAATCCTATGTTGCACATAATTGATGTATGGATTTCCCCAGTTTCTGTAGAATAGGTAGGTCTGAAACTGATGGTACATTAATTTTTCCCCTCTGAATGTGGATTATAATTTTCCCCTCTGAATGTGGATTTTCCCCTCTGAATGTGGATTATAATTTTTGCCTATTGTCGTTATGGTCTTTTGTGGTTAAAAATTGGGAATTTTTTGTGTTTGTTTCATTCTACTGGTATCTAATATGATAATAAAATTATGATTATAGAAATATTCACATTTAACTTACCAAAAGGATTAGCTCTGTAAATAGCTAAACATACAGTTTTATGCTCTTGGTGTGTTATGACTTATGAGTATCTATTTATCACTTGGCAAATCTACTTTCAAGTACAGGTAATATTTGGACAAATTCATCTAACCATTAGATTGTACAATTTTATTCTGCAAATAAAGTGGATAGATGAGAACTGAAAGAAAAATACGAGTAAATTTAATAGTTTAGTTCTGTAAATGTCAAAAGTTTTATTGAACTTTTAGGGAACTTAAAGTCCTTAGTGGAAATTAGAAAGCAGTCAATGCACCCATCATTTGTTTTATGCTAAATCTCACTCAAGCTCTGTGTAATTTCAGATTGGGACTGATATCGAAGATTTTAAGTGCTCCTGGTTGGTGGTTAAAGCATTGGATGCAATGAGGAGCAAAAGAAAGTTTTATATGTAAGAATGGTTACTCGAGGTTCGATATTATTCAGGATTTCTTCTTGAGATCTCCAACTTTGGTTTAACTCATGTTGCTGCTGATCCCTAGATTAGATTGTTGTTGGCTTAAAATGTTACCAAAACTTGTTGTTTTAGTTTCTCTTACATTGTATATATTCCAAGTTTATATACTTTTTGTACATCTAAATTTTGGTCTTTTTACATTTCAGATTTAAGAATTAAATTTTAATTGTCAATTGTGTAAAATTGTTCTACTATGTCATTTTGAAATAAAAAATAGTAATTTGTAACAAAAATAGTAATTGTCAAAGGGAAAATTCGTGGCATTTTTGGCGAAAGTGCCACTAAATATCGCAATATATAGCGCAGTTTGCGGAAAAATGTCACTATATCCCATCACTTTTTGCGGCATTTTTTTTTAAATGCCATTATAACTCAACATTTAGCGGCGTTTTGAAAATCAAATGCCACTAAAGATAGGGTTTGTATCGGCATTTTGAAAATCAAACGCCACTAAAGATAAGGTTTGTAGTGGCGTTTGGAAACTCAAACGCCACTAAAGACAGGGTATTTCGCGGCGTTTTGTATATCAAACGCCACTAAAGACAGGGAATTTAGCGGCATTTTGAATATCAAACGCCGTAATAGAACTCGACCTTTTGCGGTGTTTTAGGTTCACAAGCGCCGCTAACTATTGCGGCGCTGGATCTAGCGGCACTTCTTGCGGCGCTTTTTCTAGCGCCGGAAGGGTTTTTAGCTGCACTTAAAAACGCCTCTAAAGAGCAAAAAAATGTCGCTAAAAACCTGGTTTGCTGTAGTGATACTTAAAATTTTACTTTGGTTTTGTTATATCAAAAAGGGGAGATTGTAAAACCTAACTTGATTTTGATATAACAAAGTGTCTAAGGACCTTTTTGTAAAAGTAAATAATTTTTTTAAGTATTTCAAAATCTCACAAATTGACAAGCAAACTTGAACCAAAATGATTCTAAGTCAAATAATTTGTTCAAACAAAATTTTTCTAAGTGTTATATCCCAAAACCAACTTGTACGCCAAGGCGTATCGATACGCTATAGCCGTATCGATATAGTTTTTAGGTTCTGGAATTTTAATCGACAAAAGTGTACCGATGCGGTTATACCGTATCGATACAGTATTTTACCGAGGCTTAACTTTAAGGAATAACGTACCGATATGGTAGTCCCCGTATCGATACAGTTTTTAGGTTCTAAAATTTTAATCGATAAAAGCGTACCGATACGGTTATACCCGTATCGATACGGTATTTTACCTGGGTTTAACTTTAAGGCATAGCGTACCGATACGATAGTCCCCATATCGATACGGTTTGATGTGATTCGATAAATCTTTACATTTAAAGTTTTTGATTCTTGCTTGTCAGTTATGATTTTAGCAAAATTCAAATGATCGTTAGACCGTATCGATACGCCCATATAGTGTATCGATACACTTTTTACAAAAGTTTTCCTCAGGATTCCAGTGGGAGAAATTCGTATCGATACGGTCATAGAGTATCGATACGCCCCTATTTTTACACTATACCAATACTGATATGCCCATACAAGTATCGATACGTCCCTCTTAAATGTGCACAACAACTCTTTCTGTTTTGAGACAGGTATTGATATGGTTGTTCGAGTACCAATACGGTAGGTTGCATAAGTGCATTTATTGCGGGGAAAATGAAGCCCAACGGCTCTATTGATGATCTCAACCACCATAACGACTAGAAATCAATGCAAAGGTATATAAACAAGCCTAAAAAGCTACATCAACAACTATTGAACAAACTTGCAACAATCAAAGCATATATCCAAACCCTAGAGCTCTTAAAGTCAAATCCTTGTACCCCACTTGTTTAATCCTCAATTGTATTATCTTATTTCAAGTTTGGGGAGTGTTTAAGTTTAATTGGGCAATCTTTCAACATAGTGAGAGGCATTATTCAGATTGTCAAACTTCTTTGTATTTGAGAGAGTCTTGATTAATCTTTGGGTAGAAAGATTAATCGATTTGTAAGGTTTCCTCTTAATCCGAGAAAAGAGGGCGAATTTCTAGTGAAATTGGTTGAAAATCCTTAGCGGGAGCTAAGGTAGTGGTTGTAGAGCTTGTTCTAAGCTTGAACCACTATAAATTTCCTTGTCTTGAATTTTCCATTTTTCAATTTGCTCCTTCCAATTTTAAAAAGTCAATTCAACCCCCTCTTGGCCATATTCGATTTGATTGATCAACTTAACACAAACAAAAAGATCAAGAGAAAAAAGTTTGAATTCTTGTATTCTTAGTTTTCTCTTGTATATAGTGTTTGAGGGCTTAATTGTGCAAGCATCCAACCTTGTGAGGATTGTTCTTTGTTTGTTTTATTTGTATTTCTCTTTTGAGAGATGTTTAAACTTAAGATTTTAGGTAGAAATCTTAATGGGGATTTCTTGAGATTTTGGGTATAGATGTAACACCCCTAAATTATTAAAGCTAATTAAAAAATAAAAAAATGGGAAACGGAGATTTTAGGTAGAAATCTTAATGGGGATTTCTTGGGATTTTGGGTATAAATGTAACACCCCTAAATTATTAAAGCTAATTAAAAAAATAAAAAAATGGGAAACGGCAACCAAAGGGGATTGAACACATAACCCATGGTTGTATAGGCTTGTGTCTTAACCAACTGGGCTAAGATTATTTTTGGTTTTAATCTACACCAATATTATTTTAATCCATTCCTTGTATTATTCTTGGGAATAAAATAAATAATAATTAAATATTACCCAACCACCCCTTTCTTTCAAATTAAATGCTCATTCTGGAAATATCCAGAACCAGAATTGTCGACCATTTACCTCTCACCAACTCCTATCACCGGTCACCATTTGATCTCCGTCACCATTTCGTCGTGACCATCACCGCCACCACCATCTTGTCCGCCGTCACACCCCGAACTCAACCCTTACCGTCACTCACAGTGTCATACCGTCAATTGTCGTAGAGAACGGCTCAAAGGTTCGATGAGAAACCAATCGCCTTCTCCTCTGTTTGTAGCGTTTCTGGACACCTTGACCATCCGTTTGTCGCTCCGCCACCATCAGCGAGTTCCTCAGGCCGAGACAAACAAAACCCTGTCCCTCGATCGTCCATCCGTTGCCATTTGAAGACTTGCCGGAGCTTCGATGTTTCTAACCTCTTTTCTCTATTTTTGGGTACTAGAGACTTTCTCAATCGTGCATCAGCCCAACCCAGTTCCTCTCGATTCGAGGGACCGCATGATCCCGTTGTGACTCTTTCTAGCACAACATCATAGCGTAATACGAGTGCTCAATAGGCCATCTGACCGATTTGATCTTTTTAGGTGTGTTCATTGTGTGCTATATAAATGTTTTAAATGTTTTGTCCGAACTGATCATGTGCACATGACTGATATTTTTCTAACTTTGCAAAACATAACATGTTTCCTGATTTTAAGCATTATTATTTTCATCTGTCTGATTTATGCCGAAGTACCTGATTTAATAACATGCTCTCTAGTTACTATTTCCCTAAAAATAATTGTTTTCTTTATATCTATTGCTATTACTGTTTATTGCTGAATACTATTGTAACCCCCTTAGCCCGGCCTAGACGGTTGACCCAAACTACAGAGATTACACGGGGAAAATCAAAGTCAACCCGAAAGTCAACCTTGATTAACGACCCATTTTTTTTAAACTTGTCTAGATACAGGTTAACCCTAGGTGAGCACTCGAGATTCATATACATGTAAAGCACAGCGATCGGATTTCAGAAAGGGACTCAATTGCACAAAAACAACTATTAGGGACCAAAATGTAATTTCTGTAAATTAGAAGGTCATAACTGATTTTTAAGTTACCAATATTAAATTAGTCATATTGCATGCTTCCCTGTCAAATTTCACCTTAATTGGACATCTCGCACTCATACAATTGCAAATACAACTTTCGGGACTAAAACGTAAAGCTTGCAAACCTCAACACCATTCAAATCAGTGCCCAACGGTCACCTGTTTCGTAACGACGTTGTCCGTTCCGAAACACGGGTTGGTTCCGAGACTAGTTCCGAAACAGGGCCTTCTAGTAGCCAAACCGTTTCGAAACAGCCTCCAGCCGTTTCGAAACACGAAGGCCATTACATGCCCCCGTTTCGAAACGCCAGTGGGTGTTCCGATACGGTTTGCCCAGAAGCTGCAGATTTTGCTGGTTTTTCATACATAATTCCACTCAAACACAACCTAATGACTTCCTAGTCATGCCAACAAGTCATCATACATATATGGAGCATGTTTGTAACACCTAAACTCATTTATAGCATCAAACATGAAATTTCACATGTCTATAGGCATGCTTCCTATTATGCAAAACCAAGCAATCAACCAATCTCCAAAACAAGCATTAAAGGCCATTTACAAGTTCAAACCATCAAAAACAACATGCCACAACCTAGGGAGTTCAACACATCTCCCAAAACAAATCTTAGGTTCCCATTGCCAATTTACCAAAACTAATAGTGTATGAAAACATCACCATACATGAGCTTGGTTTCCCTTGGACACTCTAACTTCCTTGTTGCCCTTGAACACTTCAATTATCTACATTATTGGTACAAGAGAGAGAGCGTAAGCACAAATGCTTAGTGAGGCATGCTCTAAAGAAACAACACAATAATGCATTTTATAAAACACTTTCAACAAAGCTTTCTAAACTCATGCTCAACTCTTTTCATGCAATCTTGCATACAATACAAGCATCTCATGCTTCATTATAATCAACACATCATATTGGCTTTCAAGTGATAACTCATAACCATTTACAACTCAAAACACAATGGGATACGCGGATTACAAGCGTTGTCCCAAACGCTTCATACACACTACCGAACAACATAAGGTGAAGTTTATCGGTACAATCACAACCCTTCCACATCACTCATCGGTAGTTGTATTATTCCACTAACGAGTGCAAGGGACACATAACACAAGATCCACACACGGACTTTTAACCACCGTTGTGATCTTACCTCACTCGTTAGGGTACTTGGATGGAGTTTACGGTACAATCACAACCCCTCAACATCCAAGGCGACTTTATTCACGGTGCACCCAATCCTATAGCCGGCTAACTATATCCGATTCAAGTACTTTAAAACCATTACATCACTTGCCAATATACATCATTACCATCAATAATTCACTGTTTTAAAGCACTAATCAAAGCCATTTTTCATCATGCATCACTATGCATCAAAACCATATTAACAATACGTCAACCCAAGGATCTCTTACCTTGAGCATCCTTCAATACATGGCTTTCAAAACCAGCATTAATCATGCTAAAACATGCTTTCAAAACAGAATTTAAACATGCAAATTATAACCAATGCATCAAACCACTTCATGGCTCATCCAAGGGAGTTTTTCCGGAAACTTACTCTTGAGCTTAGCTAAGTTGTTTAGACTTAAACTAAGCTCCAAAAACCTTCAAATAATTGTTTCAAAGCTGGAAACCCAACTCCACTCACCAATTACGTTTCGCTAGCTTGCCGAAACGCCGATTAAGCCTCCGGATCAACTCCAAAAGTTTCCGAAGATGTCTCCCCTGTTTTAAACACATCAAAGCAGAGGATTAATGCATCATCATGCATTGAAATCTTCAGCCAACACACTTAAACTCGCTGCTCTACTTAAAACCAACATTT
Organism: Hibiscus trionum; assembly: GCA_030270665.1. Classification (NCBI taxonomy): domain Eukaryota; kingdom Viridiplantae; phylum Streptophyta; class Magnoliopsida; order Malvales; family Malvaceae; genus Hibiscus; species Hibiscus trionum. The sequence goes on from BSYR01000046.1 coordinate 7,815,862, forward strand.
CGGCTACCAAACACAACCGAAATCACCTCCAAACTCTTCCAAAACTTAACCCAGCCAAGATCCACCACTTCTAACCATTTCTAAACATCAATTAACATCCAAAATAAACCTAAACTCGTCCTTATACCTCCAGCTATAACAAAACACCAAGATCACCTCAAAAACCACCATTTTCATAAGCAAAAACTTAGGAAATACAACTTATTCGGGATTGCATTGATAAAACCTCATTTCCACATCATTAGACATCCAAAATACATTAAAGAATCATCTCAAAATAGAGCTCAAACAATCACAACGAAATTCTTCAAGATTTCTTCCAAATCTTGAGTTTTAAGCCAAAATCAAGTTTCTAACATTAAAACCATTTACAAAACTTAAATTAAGGATTGACAACTTGGGAATTTCAGTAAAGAACTGAGTATTTAGAGGAGAAGAACAATCTTACCTCTAAATGGTGATTTCTCCTTGATTTGAGCCAATTTCCTTGAAAATCCAATGAGGAAATCAAAAGGATTTGATGCAAGATTGATTAGGAATTAATTGATGGTAGAAATCTCATCAATTGAAGTGAAGATCAATGAAAAAGTTGCTGGAGAAAAAGTGTTTGGATGATGGAATTTTGAGAGAAAAAGGAATGAGAAAAATCTAGGAAAAGGTAGTTATGAAATTCCAAAAAGTAGTTTCCCTTTTTCTTTTAATTAATTACAACATTAATTAAATCACCCAAATTAAGGAAAAATCTGGAGAAATCATTTTTGGGTAAATTAGCTCCTTAAAGATTCAAAGTTTCAATCCTTACAAAACAGTCACCACTAAACTTTTCAAAAATCGCATTTTAGTCACTACACCGAAATGTAGTATTTCCAAACCTTATTTTGTAAAATTGATTTCACCACTCTCTTATATATATTAAAAGAGGATTTTTAGATATTTTTCCATATTTTTAAAGCATCTCGAACTAGGCTTTCCCTAAAACCTCCTTTTATACTCGAACCGAAAATCAGACCGGTCTGGTTCAGACCCTAAACTTCTAAGCCCAAAATTGGGATGTTACAACTATTAATATTGTTAAAACTGTTTTACTGGGGGCACTTGAGATGATATATGAAGTCTCTATTGTTTCAGCCCTGATCCGGCTGGTAACTCTGCATGTATTTGGTTCCTATGCTTCAGATAGGGTAATTTCACCTGGACCTAAGGTATCCCCTTAGGATGGCACCTACGCCCCATGGGCCTGGGTTAACGCCTTCATAGATGCAGTACTGGGGAATTGCATACTGGAGTTCGGTTAGAGGGTAGCTAGGTTTTACATGAAACTTTGGTTGCCCTTATAACATGTTTTACTGATGTAATTTATTTGTATATCTGAACTATTTGAATGTTTTATTCTGCACTTAATGGAACACACTAAGCTCCCTAGCTCACTCTCCAAATGTTCTCCCTTACAGATATTTTGGATAGGCTACCATGTACCTGACATTCGGAGGATCGACACATTCAGTACTCTACTAGTTTTTAATGTTTATATCCACCATTTTGTTCTTTCAGGGTGACATGTGCCTATATTTTGGGATGTATGGAGATTTATGTTATGGGTATTTATCGCTATATTAGATATGGCTTATTTTGTAACTATCATTTTATATTTTTATATATATGATTTCATCATCCTATATCGGTTTACGCAAATATGTTTTCAAATTAGATGCTTGAATTTCTGATATGTTTTCTACAGGGATATTAAAGTTGAGATGTGCCATGTTAGAATTGGTCATTTCGCATAGGCCGGTCTAGGGGGTTACAATAAATCTCAAGATAATTTGTAAGGTTAAACCTTGTCTTTAAAAGTTCAAATTCAAGTTTAGTGAATTTGGGAAAAATCCTTAGTGGTGGTAAGCTAAGGTAATGATGCATACATGGTTTATAAGTTGAACCACTATAAATCATTGTGTCAATTTTTTTAATTTTTGTTTGCTTTCACCAAATTACTTCAAATCCAATTCACCCCCTTTTGGCGGTTTTCGGTTGATCGATTCGAGCCCAACAAACTATGAAAAAGGTTTCATTCAAGCCATTGATCGTTAATTATTGACGAAATTGTTGATGCGACCGTTAAGCAAATTTATATAATTATACAAAGTTGCTTAACCGTCACGTCAGTAATTCTGTAAAAAGTTTAGTTGTTTAATAGTCAATGGCTTGAGTGAAACCATTTTAATACGAAATCATTTAAATAGTTTAGTTGTTTAATTGGAAAAATTTATAATTATGTGGTCAAAATAGAATCAAATTGATAGTTTAATAACCTTGGATGTAGTTTACCCTTGACATTAATTATACCCACAACAATACCTTGGATCTCCATCTTTTCAATTGAGCATTAGTTTTAAAAGGTGTTTCAATAACCTTATTTTTTTTACTCATTTACTAATTGGGACTATGACCCACAAAAAAAAAATCGCCGTTACTGAAACTTTAAGGTGTCAAGTAGGGTGTAAAAATTTCGATCCAACCAATCCGTTGATTCGATTAAAAAAATTAAATATTCAATCCCATTTTTATTTTTGGATCAAATATCCGATTCAATTTTTTATTTTTCGAATCAATTACGGATCAGAATATTTCAAGTTTCAAATTATCTAAAAGTTTCATAAATGTGAATCTTGTTATATTTGGAATTTTGTTGGTTGTTATATTCAAAAATCTGAATTTTTTATAGATATGACCGTCAAATTTGAAAAGATGCTTAAATGAAATTATATATTCAGATAATCGGATATCTGAATAATCAAAATTTTATTTTTTTCAGATCAGATATGGATCGCTATTTAATCGATCTGAAATTTTAAATATTTAATTTTTCAGATCAGATCGAATTTGATACCTAAAAATGCACAACCCTAGTATCAAATTGCATATAAATAATTTTTTGAAACAAGTTGCATATAAATATTAATCGATGATTAATGTACAAAGAAACTAAATAAAAAGTCAAAGAATTAGGTTGTATAACTTTTATATCATCTCTCACGATCATTTGATTTGTCAAAAAATTTGTAACATCTTAAAATATATGAAACGAGGGCTATTTTATTACGAATTATATATCATTTAATATTGCAATCACTAATTTTATTCGAAGTATTAGACCCGGTTTTATTTCATTTTATTATATTTATTTGTTATTGTTATTGTTATTATTATATTATATTACAATATTATTTTCATTATTATTATTATTATAACAAACAAATATTAAAAATAATAATGAGTAACAGTCCATTATCAATATACCATCCATTTACATTAAAACTTAAAACCCAAAATGTAATACAAGGTGGGCCCGATAAGGCCAATTAAATAAACTCTAAACCTAATCTAACATCAAAAACTCTAATCCTATATGTTTTATTTCGCGCGGCCCTTTATTGACCGTCAGATCTGGAGGACGATCTTACGACTGGGATCAAGCCACACCCAGGCCACTTGGATTACCACTCGCGCGTGCAGGACACCGCGCCGAGACTCTTCATCATCCGCGTGGATTGCACGCGCCTGACCCACCAGCTTCCGCGTTGGCGTATGGAGACGCTTCTGTCTCTGGTCCCTCTCTCACAATCCATCCACATCACCGACGATGAAACAGAAAAGAGAGGATGTAAGGGATATTCACAGCAATTCAGAAATGCGCAAGAATAACAACAAAAAAGACAAATAGAAATCAGCAACCAATGATAATTTTCCATTCTTTTTTCATTTTTATGCAAAATATTGTAATTATGGGGATATATAGAAAACCCAAAACAATGTAACGCTATGATGCGAGTCTTTTGTTCTGGATATTTAAACACATTCGTTTTGATAAATAATTGTTGCTGTTAGTTTTATTTTTCCTTTTTGGTAATACGGTGTCGTTTCAGTTGTATTAAGTAAGGGGCTCATCTCACAATTAGGGCATGTCTGTATTGTGGATGAAAATTTGGTTTTTGTCTCTATCCCCTTTCTTCTCTGAAATACAGTTATACGTTGTTCATCAGCTTGTTTCTTCTTCATTTGAGCTAATAATTCTTGTTCCTTAGTTTAAGTTGCATCAAAGGCATCAGAGCCAATCGTCCTGGCCATGGTAGATGGTGTTCAAATTCGTTCGCAACAAGAATCGGCAAAGATGCAATCCGATTTCAAGGATCTGGAGAAGCGTCTCGAACAAAAAATCGAACAGACAATCGCGGACAAGGTACAAGATGTACGCCTGGAGGTCTCTGGAGTTCGTGACGAAGTTCGAAGTTTGAGGAATCTGATTGAAAGCTTCTTGGGTAAGGCTGGAGCTTCTCCTTCTTCTGGGCAAGCCTTTACAGGGGTTATTGGTGCGTCGCCATTGTCTGGACCAGTGTTGGAAGTGGCCGATTCGAGGGTTCACACTGGCGAACCCACAAATGATGTTCTCCTCTCGGGCGATTCCAATTCACGATCGTATCATCTCAAATGCCCAACTTTTGATGGTTCGAATTTTCAAGACTGGTGGGCCAAACTTGAACAGTACTTTTCCTCTGAAGCAATTCCCGAACACGCCAAAATTAAATTAGTCATGCTTAACCTTGAAGGAGATGCCCTCCAGTGGCATCATTTTCTTGTGCGCAACAACGGGGGAATTGACAAACTCAGTTGGGAACCCTATTTGCAATCCATGAAAGATAGATTCGCTCCAGATGGCTTGGAAGACCCCATGGGTGAGCTGGTTGGACTTCGACAAACTTCATATGTCGATCAGTACTACTCAGAGTTTGTAAGTCTCTTGAACCAACTTCAATTATCTGATGAGTATGCTCTTAGTATCTTTTTGACGAATTTGAAATGGGAAATTGGCCAATCTGTGAGGGTATTTCAACCTAAGGATCTATTGGAGGCTTTTCGTTTAGCTTTACACTTTGAGCACATCATATTTCAACCACATAAAAAGGGGTATAGTGGAACTGTTCGCTCTCATATAAGCAACCCATCATTTACTCCAGTGGTACCCTCTACTTTTTTCCGAGGTGGTACATCATACTCTACTTCCAAAGGTATGAGAGGTACTGTCACACCTCCTCTCCAATCGAAGCAGTCCTCTACTTCAGCTAGCAAAGTTCCCTCGCCTAAGAAAGGAGTCCCACCTACAAGTAATGGCCATGGTAAACTCACAGCAGCTGAGATGGAAGAGAAACGACGGAAGGGACTATGTTATTGGTGCTCAGCCAAATATTCCCCTGGTCACAAATGCACTCGATCCCAATTATACCAATTGTTAATGGAAAGCACTGAAGGAGACCACGAGCAAGAAGAATTTGTCGATTGTGAAGAAAAACTGGATTCTGAACATCATGAAGGCTTGGAAACTGATATTCCTGTTTTGTCCTTACAAGCTATGTGGGGAACGGTGGGGTATGACACCATGAAGATTACAGTGAACCTACAAAAGCACTCATGGGTAGCACTCATAGACACTGGTAGTACTCACAATTTTTTGAGTTTGGGGTTGGTTAAAGCATGTGGTTTAGTTGTGGAACAGAGACATCAAATGAAAGTCACCCTTGCTGATGGAGGGTTCCTTCAAACTCAGGGGTTGTGTCGACAAGTTTGTTGGGAATCTCAAGGGCATTATTTCATTACTGATTTTTTGGTATTGTCCTTGAAAGGGTGTGATATGGTTCTGGGTGTCCAATGGCTAGCTTCCCTGGGTTCGATTCAGTGGGATTTCTCCAGGTTGTCTATGCAATTTGTGTCTCAAGGGCAGAAAGTTTCTTGGAAATGACTGTCATCTGGTCCAGTTCAAGTGCTCATGGAAAATAAGGGCTCAAGGGTGTTCAAGGGGTCAAATGTAGTTCCTAGCATTTCTTTACTAACCATGAACACTCAGGTGGATGTTCAACTTAAAGGCAAAGATACTCCTGCAGATTTGCAGCAGCTGTTGGATGAGTTCATGATAATTTTTCAGGAACCAAAGGGGCTTCCTCCTAGTAGGGGCTTTGAACACAAGATTGTGTTACAAGATGAGAAATCTGTAGTGAAAATCAGACCCTATAGGTACCCAGCTATTCAAAAAAATGAAATTGAAAAGTTAGTTCAAGAGATGTTGCAAACTGGGATCATTAGGGACAGTGTGAGTTCTTTCGCATCTCCAGTGGTCATGGTAAAGAAGAAGGATGGCTCGTGGAGGCTCTGTGTTGATTACAGACAGTTGAACCAATTGACATTAAAGGACAAGTTCCCTATTCCCCTAATTGAGGAACTTCTAGATGAATTGGGAGCAGCCAAGTTTTTCTCTAAACTGGATTTGCGTTCTGGTTATCATCAGATTCGAATGTGGGAACCAGATATACACAAGACAGCCTTCAAGACCTATGAGGGGCACTATAAATTTTTGGTGATGCCCTTTGGGCTCACAAATGCGCCAGCGACATTCCAGGGACTTATGAACTCTATTTTTAAGAAGCTGCTTAGGAAAACTGTTCTAGTTTTTTCGATGATATATTAGTCTATTCTGAGACTTGGGAGGATCACTTGGAGCATCTAAGAGAGGTCCTGGAGTTATTGAAACACCATCAATTATTTGCAAAGAGGACTAAATGCACATTTGGAGCCACTGAGATGGAGTATTTGGGTTACAACATTTCTGGTGGAACTATTTCTATGGATAAGGATAAGGTGCAAGCAATTTTGAATTGGGGTACTCCTTCCAATGTCAAAGAGCTAAGGGGATTTTTAGGGCTATCTGGCTATTATAGACGATTCATAAAAGGTTATGGAGGAATTGTGAAGCCTTTGACTGATCTGTTAAAAAAAGATGCTTGGAGATGGAATTCGGAAGCTGAGGATACGATGGTCAAGCTTAAATCTGCTATGGTAAAAGCTCATGTGTTAGCTCTGCCTAATTTCAGTAAAGAGTTTGTCTTAGAGACAGATGCTTCATCTTATGGGGTTGGAGCTGTGTTAATGCAAGAAGGCCGACCCCTAGCCTATTTTAGTAAAGGATTGGGACCGAAGCACCAGCTCTTATCTATCTATGAGAAGGAGATGCTGGCTGTTCTTTTGGCAGTGAAGAAATGGACACCTTATCTTGTGGGCAGACATTTTAAAATTCGAACAAACCATCAGAGCCTCAGGTTCCTAGTTGGCAATCAAGCTACCACCCCAGCTCAACAAACATGGGTAGCTAAAATGATGGGTTTTGACTATGAAATCTGTTACAGAAGAGGGACTACTAACACTGTTGCTGATGCTCTTTCTAGGGATCCTAAATTTTTTCACGGTGAACTTATGGCTCTAAGCAGTTTTAACACTGAATGGGTAGACAAAATCTGTCAGTCTTACACTAGGGATGCTGCTTTACAAAAAATTATAGCAGAAATGATTAATGATTCTGCTTCACATTCTAAATTCAGTTGGAATGGCAAACTCTTAAAAAGGAAAGGAAAATTGGTAGTTGGGGAAGATGTAGAGCTGCGGAAGAAGCTAATTGAGTTGTTTCACCATTCTTCTCTTGGGGGACACTCGGGTGTTGAAGTTACCAGTAAGAGATTGGCTTCTTGCCTCTATTGGAAAGGGATGAAAAAAGCAGTGAGAAAAGCAGTTAGAGAGTGCACAATCTGTCAGCAAAACAAGTATGATAATCAATTAAAGCCTGGATTGTTACAGCCACTGCCGACTCCAAATCAAGCTTGGTCCTCAATTAGTATGGATTTTATTGAGGGATTACCTACATCAAGGGCTAAGGACACCATATTTGTGGTAGTTGACATAATGACCAAATATGCCCATTTCATAGCATTGTCTCACCCTTTTACAGCCTTGAATGTGGCCCAAGCCTTCATGGACAATGTGTTCAAGTTGCATGGATTGCCTGAGTTTATTGTATGCGATAGGGATAAGGTGTTTATGAGTACCTTTTGGAAGGAGTTATTTAGCAAGTTGAGGGTGACACTGACTCCATCTACGGCATACCATCCAGAAACTGATGGTCAAACTGAGGTCGTTAACAGATGTTTCGAAACCTACCTGAGGTGTATGACTGGAGAAGCACCGAAAGAATGGAGTTTATGGTTGTCTTTGGCTGAGTGGTGGTACAATACATCTCATCATTCAGCTATTAACATCACCCCTTATCAAGCTTTATACGGACAAGAGCCTGCTGTCCATCTTCCTTATTTAGCCGGCGAGTCTCTAGTTGCTTCAGTTGACAGAAGTTTGCAAGCTAGAGAAGCTGCTAACAAAATGTTGAAATTTTACCTACAGAGGGCTAAAGAAAGAATGAAAAGGCAGGCTGACAAGAAGAGGAGTGACAGACAATTTTACGTAGGGGAGTGGGTGTATTTGAAACTCCAGCCGTATAGACAACAGTCAGTGCAAAACAGAAGAAACCAGAAGCTTGCTCCCAAATGGTTTGGACCATTTATGATTAGTGACAAGGTGGGGAAGGTTGCATACAAGTTGAAATTGCCAATGGGATCCAGAGTCCACCTTACCTTTCATGTGTCCCAACTTAAGAAGCATATTGGTTCTGATCCAGTTCAAAGTGACTTACCAGTAGTTGGATCTGATGGAACCATTGTGAAGGAACCCCTCAGAATTTTGGATAGAAGGATGGTTAAGAAGGGGAACAGAGCTGTAACAGAAGTTTTGGTAGAGTGGACTAACTCCTTCCCTGAAGATGCTACTTGGGAGGTATTTCACAAGCTGCAATTGGATTATCCTCACTTCAATCCTTGAGGACAAGGATTCTCTGTTGAGAAGGGAGTATTGATGCGAGTCTTTTGTTCTAGATATTTAAACGCAGTCGTTTTGATAAATAATTGTTGCTGTTAGTTTTATTTTTCCTTTTTGGTAATACGGTGTCGTTTCAGTTGTATTAAGTAAGGGGCTCATCTCACAATTAGGGCATGTCTGTATTGTGGATGAAAATCTGGTCTTTGTCTCTATCCCCTTTCTTCTCTGAAATACAGTTATACGTTGTTCATCAGCTTGTTTCTTCTTCATTTGAGCTAATAATTCTTGTTCCTTAGATTAAGTTGCATCACGCTAGTTTTTCTGGGATTTCAGAGAGCAATAGAAAAGCAAAAGTAGAATTCTCTGAGGTATATTCTCTCTTATTTTTCAGTTCATGAATCATATAAAAGCCTTAGGGTTAGGAATGTACCTCTTGCGGTTTCGTTTCCCTTTTGTCCAAGGGATCTTCCCGATGAAGGACGAATTCCCTCTGGCGATAAACTTCCTCTAGTTTCCTTCAGAAGAGTGAACCGGCTAAAAGGGAAGGGATATTATGGACTTCAAAGAAATTTCTTTTAAATTGATTTTTAAAAAAGAGGTATTTAGGTTTTGGTTACTGTTTTTCAAAGGATTTTGAAAGGGAGAGGGGCTTATTTTGAAAATCCTTCTTCGGATTTGGCGCAACACCCCTTGACCGGCTTAGGAGATAAACCGAGTTAATGAGCATTACTATTAAACAACCAACCAACAAACAAGGTTGGACTTACATTAAAGTCAAGAAGGGTTTAAGGCCAATCATTCGATTTGAGGCACATGACTAGTAGGTTTTCAAGAAATAACTTGAGTTTAGCTATTAAACATCTTATTATCTCATTAATATGATAAATCTAAGTTAGGCTAATTACATTTCATTCGAAAGTGAGTAAACACGTAACTTAAACATCAAACAATTCATTAGACCAAATTAACTTACTAAATCATTGTTCGAAACATCATCTATAATGGTTCATTTCAATGTTATCACATTCCATGATACTTTTTAAACAATATAAGAAAAGTTCAATTACTTCCATTACACTAAATTACTAGACTTAGTGGTTCTCAAATTAAACATAATAATGATTTTCTATGTACATAACATACAAGTGACCATTTCAAGATCAAGCAAGCATTTAAGCACACTCATGAGTTTTTCAATAGACTTATTTAGGTAACAAAATCTTTCAAATGAGATCATTAAACTATAAGTCCTTGTTTAAATAGGTCTTATTAGAGGCCTCTAGTTAGCTTCTAAACAATATCACTTTAAACTATTAATATACATTCCTCAAATTCAAATTAGCAAAAGCAAAGCAGGCATATCTATCGAACTCTTAGAATCATATAAGAAATTTTCATCCCTTTTTATAACCACTTATGATTCAAGTCTAACTCAATGAAATCCTTATTATTTCATTTTTATACAAAATTTGGAGCAAGGGCATGAAGGGTTCGAGTGTAATTACTAATACTTAATTCGACCAATTTTAAAATCATATAAGTGAAAAGTTAAATATAATCTATAAGTCAAGTCATTTATATAAACATATATTACCAATACTAGATTCTTTTAGGTTCCGAATACTAAAATCAAGGTCTCGTGCTAAAACACATTTCATGTATCGTTTCTATCCATCTCATTATCACATGGCATATAATCATATACACATCCTATTATCAAATTACTAAATTAATAAATCAACAAGCCATGATCACATAAACATGCAATCAACTACAAAATATTAAAAAGCCCATTTCACACTTAGTAAAATATACTTATAAGTCTTTCATACCTATAGAGCAAAAGACATCCTATGCGCATAATAATCACTTATTCACATCATTCTTATATAAAACATAAACTATATAGAAATTAGTCTTACAATTAACAATCATGTCACATGCATAATCAAATGTTTTACGACCAAAAGGATTATCTTAATGAACATTAGTTACTCAAATGCTAATGGACTTATACGAGTATTGTTGCGTGTAAATAAGACTATCGCATTTGAGTGCAAGTATACACGACGCAAGTAATATAGTGATACGAAGTATCAGATATCGTCTCCACAGAGACTAGAAATACTTCTAACTTCAAAACTCTAAAACAAAGAAAAGAGATAGATTTAATAAAGTGTTTTGAGAATTCTTGAAGATAAACTAAAATAGAGGAGGAAATCAGATTGATAAAGTAGGCTGGTATTGATTTGTTCCGTAGTGCAGGTATTGCACTGTTCAGAGGACTTCTGTTGCTTATGTCGTAGAACCTGTCGCGGCAGCACCTGTCGCGGCAGCGATCAACAACTCAGTTACTTCAAGTTCGGCAAGAACCCCTGGTGTGACTTTTCCTATCCCTAGGTCCAAGTTCTGTCGGCGAACACGTCTTGGATGATACCTCCCAGCGTGAATCGAAGGATGAACACCGATGTTTGTGAATTATTCTTTAGCCGCTTAACCTTGTACCTATCTCTAGGCCAAGATAGTTTAACCATAAACTAGAAAACTGTATTTACTCTTTTCTTATACGTAACTCTCCCGATATTAAGCAAATAGATAACCTCACAATGCTCTCCCGATACCCTTATGAGATGTTAAAACCAGAGTAAATAAACTTGAAGTTTTATTGATTGAACAGAAAAACCTAAGAAACAGTATAACCCTTACAACTACTTTACAAGATCAACCCTTAGCCCTAGGGAAGATTTAGAACATGATGAAGAAGAGAACAACTAGGGTTTATGATGGAAGACGGCTAGGAGCTAGATTTTCCTTCCCTTGTCGAAATAAAAACATATATATATAGGCCTTGGGTGTAAGCTTTCTTAATGGCCAAGAATACTAGTTTGAATTAAAGTACAATTCATTTAAATCCCTAATTTCAGTTTGTGAATTTAATTGGATATAAATCAGATTTTTATGACCAAATTGTGTAAAACTGAAAATTTGAAACCAAATTGTTTGCCTACCATACATCCATGCATACTTCGACGGGGGCAACGCGATACTCATTGGTTTATGGCACGAAGGCAAGTCTACTTACTGAAGTGAAGATATCGTCACTTTGAACTCTGAATGAAGTAAAGTTGGAAGAAGTCGAATGGGTACAAGCTCGATTTGAACAATTAAACCTCATTGAAGAGAAGAGATTGAAAGCTATTTTCCATGGTCAGATGTACTAGAAAATAATGATGCTAGCTTATGATAAGAAGGTTCGCCCGAAAGAATTCTGAGAGGAGGATCAAGGATCTTGCCGACTCAAAGACATTTCTGTGGGAAATGCATTCCAAATTGGGAAGGGCCTTAGGTTGTCAAGAAGGCCTTTTCTAGTGGAGCGTTAATCTTAACGAAGATAGATGCGAATGAGGTAAGCAATCCAGTGAACTCAGACTCGGTCAAGAACTACTACGCTTGAAGAAGGAAAAAAAGATGAAGAGAAAAAAGAAAAAAAGAAAAAAGAATGAAAAAGCGGAGTGAAAACTCGAAAGCGATCTTCGTAAAATGAAAATACCCAAGGTGAAAACCTAAAAAGGGCGACTTAGGTTGTTTTTATTTTAAAGACCTTCTACCAGACTAACGAATTTTTTCCTATCCTAAATGGTTGGATATAAATAATTGGTTGTTTTTATTTTAAAGACCTATGTAAAAACCCTAGATATTTGTTTCTTTCCTCTAAATCTATCTTCAATCTTCTTCTCTGCTCTATTTTTTTCCTTCAAGCACGATTTGTCCATAACAATTTGGTGCTTTCATTGCCCACACTGAGCTATGGTGAACAATATTGAAGCCATTAAAACACTCCAGGAGGCTTCCACTCGTCAAGAACAATCCCTCGCCACACTCCAGGCCACAACCACTGAGAACAAACTAGCACTCCAAGATGTGTTGCGCGAGTTAACAACCAACTCCGAGCAGTTGGATCAACCGGCTCAATCGACCGTCCTTCAGGAGGGTTCAAGTGATACGAGAGTTCGTGGTAAAGGAAAGTTGTGCGACGACAACGACGATGAGTTTCCCTTCACTCGAAAACAAGTTTCGGTGGAGCTGTCGCTCTTCACTGGCCAGGACCCCGAAGAATGGATTGCTTTGGCACAAGATTTCTTCGAATTTTACTACACCGAAGATCATCATCGCATTACCATGGCGTCGTTTCGTATGGATGGTGTCGCCAGGAAGTGGTTTCGGTGGATGCAATGTAACCCCCTCGTCCCGGTCCGGGCGACTGACCGGTCTGAGTGGGCTACACGGGGATAACCGAGGTGAAACCCATTAAGGCTCCACTTCGGTTAACAACCCGAGAAAACTTTTTCATTTATTATCTTGTCTAGATGGATTCAATTAGACCTATGTGAGAAGCGACAACGGAAAACAAGACTCGCAAGAAGACTAACATCAAACCGGGCCTAAGCCCAACACTTGAGAACCTTTAGAGATGTCAAAAGCCCACTTTTCAGGCTTGTGTTTTGAAACAGGCTTGCCCGTTTCGAAACACGGGCCCAGTTTAAAACGCCAACCACCCGTACCGAAACGCATCCACCCCATTTCGAAACAGGTGTCCATTTCGCCTAGACGTTCTGAAACACGTTCCAGAACAGGCAATCACAGTAGCCAAAACATTTCAAAACTCGTATCGGAACAGGGGTTCACAGTAGCCAAACCGTACCGGAACGCGTTCCGATACGGGTGTCCCTGGAGCCACACCCGTTCCGAAAGAACCTTACCCGTTCCAAAACGCCTGCAACCAGTGAATTTCCAAAACCATATTTAAACATCTCTAAAAGATCCCAAATGACCCCAAAGACTTCAAGAAGCAGGACACAACATAAACACACAATTCTAGAGGCATACACCCTAGTACGAGCATGCTTAAACACACAACATACATGAAAGACCATGCATTTAAGGAACCAAGCATTCACCAAAAGAGTCATACATTCAAATTAAGGTTTTCATGCCTTAGCACAAAACATACACATAAGCATTCATGTTATGCATCATAAGCATGGTTTACAATCCAAAACAAGGCATCAACAAGCCACACCAAAATGTCAACATATCAAAGGAGTCTAAACAAGCTCCTAACACAACAACAACACAAATCCCCATTGCTTAACTATTACATCAACTACTTAAAAGTCCATACTTGATGATAGCAAAGCACAAATAGCACACTTGGAGGCCCTCTCCTTGTACAAGCAACCCACGAACTAAGGATCTGCATTGTCGAACAAAAGAGAGCGTAAGCGTAAAGCTTAGTGAGGGTAAGCTTATAAAACAAACCTCGACAATGTAGGGTCCAAGCACGAGCAACACAACCAAGGAAGAATGCATGTTTTCTTTCCTTCGAAGCCACAAGAGTCAAATATATATGATGCATGAACATAATATCAAATATCATGCCATGCTCAACATGTCCATAAATACAACCATATGAAACACATTCAACAAAACGTATTGGCACCTAGCTATGACTCGAATACGCGGATAACAACTGTTGGAACTCACATCCAACAACTCAACCATTACCTTACGATGGGATTACACTCATCACCGTTTCACGCGGAGGGGATTGCACTCATCCTCACGCCCCGTCGATGGGATTCCATTCATCACCGACTAACATATAAAAGAAGATTTTCGGGCGTACCCGTACTCCATCTTGATGATTACCATCACCAAGACCACGTGCGCATTTCGACACTTGTGTGCACACTAACATCCTAATGATCGATCATTTGTACCCAAGCATACTAGTGCCAATACTAACTCACCACAAGGTTCTCATAAAACGATATTCTTACCATTTCCGTGCTTAGCACGTACTCACCATGATTTACCATCATGCATCCACATTTCATCAAGCACATGCATATCACAATGCATAAAAGATCATGCCTCAACACACATGTATATCACCATATACATAACATCATAAATCACAAATAAATACATGAGGTATAACACAACAATGATCATAAGTTCAACCATATGTCTCTAACTAAAGCTTGAGATTAGACTACCAATCTAATCCCAACTCTAGGTGGGTTTACCAAGCCCGACCTAGGTCCACATGCTCGAACCAACGTTTGAAAACCAATTTAAAACCAAAGAACCACTCACCGGACTTTCCAAACACAAGCAACCAACCGATCAAGCTCCCAACGGTTCCGGATTCGAATGCGAGGCTTCACCAACACAATTCCTTGTCTCTAAACAATCAAACACACTCTATTAATCACCAAAACAAACACAAACCACTGATGTAAACTCAGAGCACCAATCAAGCATCAAAATCAAGCCAAGACACTCTCAAAACCCCCATTTTCGAGCAGCCCAAAAGCACAGCCAAAAACCATTGATTCCAACACTTTTAATACACATGATAGCTTCCAAAATTACCCCTAACCATCATACAACCATCATCCATCAATCTCCCACACAAAACAGCCCCAAAACTCATCTTTAAACCCCTCTAAAACCCCCAATAAACCCATATCCGGAAATCCTTATAAAACCAAGTAAAAATCATATATGTTGGACCATTTGAGTTACTAAACACTTATGTAACTTCAAAGAATCAAAAGCTTACTTAAAGGTTAATAAAGTTTGGATTTTTATTCTCTAAACTCAAAAACTCAAAACACAAAATAATCGGTTTCATGGAAAACTAAAAACATGAAGAGAAAGAGAAAGTTGAGGACAACTAAAAAATGTAATTACCTTTCAAAAACCTTCAAAGATGAAGCAAGGAGGTGATGGAATAGTGACTTCCAATGGAGAGAAGAGTTTCACGTTGAAAAAGTTTGGAGGTAGAAGATGATAGTAATTTGGGTATTTGAAATAAAAGGGTTTTTATTTTACAAGACCATGTAATTACAAAACTACCATTAATGAAAAATGGCCATCATCCAACATTCTAAAATCCATGGAAATTTAGGCTTTAAATCAAAACCGGGTCCAACATATTAAATGAATTTTAAAAAGAAAAGGGAAAACCCGAAACATTATTTTAATTATTTAATTCACCCGACCCCCAAACTCAAGTGTTACATGCAACATCAGCGTTAGTTAGTCGGCTAGGATCATCTCGTCGAGGCTATTCGTAAACGCTTCGTTGTGACAGAAATCGAGTCGCCGGAAGGCCAGTTAACGAAGCTAACTCAGACGACGTCGGTTGAGGAGTATCAAACACGTTTTGAGGATCTGGTCTTGTGTACTACAAACCTACCCGAGGTTTTCTTGACCCAATGCTTCATTTCGGGTTTACAAACCGATATTAAAAATGACGTGTTATCTCAACGGGCTGCTTTCATGAGTGAGGCCATGTTTCTCGCACGATTTCACAAGGCCCGTCTGAACGAGATCAAGCGTTCTTTAGGTCATGGCATTGGGCCCAAGTCTCCTTCTCTTTTGCCCACCCCATTAGCTTCCAATATTGGGCCTCGTTATCTACCAGGTCGACCACCACCGGTTGAGGTTTCAACAAAACCTTCTAACCCTAATTTTCCCCAACCACGCAAATTGTCCACCGCTGAAGCTCAGGCGCGTCGTGGCAAAGGGTTGTGTTATTACTGTGACACCAAATATGTCAAGGGCCACCGTTGTACGAGTCCTCAGTTGTTTTTACTCGATGATACCGCTGACAAGTAACCAGTTGATGAGTCTGCCGCCAATCTGGACATTGAGGAAAAGGATTTGGAGAATCGCAAACATTCTTTAGTTTCCTTTAATGCTCTCGATGGATGTTATACACCAAACACCTTGCGTGTTACCAACGAAATTCATGGGCGATCCGTGCGGATTCTAATAGACGGCGGTAGCACACATAATTTCGTATAGTCTCGTGTGGCTCGTTATTTAGGGTTACCTATTACGGCCACCCCAAAGTTTTGGGTATTGGTGGGTAATGATGAGAAGCTTCACAGAGAGGGTTGTATCCGCGATTTGAAAATTTGGGTTTAGTAGACTGAATTATCCACTGATTTCTATGTTCTACCTCTGGAAGGAACTGAAATGGTTCTTTGGGTGGCTTGGTTAGCTACGTTGGGTCCAGTCACGATGGATTTTTCCAACTTAACATTGGATTTTCAGCTTCAGCAAACTCGACATCGATGGCAAGGTGAACTCGATATGGGCCCTCAATAGATACATGTTCATACATTGCGTCGCTTGCAAAACACTGGGTCTGTCGCTGCCTTTTATCACTTACGATTGGGAGGTCGTTCTAACCAGGGTCCCAAACCGATTGCCGACGATATACAACAATTAATTGATGAATTTTTAGAGGTTTTTGAGCCGCCCAGTGGATTACCTCCTCCTAGGGAGACAGATCATTCGATTCATCTCATCCCAGGCAGTAAACCAGTTAATGCACAGTCCACCAGATGTTGGAAAATCAGCTTATTCGTAAGAGCAACAGTTCCTTCTCTTCTCCAGTTCTCTTCGTCAAAAAGAAGGACGGCACATGGCAGTTTTGTGTTGACTATCGTGCCTTAAACGCGATCACCGTTAAATTTAAGTTTCCTATACCCACTGCTAACAAATTATTTGATGAATTAGGGGGTTCCCATTTCTTTTCTAAATTAGATTTACTGGCTGGTTATCATCAGACTCGCGTCCGCCCTGAGGATGTCCACAAGACATCGTTTGGCACTCATGACGGTCATTATGAGTTACGTGTTATGCTGTTCGGTTTGACGAACGCTCCATCTACATTCCAATCGATAATGAACGAGATTTTTTAGCCATATCTTCGACGTTTTGTCTTTATTTTCCTAGATGACATACTCATATACAGTCGTGATTGGGTTACTCATTTAAGTCATGTGCGCCAAGTGCTGGAGGTATTGAAACTTCATAGGTTCGTAGCAAAACAGTCTAAGTGTGTGTTTGGCCATTGTTCCATTAAGTAATCGGGTCGTGTGGTATCTTAGGAAGGATTTGCTGTCGATCCTAGTAATGTGCAGGCAATTCAGGCTTGGCCAACGCCGTCCAATATGACTAGGGTTTGGGGCTTTCTTTGCATCACTGGATATTACCGATGATTTATTCAAGGCTTTGCAGCGTTGGCATCTTTTTTGTCTGATCTGTTGAAAAAAGGGGATGATTTTGCATGAACCTCGGTAGCCCAGGAAGCATTTGCCTTGCTTAAGAGAAAATTGAGTTTCGCGTCAGTCTTAGCCCTCCCTGACTTCACCAAGGAATTTGTGGTCAAAACCGATGCTTCTAGCGTAGGCATTGGAGTTGTGTTAACAAAAGGGAATTGACCTTTGGCATTCTATAGTCAGAAATTGAGTTTAGGAATGCAGGTAGCTTCTACCTACCACCAGGAAATGTATGCGATCACTCAGACAGTTGGGAAATAGAGGCAATAAGTGTTCGGTCGTCACTTCCTGATCATGACCGACCAGAAAGCCTTATGTAAATTAACTCAACAAACTATACAGACACCTGAACAACAAAAGTGGCTCTCAAAGTTGATTGGATATGATTTTGAAATTCGCTACCATCCGAGAAAGCTTAATGCAGTTGCCGATGCTCTTTTGCGTGAAGTGAGTGCCAGCCTCATGGCTTTCTCCCGCCCTTTGTTTGGGATTCTTAATGATATTCGATTAGCCACTACTACTAATCCTGAGATGCGTAGCCTTCGAGATCAATTGGGTAAGGACAACACCCATGTAGGGGATTATAAGCTGCAAGATGGTTTGATTGTGCATCGTGGTCGAATTGAGATCCCCAATGAAACTGCTTTACGAGCTCTTTTACTTCGTGAGTTCCATGTTTTAGTTGTGGGTGGTCACGCAGGGATTTCACGCACTTTTCAACGACTCACTGCTAACCTTTATTGGAAGGGTATGCGTATTGATGTCCGCGATTTTGTTCGTAATTGCCAAACCTGTCAGCAAATGAAAATTGACAATTTAGCCCCGGCTGGTTTGCTTCAGCCTCTTCCCATTCCTCAACGAGTTTTTGAAGACATTTCCATGGATTTCATCACGGATCTACTCCAAATCCAATGGTAAAGAGGCTATTTTGGTTCTTGTCGATCGCTTAACTAAGTATGCACATTCTTTTCTCTTCCGAGACATTTTGACAGCAATTTCATTGCTAAGATCATGGTCCAAGGCGTGGTGAAACTACATGGAGTACCTCGCTTTATCGTTAGCGATTGGGATCGCATATTTATCTGTGAATTATGGACTGAGTTGGCACGCCTACAGGGAACTGAACTATGTATGAGCTCCAACTACCATATTCAAACGAACGGTCAAACGGAGGCATTGAATCGTTGTTTGGAGATGTACCTCCGTTGTATGGCGGGCGACGACCCTCATAGGTGGGACGACTATTTGGCTTGGCCTTAATACTGGTATAACACCGCTTACCAAGCGTCCGCAGGGATGAAACCATTCAAAGCCTTGTATGGTCGTGATCCTCCGACACTTCTTAACTACATGGAATGAGGGTCGTCCAATGATCAATTGGATACTGATTTAAGGGAGCGTGATTTGTTGATCCGAGAATTGAAATTGAATCTCTCCCGGGCTCAAAATCGAATGAAAACGCAGGCGGATAGGCATCACAGGGACATGGAACTCAAGGAAGGCGACTGGTCTTTTGTACATTTGCAACCATATTTCCAATTATCTCCGCGCTTGCAGAAACACCATAAGCTCAGCCCCAGATTCTTTGGCCCTTATCAGGTGATTCAACGCGTGGGAGCTGTGGCATATAAACTCGACCTTCCCGACTCTTCGCGGATTCAACCAGTATTTCATGTCTCCCAGCTTCGACCATGCAAAGGCCAGCCCCTCCAACAAATTACTCCCCCACCACTGTCTCTTTAACTAGACAGTTCTTCACCACGGATGTCTCCATCAAACCTTGAAGACAAGGTTCTGCTTCGGGGATAGGGTGATGTTATGGATACACTAAACCATGATATCATCTAAGAACCAAAAAGTGTCGCGAAGGATGAGCCAACAGCACTGGGCTCACCAGCAGAGAATGTTGCGCCTGGAACCCGCAAAAGCAATAGAGAAAGGAGGCCTTCTACCAGACTAACGGATTTTGTCTTATCCTAAAGGGCTGGATATAAATAATTGGTTGTTTTTATTTTAAAGACCTATGTATAAACCCTGGATATTTGTTTCCTTCCTCTGAATCTATCTTCAATCTTCTTCTCTGCTCCATTTTTTTCCTTCAAGCACGATTTGTCCATAACACAATTCTCCAAATCTTCAGATTTAACTTTAAATTTCTAAAACATACAATTTAGTCTAAAATTAATGAGAAACTCTAAGCCCGATGTTGGGGTATGACAAAAACTTTGATACATAGATTGTGTAAAATAAATTTTACACAAGCCTTTTAGTTTTATGGGGTAGGAATTTAGTTTAGGGTTTGAAATTTAAGAATTAAGGGTTTAGGGTTTATAATTTAAGGTTAGTATTTAGAATTTAGGGTATAGGGTTTCTAGTTCAAGGTTTAGAGTTAAGAATAAAAATTTTGATTTTATAGTGTAAATATACATGTTTTACTTTACACAGATTGTGTATCAAAATTTTTAATGAATAAAAAAAAACAGATATCTCTTTGGATTCAACCGCAGTATAGTTATGGAGAAGGGGAGTTGACTTTGATATCAGAGATGATCTTACAACTTCGACCTGCGAGCCTAGTCCGAAGATACCTTGTGCAAAATCGACCAGGGATTCTAAAGACGTGACACAACCCTGTACCTCTCTTCTTGGGGCTTCCATCACGTAGATGGTCAATGTGCGAAATCACTACATTATACGTTTTCAAAAAAATATTGATTTTTTTCTTGGTTTTTTAACGGATCACGTAATTAACAGTTTTAACTTACCTCGGCCAAAAATCCCACCCGGTCCATGCCCATCCCGAGTTGTTGTTGAGCAAATTACTTCACCAGTTATTTCTAATTTATTTATTGTTGCTCGTTGGTTTTTTTTGCTCGGCAAAATATGATTTTATTGAAAAAATCATACTAGCCTAACCTGGTTGAGAGCCTCATTAAAAACCTCCTTAATTATATATGGAGAAAAATAGTACTCGCCAACCAAGAAATACATAGCTGAAAAACTGGCGATGCAATTTAAAACTACATGTGAATCCGATTCTACTATAAGTCGCGCCTTACCAATCCAACCAGCTTTTACGTACACCTCTAAAGCCGTTTTAATTGCCATTGTTTCAGCAAAATCTGATCCAAAATCTGAAACTGGTCCAGAAAATAGAGCACGAATATCTCCTGATGCCGACCGGAGCTTGTACTCGATCGAAAGCACTTCAAAGGATTGTCCCACCAATCGTTTTCATTCAGTGTCGCTTCTTCATTCACAGCTTCGCACCACACGAAAGCGCGCATCTTAGAGTAGAATACCAAATCCATCAATTTCATTATCTTCCCTCTAAAGACTTTTTTGTTGCGAGCCAGCCAAATACTCCATAATGCAGTCGCTATAGAAATGAGCCAAGCTGTTCTATCTAACCCAGAGAACCTGTTATGAAAACAAAACAAAATAAAATCATCTACATTACTAATAGATGGCCATGTTATCTTCCACCACCTGCAAACAACATCCCAAAAGCAGTTTATAAATCTGCAGGCAACAAAGAGATGATTAATTTCTTCCTCAGGATTTCCACACCACGGACACGCCAAATTTTTGTCTTCAATATTCACCCCTCGGCCAACCAATAAAGATTTGGTTGGGATTCTTCCAATCTTTAACAACCAAATAAATCTTTTCACATTTGGAGGAACCTTGAGTTTCCAAATCAAATCGAAATCAAAGTCCGGCTCTACGTGCTCGGCACCCACAATCAGCTCTGGCAACTTCTTTACTGAGAATCAGCTGTGGAGGAACCTTGAGTCTCCCTTTTTAACTCCTCCAATGACTGCAAGTCTCACTCCCGAAGTTGCCTAGAGACCAAGTTTAGCCACTAGACATCTTGAACGTCACCATTCCCCAACACAGCCTCAATTGTGCTTCTTTTGTTTATTACCAAACGAAAAAGGCGAGGAAATTCTACACATAAGGGATTAATGCCACACCAACAGTCCTCCCAAAACATGATTGAACGGCCATTACCAGCCAACCATCGAATAGCCGACATATTCATCCATCTACTAACCTCAATTTTGGACCAATTTTTCAATATACCTTTCCAAACCTTCGAGACATTATTCAAATTTGGAAAATTGACCAGCCAATCAAAATCTGCAGCCCCATATTTAGACCGTATAATCTTTCTCCACAAAGCATCTCTATCTTTTGCGTATTTTCACCCGCATTTCGCAAGAAGATCTCATCAAAAGTTTGCTTGGTGGTTACTTTGTGTTATCTTGCTCGACCTTGTCATTTGTCAATAAGATTCATCTTTGGTTGATAAAAAGGAGCTCATCAAAAGTTTCATACAAAGTGAACTGAATCTTGAAATAAGTCTAAAGGCAATTTAACAAGGGACCATTTTATTATGATATTTTTCTTCACTTATTACAAGGTGCATGCAAGCAGCCAAAACACAAATGTTACACACAAGTTTTCCATGCCATTCTATGCACACATGAGTCCAGTTTCTTCCATACTTCTTCGGCACCTTGCTCGATCTATATGTTAACAACCTTGACAAAAGCTTTTTCAACTTCGGACAGCCTCGAGTCAAAAGATTTAACAAAAGATTTATCATTTAACAAAATCTTCGAGTAATAAATTAGAAGAAATTAAGGACGGTTGGGTCGAAATCCTGACAAACAATTTATCAGTTTTTGCAGCTTTCTGAGACTGACCATCTTTTTTGGAGTAATATATTAGAGGAAATTGAGGATGGTTTGGGTCGAAATCCTAGAGAAAAGATTTACCATTTTCTTCAAGTTCCTGAGACTGACCGTCCTTTTTTGAGTAATAGATTAGGGGAAACTGGGGACGGTTTGGGTCGAAATCCTTGACAAAAGACTTTACATTTTCTCCAGGTTCCTGAGACTGGCCGTCCTTTTTTGAGTAATATATTAAGGGAAAATGAGGACGGTTTGGGTCGAAATCCTTGACAAAAGACTTATCATTTTCTGCAGGTTCCTAAGACTGACCGTCTTTTTTTTAGTAATAGATCAAGGGAAATTGAGGACGGTTTGGTCGAAATCCTTGACAAAAGACTTATCATTTTCTGAAGGTTCCTGAAACTCATCGTCTTTTTTTTCGAGTAATAGATTAAGGGAAATTGAGGACGGTTTGGGTCGAAATCTTTGACAAAAGATTTATTGGTTTTTACGAGATCATGAGACTGACTATCTTTTTTGAGTAATATATTAAGGGAAAATGAGGACGGTTTGGGTCGAAATCCTTGACCAAAGAGTTATCATTTTTTTGCAGGTTCCTAAGACTGACCGTCTTTTTTCAAGTAATAGATTAAGCGAAATTGAGGATGATTTGGGTAGAAATCTTTGACAAAAGATTTATCAGTTTTTTACGGGATTATAAGATTGGTTATCTTTTTTGGAATAGTAAATCAGAATAAATTGAGGACGGTTTGGGTCGAAAACTGCGAAGAAAGAAAGGAAAGATCTCATACTTGCAGAGGAAGAGAAAGCCAATAGGCTTCACTTTTGATGGATATCTTGGCTGCAACATGACGTGCTATTTATAGGGAAAATTATACTATTCTATATATATATATATATATAATAGTTATAGCCCGACGAATATTAAATAGAAAACTTTACGCATATCAACGAAAATTCAAAAGTTTCTTCAATCTCTTTGTCTCTGTCCAAACGAGACGCATAAAAAGGTAGGAGTGGTGCGCGATCCATTCTGTCAGGCAAAAGGTACCGCTACCTAGGACTGATTTTATCGGCAAACAACCATCAATGAGTGGGGATAAAACATTCGAAGTGACCACCGACAACACCATGAATCAGAAACTAGCGCCGAGTGAATCTCTGTGCGAATAACAATCGAACGCTAGGGTATGCTGAAACCTGCCACGAAGACAAATGAACTAAACAAAAAAACAAAATAAAAACATGTCACAAAGACAGAAAAAGAAGCGTGTCACTAGGATAGAGAAAAAGCGTGCTACAGAAGCAAAAAATTTTATTGAAATAAAAATAAGAAAAATGATAAAATCGGTGGATCACCGATTAAAGGGATTGAACAAAAGAAAAAGCAACTAAAATTGAAAGAATTTTGAGAGAACGGCTAGGTTTTAGCGGCTAGAAAAGTTATGTGATTACTAAGTGTTCTAACTTCACTTAACACGTTCAATTAGGTTAAGATTCTATATATACTTTAATTTGTAAAGCAAAGACTACTATTGAATTTTAAAACCTGTGATGTCTTGATAAAAAAAAAAAAAAAACTCTCTTTTCATCTCTCTCTTTATAATATACATATATCCAATCAATTATTTTTTGTTGCGGATTATTGACTTTCTACATTTTTTTCTCTTTGTACAATAATAATTGATTAATTTTATTCAAATCTGATCAGATCTGTCATAAGAAATAAATTTGGGTTCGCTTGATATGAATTATTATCGAACAAATAAAAATCATTTTAGTTTATCCAAATTGGTTATTTACCGGCAGTAAAAATCAGATAGACATTTGTAGATATGAGTAAACAAAATTCAACTCGGCCCGAAAAATATTAAATACAATTTGAGTTATAAAATAAAATTGCAACTTACTCAAAATTTTTAGTAATTAGTTGATCAATTTTTAAGTTCGAGTCAACTCTCTCAACTCTGCCTTATATACATATATTACATATAAAGAAATATATATGTATATCGTATGTTTAAACTGGAACCAATTAGTACCATAACATGATAAATGTTTACAATTAAATTTAAGGATCAAAATCATATTTCATCTAAAGTTCAGGGGTCAAATTAATATTCTATATAAAATTCATGGGTCAAATTAAAATTTAACTCATTTTACTAGCATATCACTTCATCAAACTAACGGCCTTTATTGTCCAGTGACCGAAATGTTATTTTTTTGAATATAGTGAGTAAAAATAAACACTTATAATACATAAGTGATCAACTGTGTAGTTTGCACAATTAAAATATAATTCTTTATCTCATATGCACGGGTCTAGTTATTTAAAATATATTTTCCATTAAAAACTATAAACTTACACAACTCATGGATCAAAGACCATCAATAAGTATGTTAATATTACAGAAGTTAAGTGTAAAGACTTTCAGAATTTAAGTCCCATTTTGGACAATAATATTGAATCTAATCATCCATCAACCTTTTAATCTCTCTTATGCCTAATTTAAATGATTTTTAAATAATTATAATAATCAAAATATATATTTTGGAAACCATGGTCTCTTAATTTTTGTTATTTACCATAATACTAAATTAAAATATATTCTTCACCCATATGATGCAATAATCATATAATAATTAATTTATATTAAAATTATAGTTTAACATGCCATATTATGAAAATATAATAATTAGTTTTCTAAATGTATTTTAACTCATTTAAAAAATGTATTTTAACGAAATAATTTAAAGATATAAAAAAATGATAATTAATACTATATGCATGGCAAAAGTCTATAACATAACATTATTATATAAAAAAGTTGATTTGATTGTGATATAGAAGTAGTTTTCTTTTTAGATAAAATGTGTGATGTATTTCATCCCAGGTGTAGCAAAGCTACCAACAATCAAAATAGTCTATACAAGGATTCCTCGTTCTGTACAAAGTATAATATTCACCCTATCTATGCAACCTATATTTTTTTTCCTTGTACTTTAATTCTCACTATGTCTTTAATGTAATTGATCAGCTATGTGGTAGTTCGAGCAGTCCCTCGGAAACTTCTTTGGTTTCTTTCTTCTCAGATAGTGTAAATGAAAGCACACCAAGCAATTTTAAAAATGTGGACCAGCAAGGATCGACCACGCAAATAGGCGATTGCCCATTCAAGTTCATCTTCTCACTACATAGGGTCTCGGCTAAAATGGCAGAGACTTAGTATATATATTGTTCTAGACTTACTCCAAAAATCGGCACCGAAAAAACAAATGATCTCTTGAGTTAACACCTTCTTGGCATAGCATGCAGCCATCTTCTTCAACCATTCTAAATCTTCTAAGTCTTTCAAGTGTAGGGAGTTTATCCAAGACGCCGTCTATGAAATAAAGGAAAAATTATCTTAGTGACCACCCAACTATTAATCACGACCTGTTTTGATCACCTAATTAAAAAATTTAAAATTTTATCACACAACTATTTAAATAGACCTATTTTGACCACCGACAGTTAAAATCTAACAGAAAGATGACATGACAGTTAGAGTAAAATTTGCACCTGGTTGAAGGAAAATTTAAGTGAAAAAAAGAATATGACCATGGTGGAGTTTGAGCTTGTGACCTCTAGGGGATAAAAGCCAAGGCTTAACCACTACACCAACTAGTCCTTAATGATGTAAACTGCACCATTCTATATATAACTTATAATGAAGTAAGTGTTAGGGAAAAAATAAGTAAAAATGTTTAAGAGGAAACTCGTACATGAGTCACATGAGATATATAAAAACACACATATCAAATATTCGATTTAAATGAAAAGAAATTTGATTTTAAAAAGTATTCAAATATTTGATTTAAAAATATTAAATCAAAATTTTAAAATATTCAAATACTTTTTTAAATCAAATTTATTTTCTTTTAAATCAAATATTTTTAAATCGAATTTTTAATATTTTAATAAATATTTGATTTAATTTAAATATGGAAAAAAATATTCGAATATTTTAAATCGAATTTCTTTTCTTTTAAATGGAATATTTTTTAAAATCAAATATTTAATAATTTTAGATTTTAATTAAATCTAATATATTTGATTAGTGATATGCGTGTTTTTATATATCTCATGTGACCCATGTTCGAGTCTCCTCTCAAACATTTTTTCTTCTTTTTCCCCTGTCACTTACTTCATTATAAGATTAACCCCTTTTACTAACATGCCACACCATCAAACTAACACTATTTAACAACTCGGTGACCAAAATGTATTAAATTGATATTGTAAGTGACCAAAATCTAATAAAACAATAACAAAAATGATTAAAATGTAACTTTTTCGATTTCAGTTACCACAAATGAACACTTATGAAATAAAAGTGATCATTTCGATAGTTTACTCTAATAAACTTCAAGCACACTCTTCCTCCTTCCACTATCCTCGTTCATATTTTGTCTTAACTGAATCATGAAAGAGTTTTAACAAGATCATTTCCCTTTTTTAATAAAAAAGTTAAATGACTAAAAACGTGTTTTATGCTTCAAGTTTTGGCCAATAAAGTTTTTTTAAATAATTAAACTTTAATCTTGACTTAGTAAATTACGATATGAACGACGTCTGTTTCAAGAAGATCAGTTAGATTTGATTATATATTGATTATTTTTTTAATATGATTATATTTTTTTATTGAAAGGGGTATCACCATGAATCTCATTAAAAAACCTCCCTAAATCTAAATGGAGGAAAAAGAGCACTTATGATGAAAGAATACATCAAGTAAGATAAGCTACATTGTCTTGCTGATAAAAAGCATATGCATAACTAGGAGGGGCGACGAACTCATGAGAATCAAACGGCAACCTCCATGTTGCTTGCGTAAGGGCATCGGCGACTCTATTCCCATCACCAGCAATGACTGTCAGACGTACCACCCACTCTCGATCTAAAAGATCCCAAATATGTTGAACAATCGATGGTTTACTATCCATGTTCGAGCGGTCACTAAGAATGTCAATCGCGTATCGGCAATCCGATTCTAACCAAAGATGGCAAATCCCAAGCTCCTATGCCACTGTAAGGCCTTCATATATACCCCAAAATTTAGCTTCTAATGCTGAACATAAACCCAA
Source organism: Hibiscus trionum (assembly GCA_030270665.1). Taxonomy (NCBI): domain Eukaryota; kingdom Viridiplantae; phylum Streptophyta; class Magnoliopsida; order Malvales; family Malvaceae; genus Hibiscus; species Hibiscus trionum. Next base: position 7,843,577 of record BSYR01000046.1, read on the forward strand.
ACTCTTGGCGAAGCCAACAATCCATTCACCCGAATGGTTACGAAGAACACCCCCGCACGTGGCCCCTCCTACGTTTGGCCGAAATGATCCATCAGTATTAGCCTTGACCCACCCCACCAACGGTGCTTCCCAAAGACTCACACAAGGCCCCTGGCCACCACAAACCTGAACGCTCGAATCAACTGCTGTGAGATTGGCCTGATCTACCATTTCTCCCACAAGCTGACGACAACGCTCAATCACGGGTTCCCCCTGATGCTCATTATCAAAGACGCGACTGTTCCGCTCGAGCCAAAGCACCCACAACATATAGCAAAACATAAGGTTCCAATGCAAGATTCGTCGAGGAAAGTCGTAGTCCCCCCTCATATTTCGGACCACCCAATCTCGCAGGTTCAACGAGCAAAACGACCCTATATGATCAGGTTAAACAAAGGATGACCACACTGCCATTGCCGATGGGCAGTCGCGAAGCACGTGTAGCGTGTCTTCAACTACCAAGCCACAGATTACACAACTTGCATCGTCCAAGAGGTGTCTACGAACCCTTTCGTTATTGGTAAGGATGTTATCTTTGAGCACAAGCCATACAAATGTTTTCACTCTTGGCGAACCTCTAAATTTTGCCAACATAGACCACGCTTCATCCACCACAAATGGCACACCTCCCGGCACACCTCCCTCGCCGATACCAACGGTGTCTTAATCGCCGCAATCCAAAGTGTCACAGTCGTCGGTAAAATCTGATCAAAACACTATCACTTCCACTCACCATGACCATGCACCATTGTAACGACTGAAATCTGTGCATCACCTACCATGGTTAGATCGACCACGTGTTCAATTAGCGGTCCAAGATCCCCAACCCAAGGATCAAGCCAGAATTTAACATTTTCTCCATAGCGACACCCAAGCAAACATCATTCCATATTCATGAAAGTTCTTGCCAAAATATTGAACATCCAGTCCGACTAATAGACGCAGGTAGAGCTGAATCCCACTTATATTTCGCTCGGACTACTTGAACCCAAAGTTTATCCGGCCGAGATAATAGGATGAACGATGCCTTCATCAAGAAAGCCGCATTTTGTACCTCCAAACAACGGAAGCCAAGACCACCATCGTTAACTGGCAGACACACCTCCTCCCACCTGACCAACGCAATTGAGCCTTTAAAATCCGTTCCTCCCCAGATAAATCTTCGAATAATTTTTTCGATCTCTTCACAGACGCCCTTCGGTCGAAGAACCAATTGCATAATATAATAAGGAATTGTAGCCAAAACCGCTTTTGCCAAGACTATCCTACCAGCAAGATATAAGTTCCTCGCTTTCCAACCAGAGAAACGATCCCGAACCTTCTGAATAATATACCCATGTGTCACTTTTCTCACGCTCTTATGCAAAAGAGGCACCTCGAGATACATGCCCAGATCGTCAACTTCTGTATAACCAAGTAATTGTGTTATGTGTGATTGCACAACCATGTCCACATTATTAGAAAAGAACATGATATATTTAGGGCTACTAATCTTATGGCCAGAACTGTCACACAAGGTGCCTAAAACTCGTTTAATAACCCCTGTGTGATCCAAGGATGCCTTAGCAAACAATACTAGATCATCAATAAAGAACAAGTGAGAGATTCCTGGGCTGCCACGGGATAGTTTCACCGGAATCCAATGACCATGAATAACCCCAGCTTGTATTACATGGCTTAGTCGTTCCATGCATAAGAAAAAGAGATAAGGAGAGAGAGGATCCCCTTGTCGGATACCCCTAGACATGGAGAACAGGGGCGCATGTTGTCCATTCCAAAGGACTTGTGTCGATACAGTCGACACACACTACATAATAAGCTCACGATGTTGCACAGGAATACTGATCTCCATAAGAGTATCCTAAATAAAACTCCATTAAATTCTATCATAAGCCTTCTCTAGATCAATCTTGACTGCCAACCAACCCTCCTTACCCTTCTTCCACTTCATCAAGTGAACAACTTGCGCAAGAATAATGTTTTTCGTGACCAGCCGACCAGAAACAAAGCTCGTTTGGGTCTCAGATACCCAACTAGGTAAAAAGGGTTTCAGATGATTTACAATTACCTCCGTGATCATCTTGTAAAGAACATTACAGAGACTGATAGGCCTAAACTAAGATATAACTTCTGGATTATTCAGCTTCGGAATAAGAACCGATAGTGTTTGATTCAGCCTCGGTGGAAGCATACCCGACGCAAAAACTTGTTTCACAAAAGATAACACATCACCACCTATCGTGCCCCAATTGCGTTGATAGAAGGCAGCATGTAAACCATCAATCCCTGGAGCCTTAAGAGACCCCATCGAAAAGACCACATCAATAATTTCCTGGTCCGAAACCGGCCGCGCAAGAGCTTTCAGATAAGTATCTGGTACCCTATGAAAACAACCAACAAGGGGAAACGGCGACAAAATAGTACCAGATGAAGAAAAAGCTCCTGAAAGAAATCTGAAGCCAAAGAGCGAAGTATATTTTGATCCGAATACCAGTTGCCATCAGGTAACCGTAGCGAAGCAGTAAAGTTTTGCTTCTTCCAACTCAGGGTACTAGCGTGGAAAAATTTTGTGGTGCGATCTCCATAAGAAATCCATTTCGATCGCGATTGTTGAAACCACAAAACCTCCTCTTGTTTAAGGACTTCATCAAGCTGAGCTATTAACCTCTTTTGTAACCGACTTAGTGATTCCGAGAAGCATGATTCCAACTTCATGTCTATGCTCTTAATGTGATCCGTGAGCCGTTTCTTTTTGTGGACAATGTGACAAAATACAAATTTGTTCCAATCCCTTATCCGTGAAGTGAACTCACCCAAATTTTGTTCCAAGTCTCGGTTCCTATCCTAACAAGACTCCAAAACTTACTAAAATTGGCATGCTCTTGCTAACAAGCAAGGTAGCGGAACGGTCGCCTTCCCAAACCTGGGTCCATGGCCATCCTCATCACAATCGGTCTATGGTCCGAGCCAAGTTGTTCTAAGTGACTCACTAAAAAAGTTGAAAAACGAGACATCCATGCTTCATTAATAATAAAACGGTCAAGGCCCTTAAAAAGATTACCTCTACTCCATTTGAATCGAGGGCCTGTAAAGCTTGCGTCAATCAAACCCTACAAAAAAAAAAAAAACAAACTCCACAGAGAGATCGTTGACACCCAAACCCAATCGAGCACGCCCATTCCTATCCTCTACATTCAAAGTCGCATTAAAATCACCCCTAGCACCCAAGCAACATCAGTCCCTGGATCAAGAGTTTCAAACCGACCCCACAAATGCCTACGCACAGACGCCGTAGGGCTGGCATAAACAGCAATAAAGAAGAATCAGTCATTAGAAGTTGTAAGGCTCACTCGACAATGAATAAACTGGTTATCGATCTGCTCAACACGAACCACTACCGAATCTCTCCACAACATCTAGATGTCTCTGCTAAATCCATATGCCTCAATTCGATGAGAGTTCGAAAAGCCCAATCTATGTAAAATTCTATCCGCCCTATGACCACTAATACGTGGCTCAAAAAGTGCCACAATCTGGGGATCATTATCCCGAATAAAATTCCTGAAATGTCTTCGAAAAGTAGGGCTTGCAACATCATGTGCATTCCAACAAAGAATGTTAATCATTGGTAGAAAAAAAGGAAAACAAAGAGTAACACCTTATTGAATGTCCATTACAGACACTACACACTTACCACCCACAGCTTCCTTTGTAGTGGCAACTAACACAGCTGGCGAATTCACAGGATCCACTACCCCATGCACAGTATTCGAAGGTTCCATGCTCGGGGACTCACACCCGACTTTGAGACCATCACCTACCCCAATCGTGTTATGGAAAACAGATAGACACTCCGCAATTAGAGGCTTCGTAGGGAGTTTAAAATCTGAACTCTTACGAATATGCAGTCCCTTGGAGACCTGATCCCTTGCACCACACTGTTTACTGGAACCTTTACCCAAACCTCAAGAACCCGTAAGAATTTTTTGTCCCTCTTCAACAGTCACCACAGCAATGTGATTACCATTCCTCTGAACCGTTCTTGTTTCAACTTCGTTAACTACGCTCTTATTCACCCTTATACTATTGGCAACACGAGTCTCCTGAACGTTACTTGGCCCACCACCATATGATATTATCGTCCCAACCTTTGTCTTAAGAGGTACTGAGTCAGTCACTAGCATTTTCTTTGTCACCGACTTCCCAGATCCAGAGACCCCCTTGACGTTATTAGGAGTTGGTGAAATTGTTGCCTTATGAGCCATTGGAATCGCCTCCTCTACCTCTTGTTCATCCCCCATCTCTACCAGGACCTAAAATCGTGAGCTATCAGCAACATCTGTCACCCCAAGACCCCTTTTAGGTGTCGTAATAACCTTCCTCGGTTTCCTCGAACGAGTAGGAGCCATCATCCATGGTCCATATACCTCGGTGTCCTTTGTTTCAGCTTCCACCTCTTGTCGTCTCTGGCCTGACTCAACGGCCAAATCAATTCCACACCAATCCTTAGTGTGACGTGTAACCCCTCATATTCAAGTTTCTGGTTAAACCATCCATATATATGCTCAGAAGGAGGGGTTTATTAAGGTCCAATATTACGGCCAGCCTTGCGAACTGACCTCTCCCCCTAACTTGGGTGTTGTAGTCCACCTTGATAACTTCACTGATCAACTCCCCGATCCAACGAAACAGAGCTTTCGTGTAGTAACGATAAGGTAGCCCTAGAAGTCTCTACCAAGCCACAACTTGTGATGGGTGTTTTTCAGATGTTGAGAAGGACCTGCTCCACGATTGTACTGTCAGGTAACTGCCAAACAGAGTCCACGATCCATCTATCAATACCTTTAAATAATCATCAATTTCATCAAATTTAACTAAAAAAATAATCATTCTCAATATCTTTGAGTTGAAAATTGCCCTTAGGCGACCACAAAGAGATAATTCTAGTATGCATTGCACAATAGCTTATTGACTTTCCTAGAAAATGAACAACGACTGTAGTTCCCATGCGTTCATCAATAAGTGCATGAACCCTCTCAGAAAACTTTATCGAGGGTATCAAGGGGTTCTTATCAATCTGAACATCTTATGCATTGACAACAATTTCATTCTCACGCACGAAAGTGGGTTTAACGTTAGATGGGGACCAGAACCTTTCAACGCCCCCAAGTATGAAGCTTTTCCAGCAAAGCTAGGGGGTTCACAGTTTCAGTTACCAACTTCAGCGGTACACAGGTGTTATCGGCTTTCATGAAGCCAGCCTCCTCATCAACAAGGTTCACCGGTACATCCCCTCGACCCTCGACTCCTTCCTTGTCCATGCATGGGTTTACATCTTTGTTTTTAACCTTCATTATCGCCCGTTGGTCTTCAGGCGCTAAAGGAGAGCCTGGTCTCTCCAGGACCAGAGGACCCTCAAAGTTGGTCACCCTACTCATTGCGGAGGGCAGGGGGTGTCGACTGGTGCACCCGCAGTCACCACCATGGTGTTTACCGGGAGTAAATTATTAGGGTTTGCCGAAAACTCATTAGGATTTCCTTGCGTGCAAATTAGGATTTGCGACGGAAAGTTAACTGGCACTGCCACTGTCGAACCAACAAAGTGGCTTCCGAACTTGGTTCCACTAGATTTACTATCAATTTTATTTGCCGCAGATGACAGTTTTCCAGTGGAGGCTGTTGGAGTACTAGGCGTCGCCGTTGCTTTCTTAAGGAGGGTTTTCGCTTCGATCATGCAAGGCAGCGCTTTCAAAGATATCGATTTTCTAATATGATTATATATTGATTATTATATTAAATCAGATCTGTAACAAAAATAAATAAATAATTTGAGTTGGTTCAATTTGAATTATCATATGATAAGTTAAAATATTTTAATTTCTCCTTCACGTAATATATATAGTTGTCAAATCTTCAAAAACAATATTGTTGTAAAAAAATTGATTATTTGAGTGGTTATTTCTCATATCAAACAAAGACTTGTTATACAAAATGTTAGTAATAAAATGGTATAAAAATTTGTAAGTTATAAACTAAAACTTTTAATTTTATTGAGATTCATCAATTGGTTGAGTGACCAATAATACTTATGTGGTCATATTTTATAGAGTAAAAATCTTCTGCCCTTAACCATGCCTCCTTCTATGCCCCTGTCTAAAATTACTTCAAAATTAAATCTTGCCCCATAACCCTAATTTTCATATCCTAAACCCCAAACCCTAAACCCTAAAAAAATACACCATACCCTAATTCCCTACACCCTAACCCTAAGCTCCAACCTTAAACCCCAAAACCTAAACCCTAAACCCACTATTTTAAAGTGGGACACAAATGGGGGCATACTTTGGGGGCAGATGATTTCCATCCTATTTTATATGGGTTAGAATCCCATCATTGCTTGGGATTATAAAATTTTCTACTTAATCAAAAAAACTTTCAACTTTATTATCTTAAAAAATGAATATAATAACTATATCTATTTTTTAAGAAGGGAATACTACCAAAAGCCTCGTTAAAAAACCTCCCTAGCCTAAATGGAGGGAAAAGAGTGTCCTTGTTAGTATTTACATAAATGGACGAGCAAAACTCGACAAAAACACAATACGATAAACCTAGTCCAGACAATCTAACTGAAACATACTCAAGAATGAACTCGGCGGTTCAACAAACTCATGTAGACCAAGAAGAAGTTTCCAAGCAAACTGAGCGAGAGCATCTGCAACCTTATTACCTTCACAGGGAATAGCCGATAACTTGACCACCCAATTTTTATCCAACAAATCCCAAATATGGAGCACAAGAGTCGGACGGCTCCAAGGGGAACCCCTATCATTCAGCACATCGATCGCATTCGCGCAATTCGTCTCCACTCAGAGATGGCTAATACCAAGCTCCCAAGCAAGACGGAGGCTTTCATAAACACCCCATAATTCTGCCTCAATAGCCAAGCACATGCCAATACTCTTAGCAAAGCCAACGATCCAACCACCATCATGGTTTAGTAAAAGACCACCGCAAATAGCACCTCTCGGGTTAGCACAAAAGGACCCATCAGAGTTGAACTTAACCCACCCTTCAGGAGGCGGGATACATCGTCGAGAGCTTGCTTGAATTCGGTTGGCCTGCTCAGAAAATGGTCCTGCCAACGCCACTATAGATTGGGTATCCGCAAGCTCCAAAACAAGCTGCATGCTCATTGTAATTACATCTTCATCCCACAGTTGATCGGGTTCAAAGATTCTCTTGTTTCGTTGAATCCAAAGCTGCCAAACAACATAACCAAACATCATACCCCCAATATTCCACAACTCTAGGAAATTGGCAATCGTTCACCAAGTTGGCCACCACCCACTCACGTAGACTCAAGAAGCAAAAGTCCACAGCAGATCAGGTTTGACTAAAAAGGACCAAACAGTTAACGCGGCCAAACAATCCCGCAACACATGAATTGTGGACTCCAATGCTTCCTCACACCAAGGCAACTAAAGTCATCAGCCAAGTGCTGACGCACCCTTTCTCAATTTGTAAGTTTTTTCCCAATAGACAAGCCAAACGAAGTATTTTACCCAAGGCGGGCCCTTGAATTTTGAGATTAGAGACCAACCCATATCCTCATTTGGCAATATATTAGAATTCTTAGCCACATAAGCCAATCGAACAGAAAATACGCGTAGAGGATCCTACTTCCATCCTGGAACCCCCACGTCAAACGATAGCAATAGCGACTTTATTGCCGCAATATGAAGTAAGATATTAGCCGGTAGAAAAGAATCAAAAGCAGATTAATTCCATTCTCCATCAGCCGTAACAATATCCGATGTGGCAGTGGAAACATTGCTCACAGTATTAGGGTCACGACATGGTCAATCAAGGGACCAAAGGTACTCACCCATGGGTCAAGCCAAAAGCGAACATTCGATCCGTTTCATAAATTCCAAGCAACACCATCGCTCACCGCCTCCCAAATTTTAGATAAACTGAACCTTAATTGAGATCAACCGTGTCGATTAATTGACGAAGAAACATCACTTGACATATTATATTTAGAACGTAAAATCTACACCCAAAGTTGATCCGCGCGAGTCAAAACACCAAAAGATACCTTAATGAGGAATGCTTCATTTTTCACATAAACAGGGTGAATGCCTAGACCATCGATACTCAACGGTTGACAAACATCGGCCCATTTAACCAATGCGAAACCTCGCTTATCTTCAGATCCGACCCAAAGGAATCTCTGAATTAGATCTTCAACCTCCGCGCAAATCCCTTTAAAGAGGAGAATCAATTGCATAGCATAGGCCAGAATAGCTGATAACACCGACTTAAACAGCGTGATGTTACCCGCGAAGGAAAAGTTACTAGCTTTCCATCACGATAGCTTACTACGGATTTTTTGTACAATATATCCGTGTGTTTTCTTCGTTACTCGCTTATGAATGATGGGTATGTTAAGTGCGCAAAAGTCCTATATTTATACCCTAGTTTAGCTCAATTATTGTTGTTCTTAAGTATAGTTTAGGTTGCATTTATTAGGTAACATACAAAAAATAGCCTAGATTAGATAATCTGCCTTGTTTGATGAATTTACTTGATTTTATACATATGATACTGCTCTAGTGTGTTTTCTCCTTGTGCGTAGGTACCCGCCGAGGCTGATGCCGCCGAGGCAGCAAAAAGAGGGCAAATGACGAGAAAGCTGGGAACTGAAAGAGGAAACTGTTGGAGTATCAGGAGAGCTGATTGAGAAGGAATGAACCAGAATGCAAAGTTGTGTCAACCCATGCATACCAGTCCATATACCCGCCGAGGCAGAACTTCAAGGAAGAATGGAAAAATGCAAAGTGGTATGGGATAGAAAGAGCTCATCAAGCCCGATTTTTAGAGACCACTTGCACGTGCATTGGAGTCCAGCAGACAAAGAAAAGCCGGGTCAAAGTCAAGTTGAAGAAAAGTCAAACAAGAATCTAGGAGTATTTAATGATCTTTTAATGAGTTGTAATCATACTTTAACTAGTATTCCTACCCTAAACCGACTTAGACCTAGGTCCTCCCTATGTATATGTAATCGACTTGAAGGAGAGAAAAAATTAAGATTAGAGAGAAACTCCTTCTTGTCGAAACCCTAGTGCCATCAAAACCCACTATGTTCTAAACCTTCCTTAGGGCTGAGGGTTGGTTGTGTAGTAGTTGTGAGAGTCTTGTTGTATTCGTTTAGGATTTTAGTTTTTCAAGGTTTGTTTACTCTTGGTTCTTCATTGTCGCAATCTTTATCGGGAGAGAAGAGGGCTTCAATCCATTTGTTCAATATCGGGAGAGTTGAACTCACGAAACGAGTAAACACAGTTTTATCCAACCATAGGGTAAAGCTACTTCAGCTTAGGGATAGCTTAAGAAGTTTAGCGGCTAAAAGGGGATCCACAATCGGTTGGTGTTCGCCCTTAGATTCACGCCGGGAGGTATCATCCAAGACGTGTTCGCCAATAGTATTTCAAGCTTCGGGAGAAGAGGGAGTCATAGAAGGGAGCCTTACCGGACCTTGAATCATCGCTTAACTGCCCAGGCGATCTCACACAACACTGCCAAGGCGGGCGCCTGCCGAGGCATACTTGTGGGCGGTGGCTGAAGTTGTTAAGTTGATCAGCAAAACTGTGCCGAGACAGTACATCAATTCTCTCGCTTGCCTCGCTTCCGGCGCATCGAGTGATTCGCCTCTTGAGAGATGATGATATTGTATGTAATTAATCTTCTTAGTACAAAACTTGTTTGGTTTTCAAATATCAACTTAGGTAAGAAGGGCTTCAACCGATTAATAATAACCTTTGTTACCATTTTATACAAGACATTACAGAGACTAATCGGCCTAAACTGAAAGATAAAATCCGGAGAAACCACCTTTGGAATTAAAACCAAAAGAGTTCTATTTAATGAAGCATCCATAATACCAGAAGTAAAAAATTGATTAACGTTCGCACACACCCCATCCACCACAAGGTTCCGAATTTTCTGGTAAAATGCAGCATGGAGTCCATCAACTCCTGGGGCTTTAAGAGGGCTCATAGACAAAGTCACCAATTCAATCTTTGTATTTGATAGCGGCCGAGAGAGCCACTACAAATCCAATTGTGATAGACGCTGAAACTGACCACACACAAAGAAGTGAGGTAGATTATTAACTAGAGAAGTGAAAAGATCACGAAAGAAGATTACCGCTAAATCTTGTTGTTAAGTCTGATATGTGCTCCAAGAACCGTTAGGCAACCTAAGAGAAGAAACCAAATTTTGCCTTCTCCTGCTCATCGGGCAAGCATGAGAAAATTTTGTATTTCGATCGCCTTGAGTGAGCCATCGCGAACACGCGCGCTGAAACCATAACAACTCCTTATGTTCTAGCACTGCATCCAACTGTACCACAAGAGTCTCACGCAACTTGCACAAAGAATGCGTGCTACAACTTTCAATCCGGTCAATTCCTTTTATATGCGCCATGAGTCGTTTCTTCTTATGCTCAATATGGCCAAAGACAGTTTTATTCCACTCGTCATCTCTTGAAATAAATTCACCAATATTTTCATCAATACATCGGTTCTCATCCCAATACTAATTGAGGAACTCCCTAAAGTCTGGAAGCTCTTGCAAACTTGCAAGAAACCAAAATGGGGCGCAACTAGAGGGAAGCAATCCACGTGGCTAGTTTCATTAAAATTGGCCGATGGTCTGAGCCTAAACGGTCTAGATGTACAACCCTGAAATCATGTACCTTTGAGCACCATGCATCGTTAACCATGAACCTATCAAGCCTTCTGAATAAGTTACCTCGATGCCAAGTAAACTGGGAACCTTAAAAACTCACATCCACAAGACTCATATTGAAAACAAAATCCAAGAAAAGGTCATTCACACTCGAACCAATTGTAGCCCCACCATTACGATCATCTCGGCTTAAGGTCGCATTAAAATCCCTACACAGGATCTATGCCACATCATCTCCTAGATTAAAATTTTCTAGATAAGGCCACAATTGCTTACGAACACTATCGTAAAGTAAAAATAATCCAAAGAGCCAAATATTGAAATACGGCGGTGGATAAACTGGTTAGAAATACGTTCAACTTGGATGGAAACAAAATCTTTCCAGATGAGCCATATCCCCCCACTGAATCCATGTGCTTCAACATGAAAAGAATTCGGGAAACCAGGCCGAGTCAGTATCCTATTCGACCTCTAACTGCTAATCCTGGGTTCTACCAAAACCGAGACTTGAGGGTCATTATTCCTTAAAAAATTCATGAAATGTCTTATGAAAGCAAGGCTCGCAACACCCTGAGGATTTGAACAAATAATATTAATCATTGATAAAATAATCAATAAAAAGAGTACCTTACTACAGACTAGCTACACCATCCACTGTCAAGGCAACATTCGATCCTTCAACCGGCGAAACCACCCCATTAGACGAATCATGATCCCTTTTTTGGTACACAAAGCTTTTGTCCTTCACTTGCAGCCCCACATCCATGGCACTCGACTGGTGCTCCATGGCACTCGATTGTTGTTCATCTGTGGCCATGTAAGTTGATTGGCTCTCCCCCGTTTCCTTTGCCACGATCCTTTTTTTCCATTCTTAAGAATTGTCGTATTCATCCATTCCGATATAGAAGGCTTGCGAGCAATGGCGGATCCATAAATATTTTTAGGGTGGGCACAAGTCAAAATATTTGTGAGTATGGGCATAATTATAAAAATTTCAAAATTTCAAGATGGGCACAAGTCATAAAAATTAAAAAAAATTTAAGGATTAATTCATAAAATTTTAAAAAATTAAAGTCAAATTTGTGAACTTAAAAAAGTTCAGGGAGGGCACAGGCCCACCCAAACTTACACTTGCATCCGCCATTGCTTGAGAGGGACTTTGAACTCAGATTTCTTCCGAACACTTAAACCTTTACTTGGTTGTTCCTTTTTTCTGTTGTTGCTTTATGCCTTCACTTTTATCAACCACTTATTATCCTTCCTCCACTATTACAGTTGTCGTGTGATTACCACCCTTAATACCTGAACGGGTTGCTACCTCTTACAGCACCCTGCCGCCAATGTCTGGCCTAGTCTGATTATTCTTGATGTTCCCTACCTTTCCCGTCAACCTCACACACATTCTTGGATTTAACCACCCTGTCCTCCATAACATGCTCATTCTCAACTTTCAGAAGTACTTGAAAACGAGAAACATTATTAGGCCTCGAGCTCTCTACCCCAGGATTCTTCAATACCGATTCCTTTCGTGGTCGTCGATTCTTATAGGTGGCCATCATCTACAAACCATATAACTCCGAATCGTCCTTTGGGAGGTCAACATTCTTGGATGGCTCAATTACTTCTTTATGAACAACGAGCACACTACATCACTCCTTTACATGTCCATAGACCCCACACTTATAGAAAATCAAGTTCAAACCTTCATATTCTGGCTTTTGATTGAAACCATCAATGTCCAAACTTGGCAACAAGGGTTAGTTCAGGTCGATAATCACTGCCAGCCTAGAAAAACAACCCCGTTCACCAGCCTTTGTATTATAATCGGCCTTGACTACTTTTCCAATCAAATTCCCAATCCATCGGAAAAGCGCCTTAGTATAATAACAGAACAACAGCCCCGAGAGACGTAACCTGCCATAACTTGAGACGGATGTTTCTCCAATGTTGAAAAGGACACACTCCAAGGCTGGACCCAAATAACTTCTGAAAATAGTCCATGGCCCCCCTATTAACACCTTATTATAATCCTTTTCTTGTGCAAATTTGACCAAGAAATAGTCATTGTCTAGGTCTATCAATTGAAAGTTGCCCATAGGGGACCATAGTGACACGATCCTGGCATAGAGCACACTATACCCTATAGTTTTGCCAAGAAGCCAAACCACGACTGTAGTTCTCATTCTAGTATCAATGTGAGCATGGATCCTCTCAAAAAATTGGACAGAAGGTACCGAGCCTGAGTGGTCAATCTTGACATACTCTTCATTAACGACAATCTCTTCCTTAGTGAACATGGTAGGGCTTCTTGAAATTAGGGTTACACTTCTTTAACTACATTAGCATAGGAAGGCGTAGAAGCAGGAGGAGCATCAGAGCCACTCACATCAGTAGCATTTAAGACTTGGTGGTCATCCATATCCATCATCTCCGACGGATTCCCCGTGCCATGGTCAGCCAACGCAGTATGGCGCTGACCTTTTCCCATGTCCATGCAGACTTTCCATCATTATTTTTTTACCTTCTTTCTCGCACATTGGTCCTCTGGGGAAACATGATATCCAGATCTTTCCTGCAAGGGCAAAAAATCAAAGCGGACTACTTCACGAAAGTGAGCCATCGTTGCCATATCACCGATGTCAACCCCGATCGTCATTACTTGCTTGTCATTAAGGTTTGCAGAAGAGATATCGAGAGAGTTCATTAGGGTTTTGAGTATTTTATTTATTTATAACACAATTATTAGTATTTATTTTATATCTAAAGATAAGATATTATATCTTAATAACATGCTAAATTATAAGTCATTTGATTAATTAAATTTAGATTTTGGGTAAATTGAGCAAGCTCATTCGGCCGGTTGACCAAGCAAGGAACACTCTCCTTTCCTCCCCTAGAGTCCTCATTTTCCCTCCCCTCTATGTAGGATTAGGATTATATTTAAGATTTTTACAATAAAAGAGAATAATTTGGGTAAATTGGGAGTAGGAGTTTCTTACTTGTCATGTGTAGTTTTAAAATGAATTTTATTTAAACCAACAACCATATGGTATAGTGAAATGAAACATTAAATTCATTAAAGAAGATTAGAGATTCGAATCCTAACCAATTTTTCATCTTGTATGGATTTTACTTATATCACACGAGAGGTATAAAATTCACGAGGACGTACATTAGGACAATCGACACAATCTCAAAGATCAGTACATGCACCATCTAGATGTAGTGGCTAGAATAGGCATGTTACTACTAGTAATGCTAGTAGAGGTAAACCTGCACAAAGTAATAGATCAAATGCTAGACAACCATGATTGGTTTATGCACCTAAAGCTCATGAGAGTTATGATGATGAGCCAGAGGACATAGCATGTACATTTTGATGTTTTTAGTTTTTACTTTTATGTTGAAGGATGAGGAATTCAGAACGAATAATTTTAAGTTGTGTTAGTTAATTTTTAGGGATCCATCGCTAAGTCTAAAATTTTGAGGTCAAAATTTCTTTTAAGGTGGGAGAGATGTAACACCCCAAAAATTTCCCAATTTTAAAACCCTAGATTTTGAGAATTTAGGTTAAAAACCCTAAATTAATTTTGGAAATTTGAATTTGGGAATCTAATTTTTTCTAAAGGGTTAAATTGAGTTAATTCAAAAGTTTATGGCTTAATTTAGAATTTTTGGGGCCATTTTGTAAATCGGGTAAAGTTGGATGGCCTATTGTGCGATTTACCCTTGAGTAGGGTATTGAAACACCTTTATATGCCCTAAAACACTTTTTTGAGATTTCATTGAAGATTGGCAGTTGCACCTACACATTCTCCTGTCCATCACTCGCCAAGTATAACCATCCCTTTTTTATGCTTTTTTATTTCGATCAAACTTTGGCGAGTCTCTGGCACCGCACAATTATAATCGTTATTTTTTCCCTTCGCGGGTAAACCCCATCATCTAGTTTTAGTAATAGTAAAATATTTTGTACTTAATAATTTTTGAGGGATTTATATATGAGATTTGATTTAGTTTATATATGTGTTTTAGACGATATCGATTTTGAGGAAGACGAATTACCATCTACTTCGCATGTTCGGTTTGACCGTGCATGTACCACGAGGACTACATGTGAGTATTCTTTTTGATTAGGATTAGTGATTGTGATGTTTAGTTTAGTGGCATAGTGATAGTTTTTTGATGTAGATTTTTATATCGTAGGTTCCGATTCAGCTAGGACCAGTGCTAGACCTGAACGTTAGAGGCGTTCTTCTCGACATTAAAGTTATTGTTGTTGGAGGTGTGTTTCTTACTTTGCTACATATGTTTTACACCTTATGTGATTATTTATATGCATTCTGGCTTGTATGGTTGACATCTCATGCATACGATTTCAGAATTTGTTTTAATTACGACTTAAGAAATATATGATTTATTAAACATCGTTTATGTATGAGCATGGGTTGGGATTTGTACGGGGAAGTTCAGTGGTTTCACCTTTTAGGCTGGATTACACTTCGGATGGCGGACGTAGCGAGGAGGTTATGGGAACGTTGGTCATATTTGGCGGACGTAGTTGGGTGCATTGCATTGCGCTTGTGATATTGTACCATTGGTTTTATGTTTTAAAGAATTTTAAGAAATTATTACTGTATTTTACTACTATGGTTTTCTTGTACTTTAGAGACATACTAAGCTCTTTAGCTTACTCCTCTATAGATTCCTCTCACAGATATCTTTGGACTTTATGCGACGTGGTACTTGGAGGATCTCACATTCTATCTGGATATTTTATTATTCAGTACGAAACTATTTTTTGTTATTCATATTATTATTTATTATTTTGAGACATTGATGTAATTTCATACTTTGAGACTATTTATGTTTTGAGATTGTTTTTAGCATTCATTTATGGTGGTTTTTATTCAGAGATATTTATTAAATATTTGAATTTTAAGTATGACATTTGTGTTTTATTTATTTCAAGTGTTTTAATAAATTATTCTTATATATTATTTTAATTTAAATTAAAGTATAGTTTTCAAATTAGTTTTTCTTGAGGGTTAAGTTATCAAACGTGCCTTCCTAAATTTGGTCTATTTCTTCTGGGCTGGGTTTAGGGGTTAGAGTTCCATCCTTAGACACATATTGCGTAGGCCATGTAACATTGTTGTTTATAAACTTCAAAAGCTTGTGTGTTTTAATAATGAGTAACACATGTTGAAGCCATAAAAGGTAATTACTATCTGTCAAAGTGACATTTCTCTTTTTTGTGGAGAAAATCCTATTCGCAGATGAATGAACTGAGTTATTAGCACTGTTAACACCAGCCTTTGAATCAGGCACTTCTCGTGACACATCACTAATATTTTCAACCACAGTAAGATGAGAAATAAACACTCAATTGAACACAATCCCAACCCAATCAAAGGCAACACAGAACTTATTTGCAAAATCACAAGAGGCGCATCCGGTTCTTCCAAAATGGATAGTTATCACCGTTGAAGAATGATGGTTTTGTGGTTGATTGAGACTCGTACATGCTTAACCCGGAGGTAGATGTCATGGCTTGATTTTTGGATGATCACACTCTTCCTAGGAACTCCTCTTGTGGTTGTTAATCCTTCAAAGAGGTAGGCTCTGATACCAATCGTTGAGTGGATCAATGGATTGATCAAAGCCAAGAGGGGGTGAATTGGGCTTTTAAAAATTTGTTGGAGTAAAATGATAGCTAAAAATGAAGAACAAAGGATTTTAGAGTGGTTAAAGTTTCATATGAACTCTACATCCACTACCTTCGCTACTACTAAGGATTTGCAACAATTCACTAATTTGTTCTTCCCCTTTTCAAGGCTCAGGAGGTAACCTTTACACAACCGGTCAAATTTTCTACCCAAAATTTGACCAAACCCTCACAAGTGAACAAAGAAGAATTTAGGCAAGAAAGATATCTCTCAAATACAAGATTGCCCTTTTAAGTACAAACACTCAACCCAAATTTCATGATAAGATAGGAATTGAACACTACACAGTTTGAGGTTTACAAGAAATTGGAAAATAAGCACAATGAGCTTGGATTTTTGCTTGGATGTATATCTTTGATGCAATAGTTGTTGTTGGGCTTCAATTAGCTTCAATTTATACCTTCTCTATCAATTCTAGCCGTTTGGGTGGTTAGGGTATTGATTATAGATGTTGGGACCCTCTCTTTCCACCATAAATGCACTTATGCAGCTATCTGTATCGGTACACGAAGACCCGTAACGATACCTATCTCAAAACTGAAAGAGCCGTTGCACAATAATAAAGAGGGCGTATCGATACACGTGTAAGCGTATCGGTACGAGACAGGGACCGTTTCGATACGAATAAGACCGTATCGATACCTTTTTCTCAACTTAGCTCACTAGAAGTTTCCGTTTCGATACGGGGAACACCATATCGATACGGGACAACTACAACTTTAAATGTTAGTTACCTAACAAGCTAATACCAACGGTCAAAAGATTTAAAAGCTTTCGAATTTAAAAATTCATTAAATTCGTATCGATACGGGTGGAACCGTATCAGTACGCCATTCAAACTCCTTCAGTTTTTACAGAGGGGCGTCTCGATATTAATTCAATATGTTTCGATACAGTGAGTGGCGTATCGAAACGCGTCTTTCCAGTAGCCAACTTAGTAAAAATGGTATCGATACGGCTGGAAGCGTATCGATACGCCTGGACGTTTTTCAACACTTTGGCTTTGGAACACTTGGAAAATATTTGGAGTTTTGAGTTTTTCAAATCAAATTTAAGTGTTGGTGATTTATAAATCATTTGAGGGACTTAGAAATCTATTTCAAGTTTTCAATTTAATCCTTAATATACTTAGTTATATCAAAATCAAACATAGGTTTTACAATCTCCCCCTTGTTGATATAACAAAACCAAAACTTTAAATTTTTTGACACTTTGAAAAAACTTTGCAAAATAACTCCCCCTTAATATTAGCTAGGTAAACTTTAAGCTGAAAATCAAAATATTTTAAGTGTGAGCTTGTTCCCTCTCCCCCTTTTTGTTAGATCAAAAATAATTGAGACAAAATATAAAGTGCATAAATAGACAAAAGGTATAAATAATACCCAAGGAACATAATATTGATAAACATCAAGTTCAAAATAATGATAACATCAACTTAAACTCCAAATAACAGAAAATCAAAGCATATGTTTTAGAATAATGCAAACTTAATCCTAAAAACATAAATCAAAAGTCCATAAATATCCTAAATGACATAAATGATATGCAAAGATGAACTATTATGCATCTTCATCGCCATCTTCATCATTTTCATCATCCTCCTCAATTGCATTATCATTCCTCCTAGTTTGACACCACTCGTCGTGGAAAGCAGTAAGGGATATGTTCATTGAGTTATGACCGCCTTCAAGGGAAGTGAGGCGTGTCTCCACATTCTTCATTCGATCTTCAAGGCTTGTAAACCTTGTGTCAATAGCGGTAAATCTCGAATTCATCGCTTGATCTATGGAGGCAATTCCCGTGCGCAAACCAGTGAATTGCTCATTGAGAAAAGTCACGAGGGATTCCATAGAAGGTGGAGAAGGAGCTTGAGGAACTTGATCGACTTGAGGATTAGCAAATTGTTCTGCGGCCTCACTAGGGAGCTCGGATAGACGAAGCCAACTACCATTGAAGTAATGAAACTTACCCCTTGCAAGAGATCTTTCATCGATAGGATCGGTGAGGGGAGTTGGGTAGTCATATGAGCAATCTGTCTCCTTTTGTAGGAAGAAATAACTCAAAGTCGTACCATAGGTGAAGGAAGTGACGAGTTTAGTGTGGCGATGTTGCACGAGATAGACAATCTCCGCAAACATAATTCGAGCAAGGTTTGGACGTTTTCTCTCACTAAAGCATCGAATCCAAAAATCATCAACTTGGCGGATAGTGGAATACTTCCCTCCCGAGGGCCTAAACCACCAAGAAACCATCAAATGTAGGATCTGATCTTGAGCATTAAGGGCGGTGATGGAACCACTTAGGACAAGGCCAAGAGCATTCTCATCATCATAGCATTCATCCTCCAACTTAAACACATCACAAATAGATTGAACATCGATAGTGATATTTTTACCCATAAGATGAGAATTAACGACCGTAACAACACCATTTTGATTGGCCCAACACTTGGCATTACTATAAAAGATCAAAACTAAGATGCGAAAGAAAAATTCGGGAATTAGGAGAAAATCCATAAACTTCCATTCTTGGAGAAAAGGTAAGTAATCAAATTTGAAACGCTCCGAGTTAAGAAAAGGAATGGAAATTACCCTCTCCAGAAGGATCTTATAGTTTTGAAATTGTCGAAAATAGTTGAGATCTCCGATGAACTTAAAGGATTGTTGATAGATAAGAGTGAGGTTCGGGCGAGTACCACCTCCGGAATTGGAACCTTCACCGGCTTCACTAGTACGTTCTCTCTTTTTAGGTGCCATTAACTAGAGAAAATATTAAAAACAGTGTATGCATTAATTTTCTTCATTCAAATTATTGAAAACCAGTAAACAAGGTTTTTGTTAAAAAAATTTGTAAACAAAACAAAAAGAAAAAGTTTGAAAAGAAATAAGTTTGTGAGAAGACAAAACAAAACAAAAGGAAATTTGAAACAAAAATCAAAAGAAAAATTAAAAGAAAAGAGGAAAGAGTTTTACCTTGATATTGATAGAGAGGAATGAGAGAAGAACTTAGCACCAAATTGATGAAAATCGGTTATTTATAAAAGCCCAATTCACCTCCATCTTGGCTTTGATCAATCCATAGATCCATTCAATAATTGGTATCAGAGCCTACCTCTTTGAAGGATTAACAACCACAACAGGAGTTCTTAGGAAGAGTGTGATCATCCAAATAAGAGATTTTGAGTTGTGGTGTGAAAATATGAGGGATTGAGAGGTTATTTATAGAGTGAAAAACGGCTAGGATTTTTAGGGTTTTGAAAAATTCAAATTTAGTAAAAGTTGAACTCTTTAAATGTCAATTTAAAGATGTCTGTGCAATCGCGTATCGATATGCCTGAGGGTGTATCGATACGGGGGTAAAATCGTAATTCTCGTTGAAATGCCCGTTGATGGCCCGTATCGAAAAGGATGCAATCCGTATCGAAACGATTGTTGCTCGTATCGAAACAGGTTTAACCGTATCGATACATGTTTTAGACAAAATGTAACCTGGGAAGCTAATACAGTACTCGTATCGATACACTTAAGGCCATATCGATGCCCTATGCCCAGAAATACATTTTAGGCTTTAAGAACAACCAAAGGCTCGATTTTAACACCTTCTAAAAGAATGCAAATGATGAATGAGAAGTTCTAAGCATATTTTAACAGAAGCATACCCCCTAGCTATAAACATGGATATTTTCAAGAGCAACAACACATAAACATGCAATTTCACAAGATCAAGCAATTTTAACTTCAAAAGGGGTCCTAAAGGGTCAAGAAAGGATAGTTAGACCTAACTCTCTCCTAAGGGACCAAAAACGCTCTTTATCTAAAGGTTTTGTAAAGATGTCCACTAGTTGGTTTAAGGTGTCAACGTACTCTATAACAACATCTTTCTTAAGGACATGATCTCTAATGAAATGATGCCTTATCTCTATATGTTTGGTTCTAGAGTGTTGGATGGGATTTTTAGTTAAGCATATGGCACTAGTGTTATCACATTTAAGGGGTATGGTTTCAACTTTAATACCATAATCTAAGAGTTGTTGCTTCATCCAAAGGACTTGAGCACAACAACTCCCTAAGGATATGTACTTGGCTTTGGTGGTAGAAAGAGCTAGACTATTCTGCTTCTTATAGACCAAGATATGAGCATACTACCTAAGAATTGACAAGTTCCCAAAGTACTCATCCTATCGATTTCACAACCCCATAATCCGCATCCGAATAAGCATGAAGATTGAAGGTTGAGTCTCTAAGGTACCAAAGACCTAAACAAGGGGTATCTCTAAGGTACCTAAAGATTCTCTTAACGGCTATAAAGTGAGACTCTCTAGGACTAGCTTGAAACCTAGCACACAAGCAAACACTAAACAAAATATTCGGTCTACTTGCAGTAAGGTAAAGCAAAGATCCAATCATAGAGCGATAAAGCTTAGAGTCAACACACTTACCTCTTTCATCTTTGTCAAGCTTTGTAGATGAGCTCATAGGTGTGGCTTGAGGCTTTGCATTCTCCAAGCCAAACTTCTTGAGCATATCCTTAATGTACTTTGCTTGATTGATGAAGGTGTCATCCTTCCTTTGCTTGATTTGGAGTCCCAAAAGGAATGAGAGCTACCCCATCATGCTCATCTCGAATTCACCTTGCATTAACTTAGCAAACTCTTTGCAATGACACTCATTAGTAGATCCAAAAATAATATCATCAACATATATTTGTACTACTAAGATGTCATTTTTATACTTTTTTATGAAAAGTGTAGTGTCCACCTTACCTTTTTCAAAACCTTTTTCAATAAAAAAGTTTGAAAGTCTTTCATACCAAGCTCTAGGAGCTTGTTTTAAACCATAAAGTGCTTTAGTAAGTTTGAAAACATGATTTGGAAATTTTGAGTCTTCAAAACCCGGTGGTTGTTCCACATACACTTCCTCATTTATAAAACCATTTAAAAATGCGCTTTTAACATCCTTTTGAAAAAGCTTAAAGTCATGATAACATGCATATGCAAGCAACATCCTAATAGCCTCCATTCTAGCTACGGGAGCATAGGTTTTATCAAAATCTATTCCCTCTTCTTGAGTGTAACCTTGTTCAACTAATCTAGCTTTATTTTTCACAATGTTACCACTCTCATCTAGTTTGTTCCTAAACACCCATTTAGTTCCTATAGTAGATTGATTACTAGGCCTTTCAACTAATGTCCAAACATTACTTCTCTCAAATTGATTTAACTCTTTTTGCATAGCCATAATCCAAAAAGTCATCTTTTAATGCTTCTTTTATATTCTTAGGCTCTATGCATGATATAAATGCAACATGGTTCATAAGTTTAAGAGAAGATCTAGTAGTTACCCCCTTGGATGGATCACCCAAGATTTCACCACCTTTGACATAGTTGAACTCCCTTGGGTAGCTCACTTCCTTTTCCTCAAGAGTCAAATCCTTCAAGGCTTCAAGAGGTGGATCTTGTGTATCCTCTTCTTTTGTTGGAATCTCATCCTCCTTTGAAGTTTGTCCTCCATCAAAGGCATCAATGATTCCTACATCACCACCATCACAAGAATCCTTCCTTGGAAGGAGGTTATCATCGAATACAACATGAATAGACTCTTCTACTACTAAAGTTCTCTTGTTAAATACACGATAGGCTTTAGAGTTTAAGGAATATCCTAAGAAAATAGCTTCAACACTTTTTTGCATCAAATTTACCTAAGTTATCTTTTCCATTATTTAAAACAAAACACTTGCAACCAAACAGATGAAAATAGCTAATGTTAGGCTTTTTAGATTTTAAAATCTCATATGGTGTTTTCTTTAAAAGTGGCCTAATCATTACTCGGTTTACAATGTAGCAAGCGGTGTTTGTGGCTTCCGCCCAAAAATATTTAGGTAAATTGTTTTCACAAAGCATGGTTCTAGCCATTTCTTGTAAAGTTCTATTTTTCCTCTCAACTACCTCATTTTGTTGAGGAGTTTGAGGAGCTGAAAAATTGTGGCTAATACCATTTTCATTTAAAAACTCTTCAAAACCAAGATTTTGAAATTCGGTTCCATGATCGCTTCTAATGTGAGAAATTTTAAGTTCAAGATCATTTTGTGTTAATTTTGAAAATGTGATGAATTTTTCTAAAGCCTCATATTTAGTACTTAAAAGTAGAACCGAAGTAAATCTAGAATAGTCATCAACAAGTAAAAATGCATAATATTTACCACCCAAGCTCATAGTCCTAATAGGCTCAAATAAATCCATGTGAATAAGTTGTAAACATCTACTTGTAGAAACATCATTAATGTATTTGAAGGATGACTTATGTTGTTTACCCTTAGAGCATGCATCACAAATTTTGTCATTTGAGAACTTGATTTTGGGTAAACCTCTAACTAGATCTAGGGAAACTAATTTTTCTAAAACGCTAATGCTAGCGTGTCCTAGTTTCTTATGCCATAGCCATGCATCATTTTCATTTGAGCTACTAAACATGCATGGGATGTATGTATGTCATCTAAATGCACCATGTAAATATTACCTATGCGATGACCTATGAGCATAATATTATTTGATTTAATGTCAACAATTTTGCACCCATTTTTATCGAATAAGACATTAAACACTTTATCACATAATTGGCTTATGCTCAACAAATTATGTTTAAGACCATCGACATATAAAAAAATTTCACTGAGAATAGTAGAGTGATTACCTATGGAGCCAATACCTTTAATGTGGCCTTTGGAGTTGTCACCAAATGTCACTACTCCTCCACTTTTTGGCTTTAAGTCCATGAATCTACTCTTGTCTTCGGTCATATGCCTCGAGCATCCACTATCAAGGTACCATGAATTTTGACTTTGTGCTTTGGCCTTGTAGCAATGCTCCCCCTACAAACAAAAATATTGAACTTTGCTTTTTGGTACCCAAATCATTTTGGGTCCACGAGTGTTAGCTCCCAAAAGCTTGGTTCCCTTAGGAATCCAAGGTGACATAGCAACAATATTATTAGACTTGACAAGTTCCTTAGGAACCCATACACTTCTAATTTTATTAGTTTTATTATGTCTAGGGAAGCCACTTTGTTTGTAGTTATTTTTCTTTCTTTTAGGTTGGTTTGATCTAGATGATTCACCTATCTCATTTTCCATGTTACCAACACTATTAAAAGATTTCTTAAGTTCATTAAGCTCATTTAACACCTTTTGGTGTTCATTATTGCATTTAGAAAGAAGATTATTTAGGTCTACATTTTCATCTTGGAAGAATTTAAGTTCATCTTTTAAACCTAAAATCTTTTTCTCAAATTTTAAGTTAGCTTGAGAAAGTGAGTCATTTTTATCATTTAATCCCGAAATAATCTTTTTATTTCAAATGACCGACTCTTTGTACTTCTCAACTAACTCATCATAAACCTCTTGCAACTCATCATACGCATCATGCAATTCATCAAATGTAAAGTCAAAAGATGATGAGTTAGAGGTTACCATGGAGGAATCCTCCTCAAGTGTCATGAGGCAAAGGTTGGCCACTTCATTTTCGTCATCCTCGGATGACTCCTCGTCACTCCAAGTAGCAAGCTTGGCTTTTAGCTTCTTCTTCTTCTCAAAGCCCTTCTTCTTGAGTTGAGGGCACTCTGAACGAATGTGATCGGGTTTCTTGCACTCATAGCAAATGATTTGATCCCTCCCTCCTTCTTTGTTTTTTCCCTTGAAGTCCATTTTTCTCTGAATCTTCCTTCCTCGGTTGGACCTCATGAATCGTGACAACCTTTTGGCTATCATAGCCAATTCCTCTAGGTCATCCTCCTCACTAGAAGTGCTCTCCTCATGTAATGAAGCTTTGAGAGCCACTCCTATCTTCTTCTTCTTCTTCTTCTTCTTTTCTACTTCTAGCTACTCCACTCTTCTCTCTTCCTTTTTCTTTTCATCTTCCCTTCCTTGAGGCTTTGTGTATATGAGTTCTAAATATGTTTTATTCAATTTTAATGCATTAAGTTTTCTAAAAAGTCTTGGATACATTGATATTTACGGATTTTAAAACTTGATCATTTTTATTGAAATTAAATGATTTTCTTAAGTGTTAATGTATTTTGAGCTTAAGTTTAAAATGGAATGCACTTATTAAGGGGGAGCTTTTGTTTTCAAAAGAATCAACTTACTCTCTATTGTTATTTTTAAACTTTAAAGATTGAAATTATTTTTGATATAACAAAAATGGGGAGAGATAGGTTTGAAAATTTTTAATTTCAAAAAGAAAAATGAGAGCTTTATATATTTTTGAAAGATGTTCTATTTTCTAAAATTATTTTTCTAAGGGGAGCATTTTCAAAAACAATTTTTCAAGTAGTTTCATTATATCAAAAAGGGGGAGATTGTTGAGATATTTATTTTGATATAACTCAATGAAAATGTTTTTGGACTTTAACAAATATTGCAAAATTAATTCAAGGTTCATTTAACTTAAAAAATACATTTGAAAGGTTTTTGAAAAGATATTTGACTCGAACAAATTTTTAAAATGTCTTAAAAGTCGAAAATTGACTGCTCGTACCGGTACGGTCTTTCCTTGTACCGATACGCAAAAGCATTTTGATTTCTAGAGAGCACTTCCCGTACCGATACGGAAGCCTTCGAACTGATACCCAAAGTACCATACAGATATCGAAGTATCGTGTATCGGTACGCTCTGCATTTATGTGCAAAAACTCTTTCTTGTTTTGGCAGGTACCGATACCAAATGTTGCAAAAATGTATTTATGGTTGGAATTTAATTCCCCACACGACTAGTTTTTCCAACGACTAATATTTTAACGACTAGTTTTTCATTCCACACTACAAATACAAGCCAAAGACACTTGAAGAAGAAGAGGATGGACATCCAAGCTTAAAGATCAAGAGAGTTGTGTTTTTCATTGTTTATTTTGTAATGTCTTGTAAATTCTTTAGTCCAATCCTAGTAAGCTAAATTGTGTAAACACCCACCTAGAGATGTAAATTGTTTACAATATCAAGACCTCATTGGTGAGGGATAGGTTCTGGTTGATGATAAGGTAGTGGATGTAGAACTTGGTTCAAAGGTCGAACCACTCTAAAATCAATTGTGTCAAATTGTCATTCTTTTTTCGATTTTTGTTTTCCCAATTTCAAAAGAAACATCTATACCCTTTATCGGCACTAATTTGAGTTGAAGACATCGAGCCTTTCAGAAACGACAAACAAAAAACCCTAGATCATCATAACAACTTAGAGACACTGCAGAGCCCGATATCTTTAACCGAAATGCTTGCCAAGTGGTGAAGAAGTTCAATTTTGGGTGATGGTGGTGGAAGCAAAAAGATAGAAAAATAATAAAATGATTTCTTTTGCTCAACAAATGAGATTTTATTAAAGTATAAAGAAAACCATAACCTACGTAGTGTGCCTCATTAAAACCTCCCTAAATTTAAAAGGGGGGAAATAGTGCACACAAACAAGGTATTAAGCACAACCAAAACAACACCACTAATCTAGGTACAACACATCCCCTTGTCCAGAAAATACAAACAAAAAATCACACTTGTCACCCCTCAATTCTCCAACACTTCTCCCTAATAATACAAAAACAAAAGCTCTGACAAACAACAGACTACAACTAACAAAACTCCCCCACACCTAGAAGCCCTACACAACGACGAAGCCCTAAAAAACGCCAAAGTACTAACTTCCCCAGAGCACACAACAAAATGAGAGAATCATAACCAATCAATGCAGTCCAATGAATCACCAACAACCCTGATCACTAACTCAACAAGAACAAAACTTACTCCCACAACACAGCAACCCACAATCATCAAATAGCCATACAACACCAAATCAATCACCAAGGAAAACTAGCTGAAATAATGTCAACAAATCAACTCGAAGCACCAAAGAACCACTCCTCTTAACACCATCAAAAACCAGAAAACAAAGTTGAAAACGCATGTTCACACGGCACTCCCCAAGAAGCTACACAACTGCCAAATATGAAACTCGATCCAACGAGAAAAGCACACCAAAAAAATTAAGAGATACTCCAGGAGCACCCAAACCTCCCAAATAACAAGCTGAAAAACAAAAAGGTCAAAAAAAGCAGCTAAGTAGCCACACAAACAATTCACAAAACTACCTCAATACACTTAATGTTTAATCAGCTCAAGCCTAACAATTTCTTCCACCACTTCATCTTCATTACCAACTATCTGCACCCCCAATCTTTTTCCTAATTTAAGAGCTTCCCCCACCTCAAAATACATCTCCTCATTAGGCAACTTATTATCGGATTTCCTCCGCTCAAGGTTTTCTTTTACTGATTTTGTAATAATTTGGTTTCTCGCTTTATCCGAATCCGTAGGGACATGTATGCCTGGCACCCTATCAGCAACAACTTGACATGACTTCTTACATTTTTAAGACCATATCCCTCTTCATTTTTTCCTTAGCAGAGAGGTACTTATCTTGCATTTCAGCTAACGAGATAAATTTTCTCCTAAAATGATGATCTTGTATCTCAGGAAAGAACGACGTCTGCTCCTCCATACAATCCCGGTCTAGAACACCAACCTCAATGTTACCATTAGCCAAATCTACACTAGCTTCCCAAGAAATATCTTTGTTAGAACAATGAACCATTTCATACTCTGCTTCAAAAGACAATGATTTAAAGTGGTTTGGCTTTCTAACCAAATCCTATATCCACTACCTTAGCTTCCCCACTAAGGATTTCAAACAATTCACTAAGAATTCTTCCCCTTTTCAAGGATAAGGAGGCAACCCTTTACAATCTAGACTCACTCACCATGCTTAGAATCCAAAGCTTACAAACGAAGCTTTGGGGAACCTCTCTAACAAGAGAATTAATAGCAAACTGAAATCCCTCTTTTAGGTAGATGTTTGCACTCTAAAGCACTCACCCAAACTCTATTACACTTGAGCATACATTGGTATTTGAGCTCAACAAGCGTAGTCTATAAAAAAATATGAATTTATGCACTAATATATATTTTTAATCAAATGAATGTTGACTTAAGGATCATTAGTTTCTTCAGATGCTTTTTGAGGCCTTAAATACTTTCAAATGAGTTTCTAGCCGTTGGAGACTGTTGGGATTGAATTAGAGCCTTTGGTAGCTTTCTTTCTCACAATAAATGTAGTTTTGGAGCAATCGATATCGGTATGTGGGTAGCCATATCGGTGTCGGTTCTTTAGAAACTAGCCGTTGAACTTGATGTAGCCTTCTTGTATCGATACGTCGTGGAACGTATCAATACCTTGGATTGGTACTCCACAGTCCGTTTTAGTACTGGCGATCAATACAAGGGATCGGTTTTATCCCCATTGACCTGGTTTAACCGATCTACCGACTCGAGTGAGTTACACGGGGATTAACGAAGAAAACTCATGAAGGTTTCCCTCAATAACCAACCCTTTTTTTCTTTTATCTTACCTAGAGGCATTTAATATCATCTAAGGTGATCATACATACAACGAAAGAAGATACGACGAAAACCAAGTTCGATTCAATTCACGAAAGCACGATAAGTAGGATTAGGGACCATTTTGCAAATTTTCTAAAATTATAATCCAACATCACAAATAACCTGATCAATATTTAATTAAGTACATTAAAACATACATATGAGATTTCGTCTCAAACCAAGCTCATTTGCATCAACAATTAAGCGTTGTCAATATTTAGGGTCCAAAACGTAAAACTTCAAAATTGTAAGGACTTACTTAAAATTAGATTTAAAAATTTTCAATTAGTCAGGTTCCATGCATACATGTCTAGTTTTAGCTTAAAAAGATCATCCAAACTCATTCAATTGCATACATAACAACCAAGGACCAAAATATAACTTTAGAAACTATTTTTCAACACTACAAATGATTCCCGCGATAGGTATCGAAACCATTCAAGGTGGTTTCGAAACCTTCCTTTCGGTAGCTAAAACTGGCTAGTTGGTTCCAAAACCTAGGGTCTGGTTTCGAAACCTGCCTGAAGCAAAATGCCCCTGGTTTCGAACCCCACTGACTGGTGTTGAAACCTGTCTTTAGGTTTCAAAAATATGCACGTTCGAAACACTACGAAACCCTCTTAGACAAATTCGAACTAACCCTAAACATCATTTAAGACTCAAACATCAATACAACAACAATCATACAATGTCATATCAACCAACGACCACCTCAATATATAAGCATAAGCATTGCGGCAACAAAGGAAAACTTATAGGCATGATTTCTACCCAACATGCTTGTATTTCCCAACAACCCCCCAATCAAGCATAGACTATCATCGAAAGCCATTTACAAGTCTTATAAACTAACATAATCATGCATCAATCCGGGAAGTTCAAAAGACATACTCCCAAACCATTATTAAATCCTCATTGCTCTTATTACGTATTAGTCTAATTTAAGAAACCATACTTGAGCAAACATGCGTCTTGGAACTTTTTCTCTTGCCTTATCGACGCCTTTGAAAAGCTATTTCTCTGCATTATTGAAAAGGGAGAGCGTAAGCATAAATGCCTAGTGAGGGTCGCTCAAATAAAACAATCAACAATGCATTTAAAAACCATTTGTTTAAAACCATTCTTCTAACATCATGCTCAAATCATCTCATGCTTTACTTCTCTTCCAAAACAAGTTTGATAAATCGTCTCTAAAACAGGTATCATGAATCTCATGCATTTACCTCAATGCAAAACCTCGATTTAAGCCTTTCATGCTTACTTATCAAATAACAAAGCTTAAAGAGAAATCTCGTGTATAAAGAACATTATACAAAATCTATTTACAAACCATGATACCTTTAAATCTCATATATTTGCATTAAAAGTGACCTTTGAAAACCATAAACCATTTTGTTCTCAAACCATTCTTAACTAGCCAAACATTTCCTCATTTATAAATCATGCTTAACTACCCAAGCATTTCTTCATTTGTTTTCCAAAACAAATCATGCATAATTACCATATACATTAAACCAATCTATAAATCTTATTTATCTCAAATATTCTCATATATTGGCAATTAAAGTGACCTGGATAGAACTACCCCCATCCTTTGATAGCACTACCATTATCTATACATGTTCGGATACACGAATTCTGTAACGCTCGGGTTTTAGGGTCGAGAGTTGAGGGTGTGAGTCAGGTTCGAGTCGTTGGACTCGATCTAATTAAAATAGACTTTGGGTTTATTTTAAATAGGATTTGAAATTCATTAATGGCAAAAGTGTAAAATTTTAAAAGTAAGGAAAAAAGATGAGTAAAGGGTCTATTGAAACAAAAAAAAATACGTCTTCTTCCCTGGCTCTCCTTTTTCACGACATAAACCCCTCTAAAGCCCCAATCACTATTCCATCAAAGCTCTTCATCATTTCAAGTGATTTCAACGAGGTAAACATGTTTTTGACTTCTCCTCTCTATTCTGAACATTTCCATGGTTTTAGATTTTTAAAAGCACCAGCTTTTTAGTTTTCAAGTTTTCAAGTTTTAAAAGGAAAAGGAAGAAGCTTTAAGGGTTTTTCGTTTAGCTCTTGATTTGATAAGTTATTTATGTTTTCAAGTCCTTAGATGCATTATAACTTAAAATGGTGGGGTATTGTCAAAAATCCTGAAATGGGTTTTTGGGGGCATTTTAAAAGTGTCAAAACTTGTGTTTTTGGAGTGGTTTTGTGATAGGTTGTTGGGCTGACGTTATAGTGATGTTAGAGAGGTGTTTAAAGGTGTTTTGGGTGTTGGAATTAGTAGTTTTCTGCTGGGTTTGATGGGAGTACGAAAATGGAATTTTTGGTTGTTAGCTTTGGCTTGAAGTTGTTGAGAAATGGATTGTGTTTGAAATCTGAGTAGTGGCAGTGTATTGTGGATGTTTTGTGTAGTAATACATTGTTTTTGATTGGTTAGAATCAAGGGGAACCATTGAGGAAGCTTCGGGCACGATTCCGGAGGTTGTGGAGACTTGATTCGGCTATTCTCGGTTTGCTTAAGGAAGTTCGGTGAGTGGAATCATTTAAATTGGTTTAAATTGGTTCACGTGTATGGTTGTGAAGTTGAATTGTGCTTGGTAGGCCAATCCAAGATAGAAGTTAAGTTGGTAGCTTAACTTCTTGTGTGTCTTATGAGTTTTGCTTAGTATGCATGATATATACTTGTAGAGCATGTGTTGATTATGTACGTGGTTATATACATTGATGTGTGTGATGATGAATATGTTGAAATGCATAATGGATTATCATGGTGTGACTTGATAGTATGATTGGCACTAGTTAAATTACCGGGTATAAATGATCGATCAATAGGATGAGAGTGTGCACACGGTTGAGTCAAATTCGCGCGTGGCCTTGGTGGCGTAAAGTCATCAAGGAGGAGTACAGTGATGTAACATTCCACCGGAAATTTTATATTATTACGTGATGATGAGTGGAATCCTATCCGTAGGGTATGTGATGATGAGTGTAATCCCATCCTTGCAAGGTCCGGTGATGAGTGTAACCCCACCGAAGGTAACGTTGTTGTTGAGTACGTTGGAGGTGAAAACCCTAACGGAAGTTATCCGCATATCCGAGTAAACTAATAGTTGCCAATATACTTGTTCATGTGGTTTTGTTGCTAAGATAATTGTTATATATTGTTGGGCATAATAGGAGGTAAGATGCCATATTAATGCATTGTTGTGATACTAGCTATGATGCTATGTTGATGCTTATGTATGCTTGTGTGCGATCTTAAGGATGGTATGCTTGAACCCTGCATTGTCGTTGTTTTTATTTTAGAGCACCCTCACTAAGCTTCTAGCTTACGCTCTCGTTTTCGACAATGCAGATCATTAGCATGGAGTTAGCAAGGAGCAAGGAAATGGGCATTCCAAGCTTTTGTAATTGCTCAAGTATGGTTTAGTAAATAATGTAGTAGTTTAGCAATGGGGATGTTATGTGCTTTGTATGAGCGTTGTTAGACTCATATATGCTGGTTTGTTGTTTATGCCTTGATATTGATTTTTAAACCACATTATGTTATTGTCTAATGCTTTATGTTTTGAAGGCTTATGTTCATGTTCTATGATGTTTATGTGTTTTGCTTGAAGGCTTGCAAACCTTGTTATGAAATGCAATTTGGGGTGTATGCTTGATTCATTATATGAATGGCTTCTCCATGTATGTTAAGTGTTTGGGCATGTTTGAAGTAGGGTGAATGCCTCTAGAGTATGTGTTTGCATGTTGTATTTTGTTCCTTGGTGTTTGAGGCCTGTTGGGACCCTTTGGAGATACAAAAACTAGTTTTTAGAAACATACAGACTGCAGGCGTTCCGGAACGGGTAAGGTGGTTTCGAAACGGGTGTGGTTCCAGGGATACCCGTATCGGAACACGCTTCGGTACGATTTGAAACTGTGAACCTTTGTTCCGATACGCGTACTGAAACGATTTTGCTACTGTGATGGCTTGTTCTAGAACGCCTAGGCGAAATGGACCCCTGTACCGAAACGGGGTGGAGCGTATCGGTACGGTTGGTCTGGCTTTTTAAACTGGGGCCCGTGTATCGAGACGGGCAAGCATGTTTCGAAACACAGGCCTGAAATTTGATCTTTTGGCATCCTTAAAGGTCACCAAGTGTTGGGCTTAGGCCCTGTTTATTGTAAGCTTTCTGGTGAGCCTTGTTAGTATTCGTTTATGTATGTTTCGGTCGCGGGTGCAAGGAATCGAACTAACTCGGACACATGGTAAATCTAAAATCTATTTACATTTCATTTGTACAGTCTTGTCTTTGTTTTTCGTTGTCGTTTCACACTTAGGATTAAATGATTCATCTAGACAAGATAATTGAAGAATTTTTTTCTAAGGTTGCTAACCTAGGCAGAACCTTAACGGGTTTCACTTCGGTTTTCCCTGTGTGACCTACTCGGACCGGTCAGTCGTCCAGACCGGGACGAGGGGGTTACATTTGTTGGTATCAGAGCCTGAGGTTTCCGAGGCCTCGGGTAGGTAAGTAAGGTAAGTTCGAAGTGTTATGTGGTTGCTATGTCTCGGTGAATGTTTTTCCATGTATGCTTGATGTTTGCTTGTTAGTACGGTGTTTGAAAGCATGTGTTAGCATGAATGTGGTATTGAAGCATAGTGTCGAGTTCCCATTGCTACTATTATTTATTTGAAAAGATTTTGTAAAGGAATATACTTGAGCACGATTGGACCCTTGCCTTTGCTAACTTAATCCTTATATGTTTGTTTGTTGTAGTTGTTATCTTGCTAGCTATGAGATGAGACCTAGAGGGAGGCCTAGGATGGTTCAACCGGAACCAAGGGCAGTAGCTCCGAGAGTCGAGCCAGTTGTTGAGGCGCAGGCGCCTACACCTCCACCTTCTCTTCCACGACAAGCGGAAGGTGAAGTGAGAGCCAAGGGTGTAGAACCTCATGTTAGCCAAGGACCGGCCAGGATAGATTTGGCTCCACTAGTTCAGGCGATAGCCGGGGCTTTTCAGGCAGTAGTGGCTGGGGGCCAGGTAATGGCACAACCTCAGGGTGAGGGCACATGTTTTCCACTAGAGTGGCTTCGCAGTTTGGGAGGCGAAGAGTTCAGAGGGTTGGCGCCCAAGAGATCTGAGACTTGGTTTGACAAGATCGTCCGTATTTTGACACAGATGGGTTGTACATGAGAGCGCAGACTTGGGTGTGTTGTATCTCTACTTCAGGGTGATGCCTACACTTGGTGGGTCACCATTACTACGGGCATGCCAGATGCCGAGATCACTTGGGAGTTATTTGAGTCAGCTTTTCGCAAGAAGTATATGGGTCCCAGTTATCTCGATGAGAAGAAGAGGGAGTTTATGGCTTTGCTTCAAGGGAACTTGACCGTAACCGAGTATGAGATACGATTCATCAGGTTGAGTCATTATGCATCTGAGCTTGTTCCTACTGAGAGGGAACGTTGTGACCGTTTTCCCTATGGGTTGAGTGAAGAGATCAAGAGGTACACTTTGGCTACCGACTACACAGATTTTGATGTCTTGGTCGCTAGGGCCAAGGACATAGAGCACAATTTGGGCTTGACCAAACGTTCTGGTGGTTCTAGTTTCGGAAAGAGGTCTGGCAAATTTGATAGAGGTGATGCCAAGAGGCATCGGGACAATGGGCATCACTTTGACCATAGACGTGGTGGTGGTAACCACGGTAGGGGCCATCAGGGCCAGAGAGCTGGTGGACGTTTTCCCGAGTGTGCTCGATGCGGGAGGAATCACGCCGGTGAGTGTTGGGGGAACTTTCACTCTTGTTGGAGCTATGGAGCTAAAGATCACATTAGGCGTGATTGTCCACATCAGGTGGGGTAGGCACAGGTTCAGGCCTAAGCTCCTGCTAGAGCTAATGACTTTTAGAGAGGCCGTGGGTGCGGTAGAGGTAACTTCCAGCCGAGAAATTATGGCTAGAGGAACATAGCGCATGTAGTTGTCATTCAGCCAGATGGCATAGGCCAGGCTAGAGTTTACGCTCAGCGTGAGGGTCAGAACGACACGGATGTGATTGTAGGTAACTTCTCGATACAGTCTCTTAGTTTGCTCTCTTTGATTGACTCCGGGTCTACGCATTCTTACATTTTGAGTGAGTATGCAAAGTTGTTGAATTTACCTTGTGAGGTATTAGAGGTAGGAGTTAGTGTTACAAGCTCCTTCGGGGATACTGTAGTGGTTAGGAAGGTGTACCGAAGATGTCATCTAATGGTTCAGGGGCATGTGTTTCCAGTGGATATGATGGATTTACCGTTCTATGACTTTGATGTAATTCTGGGTATGAACTGGCTTACAGAACATAGAGTTAGAATAGATTTTGAGACTAAGAGGGTTTTCTTGAAGCTTGCAGATGATTATGAGATTGTGGTTGTAGGTGAGAAAGTGAAGTTCTTATCGAATGTAGTTTCAGCTTTGGAGGCTAAGAGGTTAGTTGAGTTGGGTTGTGAGGCGTACTTGGCCTACGTGATGAATCCAAACATGAGCGAAGTTAGGCCTCGGGATATCAGGACAGTGTGTGATTTTCCGAGTGTGTTTCCAGAAGAATTTTCGGGTTTACCGCCTGATAGAGAGGTAGAGTTTGCTATAGAGACTTGTTTAGATTCAGCTCCTGTTTCAATTTCTCCGTATCGTATGGCACCGAAAGAACTAAAAGAGTTGAAAACTCAGTTGCAAGAGTAGTCAGATAGAGGATTTATCCGACCGAGTTCGTCGCCTTGGGGCGCTCCGGTTTTGTTTGTGAAGAAGAAAGACGGAAGCATGAGAATGTGTATAGATTATAGGCAGTTGAACTAGTTTACAGTGAAGAACAAGTATCCCTTGCCGCGTATTGATGATTTGTTTGATCAGTTGAGAGGGGCATCAGTCTTTTCGAATATTGACTTGAGATCCGGTTACTACCAGTTGAAGCTAAAAGAGGTTGATGTTCCGAAGACAACTTTCAGGACTAGATATGGTCACTATGAGTTTTTAGTCATGCCATTTGAGTTGAGTAATGCACCGGCTGCTTTCATGGACATGATGAATAGAATCTTCCATCAATACTTAGATCAGTTTGTGGTTGTCTTCATAGATGACATTTTGGTGTATTCGCGTACCGAGGAAGATCATGACCGGCACTTGAGGTTAGTTTTGCAGACTTTACTAGACAACAAGTTGTATGCAAAATTGAGTAAGTGTGAGTTCTGGATCCGAGAAGTAGTCTTCCTAGGACATATAGTGTCAGCCGATGGTATTAGAGTTGATCCGAAAAAGATAGAAGTCATTGTTGAATGGAAGCAACCGAAGTCTGTGACAGAGATTCGTAGCTTTCTGGGCTTAGCCGGTTATTATAGAAGGTTTGTGGAAGGTTTCTCGAAGATAGCCGCTCCTTTGAAGAAGTTACTTCAGAAGAATGTTCAGTTTGAGTGGTCAGATGCGAGACAACAAGCCTATGAGAAATTGAAAGAAGCTTTGACCCATGCACCGATTTTGATTCACCCAGAGTCGGGGAAAGAGTACGTAGTTTACAGTGATGCTTCGTATATAGGGTTTGGTTGTGTTCTCATGCAAGATAGAAGAGTGGTGGCTTATGCCTCAAGACAGTTGAAGACTCATGAGCGTAACTATCCGACCCACGACGTAGAGTTAGCTGCAGTTGTGTTTGCCTTGAAGATTTGGAGACATTATCTGTACGGTGAGAAATGCACAGTGTACACGGATCACAAGAGTCTGAAGTATATCATGACACAACGAGAGTTGAACCTTAGACAGCGTAGGTGGCTAGAGTTGTTGAAGGACTACGATCTTACGATTGAGTACCATCTGGGTAAGGCCAATGTGGTGGCGGATGCCTTGAGTAGAAAGGTAGTCGTTGAGTTGAGGGTCATGTTTGCTAGTTTGAGTTTTTCCGACGATGGTGGCTTAGTGGCTGAGCTTAAGGTTAGACTTACCTTAGGCCAGTTGATTAGAGAGAAACAACTCTTAGATAGATCTTTGGCACCTCACGTGTAAGACATAGCCGAGGGTAGACCTTCATACTACAGTTTAAGTGTTGGTGGGGTCTTATGTTTCAGAGGTATGATAGTTGTGCCAGATGACAGTGATTTGAGGCGTACGATCTTGACCGAAGCACACAGTAGTCCGTTTGCTATGCATCCCGATAGTACGAAGATGTACCGAGACTTGAAGAATGAGTACTTTTGGGTTGGCTTGAAGAGAGACGTATGAGATTGTGAGGCAAGTCAGTCCGGTTGCTTATCAACTATGTTTGCCATACGAGTTAGAGAAGATCCACGATGTGTTTCACATTTTGATGCTTCGTAAGTATAGGTTAGATTCGTCGCATGTTATGCCTGTAGAGGAGATTGAACTGAATACGAATTTGACATATGATGAGGAACCAGTGGAGATCTTAGCCTCAGACAGCAAGGTGTTGCGTGGTAGATCAATTGAGTTGGTCAAAGTGAGGTGGCAACGTCGAGGTGTGGACGAGGCCACTTGGGAGATGAAGGAAGATATGGAAAGGTAGTTTCCTTATCTCTTTCAGTCAGGTAATTTCGAGGGCGAAATTCCTTAAGTGGGGGAGAGTTGTAATGCCCGGGTTTTGGGGTCGGGAGTTGAGGGTGTGAGTCGGGTTCGAGTCGTTGGACTCGATCTAATTAAAATAGACTTTGGGTTTATTTTAAATAGGATTTGAAATTCATTAATGGCAAAATTGTAAATTTTTAAAAGTAAGGAAAAGGATGAGTAAAGGGTCTTTTGAAACAAAAAAAATAAGCTCATCTTCTTCCTTGGCTCTCCTTTTTCACGACATAAACCCCTCTAAAGCCTTAATCACTATTACATCAAAGCTCTTCATCATTTCAAGTGATTTCAACGAGGTAAACACGTTTTTGACTTCTCCTCTCTATTCCGAACATTTCCATGGTTTTAGATTTTTTAAAAGCATCATCTTTTTAGTTTTCAAGTTTTTAAAGGAAACGGAAGAAGCTTTAAGGGTTTTTCGTTTAGCTCTTGATTGGATAAGTTATTTATGTTTTAATCCAGTCCTTAGATGTATTATAACTTAATATGGTGGGGTTTTGTCAAAAATCCCGAAATGGGTTTTTGGGGGCATTTTAAAAGTGTCAAAACTTGTGTTTTTGGAGTGGTTTTGTGATAGGTTGTTGGGTCGATGTTATAGTGATGTTAGAGAGGTGTTTTGAAGGTGTTTAAAGGTGTTTTGGGAGTTGGAATTAGTAGTTTTCTATTGGGTTTGATGGGAGTACGAAAATGGAATTTTTGGTTGTTAGCTTTGGCTTGAAGTTGTTGAGATATGGATTGTGTTTGAAATCTGAGTAGTGACAGTGTATTGTGGATGTTTTGTGTAGTAATACATTGTTTTTGATTGGTTGGAATCAAGGGGAACCGTTGAGGAAGCTTCGGGCACGATTCCGGAGGTTGTGGAGACTTGATTCAACTTTTCTCAATTTGCTTAAGGAAGTTCGGTGAGTGGAATCATTTAAATTGGTTTAAATTGGTTCAAGTATATGGTTTTGAAGTTGGATTGTGCTTGGTAGGCCAATCCAAGATAGAAGTTGAGTTTGTAGCTTAACTTCTTGTGTGTCTTATGAGTTTTTCTTAGTATGCATGATATATACTTGTAGAGCATGTGTTGATTATGTACGTGGTTATATACATTGATATGTGTGATGATGAATATATTGAAATGCATAATGGATTATCATGGTGTGACTTGATAGTATGATTGGCACTAGTTAAATTATCGGGTATAAATGATCGATCATTAGGATGAGAGTGTGCACACGGTTGAGTCAAATTCGCGCGTGGCCTTGGTAGCGTAAAGTCATCAATGAGGGGTACGGTGATGTAACATTCCACCGGAAATTTTATATTATTACGTGAGGATGAGTGGAATCCCATCCGTAGGGCATGTGATGATGTGTGTAATCCCATACATGCAAGGTCCGGTGATGAGTGTAATCCCACTGAAGGTAACGTTGTTGTTGAGTATGTTGGAGGTGAAAACCCCAACGGAAGTTATCCGCATATCCGAGTAAACTAATAGTTGCCAATATACTTGTTCATGTGGTTTTGTTGCTAAGATAATTGTTATATCTTGTTGGGCATATCATGAGGTAAGATGCCATGTTAATGCATTATCGTGATGCTAGCTATGATGCTATGTTGATGCTTATGTATGCTTGTATGCGGTCTTAAGGATAATATGTTTGAACCCTGCATTGTCGTTGTTTTTGTTTTAGAGCACCCTCACTAATCTTCTAGCTTACGCTCTCGTTTTCGACAATGCAGATCATTAGCGTGGAGTTAGCAAGGAGCAAGGAAAGGGGCATTCCAAGCTTTTGTAATTGCTCAAGTATGGTTTAGTAAATAATGTAGTAGTTTAGCAATAGAGATGCTATGTGTTTTGTATGAGCGTTGTTAGACTCATATATGTTGGTTTGTTGTTTATGCCTTGATATGGATTTGTAAACCACGTTATGTTATTGTCTAATGCTTTGTGTTTAGAAGGCTTATGTTCATGTTCTGTGATGTTTATGTGTTTTGCTTGAAGGGATGCAAACCTTGTTATGAAATGCATTTTGGGGTGTATGATTGATTCCTTATATGAATGGCTTCTCCATGTATGTTAAGTGTTTGAGCATGTTTGAAGTAGGGTGAATGCTTCTAGAGTATGTGTATGCATGTTGTATTTTGTTCCTTGGTGTTTGAGGCTTGTTGGGAACCTTTGGAGATACAAAAAATGGTTTTTAGAAACACACAGACTGCATGGGTTTCAGAACGGGTAAGGTGGTTTCGGAACGAGTGTGGTTCCAGGAATACCCGTATCGGAACACGTTTCGGTACGGTTTGAAATCGTGAACCCCTGTTTCGATACGCGTACCGAAACGATTTTGCTACTGTGAGGGCTTGTTCCGGAACGTGTTCCGGAATGCCTAGGCGAAATGGACCCCTGTACCGAAACGGGGTGGAGCGTATTGGTACGGCTGGTCTGGCTTTTTAAACTGGGGCCCGTGTATCGAAACGGGCAAGCCTGTTTCGAAACACAGGCCTGAAATTTGGGCTTTTGGCATCCTTAAAGGTCGCCAAGTGTTGGGCTTAGGTCTTGTTTGTTGTAAGCTTTCTGGTGAGCCTTGTTAGTATTCGTTTATGTGTGTTTCGGTCGCGTGTGCAAGGAATCGAACTAACTCGGACACATGGTAAATCTGAAATCTATTTACATTTCATATATACAGTCTTGTCTTTGTTTTCCACTGTCGTTTAACACTTAGGATTAAATGGTTCATCTAGACAAGATTATTGAAGAATATTTTTTCTAGGGTCGCAAACCTAGGCGAAGCCTTAACGGGTTTCACTTCGGCTTTCTCCATGTGACCTACTTGGACCGGTCAGTCGTCCAGACCGGGACGAGGGGGTTACAGATTCCCTTTTATGGCATTACCCCTACCATAGTCTCACTTCAGCCGGGAATAGAATCTACCCCTATCCCGTATGTGATAGCACTACCCCTATCACTTCACAATAGAACTACCCTTGTTGTGTAACCGAAGAATTTTCTCATGATCGATTTTACATTTCATAGTGCACTTTAATCCTATGGTCGACCAATTATATCCAAAAACAATTAAACCATTTGCCACTTGTAAATATATTCGTTTATAACAAGATACCTCACTGTTTTTCATGTGCATCATTCAAACCAATTTTCATCAAAGCATCTTAAATACATCAACCCATGTATTTAGGCATTTTTTTCAAACATGTTGCATACTATTTTCTAAACACATGTGTTATCAAAATATAAACATATGCAACATTTCCCATTCTAAAACATACATATAACAGTAGGTAAAAAAAATATATCTTCAAAGCATGAGCATGAATTTAGTAAAACAATGGAAACCGAAAATCGAGAGCAAAATCCTTCATACTTACTTCCGAGTTTAGATTACCATTTCAAGCTCAATCTAAACTCCCAAATAGTGTTCTTAAAGCTTTGAAAAGCTTTTGAAAGCCATTTCCACTCATCGACAATGCTTCGCTTGCTTTGTCGAAGCGATCTCAAGCATCTAATGCTATCGAATCTTCTTCTAATGATGTCGGATCCACCTCGCCTATTTTATCCATAAAATAACAGAGGATTAATGCACTTTTATGCATCTAAAATCTCATCAACAAAACTCCTAAACTTCTTCTATCATAAATCCAACAATCTCCCCTCTACAACAACCGAAAACATAGTCAAACGCCATCTAAACATCTACCAGCCTTTACCCAAGAAATTAAACATCTAATCATAATCATTTTACATCTAAAATCATCCTCCAAACAACCTTATAACGCCATTACTCAATTAACAACAAAAACAGCCCAAAACTCAATTATTTCCAACATAAAAATATAGCAATTCACCTAATTCTGGGATTCAATTTGCAAATATTTTTTCATAACAATTTAACACACTTTACACATGATTTTAATCAATAAAAATCCCAGTAATTAAAATCTATTAGCAAGATTAATTAATTCTCCATAATAAAAACCCATTTAAATCAAGATATTACCAAGTAATCGTTAAAACAAGTTTGAAATCAAAACAAAAGAGGCAAGAACTTGGGAATTTCAATAAAGAACATTTGATTAGAGGAGAATTAAGAAGATCACTTCTAACAAGTTATTTTCCCCTTGTTTTGCATAGTTTGATTGAAATCTTCAAGAAACCCAATGATATTTGTTGTAAAAAACCAATGATCAATGTAGAAACTCAAAAGCGAAATCAAATCAATTGATTCACCATCATTTTTGTGAAAGATGAGAGAAAAAGAGAAGTTACGTAAGAAAATGATTTGGCTTTTTAAGAAATCTTTTTTATTAAATCTATTTAATTATAATTAATAAAATCTTTTAAAATAACTAAAAATAAGGGGAAAGCTGATAAAACAATTTGGTGTAATAGCTTCTTAAAGATTCTAAGTTTTGACACATTTTCAATTTAGTCACTCTGGTTGCGATTTGGTACGTAAGAAAAAGTATTTTAGACTATTTTCCTTATTTTATTTCGCCCAAAAATCATTTAGTTTGATTTAATTCTCGAAACTAGACTGAACTGCCTAATTCGGTTTGCCCGAACTGTTTAACTATTCGACTAACTCCTAGGCCCAAAATCGGGGCGTTACATCGTTACACTCCAGGGAACTAGCCGTTGAGGTTTTGAAAATAGCTGTTAGGGATTTGAAAAATAGGGATCGGTACACGTATAAGTGTATCGGTATGACCCTCTCCGTATCGGTACGACACATCCTGTACCGGTACGGGTTTTGGCTACTGGAAAATTATTGTAGCTTAAACCCTAAAGGGTATCGAAAGGATATACACCGTATCGGTACAGTGTTGAAGAAAACTCAGGTTTAGTTATTTGAAAACGTGTTTAAGCCTTTCCAAAGCCTTATAAAACCCATCAAACATAATTTCAAGTTGTGTGGACTTCAAATATTTTTCTAAATCTTTTCAATTTAGTCCAAAACTAATTTTAATTATTATATCAAAACAAATATCCTAACAATCTCCCCTTTTTGATATAATAAAACTAACTTGAAAATTTGTTTTTGAGATTCTCCCCCTTTGTAAAAATAAATTTTGAATAAGAGTTTAAAATTTAAAAATAGTTAAAGCTTCCCCTTATTCATTTGAAAATTCAATTTTTCAACTAATTCTCCCCCTTTTTGTTATATCAAAAATGGTTCAAACCAAAGTTTGAAAACTTTTAAATCCATAATGATGGAAAGTTTTGATAATAAATTTTGACAAAAGTAAGAATTTTATTTAAAATAGGCTCCCCTTACTAAAGCAATACATGAATGTTAGTCCAACAAATATATGATTAACTAGTTGACTTTTTTTAAAAATAAATCAATTTAAAAACAAATAAATTCAACTAAATTTTACCACTTGAACCAAAGGTAGGATGTGAAGTCTATCTTCTTCAAGTGATCTTTCTTATGTGTATAGAGCTCCCCCTTAATTTTATCATTTGTTGATCATGCTCCATCACACCTAAAACAAGATAATCAAGTAATTTTTGGTATCCAAATTGTTTTGGATCCATAGACACTAGTAGCACAAACTTTAGTCCCCTTAGGAATCAATTTTACAATTTCATCATTTTTATTTGAAGTAATTAGTCCTTTTGGAACCCAAATACTTCTACATTTTCCATTTAAAAATCTAGGGGCACTAGACTGTCTTTGATAAAAGTTTGATTTTCCAAAATTGTTTTTCTTTTCAAGTTCCTTAGAAATCAAATATTTTTCCTTCTTAAGATCATTCACCTCTTTTTGATGATCTTTTTCTACACTTTGAAGCAAATTTTGTAAATTTAATACTTTAAGTTCAAAATCCTTAATTTTTGCTTCGAACTCCAAATTGGTTTTTAAAAGCAAATCATTTTCGGTAAAGTGAACAAGGGTTGAGGATGACGGTCCAGTGGTGGCTGTGATGGTGGTCATTGGTTTAGGTTCATGTGTAGTGTTTCTAGTATGGTGTTGGTCCTCTAAGAATGAAAGATCGTCTTGTTTCCACATTGCATGTGTCCTTTTATACTACCCAGACATGTGTCACAACAGGGTCTTCGTGGCGCTATGATTAGATTGACTATGACTTGAAGTACTAGGTTTGCTTAGTCATTGATAACGATCACGCGTGTTGGCCCGTAGTCGCCATATATCATTTGTCTAGGTACGTTCGTAGTTGGCTTATCTATTGTTGATCTTCTACTTGTTCGCCTATATGGGATTCGCAGGATCGAGTTATTATCGTTCGCTTGCGGTGTACGCTCGCAGGCTGTGGCCTCCCGACACGTAGCGGTAGGTGTTCGCATGCACTAACAAATTCGGATACACCCATGTATTAAGTAGCTTTCAACTTGTAAGTTGAATATGTCGAAAAAATAGATGTATTTCGTATGGTAATTTATAAGTCAAGATAAAAGTGTAATTATTTAAAAAAATTATTGGACAAGACTATAAGTGTAAACTACAAATGTAGTCATTTAATTTTTATTGTGTTTATGATTTGATCATCCAATTTTATTTTATCACTCAATTCTTAAATCTATATTATTAGACCATCCCATCATTAGTTGTGCAATGACAGTACCGAAACATTGCTTTTGAGCAACTTTATTTACGAAATTAATATAATATTTTATTTTTCTTCTTACCTATAGCCGACATGCTTTTCAACACAATTTGACCATCATCGACTGTCATTTGTAACGTAACTAGTACCAAAATGCTCCCATTTCTCCCCTATTTGTTCTTATCAGCTTGGTTTTCCTCAAAATCTACTTGAAATGAATAGTACTAAAATCAAATCGCCGGTCTTATCTTAGTTCAATCTACAATTTCCCCCAACTTCTCAGCGTGAAATAGAGATGTATTGTTCTTATCCTCATTCTCAACCAGAACTACTCTGACGCTAGTGAATTAAAAATGGTGTCTATAAATTTGGGTTTAAAAGGAAAGTTTTAGGGAATTCGTAAATTTACCAGAAAAAAACGTCACAACTAATGTTTATGTGACCAAGAAATGAAATTCGAAAATTGGGTGATATAATCAAAAGTTTTTAAAGTTGGTTGATCAAAAGATAAACACTTTAAAATTTTAGTAACGAAGTGCGTAATTAATTACAATTACTCACCGACAACCAGTTGGTCTATCGAGATGAGATGTTAGGTTCCTTAAACA
The DNA here is from genome assembly GCA_030270665.1 of Hibiscus trionum. NCBI lineage: Eukaryota > Viridiplantae > Streptophyta > Magnoliopsida > Malvales > Malvaceae > Hibiscus > Hibiscus trionum. The sequence continues at coordinate 7,887,343 of BSYR01000046.1, forward strand.
AGGTCAATGGTTCGAATCTTGGCTCTGTGAATAAAAAAATAGGGTTGGTCTTTTTTTCCTTTTAATATGTTTTAATTTTTTTTTAAATGAATGAATGGCTTAGAGAATAGTGATAATGGAGAACCCTAAAACACCAGTAGACGAGTCATCCAAAACAGCATACCATATAATTTTTTGTTGGAACAATCTGATGTAATGAAGAATGAGATGTTACAACTCAATTCGAATGGTTTCGGCTAAGATCTCAGGTGAGAACTGGGGACTTTCCTTGAGGGCTATGGAGACTTCAATGCTGCATAAGGTGTTTTCTCGAGCAAACATGCTTTGATTTCGAGGAAGAGGAAGAGGAAGATGGTGAAAAATAATGTGTTGAAAGTTTAGGGGTTAAATTAAAGCATAACTTTTTATTAACGTGCCACATCATCGTATTAATGGGTTTTAAGAAGGTTAACAGTCATGTGACCAAAACAGTAACGATCGAAAACATAAGTGGCAAGAATAATATATTTTTAAAATAAGTGACTTAAAGAGAATAAACCCTAAACATAAGAGACCTCCGGTGAAATTTATCCTAAAAAAATTTTGTGCAGATCTAATCCATTAATATAATAATGGATATTTATCATGTCTAACTGATCCCAAATCTATTAAACTATTAATTGATATCATATTTTCTTCTCTCTCGAGATTTGGAATATTGAAGTGGGAATATACTGAATAAGTTTTATGCATAGATGGATTATAATTTGTGAAGTTTTTGCGGTGTTATTTTTTTAACATATCTTAATTGTAATTTTAATTACAGGCGAGAGAGAGAAATCTTAGAGGAAAATTTTACTCTAATTTTTAATTTAATTTATTCAATATTTAATATATCTATTTTCCTCCAATCAAGTGGTGACACGTGTCACCACCTTGTTAAAGGAAAATTAAAGAGAATGAATTGTGGTCTTGGTGGGGTTTGAACTTAGTACCCCCAAGGGAAAAATCCAAGCGTTTACCAACACAAACCAATCCATAATGATTTAAATTGCACCACCCTATATATATGTTTGAGAGGAGACTCGAACATGAGACACATGAGATGTGTAAAAACACACATATCACTAAAACCAAGCCTTTTTTCACATTTATTTTAATAACTTCATATATATATATATATATATATATATATATATATATAATATTGAATTTAGTTATTTAATTTAATTAATAATTTTTTTATTAAATATCTTAATTCAATGATTATATATATTATATTAAAACATATAATTTTGATAATTAATAAAATTAATTCATTTTTTTATCAGATATGTGTTGATAATTTTCTTAAAAATTATTTTATAACCTATATGTTTCTTTAAAGAAATAGATCATTGTTGGTATAATTTTCCGGATAATATAATATATATAGGGTAATTATTTGATACACTGGCGGTGGAAACTAAAAGTTTCTACAAGTGCCTTAGTATTAGGGTTTAGAGACTTAGTTTAGGGGGTATGGTTTATGGATTTAGGTGTATGGGTTTTGAATTTATGGATAGTAGTTGAAATTTATAGTTTAGGGTTATAATTTAGGTTTTATAGATTAAAACCTGAATCGTTACTATATTACCTTAAAAACTAAACCTTAACCTTAAACCTTAAATTCTAATCATAAACCTTAAATTCTAACCGCTAACCCTAAATTTTAAATCCATACAACTAAACCCCTAAACCTTGTACCCTAAACTAGGCCCTAAACCCTAAAATTAAGGCACTTGAGAAAACTTTTAATTTTCACCACTAGTGTATAGGATAATAATCCATATATATATATATATATATATTCAAATTAAATCTTTCTTTAAATATACATTAAATATAATTAACATGTTTTTATTTTTAATTTAATTATTTGAATTGATTTAGTGATATGCACATTTTTATATATCTCATGTGACGCATGTTCGAGTCCCCTCTCAAACTTTTTTACTTATTTTTTTCCGAGCTTTTGCTTCATTATAAGATGTTCTCGATTAGAGTCAAGTCGAGTCATTCAAGTTTCTATTAAAATATAATTGTAAATATTTATCATGTTATAGTAATAATTGGTTCCAGTTTAAACGATTTTCTATAATTGTATATGATATATATTCTTTCATATGCGATATATGCATATCAGGCAGAATAGTGATATTCGACTTGTAGTTGAAAACTGGTCAACTAATTACTAAAATTCAAAATTTTATTTTATAACTCAAACTTTATTTTAATTTTTTCGACTCGAGTCAAAAAATTATTTTTTATTAGATTCGAATGAATTTTATTTACTTCTCTAACTTTTTTAACCTAATTGAACGTGCTAAGTAAAGTTAGAACACTTGGTTATTAAAATAATTGTATAATTTTCAATTCGGTAGGTGACAACTATTCAATTAATAGTCTTTCTAATTTTTTATTGATATTTTCCCCTATAAATAGCAAAAGTGATGTTGCAGTAGAGATATCCCTCAAAAGTGAAGGCTCTTGGATTTCTCTGCAATCATGACATCTTTCCTTTCCTTCTTCGCAGTTTTCTGCATTCTTTTGGTAAGTTTGATTTATTTATTTATTCTCTTTTTCAAAACCATTTTTTCCTACAACAAGTTCATTAAGAACACTGCCTCAATAACAGTTTTTCTCCATGTTTGTAGTCTGCTGAGACTATTGTAGCAAGAAAAGCACCAGACAGACAATGGACTGTTGAAACGGAGGAGCAGCCCATGGGGGAAGCAATTAAACCAGCAGAACGTGAATCTTTCGTTAAGGATTTCGATCCAAATCGTCCTCAATTTCCTCTAGTTTACTACTCCAAAAAAGACAGTCAATCTCATGATCCTGTAGAAACTGATAAATCTTTTGTAAAAGACTTTGACCCAAACCGTCCTCAATTTCCTCTGGTTTACTACTCCAAAAAAGACGGTCAATCTCATGATCCAGTAGAAACTGATAAATCTTTTGTCAAAGATTTTGACCCAAACCGTCCTCAATTTCCTCTAGTTTACTACTCCAAAAAAGACAGTCAATCTCATGATCCCGTTGAAACTGATAAATCTTTTGTCAAAGATTTTGACCCAAACCGTCCTCAATTTCCTCTGGTTTACTACTCCAAAAAAGATAGTCAATCTCAAGATCCCGTAGAAACTGATAAATCTTTTGTCAAAGATTTTGACCCAAACCGTCCTCAATTTCCTCTTGTTTACTACTCCAAAAAAGACAGTCAATCTCATGATCCCGTAGAAACTGATAAATCTTTTGTCAAAGATTTTGACCCAAACCGTCCTCAATTTCCTCTGGTTTACTACTCCAAAAAAGACAGCCAATCTCATGATCTCGTAGAAACTGATAAATCTTTTGTCAAAGATTTCGACCCAAACCGTCCTCAATTTCCTCTGGTTTACTACTCAAAAAAAGACAGTCAATCTCATGATCCCATAGAAACTGATAAATCTTTTGTCAAGGATTTCGACCCAAACCGTCCTCAATTTCCTCTGGTTTACTACTCCAAAAAAGACAGTCAATCTCATGATCCCCTAGAAACTGATAAATCTTTTGTCAAAGATTTCGACCAAAACCGTCCTCAATTTCCTCTGGTTTACTACTCCAAAAAAGACAGCCAATCTCATGATCCCGTAGAAACTGATAAATCTTTTGTCAAAGATTTTGACCCAAACCGTCCTCAATTTCCTCTTGTTTACTACTCAAAAAAAGACAGTCAATCTCATGATCCCATAGAAACTGATAAATCTTTTGTCAAGGATTTCGACCCAAACCGTCCTCAATTTCCTTTAGTTTATTACTCCAAAAAAGACAGTCAATCTCATGATCCCATAGAAACTGATAAATCTTTTGTCAAGGATTTCGACCCAAACCGTCCTCAATTTCCTTTAGTTTATTACTCAAAGAAAGATGGCCAGTCTCAAGAAGCTGCCAAAAATGATAAATAGTTTGTTAATGATTTTGAATCGAAGCTATCTGAAGTTGAAAATGCTTTTGCCAAGGTTGTTAACATATAAATTGAGGAAGGTGCCGAAGAAGTATGGAAGAAAATGGACTCAAATGGTATGGAAAACTTGTGTGCTAGATTTTTTGTTTTGGCTGCTTGCATGCACCTGTAATAAGTGAAGAAAATGTCGTAATAAAATGGTCCCTTGTTAAATTGCCTTTAGACTTATTTAAAGATTCAGTTCACTTTGAAACATTTGATAAGCTCTTTTTAATAACCAAAGATGAATCTTATTGACATATGACAAGGTCCAGCAAGACAACACACAGTAACCACCAAGCAACAATAAACGAATTAGAATAACTGGTGACGTGATTTGTTGAACTAGAATTAGGGATGTGCGTGGGTCGGGTCGGGTTTTTGACCAACCCAAACCGAAAATTATATTCCTCAACCTGAACTCAATCCAACTTTACCTATAAGAAATCAATCTTAGGGACCTAATTGTAAAAAATAAGTTTAGAGACCCAATTGTAAAAAATAATTTTAGGACGTAATTATAAATGGGATAAATTATGTAAATCATCACGGAACTTTAGCCACAAACTTATATTTACGACTGGAGTTTCAAAAAGTTCAAAAATACTTGTTTTGGTCACTTCCTAATTATATGGATTATTTTATTTTATTATTATGACATGTCAGTTTTGTTAATATTAAACGCCGAAAGACATGAACATTGTCTTTTAAAAAAATTCCCACAGTATGATACATGTAAGATTATTTCCTAGAATACTGTGATTTGCACAGTGAAAAGTGAATTTGGATGGATTACAATCCGACTTTGAACAGCAAACTCTATTAATGATTAAAGAATTGAAGTCGGGTGGATTACAGTTTGAATTTGAACAATGTATTACACTGAAGTCAGAACCTTTTCCCACCGTTTTCAACATTTTTTAATTGAAAAAAATAGGGATGAACAGTGAAGTCAGATCCCTTTCCTACCAATTTCACTTTTACTGTAGCAAATGCTATAGATATGAAATTAATCTGACAAGTACAATATTTTTAGGGGGAAAAACCTGATGCCATATTTAAGTAAAGTTGCCATTAAACCTAAAATAAATGTAAAATACGATTTAAAATTTTTAAAATACTACAATCATACCCCCAAACAGAATGAAGCCAACAACATTTACCTCCACAAAATGTCAGTTTTATTTTGTTGAACTTGTTGAACGGATTTTGTGGAGATTTCCAATTTATTTTGAGGATAAATAATACACAATTTCTTCCTTTTTTTCTTTCACTTTTCTTAATTTCAAGTTAGGAGTAAGTTTAGTTTTTCTTGAATTTTTCGTTTTATTGTTAATGGTGGAATAAATCAGAGGAGCATGGTGGTGTTTATGAGATTAACATTTTTTGTGTTTATGGTGAATCAAAGAAGAATTGAGCAGAAAAAGTTTTTTTATGGGTAAACATTAACATTTTTGGGTTAGAAGAACAAGGTTCAATGGATATTTAGGAAGATAAGTTTGAAATTGCCTTGGGATTAACTTGTGTTGCGATTTGGGGGTGAGATTGCCGATTAGCCATTGTTCACCGGTGTGAGGGTGAGGGTGGAGAGGATGGTTACGATTTGGAATCTAAGGTTTTAGGTATGATTTTGAGTTTAGGGTTTTGGTTTAGGGGTATGATTTGAGTTTTTATTTCTTATTTTAAATCATATTTGAAATTTAATATTAAAAAATTTACATGTCATAATAAAAATAATAGTAAAATAATCAATGTCCTAAGAGAGTGACCAAAATAAGAACAATTTAATGGTGAGTGGGCAAATTTGACGTTTTAAAACTTTAATGACCAAAATAGGTCTGGAACTAGTTCCTTTTATTTAGTTTTTTTTTATGTTCGATTCGCATTCAACCATTGAGAACTGTAAATTGTGTTGGAATTTCCATAAATACTAATTCCAGAAATCTTAGACCAATCATGTGGGTCTGGTTGAATCATTGGGGTTCTCAAGACTAGGAAGAATGAATAATAAAGTTTAGGTGTAGTTAAAAAATTGTAATTTATCGACAATATTATTAACCATAACGTACTTCTTGAAACTTTAGTTACTAAAGGAAATATTACTCAAATTTTAGTACCATAAGTGTAATTTATTCATATTATTTATACACAACAATTTAATCAATTTACTATATAAAATTTCTCTGATTAAGTGGATTTTTTTTTGCTAAGCTGATTTTATTTTATTAATAACTTTAAAAAGCCCTATGGGTGGGATACAAAAATAATAGTTATAAAAATGAGTTCAGATCAGATTTTGTAGACAATAAAGTCGGGTCAAGTTTGAGTTTGTGGTGAAAAATCCTTGAACTAGAATAATAGTATAAATTTATCCATATATATTTAGGAATAATTGCTATAATGTGTCTTTCTTTCTCTATATTTTCAGTTATCCCCCTATTTTGCTTAATAAAAATACGTTTTTTTTTTCATTTTGTCAGGTAGGGTCGAGCAAATTTTTATCCTAAAATTTATGTTGGATTCAGATTAGGTGAAACATCTCCAAATATTGAGCTGAATCGAGTTCAAATTGAAGCTTTCAGTTTTTGAATCAAGTTAAGTCAAGAAAATCAATGCACCATAAATCCTCAATCGAATAATTTGAAAATACAATTCTATCCCGATTAAATTGGTATCACATATCGACTTATTAAAACGAAATAAAAAGGAGATGACCTTTGCCAAGGTATATCCTGACAATAGACTTTCTTAAGTATTTTCTTAAAAGTCACTTAAAAGATTTAAGATTTGTGCAATTAATTAAAATAATACATTTAATTTATATTTCAAAAGAGATTTAAGGACCCTTAATTTTGGAATAAAAAAGAAAAAAGAAAAATAGATACATCAATATTTTTACTTTCTCGATGAATAAAAAAAAGAGTAATACAATTTAAACCCATAAAATACCATTATTTTTATCCAAAGTCGTAAAAAATTTTAACATTAAAAAATGTATCAATAAACTTTTAACATTAAAGAATGTGTCAATAATTGCTATTTGATTTTTATTGTCCTATTGTATGTGATTCTTCATGAATTTTAAAAACTCCTTTTTTAAATAGGAATTATAAAACTCTTATGTGATGCAAGTAAAATCCATTTTAATATTACACGTGACAAGTAAGAAATACCTAATCAAAATTATCCAAAACTTAAAATTAATTGTTCAAATGATTGTTCAAGTTATGGCGATTTGATCTTACATTGTAAGACTCTTATTAATTAAGTTTTTATTGCAGATCTGATCCATTAATAGAAAAATAAATATGTTATTATATCTTACCGATCCCAAATCCATTAAACTACTAGGAGGAGACCATCATATTTTTCCCCCTCAGATTTGATATATTGAATTGGAAATGTATTGAATAAGATTTGGACACATACATCACACGTGTAATAAGCATGTCTCAGCTTGTAAGTGTTTTTTTTTGCTTGGCAGATCATATGATTTATTGACGAATAATCATACAAAGCCACCAATACCAAAAACCTCATTAATAATTCCTCTAATCCTAATTGAAGGAAATAGTACTATGATAATGTCAAATGAAACATATACTCAGTCCCCAGTTTATATAAGACTATAAGTCTATCATTGGAGAGTTGGTTGTGCTTAGCTGGAAGAACCGTTTAGCAAGTCAGATAGTGTAACTGATTAGTTGTAACAGTTTGGGCTTATGTATTGGGCTATAAAGTCTGGGTCAGAATCCAGTAAAGGGTTAACCCCATTTTGTATTTTAAGCGATGAAAAGATAATTCTTTGAATATCATCTATCATTGTCTTCATCTGTTATCTTCTTCGTCTCACATTCATTCTCTGTATTAGTAACTTGAATTCTAAACATGGAGATAATCTGACATGGTATTTGAGGCCAAAGATCTTAACATTGTTTTTTGCTGATGTCATTCGAATATGACGAATCTTTCCCATTATGCTTTCTCAGTCGCGAGTTTCATTTGCGCCGCCATTTGCTTCACTAGAGATTCTCTATTTCTCTTTCACAATCCTACTATCGGCGATTAAGCTGAGCAAGTGTTAGTGAAGTTCAATCAGTGTTTCCTTCATGCTTGGTGGCGGTTTAGTTTGCTACTTCAAATACTTTGTGGAGTCTATTGATTGGATATCGGCTTAGCAATTCTCGATTCGATTTTAGTGAGATCTTTCCTTTGTCTTGTTCATGTCTGTTAGGATATTTGTTTTGATATAATAATTGAAAATTAGCTTTGGATTTAATTGAAAAGATTTCGAAAAAGATTTTAAGTCCAAACAACTTGAAAATACGTTTGATGGGTTTTATAAGACTTTGGAAAGGCTTAAACACATTTTCAAATAGCTAAACCTGAGTTTTCTTCAGTAATGTACCAATACGGTGTATACTGTATCGATACCCTTTAAGGTTTCAGCTACAGTAATTTTCCAGTAGCCAAAACCCGTATCGGTACAAGCATGCCGTATCGATACGGAAAGGGTCGTACCGATACGCTTATATGCGTACCGATCCCTGTTTTCCAAATCCCCAACGGCTATTTTCAAAACCCCTAACGGCTAGTTCCCTACAGCGTACTAATCCCCTGTACAGAAATGGAGTATGGCGTACCGATCCCAAGTATCGATACGCGCCACAACGTATTGAGATGAGAAGGCTGCTTGAAGCTCAATGGCTAGTTTTTGAAGAACCGATACCGATACGGCTACTCATTTACCGATACCGACTGCTCCAAAACTGCATTTATTTCGGGAAATAAAGCTACTAACGTCTCTAATTCAATTCCAGCAGTCTCCAATGGCTAGAAACTCATTTGGGAGTATTTAAGGCCTCAAGAAGTATCTGAAGAAACTAATGATCCTCAAGTTAACATTCATTTTATTAAAAATATGTCTTAGTGCTTAAATTCATATTCTTGTATAGACTAAACTTGTTGAGCTCAAATGTTAATGTATGCTCAAGCGTATTAGGGTTTGAGTGAGTGCTTTAGAGTGCAAACATCTACCTAAAAGAGGGATTTTAGTTTTCTATTAATTCTCTTGTTATAGAGGTTTCCCAAAGCATGTTTTGTAAGCTTTGGATGCTAGGCTTGGTGAGTGAGTCTAGGTTGTAAAGGGTTGCCTCCTGTAGAGTGTTTGGGTGTTCTCTATTTATGAGCGCAAGTGCACACTCTTGTCAAGTTATAGTATAAAAGATATCGTCTCCCACAAGGATTGCAGCAGCTTCTATGAATGGTTTCCTGCACAAAGATTTAGTAAATGCACAATTAAATCTCACAATGTGGAAATATAAAAACACAAGTAAAATAAAGATAGTGATGATAAGGATGATAGGGAGAGATTTGATCGATAGATTGGATAAGGCAATTGCAGCTCAGTAGCATGTAGACTGCATTGTAAAGCCAAAGAGTCTTTTGTGCTGCCATGATTTTCTACGTCGGCGGGTAATAGCGGGCGGTAGCTACGACCCTGTCACGCGGCTGCAGCAGGTCTCTGCCCCTGGAACTTTCGCAGTCTCGGCAGGTGGAATGGAAATAAGTCTTGGCGGCAAATCTGGTAGATACTCCAAGTTCGGCAGAGCAATTCTTAAGTGATCCTTCCTATGTCTAGGCAAGGATTCTGTCACAAAGTGATGTAGGCAATACCTAGCAATCTCAGCGTAAACCTAACACAGGTAGTCGACATTTTGTTACTCATTTTAGCCGCTGAAACTCGAACTTATGTCTAAGCCGAATTAGTCAACACCTCAACATGATGAGATCGTACTTAATTCTTTCATGAGCCTAACACTTTCGTGCCCGACAAATGGATGTTGGGCTGCTACAAATGAATTAGTCAACATCTCAGCGTAAACTAATTGAAGAAGTGAAGAACATGAATTAAGCAAACTTGGAATTTTTATTGAAAACACACTTAAACTATTACAACCATTTCTCACAACTACTTTACATGCAAAAACCTAAACCCTAGGGGTGTTGGGCCGCGACCTCCAACACCTCCCATCTATCTAGCTATCTCTCCATTTATCTGTGCGTCTAAGCACACGCACCCATATCCTCTCATGCCCCTATACCCTTACATACATTGGGTATATATAGGGCTCATGGCATAAGTTTGAGTCCTCCTTGAAGTAGAAGTTCTTAAAGTTGTTTTACATTAAATGATGAATCCTTTTTACTTAAATGTGGACTCTTTGGACGTTACCTTCTCCCGCAAGTAAGGATAAGTAATCCTACTTATCAATCTTGGGTCAGCATTACCGGCCGCTATAGGCTTTAGAGGATTTCAAGACTGGGCTCAGGGAATTGCCCTCTTTCAATCGCGACCCATCTTGACTAAGTCGGTGTAACTCCTGCCTGGGTGGCACTTGGCAGCAACGCTGCTATGGCGACGTCCTTGGCGGCATCTGGAACTGCTTCAGTACAGCTCCTATTGTTTCCAGCTTTCATGTCCTCTCCTTCTGTACACAGCTACAACATCTGAAAAAAAAACTAAACTAAAACAGTATCTTTCCTTAACCAAACATAAAATATTCAATAAAAACATGGTAAAAGAGAAAATACTTTTATTATGCATGCAATGCACCTAAATATGCCTAAATGAGCTTAAGAATAGCAATAATACGGGCAAAAGTGTGTATAAAAATATAGAACTTGTGGACACTCTACACACCCCCAAGCTCGAACTATTGATTGTCCTCAAGCAATGCAGCCTAGCTAGTAAATCTGCCCCTTGCACAATTTGTTTTGCTCATCAAAAGTCGTATATTATTACGAAAAATATACAACGTTACGTCAAACGATCGCCTCGTTAAAAACCTCCCTAAGCCTTACGGAGGAAAAGAGTACGACCCGTTGATGACAAGGGTAGGGCACAACCTAAGAGCACAGAAAAAACCACTCAACACAAACAACCAACGCCCACACAAGAACATTAACAAGCAAGAAATAAAGAGGCACGTGATACCCTCTCCTTAGCCAAAGCATCGGCTAGACCATTCGCTTCGCGGAAAATATGCAAGAAACACACGGAAGATAAACTAAGACAATCATGATCAATCTTATGAAAAACATCCCAAAGACGGCACAGACGCTTATCCACGTGTAGAACCCAATTAAAAGCAACCATGGAATCCAACTCCACCACCAATGGGCAAGACGACCAAGCCGACTTCCGAAAGAACTATAAAGCAAATGCAATTGCCCGAAACTTAGCTTCGTTGGACTCGAGACAGCCGAGCGGACTAGAGGACAGAGCCACTATCCTACTTTGATCATCTCGCAACACACCCTCAAAGACTGCTGGACCAGATTTACCATGTGCAAACCCGTCGACCGAAAACTTCAAGGTCCCTGCAACCGGTGGGTCCCAATAAATTCCTTTGCGCACCGGTCGCACAACGGAAGGCTTGGGGAATAAACTCGGGCATTCCCACTACAACGCCTCACTAATAAGGAGATCATCTCGCAACGTTCGCATCCAATAAAACGAGCGCAATTTAATTAAGAAGCAAATCTCTAATGCCGGTAAAAACTTCTTATTAAAAACCATCTCATTGCGCGTGAGCCAAATTGACCAAAACAAAGCTGCAACACTCGAAATCCACAAGCAGTGAAGCACACTAGAAAAAGAACAATGAAAATCCGGTATGAAAAAAGCTGACAAGTTCTTCGGCAAAGGCAAACACATACCCCACCAATCCCGAAACCAATCCCAAATATTCTGAACAAAAGAGCATGAAAATAGCAAATGATCGATATCCTCCTCACTATCCTTACACCAGATGTACAACATACTTTGACCATCAAAAACAAAACCCCGCCGTCGCAAAAAATCAAAAGTAAGCAAGCGGCGCAACCAAACAAACCATAAAAAGCTTGTACCTTAGGCGGCACAAGAATCTTCCACGTAAAACAAGAGCCAAGATCGCTTTCGCCCGCACGATCTAGCATCAACAACTGAGAAATGGATTTAACCGAGAAGAGCCTTTGAGCATCCGATGACCAAACCAACCTGTCGCAACAGCCAATATGAAGTCGTATATCGCCCACCACAGACCACAGCTCGTGGAGCTGCCCCAACTCAAACGAACGAAGAGGTCTACAGAAAAAATTATACCACAAAGAATGTCGAAAAGCCCATGCACCCAGAAATCCACGACCAAGGCTAAACGATTCCGGACACAGGAGAACAGACGTGGGAAAATATCCTTCAAGGGCTTATCTACACACCAGACATCAAACCAAAAGAGTACATGACTCCCATCCCCCACTTGCCATAACAAATTATCATGCAAATGCCTTTGAACATCTACTAAGCAACTCGACTATACAATTTGCTTCCATACTACGGACATCACACATTGACGTGAGGAATTAAAACGCCACAATTGGGCAACCTCGCCATATTTTTCCACGATAATAGACCTCCACAGCGAGGACGTGCCGGTAGTACAACGCCACGACCATTTAGCTAATAATGCTGTATTCCGAACCTGTAGATCCGCCACCCCCAAAACTCCCAAATGACGCGGTCCACACACCATTTTCCAGCTCACTCGGCTCATTTTGCGATGTAAGCTTACACCACCCCAAAGAAAAGCACGCCTCACCTTATCAATGGCCACAATTACTCCTTTCGGAATCCTAAACAAGCCCATGTAATAAACCGGTAATGAGAAGAGGACTGAATTAACCAAAGTGACCCGAGCCGCGAACGATAGTAAAGTTCGCTTCCACCCAGCAAGCTTCCGTCGAACATTGGCAATGACAGGCTCCCAAACCGCGACACTACGAGGATTAATCCCTAACGGAATCCCCAAATAAGTAAAAAGAAAGGCACCACGGCAACATCCCAAAGCACTAGCACACGAGTCGATCAATCCATCCTCAACTCCAATAGCAAATAACGAGGACTTCCCAAAATTAATTTGCAATCCAGAACAAACTTGAAAACAGCAAAGCAACCGTCGGATATTGTCAGCACAACCAGACGACGCTTCAAAAAATAAAATTGTGTCATCCGCAAACTGTAAGTGCGAAATTGACACACTCGGAGCTAAGCGCACCCCCTGTATAAGCCCCGCCTCCTCAGCCTGAACCAAAAGACTATGCAAAGCCTCCACCACAATAACGAAAAGTAGAGGCGATAGAGGACACCCCTATCATAAACCACGTCCTAAGGGGAATTCTTTCGTAGCACAACCATTCAACAAAATCGACATACGAATAGTAAATACACATTCCATCACCCAGCGACGCCAAGTCTCATAGAAACCCATGCGCGTAAGCTCATGGTCTAGAAAATCCCACCGACACAGTCGTATGCTTTAGCAAAATCCTACTTAAGAACGAAGCCACCCGATGCACTCTTACGTAAAGAATGAATAAACTCGTTAGCCAACAAAATGCCATCAACAATTTACCGTCCATGAACAAAAGCTGACTGATTATCGCTTATCAAATCACCCAACACCTTTTGCAACCTCCTTGCTAGCACCTTAGCTAAATTTTTGTATATAGAATTCACTAGACTAATCGGCCGATAATCACTTAGTGTCCTTGGAGAGTCAATTTTTGGAATCAATACAAGAAAAGTGCAATTCACGCCCGGAACTAAAGTACCCGAGGTATAGAACACCTCCAAAAACACGTAACACATCCCCTTCGATTACATCCCAACATGACTTAAAGAATGCCATACTATAGCCATCTGGACCTGGCGACTTCAAACCATCACAACATCGAATTACCTCCCAAACTTCCTCAATACCAAACGGAGCCACCAGCCCCTCATTAGTCGTTGTATCAACCTGTTGAAACTCACCCTCAATGCACCATACAAACAATCGTGCAACAGCCGCAAAGTGTGAAGAGAAAGCACCCATAATGTGGTCGCATAACCGACGCACATCCGTCTCCCAACGACCCTTTACCATCAAACCGGAAATTGAATTCCGAACTGCTCTAAGCTTAGCTGCGCGGTGGAAAAAAGATGTGTTTCTATCCCCTAAACGCAACCAATTAGCTCTTGATTTTTGTCTCCAAAGGGACTCCTTCCGTTTTATAGCCCGCCAAAGCAGCATCAACCAGCCCCTCCTCTATTCTACCAGCTGCGATTCAGTTCCGCTCGGATCCTCATCAACTTCTTTAGCATCTAGGCCCTCTAACTGAATATGAAGCGAATTAATTTCCTGCTCAACATCTCTAAAAACAGTACGATTCCAACTCCGTAAAAACTTCTTCAAAAATATAAGCTTCGCCATTATGTTTTCACTCCCAAAGCCTACACTCTACAGCCAAATCATGTATATGTTTCTTGTCATCTAACCAACAATTAATGAAGCGAAACGGACGAGGTCCCCAATCCTGATCATCACATAGCAATAAAAATGGTGTATGATCCGAAACCCTTCTAGGCAAAGAAGACTGTTCAATATTGGAGAAAGCATCTACCCAAGCTGACGATATCAGAAACCTATCAATACGACTCCGACGAGAACCCCTCCCAAACCACATATATTGTTTCCCTCTTAACGGCAAATCCATAAGTCTAACAAAATCAATAAATTCAGAAAAAGCTTCCATACCTGTCAGAAGCGAACTACAGCCAGCATGTTCCGATAACCACCGCACCGAATTAAAATCACCCGCGAGACACCAAGAATCTGGAGAGCTACGAATCAAGTCCCCAAGACACTGCCATAATAATCCTTGAGCCGACACATCGCACGGAGCATAAACATTTAGAATACAACAACTCAAATCCTCGGCGCACCATCTCCCCTGTAAGAGTATAAAATGGCGATCCACCTCCACTGAAGTTAGGCAAAAATGGGAGCCTTCCCACACTGTAATCAGTCCACCCGAGGCACCTATTGAAGGTGAAAAAATAAACTCGAATCCATCGGAATACCACAAACTCCCAGCCATCAAAAAAGACACTTCCTCTAACTTTGATTCTTGAAACATCGCCATATCAACTCGTTGTTTTTTAATCACATCGCTCACCGCCCGTCGTTTCAAAGATGAACCTAACCCCCTGCTGTTCCAAGACACGGCGTGCAACCTCACAGCCCACATTTCTCTCTGGAAAAAAACACGAGTAAGATCCTTTATAATATCTTCTTCGCAACCCACAGTCTTAACCCCCACTATACTACCCAAAGCAACTATAGCCGCGATTTCTCTGTGTAAAATTTGTTGTCTATTTTGGAAATCTTAGTGGGATAAAGAAGCGTTAACTACCTACGAAGAAACTTGAGTTATTTGTATACGCAGCCTGCCCCTACCAGGTTTCTGCGTCAAAGGTACTCATGATAGAAGATTGATAGACTTGGTTTTTCGACCATTAATCCAAAGCAGAGAATTCTGGTTTGCGATATCTGAATGAACCACCAGCTGGTCCCATGAACAATCCTTATCCACCACCTCTACAGCGTTTGAATAATCCTCATCCGCCACCTCTACAGCATTTGAATTTGGCTCAACCAACTCCACGATACTAGCATTCAATTCTAATAGCAGACTCCTAATCATAATCAAACTATCTACCGTATGAAGATTTCCAATTGTAGGACTCATCTCAACCTCTCCCATCGCTCGATCGGACCGTCGTCCATCCGTCAACCCCGTGGTCCTACCATCCTGCACCTCTCTCAGCTCGGGAGCCCCCTTCGAGTCATACTCGACCTGTGCACCATCGACATGGTCCAGCTGTTTACTAACTTACCAAAGGTGATTACAGTGCCACTACTCTACCCGCTCTGGGGCAGCTGTCACCCCAGTAGGTTCTATGTCCCCTAGCTCCATCGATGGACGGTCATATCTCGGTCTCGTCGCCTTTCCAACCGAGCCCGAAGACGATGAGTCGCTATCACCATCTCCGGTCATCGCCATCGTACACTTACAATCAACCCATGGACCAAACGTGTTGAGTTCTTTGATAAATAAAAGGGTAAGACACGCCATCCACCTCCAATTTTACCTTAGCTTCAATGCTCGGCATGACCGACGTTTCGATTAAAATCCAGCCGCATTCAAAAGACTAAGAGGATTCTGTAGCATCCGCTAAACGTGCCAATTTTCCCCTAATATGTGCAATGCTCTCAAAAGAGTCTCGTGACCACGCATGAATCGGTACACCCTTGATCGAGAGCCAAACCCTCCTCGTCCCTACAACTAGCTCCGGTGACCACCGTTCCAACTTCGAAAAACACCCTCGGACTGATTCTAGTTGCATTATCTTATTACGTGTTGTTGGATCCTTAAACATGAGAAAAATAATAGAATCGGCGATACGTAAAATTGGCAACCCCTCGACCTCTGATAAGTGCAATCTCACGGCTAATTCCTTAATAATCCAGGGCTGCTTACACCATCCCACAGCGGAATTGTGCAGAATTTCCAATTTGTCAGCCGCCATGAAGCCATGTACACTATGATCAAATATATTGCATTGATTAACCTCATCCTCCGATCGCTGCTTCGATGAGATCTTGGTTCGCAAATTCCCGGTCTGTTCCAACTGCACAATCCTTGTGTTGGCCTGTTTCTGTCTCCAAAACGAATCAAGGTCCCCATATTTTGCTGGGAACACAGAAATGCGAGATCCATAAATCCATTTGCCATGTAAACGTCCTACCACCCGCTTAGTATCGCCTCGACTCCTCATTCTCACGAACCCAAAACGAGATCCATTCCTAGCCAATTTCCGAGGGATGAAAACGTCCACCACCACACCGTGTCGATCAAAAACCTGACATACTCCTTTCCAGTGAATGGTTGTCGAAAGGTTTCCCACAAATACCGTTCACACCTTTTGGTAGCCTTGTTCCGTTGACAACCTTGTGCCGCTCATGTTGATTTTTGTTCCCTTGCACGAAAATTAGTAGAAACTTAACTTAGCCTTTAACTTGATTTCTTACCTCAAGGCCGTGGCACCTATTTTATGTCAGTGATAGGAAACGACATGAAATAACTTAGATTTTTAATTTTCTTAGTGCCATTGCAGTGTGTGTAGGTCTGTGTTCATGCTAAACATGCTGAGATAACTAAGTTAACAAAGAATGCCTAAAATAATTAAATTACTAAAAAGGATATGAGTTGCTGCCTTGGCAGCGCAGTTAGGCACTTTCGTCTTCTTTTTCTGATCATGGCCTTAAGGGCTTCAGCTCATCACAACTATTTTTCGGGACTGAAGCTAAGATAGGTGCACTCTACGAAACTCCGAACCCTTTGAATAGAGTCATCCCGTGAAGGCTTTCATTCACTCTTGCTAATTTGTCTGTCACTTGGTTTGGATACTTGGACTTTGATAGCAGGGGAGTGTCCTTGCTCATGATCCTTCCTAGAGCATGTTTTAGGCACTTCTAGGGTATTCAAACATCCTGCCTAGAGCCTGTTTCGGGCACCTCTAGGGTTTTCACCTTCTTTGTTCTTCTACCTTATGCTGCCGCAGTGGCAAACCTGTATTCAATTAAGAAATTTTTATTAAGTAAGGCATGCAATGTTGAACTTACAACTCAAGCAAAAATTCAGCATTTAACAGACATGGTAAGAATAATTGGCAAAAAGAAAAAATTTCGAAGTATTTTTCATGCTTCTTCCCATAGTTAGGTTGTAAATTTTTTTTAGTATGGTGCGAGAATAAGAAATCGGCTAATGGTCATAGGCACAAGTTTTAAGCTAAAAATTTCTACTTCATTGAGTGCTAGGGAAAAATTTACATATGCTCCTATATGCTACTAAATGAACCTAGAAACAAAGAGGACTATTCCTCCAAAACTCAAGGTTGGCATTGTCCTTAATGCCTTACAAAATAAAAAGATAAAAACAGGAAAATAAAACATAAAAATAAAAAATAAAAACAGAGAAATGAAATAAAACATAAAAAGAAAATTAAAAATTGAAAAAGAAAAAAAATGTGCTATAGACTAGGTGAGTTCCCCTTTGTTGCTGCTGCGTCAGAGGAGGATTCTGAGGAGGCGGGCAGGACTAGGCAGCGTGTGGTAGATGGTTTGGTGGCTGGGCTCTTCTTCGTGCCACGCGGCAGCTTGATGCGACTAGGGTTGGTTTCTTGGATGGTCCCTATGGTTCAGATTCTCCACCCTTTGGCTCGGTTGCTGGCCGCTTCCTTTTCCTTGCTGCCTCGGCCGGTTCATCATCAAAGGAGTCTGAAATCTCTATGTCTGAGTTATCGGCATCTTTGGCAGCGGCCTCCTTTTTTACTGGGAGAGCGGCGGTGGTCTCCTCCTCTTTCTTTGACTCGGATGAAGAGGTGAGGTCGTACGTCTGGATGGGAGTAGGTGAGGTCGTATGGCTGGATGGGAGTAGGTGAGGTCCTTCTCTTGGGGCGGATGTGCGGCCCCTCGCTGTCGGCGGCGACTAGAGTAGTAGCTGGTTTGGATGTGATCTGGGTCGATTTGGACGTTGCTAACTCCGATGGGAATGCTGGCAACTGTGGCCCTTCGTCATGGTATTTGTCAAGCAAGTAGGCCACAAAGTCCTTTTCCACCATGTATTTGGTGAAGATCATATGTTTGTGCTCGATCCTTTGGCAGCTTTCGACGAGGCTGCGCAGCAGGGGGATCACGATGGAGGGGAGGGCAGCTTCAGTATTGCCCACTGCAAACTGGGGTGGTGACAGGTTGGGATGGCGGCTGGGCGGTTGATGGTGTTTCCGATTCTGGATCCTGCATTATCTGGAGGCGCGCCTTTCTTGTCCACCCTTCCTTGGCAGGAAGTATTGTGTCCTTGGGGTGCGGCGGCACATGGAAGTTGGCACATAGGCCTGTGACGAGTGCATGAAAGACGAGAGGTCCCTTGGCATTAGGCTTGTCAGCGTGGGCATAGATCTCCTCTAGAATTACTTCTCCATCATTGATTGGCCGCCTTATTATAATGTTGTGGATAAGAGCGAGCCGCGGCCTGTTGACTGTTGATTCATGCGTGGTGGGCATCAGACGGCGTTGAACGAAGTTGCTCCAAAGAACTGCCTCCTGCAGCAGATCGCGGTGGTTGACTGAACCATTATTCTTGCCGGTTAGCCACTTCGTTTTCAGCTGGTGGATTTCTTTCATGATCTTGTCATAGTCAGCCGCCGTTAGGTAGGACTTCCATTCATCATGCAGATTCCCGCAGATGTCTACGCTGTAGAAGCTGTTGATGGTATCCGCCGTGAACTTGACACCTTCACCGCGGACATATACGAAAGGATTTCTCGGTGTAGGCTTGTGGGCGTAGAACTCTCGCACCTGATTGCTATTTATCCCTTCTGGCTGTCGTGCGAAGATGTCCCAGCTCAAGTTGTGAATCCTCTCGAATATGGTGGGTTCGAGGCCAAAATCTCCATCTGGCCTGGTGTATTGGAACCTTATTTCCTCCCAGTGTTGTCGCTCGGTGTAGAATTTTTTGTAGGTTGCCGCGACAACAGGGTTTAAGAACCTTTGGTAGATAGGCTTGGAGGTGGAGGCGAGTTGTTGTGATGTGGCCATAGCTAAGAGAACGGTTGTGTTTTCCTAAAGAAAGAAAAAGAAATTGCAAGAAAGTAAAGCTAGTGAAATCTTGAAAGCAAATATGAAAGAAAAAATTAAGAGTAAAAGAGAGAGAGCAAAGTGAAGAACGGGCGGCAATGATTGCGGCGCGAATAACGGGATTCCAATCGTTACGCAGATAGTCATTCCGCTCGTTGTTGCAAATGTAGCCGTTGCATCTAGCTGTTATGAAGCCGCTAGCCGTTATACTCATCTGCCTTGGGCTGCCTTGGCGGCTGGTTGGGCTTCTCCTTTATTCTTTCATCCTTCTTGGTCTTGCCTTCATTCCTAACCTGAAATAAATTAAATGAAGAAATTAAATAAAAATAACCGGAGATTAAATCTAATCCTAATTCATAAAAAATAAAAATAAAAATAAAATTCAAGTTATGTTGGGTTGCGCTTTTCCCAAACATAACCACTTCCTTAGGGCTCTGAATTTGACTTTTTGTCTGGGCATGTCCTTCCTCTCCTTAGGTGGATGTTGGCTGCCACCCTTGCGGGACATACATCAAAGAAAACAAAGAGGCTTTTTTTTGAAAAAAAAAAACAGAAATTCAAACATTGTTGATGTTGCCAATCCCCAGCAACGACACCAGAAACTTGTAGAGCGTTTGAGTGTTCTCTATTTATGAGCGCAAGGGCACACACTTGTCAAGTTATAGTATAAAAGATATCATCTCCCACAGGGATTGGAGCAGCTTCTATGAATGGTTTCCTGCACAAAGATTTAGTAAATGCACAATTAAATCTCACAATGTGGAAATATAAAAACACAAGTAAAATAAAGATAGTGATGATAAGGATGATACAGAGAGATTTGGTCGATAGATTGGGTAAGGCAATTGCAGCTCAGTAGCATGTAGACTGCGTTGTAAAGCCAAAGTGTGTTTTGTGCTACCATGATTTGCTGCCTCGACGTGTAATGGCAGGCGACAGCTACGATCCTGTCACATGGCCGCAGCGAGTCTTTGCCCCTGCAACTTTCGTTGTCTCGGCAAGTGGAATGGAAATAAGACTTGGCAGCAAATCTGGCAGATACTCCAAGTTCGGAAGAGCAATTCTTAAGTGATCCTTCCTATGTTTAGGCAAGGATTTTGTCACCACGTGATGTAGGCAATACCTAGCAATCTCAGCGTAAACCTAACATAAGTAGTTGACGTTTTGTTACTCCTTTTAGCCGTTGAAACTCGAACTTATGTCTAAGCCAAATTAGTCAACACCTCGACATGATGAGACCGTACTTAATTCTTTCGTGAGCCTTACACTTTCGTGCCCGACAAATGGATTTCCTCAACTGGACTTTTGGAACTAATGGAAGAAGTGAAGAACATGAATTAAGAAAACTTGGAATTTTTATTGAAAACACATTTAATCTATTACAACCGTTTCTCACAACTACTTTACATGCAAAAACCTAAACCCTAGGGGTGTTGGGTCGCGACCTCCAACACCTCCCATCTATCTAGCTATCTCTCCATTTATCTTTGCGTCTAAGCACACGCACCCATATCCTCTCATGCCCATATACCCTCACATACAATGGGAATATATAGGGCTCATGGCCTAAGTTTGAGTCCTCCTTGAAGTAGAAGTTCTTAAAGTAGTTTTACATTAAATGTTGACTCCTTTTTGAATTAAATGTGGACTCTTTGGACGTTGCCTTCTCCTGCAAGTAAGGATAAGTACATCTACTTATCAATCTTGGGTCAGTTTTACCGACCGCTACAGGCTTCAGAGAATTTTAAGATTGGGCTCATTTGGCTCAGGGAATTGCCCTCTTTCAATCGCGAGCCATCTTGACTAAGTCGGTATAACTTCTGCCTAGACGGCACTTGGCAGCAACGCTGCTATGGCAGCGTACTTGGTGGCATCTGGAACTGCTTCAGTACAACTCCTATTGTTTCCAGCTTTCCTGTCCTCTCTTCCTCTACACAGCTACAGCACCTGAAAATAAAAACTAAACTAAAACAATATCTTTTCTTAACCAAACATAAATTATTCAATAAGAG
This sequence comes from Hibiscus trionum, assembly GCA_030270665.1. Taxonomy (NCBI): domain Eukaryota; kingdom Viridiplantae; phylum Streptophyta; class Magnoliopsida; order Malvales; family Malvaceae; genus Hibiscus; species Hibiscus trionum. The sequence continues at coordinate 7,908,924 of BSYR01000046.1, forward strand.
CATGGTAAAAGAGAAAATATTATTATTATGCATGCAATGCACCTAAATATGCCTAAATGAGCTTAAGAATAACAATAATACAGGCAGAAGTGTGTACAAAATATAGAACTTGTGGACACTCTACACCTCCTTAGCCTTGAAAAGGGGAAAAATTCTTAGTGAATTGTTTGAAATCCTTAGTGGGGAAGCTAAGATAGTGGATGTAGGCTTTGGTTAGAAAGTCGAACCACTGTAAATCATTGTCTTATTTTTCTATCTTTTTGCTTACACCACCATCACCCAAAATTGAACTTCTCCACCACTTGGCAAGGTATTTCGATTGAAGATATTATGCTCCACAATTGGTATCAGAGTGAGGCTCAATCGAGAGGATTAACATCATATTAAGGCGATCCTGGTAAGCTCGATCAACCTTTCAATCAACCGGTGTTCATGGCGCAATCAATAGACAAGCCACCATTCTTCAACGGTGAACATTATGCCTATTAGAAGAATAGGATGATGTACTTCATCAAGGCCAAAGATTACCGACTTTGGGATCTTGTTGAAGATGGACCATTCACACTACAAAGAAGCAAGGTGGAATGGAATGCAAATGACAAGAAGATGATGGAGCTAAACTCGAAGGCTTTGCACATTTTATTTTGTACATTGGGACCCGAGGAGTATGCTAAAGTCTCTTCTTGCGAAAGTGCCAATGAGGTTTGGGACAAGCTTGAAGTGATCCATGAAGGTACAAATGAGCTGAAGGAGACGAAGATTGGTCTACTCAACCTCAACTACAAAAACTTCAAGATAAGCCCGAATGAGGACATAAAGAATATGTTCGACTGTTTCTCCATGATCGTTAACGAGCTAAAAGGATTTGGAGAGGATATTTTGGAGGACAAACTCGTTCAGAAGTTGATTTATTCACTTCCTGAATCATGGGAGAGAAAGAAGACGGCAATTATATATGCAAAGAACTTGAAGGAGCTCAAGCTTGATGAGCTCATTGGGTCTGTACTTACCCAAGAGTTGATGTCTCAACCTTTGTAAAGGGAGAAGGAGAAAAAATCAAAGATCAAGAAATCGAAGATATAAATGTTGTTGCTCTTAAATCCTCCATAAAGCCATCTAGAAGATTCAAGTGAGGAGGAAAGTGAAGAAGAAGAAGAAGAAGAGATGGTCTATCTCTTCAAGAAATCAAGTCCATGAATCGACTCTTGTCTCCGGTCATGTGCCTCGAGCATCCACTATCAAGGTACCATGAGTTTTGGTTTTGTGCTTTGGCCTTGTAGCAATGTTCCCCCTACAAAAAAAGAGTTAAGCTTTCATTTTTGGTACCCAAATCATTTTGGGTCCATGAGTGTTAGTTCCCAAATACTTGGTTCTCTTAGGAATCCAAGATGAAATGGCTACAATATTGTTAGAAACTACAAGTTCCTTAGGAGCCCATACACTTCTAACTTTCTTGTTCTTGTGATACTTATAGGAGCCTCTTTGTTTGTGGTCAACAAAGTTTCTCTTCACATGTTGGGATTTTGAAGAAGATGCTTTTTCAAAACCGTTTTCCCAACATTGGTTAGAGAAGCTTTGAGTTTACTCACCTCCTCTTGGTGGTAAACATGGTATTTTTCAAGAAGGTCGTTTAAATCATTTGATTTCTTTTCAAACTCATTTGAGGAATTTTGTAAAACCAAGACTTTCTTTACTAATTCCGAGTTGGTTTTAGAAAGGGGATCATTTTGGGTTCTTAAAACCGAAATCGTTTTCTTATTTTTTTTAAAACCGACTCCTTGTATTTCTCAACCAACTCACCATATACCTCTTGCAACTCATCATAAGCATCTTGAAGTTCATCATATGTAAAATCAAAAGTAGATGAGTTAGAGGTTACCATAGAAGAATCCTCCTCAAGAGCCATGAGGCAAAGATTAGCCACTTCTTGTTCCTCATCCTCGGATGACTCCTCATCACTCCAAGTAGCAAGCTTAGCTTTGAGCTTCTTCTTCTCAAAGCCCTTCCTCTTGAGTTGAGGACACTCGGAATGGATGTGACCCGGTTTCTTGCACTCAGAGCATATGATCGAATCATTTTCTTCTTCTTTGTTCTTGGTCTTGAAGTCCATCTTTCTTTGAAATTTTCTACCTCGATTGGACTTCATAAACCGTGAGAATCTTTTGCCTATCATAGCCAATTCTTCAAGATCTTCCTCCTCACTAGAAGTGCTCTCCTCATGTACAGAAGCTTTGAAAGCCACTCCTAGCTTCTTCTTTTTGTCTACCTCAAGTTTTTCCACTCTTCTTTCTTCTTTCTTCTTTTCATCTTCCCTTCCTTGCTTAATTATTTCATGAGTTAGGAGAAAACCAACTAGCTCATCAAGCTTTAGTGTCTTCAAGTTCTTTGCCTCGATGATAGCGGTTCTTTTCCCATCCCAAGACTCGGGAAGAGAGTAGAGTAGCTTCCGAACTAGTTTGTCCTCCGTAATGATCTCTCTAAAACCTTTTAGCCCATTGAAGATGGTTGAAAAACGATCAAACATCTTCGATACGGTTTCGTCGGGCTTCATCTTGAAATTCTCATAGCTAAGATTGAGAATTTCAATCTTTTTTTCCTTCACATCGCTTGTCCCTTCATAGGTTATCTCAAGTGTATCCCACACTTCTTTAGCACTTTCGATGGAAGAATCTTTGGAGTAGATATTCGGTCCAAAGGCACAAAATAGCATGTGAAGAGCCTTGTCGTTGATTTGAAGCTTATTTAGATCATCTTCACTCATTTCATCTTTTCTTTTTGGCACAAGTATTCCTTCATCGTCTCTCTTCATTGGAATGATGGGACCATCATCTATAGCATCCCAAACAAGATAATCACTTGACTTTATGAAGAGACGCATCTGGTTCTTCCAAAAAGGATAGTTGTCACCGTTGAAGAAAGGCAATTTGGTGATCGATTGAGACTCGTACATGTTAGAGCCGGAGGTAGATGTAATAGCTTGCTTTGTTGATTATCACACTCTTCCTAGAATCTCCTCTTTCGGTTGTTAATCCTTCAAAGAGGTAGGCTCTGATACCAATTGTTGAGTGGATTAAGAAATTGATCAAAGCCAAGAGGGGGTGAATTGGGTTTTTAAAATTTAGAAGGAGAAGTGGAATGAATAGAAATGAAGAACAAGACAATTATAGTGCTTCAAGTTCCAAATGAACTATACATCCACTACCTTAGCTCCCACTAAGGATTTTCTAACAATTCACTAATTGATCTTCCTTTTTTCTAGGCTTAGGAGGAAACCTTTACAATACCGGTCAATTTTCTACCCAAAATTGACCAAACCCTCACTTGGTTACAAAGAAGAAATTGAGGGCAAGTAGGATATCTCATAATAAAAATTTTCCCCTTTAAATAAAAGCACTCAACCCAAATTGAAATACAAGATAAGAATTTCACTCAATACAATTTGGGATTTTTACAAGAATAAGACTTTTGGCACTTGAGCTTGGATTTTTTGTATAGATATTTCTCTTGGATGCAATAGTTGTTGTTGGTCTTTAATAGACTTGTTTTTATACCTTCTCCATTAATTCTAGCCGTTCGGGTGGTTAGGGAATTGATTAAAGCCATTGGAACCCTCTCTTTCCATCATAAATGCACTTCTGCAGCCTACCGTATTAGTACTCGGGGAAGCGTATCGATACTTGTCTCAAAAAAGAAAGAGTCGTTGCACAAATATAAGAGGGTGTATCGATACATGTGTAGGCATATCGGTACGAGTTAGGGATCCGTTTCGATACAGGTAAGACCGTACCGATGCAATTTTTCCAACATAGCTCACTGGAGGAATTCGTATCGAAACGGGTAAGAGCATATCGATACTCATTAACCACCTCTTTAAAAATTGGTTACCTACCAACTGACACACAACAGTCAAAATATTTAAGGCTTCGAATTTAAAAATTTCTTTTAAATCGTATCAATACGGGTGAGACCGTATCGACACATGAATCAAACTCCTTGTGATTTTATAGAAAGAGCGTATCGGTACATATGCAATCTATTTCGATACCTTGTTTCGATATGGTAAGGGGCGTATCGAAACGGATTTCTCCAGTAGCCAAGTTTGAAAAAAAATGTATCGATACGGTAAGAGGCGTATCGATACGCATTGACGTTTTTGAGCAATTTGGCTTTGGAACACTTAGAAAATATACTGGAGTTTGAGTTTTTCAAACTAGAGCAAAGCCTTGTTGATTTGAAACCATTAGAGGGACTTAAAAATTCATTTCAAGTTTTACAATTTAGTCCTTAAAACACTTTGTTATATCAAAATCAAACATAGGATTTACAGAGAGTGATAAGTACAATAAGTACTTAGTGAGGTAGTTCCTATAACTATTAATTCAATCTTTTAAATGTTTTATCTCATTTAACAAAGGTTACCTAGCTAGCCTTCAATTCATTTGAGCATCACCTAACTAGTTTCATGCACTGGCAAGTACCTCACTTAGAACAAACTTAAACCTAAACAACCGTTCTCACAACTACTTTACAACATAACCCAAACCCTAGAGAATTTAGAACATATTGGTGGCAAGAAAACACAAGAGAAACCTAAGCTATGCCGACTATGAGTTGTGATCTCCCTCAAATACAAAGTAAGATCGGGTATATATAGGGCATTGGCCTAGGTTAAGTCCTCCTTTGAGTAGATGTCTTCCTCATGATAAAGTAGCTTTTGCATTGAATGCATCCTTAAAATTCTGACTTCTTTGACTTGGAATTGGACTTCTTGTGCCACAAGTAAGCTTAAGCCGCCTTGGATAATTTCCCCTTGGGCGGCTCTGTTTGTTGTTTCCGGCATCAGTAAATTGCATGGATGGGCTTATTGGACTCAGGAAATTATGTTCTTCCAATCGCACTCCAATTCACCAATTCCTTAAGTTGCTGCCCTGGGCGATAGGTATGGCGGTGGCAGCTACTCGGCAGCATCTCTCACTGTGTTGAGCTGCTTCAGTACAGCTCCTTGGCTTATTGTCTCAGCATCAGCTCCTCTCTTCTTCTGATAGCTTCTAGCACCTGAAACTAAAACTAAACTAAAACAATATCTTTTCTCAAAGATATTGAACAAAAACAAGGCAAAGTAAAGAATACTGTAAACAATGCATGGATGCACCTAAATATGTCTAAAATGCACTTAAGAATAACAATAATATGAGATGGAATGCATAAAAATATATGACTTATGAGCACTTTACAACTGACTGGAGATCCAAGGCAGCATTTAAAGCAATTCATGGAGATATGCCAATTATTTCAGCAGCTAGGAGTATCTGAGGATACCGTGAAGTTGAAACTATTTACTTTTTCTTTGAAAGACGGAGTGAAGACGTGACTCAATTCTTTGCCACCTGGCTCAATTACTTCATGGGTAGATCAATGCCAAAAGTTTCTAACACAATTTCAGCTGCCAATGCTCACTGCCAGGCTGCGTGGTGAGATCATTACAATCAGGAAGGCTGAGGACAAAACCCTATTTAATGCCTGGGAAAGATTCAAAGACTTGTTGAGAAGGTGTCATATGCTTGGGTTGAACGCACAGACAAGGACTATTGCCGATGCTTCAGCAGACGAATCATTGTTGACAAAAATTATACAGAAGCTGTTGGCATCCTTGAAAGGATAACCATAAATGATTTTGAATATCCTGTTGCTAGACTTGGGACTGGAACCAAAACAGTGGGAAACTACAATTGGATGAGCTAACGTCCATCCATGTCGAGATTTCCATCCTCACCAGCATGGTGAGAACTTTACAAAAAAGCAACGAGTCCCAAGCAGTTAAAGCATTGGAGCCATTTTCCACTATATGTAGAGACAACCACCGTGTCGATGAATGCCCTGCCAATCCCGAGTCGGTAAATTTCATTGGTGATTCTGGATGTTATTATAATTCTAACTCCAACACTTATAATGCAGGTTGGAGGCAGCACCCTAACGTAGCTTGGGGAAATCAGGGAGGAAACGAGTACAACGCACAACGCCAGAATGCCCAGAGGCAAAACTAGAATGCCATGCCAACATTGTAAAAATACTATTCCACAGAGAGATCAAACTAATTTACAGCAAGGGAAAAGACTCAATCAAGGAGGCAATCTTACAGAGTACACAGAGCAGAATGATGTCACAGTTCATAGTGTAACACCCCCTACCCGGCCTGGTCGAAGACCGGGTCGGAGAATGCTACCGACGAACAAAGCAAACGATCATGCAATAACCTTTCATTCCATATCAATCAATAATTATTAACCAACTTTTAAACTATACCGAATAACCAACCCAGTTCAGTTTATTCTATAGGAACAAGAGTCATTCATTTAGGACTATTTTAAAACAATTGGAAGTATCAAGGACTAATTTATAAAACATGATAAATTTAGGGTCTTTCCAGACAACAAGTATACTAAAAGGGAATTTGATACAAAATAAGCATGCTTGTAAAATTTCGTACAATTTAGAGTTCATTTACCAAGTAAATTAGACCATTCAATATTTAGTGACCAAACTATGTACATTGCAGACTTCAATTAGATACATGTTAACTAACCTAACTAACATCGTATCGAAACACCCTTAAGCCGTTTCGATACGGTTCCACGATGGTCAACCCAGGTTGACTTGATTTTTAGACTATATCGACACAAATGAGACCAGTATCAATACGAGTTGACTTCACCAACTTTGACTTGACTATGGTTTGACTCGTTTCGATACAGGATAGACCCATATCGGTACGAGGGTTCACAGAGGCAAAACGTTTCGATACGACCATCAACCCGTACCGAAACAGGAGATCTAAGAGGCAAAATGTTTCGATACGGTCATCAAATTCGTACCGAAACGCTCTATTACATGGTCAAAATATGCTTTACCGCATCGATACGGGCCTTTCCGTTTCGATACGGGTGACCTGTAATAACAATTTTTTGTTGGTTTAAGGTCGAATCGACTAACCAAACAATGTCCAAATGCAACAAAACTTCACATGCAACTTTTCAATGACTCAAACTACCAGCATGCCAAATTTCATGTTCATATGAATACGATTACCCAGTTTTAACCTTTAGGATCATATCGTGCAATTTTAGCTACTTTGAACTTCAACAAAAAGACTATTTTGAGCTATAGGCCTTAACATGATACAAGCATAACACATACATAACAAAATGGGCTCAAATGACTAGTTCAACTACTTTGCCACCTTCCTTGGAGTTCATAGGATCGAAATACATTACTTAAGGCTTGTAGTGACTTGTCTTGTCCGACCAATCCGATCTTCACACAAACAACCTCTCAACCTGAAAATGCATGATATGAAACATGTTAGGCATGCATTGCCTTGTGAGGTAGTAAAATATAATGCAAAAACTTAACAAGTGATGCATATACATGACCCCGTGCTTATTTAACATTAATGCCATGCTTTAATATTCAATGCTAAACATATATGATTTCTTGTTTATCCCTTGGATTGAATCATGGTAGTGGATACGCGAATTCCTACGCCTCGCCAAATCATGTATGGTCTATATCCTCTGCCTTGCCAAATGACCAATATCAATACACATCCCTCCGCCTCGCCAATCAATGTAGGCCGTAGCCCTAGGACCGTAGTCCACCCGTACTTTGAGCTCATGAATTCTATAGCATGCCAATTGTATCCATTATCTATTCACATCCAAGGTTCTTTATCAATAGCTATATTCAATGATTCATATACTTGTTAATTCAAAAATCATATCCATAATCTCATAATTCCTATTCATAGTTCTCATGCTTACTTAATGATAAATCAATGCTTGTTCAATGATCAATAATAATAATCTTGCCAAAGGCTATAGTAATAACATAAGCAATACTTACTATCAATAATAATATTGATGTCCAATGCAATGCTTACAGCGCTTACCAACTTGTCCGACTCTCTATTCAATGCATCACCCTTGTAACTATTGTTAGACATATATCAAAATTCGTAATAATGAACTCGGAAGGCTCCGCGCCTAAACCCGAGACTCTACTACACTCACCTTGTAAATCTGAGGCTCCTACGGTTCTCGGATTACTACGCCTCTATTCTTAGCTTCCGATGGGGTCGACGGATGATCCGAAACGATTTCTTGAGCTAGGAAAAATCAATACAAATTCGTTAGGACAATATTTCGATATTGAAATCAAGATAACAATGTCAAAATCATTATCTAAGCTTAGGATAGCAATTTCAATAATAAGTTCTATAGATAGCTAAACCCAGCTTCAAGATTACATCACCGAAACTCCGTGGATTTGGTATTAACTTGAGGAGAAAAGCTCACCTACTTCAAGGCTACGATTTAAAAGCAAAAATTTGATGAAATTTAAGTTTGGACTTAAACCTTCAATGGAGGTGCTTGCTTGGTTTAAGAAACGAAGAAGATGAAGTTGGATGAGGAGCTTGCTTAGGTATTTTCGGGTCAGCTTAAAACAAATGATTTTCCTCCCTTTTTTTTCAATTTGGCTGTATAGGCTTTTCCTTCCCTTGAAGGAATCCTTTTCTATTTGCTTAAAGATCAGTGGCTCAATTGTGGAGGGGCTAATTGCATGATTAGTCCCTCAACTCTCGAAATTTCATGGTTTTGCCCCCAAACTTTCAATTTCCTCAATTTGGCCCTTAAATATTTCTTCATAGTTTCAATAGGACCCTTAAAAACTAATGAGACTCAATTAAGGTCTAATAACAATACAATTAATTAATTAGACAATGCCAAGTCAAAATTTAGAATTTTTCAATATAAGATTTCCGATTACCGAGACCTAAATCCGACTAGCATAGTTTTTTGGGTGTTACAACTCTTCCCCCCTTAAAAAGAATTCGTCCTCAAATTCTTACCTGAAATGAAGAGATGCGGATATTGCTTCCTCATGGTTTCCTCTAGTTACCATGTAGCCTCCTCCACAGCATGGCTCCTCCAGAGTACTTTGACCAAGGGTATAGACTTGTTACGAAGTCTCTTAACTTCTCTTGCAAGAATCTGGACTGGTTCCTCCTCGTAGGTTAAATTTGGTTGGATTTCCACTGACTCGGGTTCCAGAACATGCGAAGGATCAGAACTATACTTCCAAAGCATCGATACGTTGAAGACATCATGAATCTTACTTAGCTCGAAAGGTAGCTGCAAACAATATGCTATAGGGCCAACTCTTTCTGTGACTTCAAAAGGTCCGATAAATCGGGGACTTAACTTTCCTTTCTTGCCAAACCTCAGAATCTTCTTCCATGGTGAGACCTTGAGGAAGGCTTTCTCGCCTACTTCATACTCGATATCTCGTCTCCGAAGGTCAGCATACGCTTTTTGTCTATCAAAGGCAGCTTTCAGACAGTCGTGAATGATGGTGACTCGTTCTTCAGTTTCCCGAAGTAATTCATGGCCCAAAACTTTACCTTCTCCCAACTCAGACCAACATAAAGGAGTACGACATCGTCTGCCATATAATGCCTCATACAGTGCCATGTTGATGGAAGCTTGGTAGCTGTTATTATAGGCAAACTCGATGAGAGGTAAGGATTTCTCCCAAGTGCCACCAAAATCTATGATGCACGCTCGGAGCATGTATTCCAAGATATGAATTACCCTTTCTGATTGGCCGTCAGTTTGAGGGTGAAAGGTCGTGCTAAGATTAACTTTAGTACATAGAGCTCCTTGTAAGGTCTTCCAAAATCGAGATGCGAAACGGGGATCCCGATCGAAGAAGATATATAATGGTACTCCATGGAGTCTAATCACTTCCTTGATATACAAGTCAGCTAGCTTAGGAAGTCCGTAATCCATCCGAACTGGAATAAAGTGTGCTGACTTGGTGAGATGGTTTACAACGACCCATATAGCATCATGTTTCGTAGGAGTTAGAGGTAGACCACTAACAAACTCCATTGTGATCTTCTCTCACTTCCATTGAGGTGGATCAATAGGTTGCAACAAACCGGTAGGGACATGATGTTCGGCCTTAATACGTTGACACGTGAGACAGCGAGATACGACGTCTACTATGACTTGCTTCATTCCTGGCCACCAATACAATTCACGGAGGTCTTTGCACATCTTCACAGACCCTGAATGAACCAAAAATGAACTCGAATGAGCCTTCTTAAGGATATCATTACGAGTGGTTTCATCGGCGGGTACGCAAATCTTATCACAGAAACATAGGAGCTCATCGGAATTAACCTTAAAATCAGGATTATCCTGAAGTCTCGAAGCAATGGCTTGAAGCTCAAAATCTTGATCTTGCAAAGCTTTGATTCTTGAAATGATGGTAGACTGAACTTAAAGTTCAATTACAAGGCCGCAACGCTTTTGAAGACGGAGATGAGCATTAATAGCTCGAGGAGCTACAAGGAATGGAATTCATGATAAACTATACTATATGATGAATCAAATAACTATGATCGTATTAGTAATACATACGAGGCATCAATTTACGACTGAGCGCATCAGCTACAACATTAGCCTTGCCTGAGTGATAATCGATAACAAGGTCATAATCCTTGAGGAGTTCCATCCACCTTCACTGGCGAAGGTTCAACTCCTTTTGCGTCAGAAGGTACTTAAGGCTCTTATGGTCGGTAAAAAGATAGCATTTTTCTCCGTAGAGATAGTGCCTCCAGATTTTCAAGGGAATGACAACCGCAGCTAATTCTAGATCGTGAGTGGGATAATTCGTCTCATGTGGCTTGATTTGTCGAGATGCATAGGTAACAACTTTTCCTTCTTGAATTAGAACACATCCTAACCCGAGATGTGAGGCATCACTATAAACGGTGTAATCCTTCCCAGACTTGAGTTGGGTCAAGATGGGCGCATGAATCAATACTTGTTTCAACTGATCAAAACTTCTATATTGCTCCTCGGTCAACACAAACGGTTTTCCTTCCGAAGAAGCTTATTCAAAGGTGCAACTATCATAGAAAATTCTTTGAAAAATCTTCTATTGTAGCCGGCAAGGCCGAGGAAGCTTCTGACTTCGCCAATGTTCTTCGGTGGGTGCTGATTAAGGATAGCTTGAATTTTCTTCGGCTCCACTTGAGTGCATGAAGTTGATACAATATGCCCTAGGAAGGCAACTTCAGTGAGCCAAAACTCACACTTAGAGAACTAAGCATATAGTTGCTTCTCACGAAGGGTTTGAAGCACAATGCGAAGATGGTCACGATGCTCTTCAATAGTCTTTGAATAGATTAAAATATAATTAATGTAAACCACCACAAACTTATCAAGATAAGGTCGAAAGATTTGGTTCATCAAGTCCATGAAAGCCTTCAGAGCATTATTTAGACCAAAAGGCATTACCAAAAACTCGTAGTGGTCATACCTTGTGCGAAAAGCAGTCTTGGTTACATCACAATCCTTCACTCTCATCTGATAGTACCCAGACCTTAAATCAATCTTGGAGAACACAAAAGCATCCTTTAGCTGATCAAATAGATCATCGATTCTAGGTAATAGATATTTATTCTTGATGGTCACCTTATTCAGTTGCCGATAATCAATACACAACCTCATGGAACCATCTTTTTTATTCACAAAAAGGATTGGTGCTCCCCAAGGAGAGGAACTCTGCCGAATAATGCCTTTATCAAGCAATTCTTGAATCTAAACTTTTAGCTCCTTTAATTCTACTGCAGCCATCCGATAAGGTGCGATGGAAACTGGGGGAGTCCCCGGTTGTACTTCAATGCCAAATTCAATTTCACGGGTCAGAGGTAAACCCGAAAGTTCATCAGGAAATACATTAAGGAACTCACAGACTATATCGATATCTTGTATCCGAGGTCCATTCTTAGCTTCTAAGGTTAAAGCTTGCAATGTAGGGTTCCGAGATTTCATCAGAACTACACTTTCCTTACCTAGACCCTGGAGATACAACTTCCTCTTACAACAATCTACACATGCCTGATGTTTACTAAGCCAGTCTATGCCTAGTATCACATCAAACTCATGGATTGGCAGAGCTAGGAGATCCACTGGAAATGGAACTCCTTGGATCGTTATTGAACAATTATTACATATGAAGCTTATGGTGACACAGTCACCTAACGAGTTGGTCACGGAGATTCTTGGTATTATAGGTTCACTAGACATCTCATAATTCTTAACCAATTCCGTGCTTATGAAGGAGTGCGTAGATCCTGGATCTATCAAAGCATACAAGGGATGCAAGTATAACATAATCGTACCTGCGATGACGTCAAGCTCGTCATCCTCCTCTCGGCTTCTTACATGATACATCTGTGTAGAGGCTTTTGATTCTTGCTTATTGCCAAACTTCCCTGAGCCACTGGGTCTCCCTAAAGCTCCCGATGGTACTTGTCTATGGTAACCTCTAACTCATCTACTTTTGATTTTACATTTGATGAACTTCAAGATGCTTATGATGAGTTGCAAGAGGTATATGATGAGTTGGTTGAGAAATACAAGGAGTCGGTTTTAAAAAATAAGAAAATGATTTCGGTTTTATGGACCCAAAATGACTCCCTTTTTAAAACCAACTCAGAATTAGAAAAGAAGGTCTTAGTTTTACAAAATTCCTCAAATGATTTAAACGACGTTCTTGAAAAATACCATGTTCACCACCAAGAGGAGGTGAGTAAACTCAAAGCTTCTCTAACCAATGTTGGAAAAAACGGTTTTGAAAAAGCATCTTCTTCAAAATCCCAACATACGAAGAGAAACTTTGTTGACCACAAACAAAGAGGCTCCCATAAGTATCACAAGAACAAGAAAGTTATAAGTGTATGGGTTCCTAAGGAACTTGTAGTTTCTAACAATATTGTAGCAATTTCACCTTGGATTCCTAAGGGAACCAAGTATTTGGAAACTAACACTCATGGACCCAAAATGATTTGGGTACCAAAAATTAAAGCTTAACTCTTTGTTTGTAGGGGGAACATTGCTACAAGGCCAAAGCACAAAGCCAAAACTCATGGTGTAAAGCATAATTTATTGAGCATTAGTCAATTGTGCGATAAAGGGTTTAATGTCTTTTTGATAAAAATGGATGTAAAATTGTTGACATTAAATCTCATAAAACAATGCTCATTGGTCATTGCATAGGAAACATATATATGGTGCATCTAGATGACATTCATTCATCTCATGCATGTTTTGTTGCTCAAGATGAAAATGATGCATGGTTATGGCATAGGAGACTATGACGTGCTAGCATTAGTGTTTTAGAAAAATATAGTTTCCCTAAATCTAGTTAGAGGTTTACCCAAGATTAAGTTCTCAAATGATAAAATATGTGATGCATGCTCTAAGGGTAAACAACATAGATCATCCTTTAAATCCATTAATGATGTTTCTACAAGTAGGTGCTTGCAATTAATTCATATGGATCTATTTGTTCCAATTAGGACAACTAGCTTGGGTGAAAAATCATATGCTTTTGTTCTTGTTGATGATTACTCTAGATATACTTGGGTTCTCTTTTTAAGCACCAAGGATGAGGCTTTAGAAAACTTCATCACATTTTCAAAAATAACCCAAAATGATCTTGAACTTGAAATTTCACATATTAGAAGTGATCATAGAACGGAATTTCAAAATATGGGTTTTAATGAATTTTGTAATGGAAATGGGATTAGCCATAATTTTTCAGCTCCTCGAACTCCTCAACAAAATGGGGTAGTTGAGAGGAAAAAATAGAACTTTAGAAGAAATGTCTAGGACTATGCTTTGTGAAAACAATTTACCTAAGTATTTTTGGGCGGAAGCCACTAACACTGCTTGCTATATTATTAACCGAGTAATGATTAGGCCTATTTTACAGAAAACTCCTTATGAGATTTTAAAATATAAAAAGCCTAACATTAGCTATTTCATCCTTTTGGTTGGAAGTGTTTTGTTTTAAATAATGGAAAAGATAATTTAGGTAAATTTGATACAAAAATTGATGAAGCTATTTTTCTAGGTTACTCTTTAAACTCTAAAGCCTATCATGTGTTTAACAAAATAACTTTAGTTGTAGAGGAATCTATACATGTTGTTTTCGATGATAACCTCCTTCCGAGGAAGGAATCTTGTGATGATCATGATGTAGGAATCCTTGATGCCTTTGTTGGAGGACAAACTTCAAAGGAGGATGAGATTCCAACTAAAGAAGAAGATGCACAAGATCCACCTCTTGAAGCCTTGAAGGACTTGGCTCTTGAGGAAAAGGAAGTGAGCTACCCAAGGGAGTACAACTATGTCAAAGGTGGTGAAATCTTGGGTGATCCATCCAAGGGGGTAACTACTCGCTCTTCTCTTAAAATGCTGAATCATGTTGCATTTATCTCATGCATTGAGCCTAAGAATATTAAAGAAGTATTAAAAGATGATTTTAAGATAGGGGTCATGCAAGATGAGTTAAATAAATTTGAGAGAAGTAAAGTGTGGACATTAGTTGAAAGGCCTAGAAATCAATCTACTATAGGAACTAAATAGGTATTTAGGAATAAACTAGATGAGAGTGGTAACATAGTGAGAGACAAAGTTGCTCAAGGTTACACTCAAGAAGAGGGAATAGGTTTTGATGAAACCTATGCACCCGTAACTAGAATGGAAGCTATTAAGATGATGCTTGCATATGCATGTTATTATGATTTCAAGCTTTTTCAAATGGATGTCAAAAGTGCATTTTTAAATGGTTTTATAAATGAAGAAGTGTATGTGGAACAACCATCGGGTTTTAAGGATCCAATTTTTCCAAAACATGTTTTTAAATTGTCAAAAGCTTTTTATGGTTTAAAACAAGCTTCTAGAGCTTGGTATGAAAGACTTTCAAGTTTTCTAGTTAGAAAAGGTTTTGAGAAAGGAAAGGTGGACACAACAGTTTTTATTAAAAACAATGGCAAAGATATATTAGTAGTTCAAATTTATGTTGATGATATTATATTTGGTTCTACTAATGAATTGCTTTGTCAAGATTTTTCTAAGTTGATGCAAGGTGAATTTGAAATGAGCATGATGGGGGAGCTCTCATTCTTTTTTAGACTCCAAATCAAACAAATGAAGGATGTCATCTTCATCAATCAAGCTAACTACATCAAGGATATGCTCAAGAAGTTTGGCTTGGAGAATGTAAAACCTCAAGCCACACCAATGAGGTCATCTACAAAGCTTGACAAAGATGAAGGAGGTAAGTGTGTTGACTCTAAGCTTTATCGCTCTATGATTGAATCATCATTTTACCTTACTGCAAGTAAACTGGATATATTGTTTAGTGTTTGCTTGTGTGCTAGGTTTCAAGCTAGTCCTAAAGAGTCTCATATTATAGTCGTTAAAAGGATCTTTAAGTACCTTAGAGATACTCCTTGTTTAGGTCTTTGGTATCCTAGACACTCAACCTTTAACCTTCATGCTTATTCGGATGCGGATTAAGGGGGTTGTAAAATTGATAGGAAAAGTACTTCCGGCACTTGCCAATTCTTAGGTAGTATGCTCATATCTTGGTTCTCTAAGAAACAAAATAGTGTAGCTTTATTACCACCGATGCCGAGTGCATATCCTTAGGGAGTTGTTGCGCTCAAGTCCTTTGGATGAATCAACAACTCTTAGATTATGGAGTTAAAGTTGAAACCATACCCCTTAAGTGTGACAACACTAGTGCTATATGCCTAACCAAAAATCCCATCCAACACTCTATAACCAAACACATAGAAATAAGGCATCATTTCATTAGAGATCATGTCCTTAAGGAAGATGTTGTTTTGGAGTTCCTGGACACCTTAAATCAATTAGCGAACATCTTTACAAAACCTCTAGATAATGAGCATTTTTGGTCCCTTAGGAGAGAGTTAGGTCTAACTAGCCTATCTTGACCTTTTAGGACCTTTTGTGCTTAAATTGCTTGATTTCTTGCAAAATGCCATTTTTATGTGTTTTTAATCCTAATTTCATCCATGCTCATAGCTAGGGGGAGTATGTTTATGTTTTTACTTGTTTATCTTGCTCATACATAGCATTTATGCATCTAGGACTTATTAGAATTCACATTTTCTACAATTTAGAGCCTCATCTGCACCTTCAGGCCTAGGCGTATCAAAACGAGTCAATCTATTTTGATACAGGTGCATTAAATGAATGCAATGTGACCAGGGTGTTTCGAAATGCCCTAAAGGGTTTCGAAACATTTTGCCTCTGCCAAGGAATGTATCGAAACGGCCCAAATGTGTTTCGATACGGTATGTCTCGTGGGATTCGATACAGTCAAACCCGTATCGGAACGGTCAATAAGGTTCGAAACGTCGGTCAACGTTTCAGTACGCTTGTTTCGAAACAGTTGTGCTCGTTTCGAAACGCGTATCCGGACAACTTTTTAAGGGCTTTAATTCCTAAAGTTTACTTTTAATTAAAATTCCCCAAAACCCTAAAAAACCTAAACCCGATTTTTCTCTATAAAAACCCTCTAAACCTCATTGTTTTTCATCAAATCTTGAGGGCTTTTACTCACAAACTAAAGTCTAAGCAAGCTTCAACAACTTGGTGCAATTTCTTTCATTCATTCATCCAAAAATCTCTTTTTGAGGTATTTTTCAACCTTTTCTTTTTCCTTTGATTTTATTCGTATCTTAGGTTGGAAAATATTAATTTTGTATAAATTATATGTTTTTCAACTTGGGTTCTTCAAAACTTGTAAAAAAATTCAAAATCTTCAATTTTTGATTCGAATATATTTGTTTTGACTCGTATTTTTTTTGTTTTTCAAAAGTTGTTTCTTTTTCAAAAATTCTTTTGTTATATGTATATAAGTTTTTAAAGTGTTTTTCTTTAAAACCTTAATGGGATTTTTCATTGGATTGAATTAAGGATTTAAATGCAAACATTGAAATTCTTTTTGCTTGCTCTTTGTTTTTAGGAATTTCATGGAAAACGTTAACAAGAAATGCAAGACTCAAACGGATGAAGGTTAAACCCAATAAAAAATCTATACTAACATTACCCTCTTTTTTCAAAAGAGTCTTAGGAATCAAGAGACTAAGGACCGTTTCAAAACCATCAAAGATTTAGCCGTTCATCGAGAGCGAGTTGTGGATATCGCGTTCCTTGACTCCGAGCGCTTTGAATTCTGCTATCTAACTCTCTTGCGAGAATGGAGCTTCTTAGCCTTTTTGAGCATTCTAGACATTGTCTACAAGCATATGGTCCTGCTATTCTACTCCAATGTCGTTCTTATTGATAATGAAGATCATATCGAGGTGATTGGCATTGATTCGTACCTTTTGGGCAGGAAGTTCACTATTGATATACCCGTTTTAGAGAAAGCTCTTGGGCTCAAAGATAAAGGCATTGAGGATGAGAACCACTATGGTGCTCACACCGGATCCGTTCTCACATTAGATGCTCATGATCGATTCCTCCATTTGATGATCTCTTGGTTCATCCGCCCTTCAGGAGGTAAGTTTGCCCACGTTCGTCAAGTTGATTATTTTTTGTTAGAGTGTTTTCGCAAAGCACAACGCCCGAACTTGGTCAAAATCATGTTCGCCGAGATTGTCCATCAAGTGAAGATTCGCAACACCAATGTACTTACATCTTTCACTTATGGGGTTGTTTTAAGTTATGTCTTTGGTACCCTCAATTTTGATTGTTCTTATGATTCTCCGGAACCCCGCTAGCAAAAGATTGGTGAATCTTCTCTTATCAAGTTCGGGTTTTGCTATACTCTTGGCCAATGGGTTCATGTTGATAGGCATGATTCGGCACCTCAAGTTGAGCCTCCACCTCAATCTCTGGGTCCTAACAATGAGGCACTTATGGCTTTCTTTACCGAGCGGTTCAACTCGATCGATACAAACATAGCTTCGGGTTTTGGTGCTTTCAACACTCACCTTCAATCTTTGGAGGAACGTGTCTCCTCTCTTGAGAATCAAAAATCATCTATGGATTTATCTTTCTCCACATTCTATGGTGATTGGAGGAACTATCGTCGTGCTCAAGATAAAGACAATGATGATTCTCTTGATGATGGTGGTGACGATGATGACGAGGCTTAGGATTTGTATTGCATATCATATTAGTCTATCATATTAGGATTAAGTTTGCACCTATCTATCTTTTTATGTTTTAAAGACCTATGCTTTGAGTATTTTCTTTGGGATTGAGCTTAAACTTTAATGCTTTAAGCATTTGTGTTCGATTATTTGTTTCTTAAACTTAATGATATATTTATTATGTTGTTTGGTTTCTTGCTTATAACCTTGTTTCTTCTCATGATTAGCCTTGATTATTATTATTTTTGATCTAACAAAAAAGGGAGAAGAAATATAAGAGTCAATTTTTTTAGTTAGTTTTGAGTTTCAAACACTTGAATTTTAAATCTCTTCAAAACTTTAAAACTCATCTTACATTGAGGGGGAGATAGAACATCTTCAAGATTTCAATATTCTTAAAAATTCAAACTTGATTTTGTTATATTAAAAAGGGGGAGATTATAAAACTAATGAATTGATTTTGATATAACAAAGGATTTAAGGACTAAATTGAAACGGAGAAAATGAATTTTTAAGTCCTCAAAACTTTCCTAAGTGTTTAAGAAAAATATCCTAGTCAATACCTAAGCTTACTCAAATTTTTTTAAGTGTTTACCAAGTCAAAACAGTGATTTTCAAGTCACCGTTTCGGAATGGCCTTCAGGCGTTTCAGAACGTTTTGAAACTGTTAACCTCTGTTTCAAAACTAGCTTTTGTGTTTTGATACGGGTGTATCGAAACAGGTTTTTGTGTTTCGAAACGGATGAAGAACAACGGAACGCTTTGAACCGTTTTGATACGCCTGTGTCGAAACGACTCAAACGTTTCGAAACGAATTTCAAACTTGGTTTCAAAATTTGATCGTTGAATTTTTATAACTAATTTTAAAGATACAGTTAAAGCGTATCGAAACGCTTAAAAGCCGTTTAGATATAGGTTTTGACAGTGGCAAATTGTTTCAAAACGGGCTTTAGCACGTTTCAGAACAAGCTCTTAACGTAACGAAACGATCGTGTCCGTTTCGGTATGGCCTATTTATTACACCCCAAAGGCTATTTCTATTTTGGTATGTTTCAAAATAGGGTCGGGCGTTTCAGAACGGGTAGTTGCAGACTGCATTTATGGAGGGAAGATAACATCCCAACGGCTATAATAATGAAGGCAACAACCCCAAAGGCTAGAATTCAATGAGAACGTATAAAAGGGACTTCTAAAAGCACAAGCAACAACTATTGATCCAAAAAGAAAGATTCAAACATCAAATTCAAGCTATTGTGCTAAAATCCCATATTTTCTTGTAAACTCCAATTGTAGAACCTTGTATTTCTAATCTTATTTGTTCAAATGGGTTGAGTGCTTGTAAAAAAGGCCACATTTGTATTGAGAGATACTAGCTATTATCCTTAAACTTCTTTGTAGTCTTTGAGTGAGGATTGAGTCAATTTTTGGGTAGAAAAATTGACCATTTTGTAAAGGTTTCATCCTAAGCCTAAAAAAAGAGGAAGATCAAGTAGTGGAGTTGTTGGAAAATCCTTAGTGAAGCTAAGGTAGTGGATGTAGAGTTCAATTGGAACTTGAACCACTCTAAATCTCTTGTCTAGCAAATTTTATTTTCCACTCCACCACCAAAATTTCCAAAAAATCCAATTCACCCCTTCTTGGCTTAAATTGATTCTACGATCCACTCAACAGAAAAACTTTATTTATCATGTGCAATTATTAAATGCTCGCACCTAATTATTGAGTGTTGATTTAATGGATCAGATCTGTAGCATAAAAAGTTAGTTAATTTAAGTTAGTTGGCTCCATTCAAAGGTGGAGTGAGGGGTAGTCGTAACTCCTATAAAATTGAAATTCCCTTATAATTTAATTATTTTCTTTATATTTTCTGTTGACAATCTAATTTCGCATCCACTAAAATTTTGTAGTTTCGCATCTCCTACATTTCTAATATAATTTCTTAATAGTTTATACTTCTTGCATAAAATCCGACGCTTGTCCCTGATATGAAGTATTACATGATAAAAATATTTTAATTTTTCCTCTCTCTCTATATCCATATCTATCTATCTATATATATATTCAACATTAAATATCACTTGCAATTATTAAATGCTCACACCTAATTATTGCAAGATGGACTGAGGGGTAGCCGGCACCTCCTATAAAATTTAAATTCCCATATTATTGAAATATTTTCTTTGTATTTTCTATTGATAATTTAATTTCGCATCCCCTAAATTTTATAATTTAAGTTGAGAGGTGCTTAATACATGAGTGTGTCCAAATTATAATTCGTTTAATTGATTTCGGATCGGTTTATATGATAACATATTGAGTGTTGAATTAATGGATCAGATCTGCTGCATAAAAAGTTAGGGTAAACTACATAAATGGCCACCATACTATTGGAAAAGTCGTGATTTGACCACCTTACTTTTTTCGAAGCAATTAAACCATCATACTATTAAATTGGGTGCAATTTGACCACCAGCCGTTAGAGGTTAACGGTAGGGTGACGTGACAGTTAAAAATATGGGTATAATAACACATTTGGTCCTTATTATTTACACATTCTTTCAATTTAGTCCTAATTTTAATTTAATAAAATAAATTAATTATTTAATTAGGCGGTGACACGTGTCACTACCTTATTGGAGGGGTTTAATTATTTATATTTGATTAAATAAATTTATTTTCATCCTCCAATCAGGTGGTGACACGTGACACCACCTAATTAAAGGATGAAAATGGAGAAAACAATAACGCACCCAAGGGGAGTCGAACTTGTGTCACCCAAGGACAAGGAGAGCAAGCTTACCACCACACTAAGTGTTGCTTTGTGACCTAATTCCTGCAATATATTATATGTACTTATTTGTTTTCGAAGGCAGCACCCTAACTGGATAGAATCCAAGCATAGTCCCTCACAGACTCAGGCCACAACCAAATCGACATATGCAAGTTAGGGACAGATATTATAGCAAATCCTTATTAACTAGTAATTAAAAAAAACATGAATAAGGTGCTATTAAAAATGTGAATGCTATTTTAATGTTATTTGTTCTCTTAGTCATTCGTACAGCACCTGGCCCTCCCGTGTATGCTATTTCATTTTATTTTGCTTCCCAGGTTGGTAATGAAGAAAGAATTCATGTATATTATGCACATGGGCATGATAATCCAACTTTTGTTCGCAGGTGTTACTGGCTGCTTGATAAGTATGTAATTTATAACCTCGCCGATCTAGTCCCCACATTATTAGATCTGATAAAAATCATGAAACTCTTTCTCTTTATCTCAAGTTGTTGTGTGTGTTAATGTTGATCATCATTGGCCTGATCTTCTAGTATATTTTCTTTTGCTTCAGGACTCTAGAAAACATAGTTCTTGTTCACTATCGTGAAACAAAGGAGGTTGGTATTGAAAATGAAAGTTTGGAGACACTCTCTCCAAATATTAGCAGTTTGTTGTGTTCTTTATGCCTCGTAATCAGATAATGACCTGACTAACCATTGCTGATATACATTAAAGTTGCAGGGTTCTCCAGCCACACCTGTGAATTCAAATTCCTGTTTAACTGATCAGTCTACTCCTTTGCTTCTTACTGAGGAGTTTGATTCTGGAGCCACTAATGCATATTATGAAGGTGAGAGTTGAATTTTCTAGAAATTAAATTATGCAAACCAATAACAGAATTGTATTCGACAAGCAAAAAAGAAAAAGTCAATAACAGCATATCTTTGCTGTAATGTTTTTTCTGCTTATAAATACATCATCTTCTCATCTATTGTTGTTCTGGAAAGTGAACAGATCCCAGTGACAGCATTACGGTAAATCACGAAATGACTCTTCATGAGATTAATACGCTTGAATGGGATGAGCTTCTGGCGACAAATGATACTAATAGCTCAGCTGTACCTATTGGAGGTAACAGACTAGTTTATAGTTTAAGTAGGACCCCTAGTTTAATTACTGAATTATTGACTTATTGTGCTGTGATGGCAGACAATAATTCTACTTGCTTTGACCAATGGAACCAAACAACAGTTAATGGCCTCTCATATGATGTAAGAAAACCAGACAATAATTCTACTTGCTTGGATTCTAAGTGATGCCTTCGAAAACAAATAAGTACATATAATATATTGCAGGAAATAGATCACAAAACAGCACTTGGCGTGGTGGTAAGTCTGTTCTCCTTGTGCTTGGGAAACACGGGTTCGACTCCCCTTGGGTGTGTTAAACCCCCTCCAATAAGGTAGTGACATGTGTCACCACCTAATTAAATAATTAATTTATTTTATTAAATTAAAATTAGGACTAAATTGAAAGAATGTGTAAATAATAAGGATCAAATGTGTTATTATACCCATATTTTTTTAACTGCCACGTCACCCTGCCGTTAACCTCTAACGGCTCGTGGTCAAATTGCACCCAATTTAATAGTATGATGGTTTAATTGCTTCGAAAAAAAGTGAGGTGATCAAATCGCGAATTTTTCAATAGTATAGTGATCATTTATATAGTTTACCCAAAAAGTTAATAAATTTGAGTTAGTTGGCTCCATTCAAAGATGGACTAAAGGGTGTTGAGGGTAGTCACACCTCCTATATAATTGAAATTCCCCTATAATTTAATTTTTTTTATTTTTTATTGACAATCTAATTTCGCATCCCCTAAAGTTTTATAATTTCGCATCTTCTACATTTCTAATATAATTTCTTAATAGTTATACCTTACCACGTCCGTCCCTGATATGATGTATTGCATGATAAAAATATGCAACTTTATTTATCACGTGCAATTATTAAATCTACAATGTATGGTCATTCTGAATATTCAACTTTATTTATCACGTGCAATTATTTCTAATATAATGTCTCAAATTATTGCAAGAGATCTGTCCGGTTGCAGATCATATTCTTGGCGACGAATTACGTTCGGATACTGGTGTCGGCTACGGTTCCATTGCTTAAAGGATAAGGCCAAACCAGGGGACAGCAACTTGATGAAGAAATTATACTATTTTGGTTCTCCTCTCGTTACGTTCGGTCAATAAAAATCATAATTTTCACTAAATTTTTTCATTGACCAAAATAATTACATAGTAAAAGTTAAATGACTATATATATATATAGGGTTAGGATCAAGTTACACTATGTAAAACTCAACTAGTTTTACACTAATTTATGGCCATTAGATTGGTTAAATGAATGGATGAGATTAACTCCTTACTTTTTTTTCCCAAGTGATAATCTTTCCATATCCTATATATATATATATATAACTTTCAATAGTTTTAATGTAATTATAAGGTAATATATGTTCACGTATCTATATAAAATACATATATTTTTCATCATATTCGACTTACAAGTTGAGACGTGCTTAATACATGCGTGTGTCCAAATTAAAACTTTGTAATTCCTCATCTCCTATGTTTCTAATATAATTTCTTAATAGTTTATACCTCTTAAATAAAATCCTACGCTTGTCCCTGATATTAAGTATTACATGACAAAAAATATTTTAATTTCCTCCTCTCTTTATATATATATTTCAACTTTGTTTATCAAGTGCAATTATTAAGTGGTCAGATAAAATATTTTGGAAAAAATATAAAATAAAATATTTTTTGAATAGTTTAAAGGTGATTATAATGTAAGATATTTTTATTGATATTCTTAATCATTTGGCAATGCATACACACCTTGCAAACATTGCGATTGCACCTGAATCTTTTAAGATGAATATCATCTATTTTTTTACTGAAACCACTTGTTAGGTTCGTAAAATAAAATATCTGAGTTGGGTATAAGATTTGATGATATAATAAACATACAATCTAATCATTGAGCAATATTTTATATGCATTTTCGATTTCAGTTTATCTTCCCAATCTCTATGAAACTTCCATCCTCTCACTGCACAGTCACATGTCCGGCAATTTTATATTATTGCTAAAAAAATAATAAAAAGAAACGATAAAGTTGTTTTAAATTCGTTGATTGAGCAATAGTTTATTTGTCAACGTTATTGTTAATATATATATATTATATAAATTTAAGTATGTTTTAAATAGGTGTGGGCAAGATCGGGTACCCGACCAATTTGTCCATAATTAGTTTCGGTCTCGGTAACCACCAGTTCCTGAAAACTGAAACCAGTCTCGGTTAGACTGGGTCTAAGATTCCAGGAACCGGTCTCGGTACTAGTAGGAACCGGTACCAGTATCGGGTACCCGGTCAAATGGTTTATTATGAATAAAATTTGAGCAGCAGGGGAAAAATTTCAACCATCAATAATAATATTAAATAACAAAGTCAGAATATTGTAGGCTTTAAAGTTGAAGTCTTAAAACAAGTTATACTCATAATATTCATACATAAAGAGAAAGAATAAACTAAATAACTCTATCTATTGCAAGCAAGACAACCAGAAAATTCGATAAGAAGAAATAAAGGAGCGCTTTCAATTCTTTCCAACCTCTTCAACGCCATTCGGTACCAGACCAGTACCAGGTATCCAGTACTGGTCTTGGTCCCATTGGGTACCCATCGGGTACCGGGTCTAAAAAATCAAGATCCGGTCCCAGACCAGTTGCAACAAGGACCTAAATTTTGGATCCAGTCCCGATCCCACCAGAACTAATTCCGGGTAAAAATCCATCTGGTCCGGGACCAGGTAATCAGGTTTTTTGCCCACCCCTAGTTTTTAATACAATTATTTTCAATTTAAAAATTAAAAAAAATTATATATAATTTAAATTTTAAACATTATTATTTAGACATAATGTTAAAAAAATACTCATAATATTCGGTTGGATAATCACTTTAGCCCTTATTTTTTCGAAGCACTTTAATCTTCAACGTTTCATTTATTATTTTAAAAACTTTCAGTAATATTATCTTTTAATAGTCTAAAGGAGATTAGATACATATTTTGTTTGGTAAACAACTTTTTGAGCTAAAATTAGAAGTTTGAAGCATTTTTAGAGGTTTGACCAGTCAAATCCACTAATTTAGATTTTTTTGGTAAATAGAGGATTGTAATAGCATATTGAAGTGAAACCTCTAATTTTGAAAAGGCTCTTTTTAGGAACTTTTTGAGTTAGAGGTTTAGATAAAAGACTTGTAAAGACTACTTTGTCCTCAATAATTTAAAAAAAATCTCTAAATAACATAAATTTGATTAACTAATACAATTAAAAAAATAATTTCATAAATGAGAAATTAATATACAAATTAATAAATACTTATTAATTTAATAATTAATAAAATTATATTCAAAATATAATTTCATAAATAAGAAATTAATATATACATCTAAATTTAATAATTATTAAAATTATATTAAAAATATAATTTCACAAATAAAAAAATTAATATGTACATCCTCATATGTTCAGTAATGATGTTAAAAATAATTTTTATAATCTAATTAATATTAATAGATACAAAATGTTAATAACTAATAAATTATTCAAACAAGTATCAAATATAATCATATCCTTAAATGTAATTTTATCAAATTAGTTATACAATCAGCTAATATAATCCGCTAGACAAAACAGCTAATTCAATCTGCTATTCGCTATCACCTAATGTAATATACTATCAGCTATTCGCTAATTGCCAAATATAGTCATTCTCGTTTTTAAAGGTAGAAGGGCCTCATTAAAAATAGGGTCATTCTTAACCCTTTGACAATGCACAGACATCTTGCAAACAAAACGATTGAACCCGAATCCCCTATAATGAACATCATCCGCTCTTTTACTGAGATCACTTGTTGGATTCTCAACTTTACTATTTTTAAAAGTGAATATAATAACTATATCTCAAAATTTCATTTATGTATAATATAACTATTAATACTAATTTATATCCAAAGATAGGATATTAGATTTTTTTTGAATAATGCCGTTTTGTTTTATTCATGTAGTAAGAAAACAAAGAGTCCAAAAGACAAATTTAAACCAGGCTCAGACCCATCAGGTGATTTGAGCCCAAATAAAAGAAAGAAATAAAGAGACCAAAAAACAAATTTAAAACCATGCTCAGACCCATCAGATGATTTGAGCCCAAAATAAAAGAAAAGTGACCTACACAAAACGACACTCGTCCCTGCAATCAACAAGGGAATTGGGGTTCCCTAAAAGAGACGGTCGAAATACCCCCAATCTATTCAACAGACACTTGCATCCCCGGCGGAAGTATCTAAGTTCTCGCAAAACGCCATGCAAGCTTCTCTTGAGCTTCATCAAGCCAGTGGCTTCGTCGCCCAGCGGCCTTTAAACCGGGCCAGTGGTTGATTCACTGCAAATTTTTGGTCTTGGCAAGAAGATGAACCGACTCGCACCTAACCAGAGACTTCATCTCCCACCAGGTACGGAAACTATCTCAACATCTGGGTTTAGGGCATATCTTTCTCGATCACATGCATAACCTGATTTGGGGCTTCTTCGATCCAACAACCTTCAACGCCCAGTTTTTCGAGAGCCGCGATGGAGTGAGCCGCTTCATTCCCCAACCTAGGAGAGAAGATGAACCGACAATCGTGTAAGTTCTGCGTTAAGCTTTTTATATCTGCTATTTCTCCCCGAATCACTAAAGAGTCATTTGAATTTGCTACTAATTTTGTAATGAGGGTCCTAGAGTCGCTTTCAATAATGATGTGGTGAAATCCCAAATCTACAACAAATTTTATGCCCTGTATTGCAGCCCTTGCTTCCGCTTGAACGACCGAGACAAATTCTTGCTGAGGTAGAGTTCCAGAGCCCATAACCTGCCCCTTCTCATCTCTAATTAAGAAACTTGAGTATGCCTTTTTTGTTGCAGGTACACAGCAAGCATCGATGTTCAATTTGAAATAACTTGCTGGGGGTGGAACCCAACGAACCTCTACTGGGGCCCGAGGGACATAACAGCTCCCTGAGGTATTTTCTGTGACACTGCTCTCAATAAACATGCATATGCCTTGTACTATTTGAGTTTTCCCCTCATGTAAATGCTTGTTCCGTGCATGCCATATTGCCCAAATGGTGTATGTCAGCAGTTCAGTAGAATTCATATGCCGATGTTTAAATATCCAAGATAGCCATTCGAAATACGATAGCCTACCTACATTTATTGGCCAAGATACTCCTAGGCTATGCCATAATTGTTGTGAAAATGGACAATCACGAAATACATGCTCGATGCTTTCAACTGCATTATGACATCTAGCACACGTAGTATTCAAAGCTATTCTCTTTTGCTGTAAATTCTGAAATGTAGGTAAATAATTCCAGAGAGACTTCCAAACATGGATTTTTACCTTTGACGGGCAGTTTGTGCTCCATAATAGCTTGAAAATGTTTTTGTTTTCATTTGGTAGAGTAGGACTGTTGAGCAGTAATCGATATCCACTTCTAACTGTATATAGTCCTGAGTGTTCACCTCTCCATACCAGCTTATCATGTAATTGGGAAGCTGGAAGAGGTATACTGAGGATTTCGTTTGCATCCTGCTGATTAAAACTGTTATTAATCAGCTGCACATTCCACTCATTAGTGCCCTGTGTCATTAGATCTCGTACGACGTAAAGTCCTTCCACCCTTGGAGAAGCAATTAGCTTGCTTACCGAACCCGGCAACCAGTAATCCTCCCATATTGAGACCTATATTTCGTCCCCTATGCTCCATTTGATACCCTTCTCCAAAAGTCCTTTCGCACTCCATATGCTTCGCCATGTATAGGAGGGGTTAACCCCTAATTTGGACTTCATAAAGGTTGTACTTGGGAAATATCTTGCCCGGAAGACCCTTGCTAGCAGTGTGTCTGGATTTTGCAGAATTCGCCATGCCTGCTTAGCCAGTAAAGCTACATTAAATTTAGCCAAGTCTCGAAACCCCATACCACCATCTTCCTTTAGGACACAAAGGGAACTTCAATCACACCAATGGATTCCTTTTTTTGCTCCCGATTTCTGCCACCAATAATGAGCCGTAATCCCTTCAAGGCTTTTACAAATGGATGATGGCAAGAGGAAACAGTTCATTGCATACTGTGGAGTAGCTTGGAGGACCGACTTGATAAAGACCTCTCTTCCTCCCACTGACAAAGGTCTAATGTTCCACCCTTCAGTTTTCTTCTGAAATTTCTCCCTTAGGCCTCGAAAAGTAGCATTCTTGTTCCTCCCAACTATAGATGGTAACCCCAAATATTTCTTGGGGTTTTCCGATTCTTGCACCTGTAATACTTGGCACACATTTTGTCGTATCAGCCCACTAACATTTGCACTGAAAAAGATACCTGACTTTGCAAAGTTGATCTCTTGGCCTGAACATTTAGAATAAACTTGTAAAAGATTTTAATCTCCATCGCCCCATTGGATGATGCTTCCCCAAACAATAGGCTATCATATGCGAATAGAATGTGGGTAACGGCTGGTGCATACCTGTTAATTTTCACCCCTTGAATTAAATTGTTTGATGATGCTTTCCTCATCAATGAAGACAAGCCCTCACTGCAAATTAGAAAAAGGTATGGGCTTAATGGGTCCCCTTGACGGAGGCCCCTTGACGGCACAAAGGATGGGCCAATTGAGCCGTTCAAAACAACCGAGTAGGACACTGTTTTCACACACAGCATTAGTCGAAGCACCCAGAGCCTTGAGAACCCCATCTTCCCCAACATCGATTCCAAGAAAGGCCATTCCACCCGGTCATATGCCTTGCTCATGTCCACTTTTAGTGCGAACGAACCATTCCTTCCCTGTCGTTTATTCTTAAAACAGTGGAGGATCTCGTATGCAAGTAGGATATTATCCGTGATGAGTCGGCCTGGTACAAAAGCAGATTGGGCTTCGTCAATGCATAAGTGTATAACCCTTTGGAATCTGTTAACAAGCATTCGGGAAATTGTCTTATATAGGACATTACATAAGCTAATGGGCCTGAAGTGAGACATGCGCTCCGGTGTAGCAACCTTGGGTATAAGGACAATGCGTGTATGGTTTATTAATTCAATATCCTGCTCTCCATTCAACACATCTATACAATACTGTGCCACGTCTTCACCCACTATGTGCCACAACCTTTGGTAAAACACTGCTCCTAATCCATCTTCCCTGAAGCCTTCAATGGGCCCATTTCTTTCATTGCTTCTTTCACCTCTTCACTAGTAAAATTACGATCCAGAGCCCCATTCATTTCTTCAGAAATACAGGGTAAAATCCCATCGAGTATTGCGTCTGGGTCATCTACACCATTCGACTTGAACAGATCCGAAAAGAAACTTGTTGCAAGGTTTAGCAATCCCTCATTCGAGTCAATCGGGTTTCCTGATTCATCTACCAACTTTTCGACCCTATTATTTTTACACCGTTGGGAAGCAAATCTATGAAAATAAGCAGTATCCTATCCCCATTTCGAAGCCAATTCGCTCGGGCACGTTGTTCCCAGTATAGTTCCTCCTTATCCATCTCTAGGTTCAAACTCAGCTTTGTTTCTGTGATATCCAGTAATACATCATCGGTGGGTGGCTGATCACTCAACTGTTCCAGCCTTTTCTTCAGGTCCCTTACTGTGATCTTCCTTGTTCTTTTAAGATCTCGAAACCAGTTTTCAAGGCCCAGTCCAACCTGTTTAAGGCGCTCAGGTATGGTTCCGGTAGAAGCATCCCAACATTTCTTTACCTCACCCTCACATGAATCCTCCAACAACCACGACGCTTCGAATCGAAAGTGCCAGACATTATTCCCCGCATGCGTTTCTGTTGTGTTCAACAACAATGGGTAGTGGTCGGAGAAAGAGTGGGGAAGATGATCTAAGGCATACCCCGGAAACAAATTGAACCAAGGAGCATTTGCAACCCCACGATCTAATCTTTCGCGGATGTTGTTTGTGCTGAATTTTCCTTTCTCCCAAGTAAACCATCGCCCTCGATAACCAATATCCTCAACGTTACAATCAGTCAGGACTCTTCGAAATTCACTCATCTGTCTCTCGCTTCTCGGCAGTCCTCCCTTTTTCTCATTTAAGAAGGCAATCTCATTAAAATCCCCAACAATTAGCCATGAGATATCAGGTATATCATTCAGTTGTCTAAGAAGATTCCACGCAGCAGCCTGGTTTTGTTGTTCAGGTGCACCGTAAAACCCCGTCAACCTCCAAGATTTCCCGTCTGTGTCATCATTTATGAGGACATCAATGTGCCTTTGAGAATATGAGCGAAGTGAAATATCACAATTATTCTTCCACCCAATCGAAATTCCTCCACTGTGTCCAACCGCGTCAACATCTATACCATTTACCAATCCACATCGTCTTCGAACTTGCGCCATTTGTGCACCCCGTAGCTTTGTCTCTATTAGGAAAACCACGGATGGGTTTAAGTCTCGCAGCACATGCTGGAGACGGCGGACAGTCCGAGGCATTCCCAAACCTCGGACATTCCAACATAGGAGTTTCATGGCGTCCGGCTGACCTGGTTAACCAGACCTGCCGATATCTCAGTTGTTGTTCCTCCCCGCACTTCCCTCTCGATTGCATTATAGCTCGCTGACTCATTCGGAATAGCCGCTTCCTGCTGCATTTGCTGTCTTTTAGAACCCTCTGTTTGAAAAATTGGACTGTCCTCATTTTCTATAATCATGTTGTCAGCCCGGCCAGAACCTTCGGGTATATCTGTTGGGCCCCCAGCAGGCTCATGTGTATTTTTTGGGCCCCCAACTCAGCATATGCAGTTTTCCCGCTAACTGCTTCTGACCCATATTCCTCCACTAACCGGTTACCCCCTAACCTGTCTGCAGCAGTTACATTGTGCTCAACTGTACCCGGACCCTCCTCGACCAGCCACCTACTCTTCACCGCCGCCCCACGCCGGGGAGTTGCCATGAGAGATAAGTCCCACCCGAAACTAAACTCTCTTGTCGGATATAGCACCCGTAGCGGGCAAAAACTCTCACCGTGGCCCAATTTTTCGCATACGAAACAAAATAGTGTGAGCTTTTCATATTCGAATCTAGCATACGAAGTCGTCCCATTTGGTAAAGCAAATTTTTTGCGCCGCTTTAATGGTGACCGGACATCAATTTTCGCACGAACTCGCATAATCCGTTGATAACCCAGTTGAATCGAGCTAGAATCATACTCGATAAATTCACCAAGGAAATTCCCAATTTTCTTTGCTACATCCGATGACATAAATCCGTGCGGCAAATCATGAACTAAAACCCAATAACTCACATGGTGAAGAGCAATCGACATTGGGTCCTCGCCCACCATTAAACGATGCATAATCAGCAAGTGACTGTTAAAGTTCCAGGGACCGCCCTTTTCGATTCGATCCACATCCACTTTATGGTACAGCCTGAATAAATATCTGTTATCTCCCAAATCCGAGATAGAGATCCCACCAATTGGATGCCATACATTTGCTAATGTTGCCCTCATTGACTGGAAATTCACAATGTTGTTTGTTAAGAACGAACCCACAAAACAATTCTCAAATGTGATAAGGGATGTTGTTTCTGGGGTTCCTAGTGGCAACACTTCCTCCTCTTCTTCCACAATCTCCAACCCCGCTAACTCCTCTTCCACTCTGTCCATCAGACCCAACCAGAAGCTTCAAAAAACCCAAGATTACCAGATAAAGAAATAACAAGAAGACGTGCTATTCAGCAGAGAGAAAAACATGCTATTTAGCAAAAGAGAGTAATTTGTACTATATAGATAGGATATTAGATTTTAATAACACATCAATAAATCATTTGAATAGTTAAATTTAGACTTTGGGCAAAGGGGTAGGTATTTAATGTTAAAAATCAAATATCAATAATTGACACATTTTTTAATGTTAAAAAGTTCCTACGACTTTGGATAAAAGATTGTTATTGATGAAATAATTAATTTGAGTTGCTGGATATAATTAATTATGTTATATTAATATAAGGGTTTAATTATAAAACAAGTAGTTAAAATATATGAGCAAGCATATTTGGCCGGTTGGCTAAAGTGCTTATCTTTGTTTTACCATTTTTCTTTGGTCAAGGGTTCTAGACTCGGCAAATTTGGGGAAATAGGGTAGTTTAGATTTTTATTTAAGAGATAGGGGTTGCTTGGGGGAAATTTTGGAATATAGGCAAAAATCTACAGTATTTGGGGACCTCGCCATGTGCTTATGGCGTTCTTTGGACCCCGCCATATGGATGTGGCGAGGTCATGTGTATTGCATGCCTGCCAACTTTGCAAAAGCTGATTTTTTTTTAAAATTTTACCTGCACCTCGCCACCTGCACATGGCGAGGTCCAACCTCGCCACCTCCACACGGCGTGGTACTGTAGAAACTGGCCTATTCTCCAAAAAAAAATTCCCGAACAACCCCTATCTCTTAAATAAAAATTCAAACTACCTTATTTCCCCAATTTTGCCTCTAGACTCACTAAGAACACCCCTTCCTTCCCCTAAAGTCTCCCTCCCCTCTCTTTTAAATAAAATTTGTAAAAAAAAAAGTACTTAAAATATATATATTAATATGTGTTTAAAATATTTTTTAGTTAAGATAGAAGTTCATATTTTATTCCATTACACTTAAAGGTCGGTAATTAATTACCATAAAAAATGTATCATCCAATAGATGAATGATATGTTGTCTAATTATTATTGTTATTTAGTTTTTCTAAAAGGAATTCATAACAAAACTTTAAATCTCTTAAAAGTACCCTAATATTTCTATTTTTTTCATAAAACTCCAAATCATTAAATCCCCAAATTCATCATTTGTCGCCGCCGAGTCAACCACCATAGCATACGCTTCCATCATCGAACTTCACCACTGATTCTCTAGTCTTCTGACGATAGAAATCAACTAATTGTAGCGGTGGCGACGTGAAGATCAGTGATGACAGTGGATGAATTTAAAGATTTAAGTTTGGGAATGGGTTCTTTGTGAGAAATTAGAAATTTTTAGGGTTTTTTAATTTAAAAATTTATATTTTAGAAATTAAAAGAGATTATAAATAAACAAAGCCACATGTCAAATAATGACTTGGTGTTAAATTTTTATAATGGAATAATTTTAAAATAATAACAATAAAAAACGTTAAGTATCTATTTTGACAAAAAAAAACTGAACATTTCATTGTCTAAAAAATAATGTAAATACTTAATAAAGAAAAGTTTGAGCCTAAGGGTCACTGTTATAAAGAGCCAACAACCCTGTATCATCCTTGAAAAGATAATATTGGACTATTTTTTTGAAAGTTAAGGTGATTACAAATAGTATCTGTTTTGAATAATACTCTCAACCATTTAACAATGCAGGCTCCATATCACCCTGTTGCAGCTGTTGGTGCTCGAACCCGTGATCTCTAAGAATAACAACCATTCCCTTAAACACTGAGGCAAGTTGATTCGTGCATAAGATTGGATTACTTTTAAATTATAAAATAGAATCAAATTAATATGATAATTAAATATTTGTCGATTGAAGAAATGAACGGTAAATTAATTTCTAAAAAAGTAAAATGAAAAAACGTACTACAATACTAAACATAAATATCTATTATTTTTATATGAAAATGAAAGGACTTATTACAAACAAAAACATCTGGGTTTTATTTTGTAAGTATGAATAAAACAAAACAAAAACTCATACTTACAAAATAAAACTTATAGACTAAACGATTGCCCTAATGCCGATAATGGTGACAACCGATTATATTTATTAATTTTAGAAAATAAAAATGTTAAAGATACGAAAAAAATTGAGTTAATAATACTGATTAATGTTTTGGTCAAAAAAAAATTTTGAACCAAACAAGTAGTTTGAGTGGAAAAGCAGATGATGTTCGTCCTAAGAGACCCGAGTTCAATCGCTTTGTCTACAAAGTATGTGTGCATTGTCAGATGGTTAAAAATATGTATAAACAAATACTACCCCTTGTAATCACCCATCTAAAAAAATTAATCATTGACTAATATTAAATCACAATCTCTTAGTCCCGCATACAATTCCCATTTTGTCACTGCTGACATTAAGAAAACCCCCCAAAAAATTATTCACAAATGAAGTTAAGTGACCAAAACGTAAAACTTACACTTGAATGGCAAAATTGCAGACGGTTGAATTTTTTTTACCAGTACAAAAAAATTGGATTTCAATTAAAAACATAAAAGAAATGTGCGATAAATATAACACATTGAAAAAAACCAAGTCTATCAAGAAATCTCTCAAAAAAAATTAAAACATATAATTTAGAGGGTGTGAAGAAAAATTATTTAACCTTTCATTTAATATGTTGTGTATTGTATATAAAATCCAACAACCATCATGAATTTTTTTTCTCTTTCAACTAGACACTATATTATGTATGAGTGGAGTTCAAAAAAATCAATCATGTTATACTATCGACCTTCTTAGACCTTTCATGATTAGAGGGTGCACCGTGTTGACCACAACATGAATACCATATTATTATAAAGATAGGTAAAAATTATGTCATAAGCGAACAAAAATCATGTTACCGAGACAGACAAATAAATAAAAATGAACCTAAAACGAAGAGAATTTTTATTTGACACTATACACAAAGAAAAATAAACTAAAGTAAAAGAAAAGGCTAGTTGAGGACACTAAAATTAACACTAAAATGGACGCCACATACTACACTTTTGAAGAAAAAAAAGTTAAAAAAAGACTTAGAGAAAAACTTAATAGATTTACAGTTTCAATGACAGCTCTTCTATACCCAAGATACCAAAGATGAAGTAAAGAATTATATATTGCCCATAACTCGGCAAACAAAACTGGACAATCACCAATACTTCTAGAGAAGCTCAGAATCCATTCACCATGCTCATCTCTTATAATAACACCAACCATTACAGTTTGGTTTTTGAAAGCATATATTACGGTTAATTTCTGGAAAAGATTTGGAATCATACCCCATGATCCATTCACCAAGCTCAGAATCCATTCACCATGTCCTTTTTATGTGCTAGGTATATATTTTACCAATGATTTTATGAACAAAATTTCTTTACCCTTATATATACCCCAACACTAAAAAGACACTAAAAAATTTATTCTAAACTCTAACTCTAACCCTAAATTCTAAACCCTAAACTCTATACCCTACAACCTAAAAGATACACCATACCTCCAATTTCATATACTCTACCCTTGAACCCTAAATCCTAAACCTACTTTTTTAAGCAAGGCACCAAAAGGGACATAGTTGGGACGTAGAGGTGGCAATCGGGTCATTCAGTTCGGGTCATTTCGGTTCGGGTCATTTCGGGTCTATCTAGAATCGGTTTAGATTCGGTTCGGGTCAGTTCGGTTCGGGTTCGGGTCTGTGTTGAGTCGGATTCGGTTCGGGTATTGGATCGGGTCAAAATCGGATTGGTTGTTTTCGGGTCGGGTCAATATCGGATCGGTCGCTTTCGGTTCGAGTCAAAATCGGGTCGTTCGGGTCGCTTTCGGGTCGGGTCGATTTCGGGTCGGGTCAACATTTAAATTTTCGGGTCAATTCGATTTGAGTTGGGTTAAAGGTTTGAGGTTTAGTATTTATGGTTTAGTTTAGAGTTATTGATGTATGAGATTAATTCTGATTCAACTTGTTAATCTATGCATTTGAATTTGATTAAATATTTAAATCAAAGATTCATGTATCCATATCAAATTTTTTTGTATAATTATATTAAATCAAAGTTTATTATATGTAATAATAATAATAATAATAATAATAATAATAATTTCTGAAATGAATTAATTTATTAAACTTAGGATCTAATTGAGCTAACTAAAATCTAAAAGCATAAATCACGGACATAATTAAAATAATTCTAAAACTAAATGTAAAATTTCAATTAAATTAATCTAAATTAAAACTCAATTAAATTTAAAAAAAAAAGAGAAAGACAATTGGTAAAAATAAAGAGGGAAAAGACAAAAATTTGGAGGGAAATAAGCCACCAATTTTTTAAGCTAGATTGAAAAGAAAAAAGAAAAAGACAATTAGAAAAAATAGAGAGAGAAAAGATAAAATTTTGGAGGGAAATAAGCCACCAATTTTTTAAGCTAGAGATTAATTACTTTTTAGGTCACGTTGCATTTAAAATGTTACATTTTAGTCAACTTTAAGTTTTAGTTTAATTTAATTTAGTCACAAGTATCCCCACGGTTTAGACTTCGGATATAGAAATCCCCTCCCCGTAGTGATATTTAGTCTCTAAAAATTTACTTTTAGTCGAAATTAACTAATCTTTGTAATTTAGTCTATTAATTTAATATAATGATATTTTTGTTCATTTTAATTTCTAAGATTTAATTTTTAGCCAAAATTGACCCCTATTTATTTATATGGTATAATTATAAAATTAGTCATTGGACTCTCAAATTTCTCCACTTCCAAATTGTCAATTTAGTCCACAATTTCAATTTTATGCTATATTTTATGGTGAAATTATAAAATTAGTCACCAAGATCTCAAATTTCTATACTTTCAAACTGTCAAGTTGGTCTCTAATTCCGGTTTTAGCTATATTTTATGGTAAGATTGTAAAAATTATCTCTAATTTTTGTTTATGGTTTATGGTTTAGGCCTTAGTGCTAATGGTTTAGGGTTATTGATTTTATATTAATTTCTACGACTTAAGCTTAAGGATGAAATTTAGGGTTTATGAGTTTAGTGTTTAATTAAGCCCCTACAAATCTTTTATAGGGGTCATATATGTAATTTTTGTCCAATCTATTTCATAAAATTATATTCTTATCTAAAATTGAGTATTATATAGATTCAGTATGAGTTGACCCTTTTAACTTTTTTTTTGAACAGCAATATGATTTTATTGAAGAGAAAAAATCATACAAGCACAACTAATAGCCTCATTAAAAACCCCCCTAAGCCTAAGTGGGGGAAAAGAGTACCATTAGTTGTGTGCTACAAGGACCAACACGACTCAGATCAAGGCCGAACCCATAACCAAGACACCCTATCAACACCTCCTTTCGCAAGGGAGTCCGCCACTTTATTTCCCTCTCTCAAGACATGCGAGAAGCATACATCCGGCAAATCCGCACAAGCATCATCAATCTGAAAGAACCATCGCCATAATCGCCAAGGTCGGCTCTCGCCAAGGTTGACCCTTTTAACTTAATCTGTTCCATTCACAATGTTAGAATTTAAATATTTGACATTGTTTAAATAATATAATATTTCATCTTTTTAAAGCAGTTAATTATTGATGAAATATATTTTTTATTTTAATTATAATTTATAACTATATATATATATACTTTAATTATAACTATAATATATATTATATTTTATTGTTTTTAATTAAAAAAAATCAAATAGGCAAAAAATTAACCCATCTGCCCTATCTCCCTCCTGAGTCCCGATATTTTTGAATTTTCCCCAAATCTTAAACTCAAACCCCTAATCTAGGCAGTCCCCGGCGGTCCTCCACGGCTCCACCTCTCTGTCGTCACCGTCAGCTTCAGCAATCCACACTCCACACTAAAGGTTTTTTCAATGCATGGACTAGTGATGCAATTAAAGGTTGCCCCTATGAATTGGTCTATTATGTATCCATTCCTTTTAATGCAATCTTTTGACATTTTTTTCTTTGTAAATGCAAGATTAAATATTAGGAGAGAAAATAGTACATTGAAACTCTAAATTTAAAAATTAGTTTATTTAATTAATATTGAAACGTAAAATAACATAAAATGTTATTATACCACAATTTTGACAAGAGGAACAGTCTTTTCCATGATATAGTATAAAAAGATAATAAAACATACTTCTTTTTATTATTTATTATATTGTTAAAAATAGATATTCGGGTTAAAATCGGGTCGATATTCGGTTCAGCTTTCGGTTCAGCTTTCGGTTCGGGTAGCATTCGGTTCGGGTCAAATCGGTTCGGGTCCATTCGGTTCGGGTCCATTTCGGTTCAACAAAAAATTTCGGTTCGATTTATTTCGGGTTTCGGGTCAACTTCGGATCATCATGTTCGGGTCAAAATCGGGTTTCGGTTCGGGTAATTCGGTTCGAATTTCGGGTCTCGGGTCAAGTTT
The DNA here is from genome assembly GCA_030270665.1 of Hibiscus trionum. Taxonomy (NCBI): domain Eukaryota; kingdom Viridiplantae; phylum Streptophyta; class Magnoliopsida; order Malvales; family Malvaceae; genus Hibiscus; species Hibiscus trionum. Next base: position 7,947,027 of record BSYR01000046.1, read on the forward strand.
GCCAGGTCTAGTTGGGAGCAGACAATTTCCTCCATCCTAATTTTCTAACATATGTATTATCAATAAAGTTTTAAAAAAATAATCATTAATACATATATCATAAAATTATTGACTAAACATATAAAGAGTACATAAAAAGGATAGACGAATTTTATTCGATCAACACCATTGGGAAAATAAAAAGTACTCTAGATTTTATTTTCATTTTATTACCATGCATCACACATAATTTGATTATTATTACTACTTGGGAACAAGAAGAACAGCCATGTCGTACGCGGGGACGAAGTGGCAAGCCTCGGTGGTTCCTCGCTCAACCCCAAGTTGACGGAAGGCGTAGAAATTACGATTCCATTTAGAGGTATCCATGTGACAAACTAAAACCGCCTCCACCACGGCACCATTTTCACCTCTCAGAGTTACCTTGAACATTCTGTTGGTGGTGTCCATCAGGATATGGCAGTAGAACACGGCGTAAGGATACGCCATATTATGACACGGCAGGGACTGTGTCGATGTTTTCTCTTTCACTTCAAGAACAGTGTAGTTCTGGAGAACGGGACTTGTCTTTGTGGCTACGGAAGTTCTAAGGATTTCGAAACGGACGTCTGGTCCGAAGATGCCGCCGACGAAATCGATGAGGGAGTCGACGGAGGTAATGCATGCCCTGTACTCTCCTGGTCATTCTATCTCGCAAGTGGTGAGTGTTTTCTCCATTGCTAAGGCTTGTATGGAACCGGCAGGGATGGAGAAGAAGCGGAGGATGGAAGGAAATGCCTTTAATGAGAAAGGTAGGGAAGTGCGTGTTTTTCTGGGCAAATTGTGAGCAGGGTCTGATTCTTTTAAGTGGGGAAAACTGACTGGAATCGTTTTCCCAACTTGAATATCTTTCATGAAGAAGAAAACCTTGTGGTCAGGTTCCTTCCTAGGGGTGAGCGTTCGAGCGAGTCGAGTCAAAAAAATTCGAGTTATTCGAGTTCAATCGTCATATTTTACAACTTGAACTTAAATTGAAATTTTTTCAATTCGAGTCGATTTTAGCGAGTTCGAGTCGAGTTCGAGTCGATTCGATTTTTCGAGTTTGGTTTTAATTTAAACATTTTTCTATTTATATCTACATATATATTTCTTCATATTATTTTTTCACATGTGTAAAAAAAGATTTTGAATTATATCTACATACATATAAATTGACTTATGACTAAACAATACAATGATTCTAAAAGCACAAAAATAAGAACACATTTTTCATCAAACAAGGTAAACCTGTCCAAATTTCAATTGTAACAATCAAACCAACAAAAAGAAAACTCAACCTTCCATTATAAACTACGGGCCTCGTTAAAAACCTCCTTCTTATCTAGGTAACGCCAAGACGAGACCAAAGATAGCGGAAGGAGGAAAAGAGTACCCTAAATTATATAAATAACTAAAGCAAATAACACAGTAGAGTTTAGAAAATCCAACATCACATGTCAAAAGATACAAACCAATAAAAACAAAAACATAATAGTTCAAAAAAGAGAATTGCAACAAACTTTTTTCGATTTCCGAATTATATTGTCGAGTTTTCGAGTTTCTATACAAAATTAATTGTATTATTTACCATGTTATAGGACGATTTGATTCTAATTTAAACGACTTTCTCTATTCATATAAGATATATATATATATATATATATATATATATATATATATATATTTCTTCATATTATTTTGCACATGCATAAGTAAGATTTGTAATGTTATTTAATAAAAAAATATCATCTAAACTTCTAAAATATATTTATAATATTATTTTTAAATAAGGAACTTTTAAGGATAAAGTACTGATGGGGGTATAAATGAGTCAATGAATTGATGTAAAGAAAAAAATTACAAAAAAATCGGTTGAATGATCAAATTGAATAAAATATAAAGTTAAAGGGCTAAATTAAAAAAAAGAATAAATTTGTTAAAAATATGAATTGAAGTTATATAGATATTATATAGTGTTAGTGAATCATGTGGTTTAATTTTGGTAAAAAATAGACTTAAAACGAAAGAGAAATTAAAGAAATGGGAAACATTCAAAGTTGAGGGGCTAAATTACAAAAGTAGAAAATTTAATTTAAAAATATGAATTGAAGCTAAATAGGTATTCTAGTTTCTACATTGGTTTAGGAGCATGTGGTTCAATTTTGGTCAAAATTGACTTAAAACGAAGGAGATATTGAAGAAATGAGGAAATCATACAAAGTTAAGGGGCTGAATTGAAAAAATATGAAATTTATTTTAAAAATATAAATTGAAGACAAATATGTATTCTACGCTGGTTTAGGAATATGTGGTTCAAATTTGGTCAAAAATTGACTTAAAATGAAGGAGGAATTGAAGAAAAATGAAATCAGTGACTAAATTGCAAAACTGTAAAATTCGATTTTTCGATTTTTCAATTTTTCAAGTTGGGCAAATTCCAAACCGACTCGAAATTGAAATTTTTTCGAGTTAATCGAGTTGACTCGAATAACTCGAACAACTCGACTCGAATAACTCGAAATTGAAAAAAAATATCGATTTTTTCGAGTCGAGTCGAGTTTTGCTCACCCCTATTCCTTCCCCTCCACTTCCATCCCCATCCCCATGCCCATCCCCATCCCCATCCCCATCCCCATGCTCATGCCGGAGTTGGACGCTGCAGATTCTCCGGCATCTCCTTTTCCGTCCATGCTGGGGAGTCGCAGAACATTACCACCTCCCCCTGCTACATCTCCAGGAGCAAGCTGCGAACAAGTGAAAACAATAGTATACAAGAATCTGGGTTATGTTTCATGTTTCTAAAAGACTTCGTTACAGTAATATGTTGGATGATCAATTTCAAGACAGCAAAAACGAATCAAAGATTTAATTACCGTGATCAAAAGCACAAGGAGGAAGCTGTAAGAAACGAATCCGTTGCCCATTCTTTCTTCAGTTCCATCCTGTATTCGTCTCTGTCCCTCGTTTATAAATGACCAAGAGTGCTGCCTTTGGGTTGTCCCGATATTAAAAAATAGGCTATTGGGTCACTTTTGTCCATGTAATAGTCTCAATTTATCGATTTCACTTCTATAGTATTTTCGCATCAATTTGGCCTTTGAAGTACTCGAATTACATCATCGTTTGCCTTTTGACTGACGAAGTCAACATTGACCGTTACGGTGCTAACGTGACAATTTACGATGATGTGTAGAGGGACAAAATTAACTTTTTGACCTAATTTGAGGGTAAAATTAATTTTCAGGTTAAAAAATATGAATTTAATAAAATATTAAAATACTAAATTAATTTAAAAATAATTTAATATTTAAAAATATTTTATTAATATATAGCTAAAATATAATAAAAATTAAAAATAAATAAAAATTATAAAATTAAAATATTGGAAGCTATTAAGTTATAAATTATTAGAAAATTAAAACTTAAAAATAAATTCTACCCTCTAATCCTAATTTCTAAATTTCAAACCCTAAAATTCAAACTCTAAATTGTAAAATTTTATCAATATAAAGTGAGTATGAATCATAAAAGTATGTGTATAAATTTGATCAAGTAAAATGTTTAAATTTTAGGGTTTAAGGTTTGTGCTTTAGAAATTAGACTTTGAGTATAGAGTTTAATTTTTTTAGTATTGAGAGATAGGGACACCAAAAGGGTAGAAGATTTTTGTTTGGTTGAGAGGATTACATTAACTCTATTTTAGGATTCTTTATTCCTTACATCTTTTAAGAGAAAGAAATCTAAAAATCGTCCAAATTTTTTTATAAAAATTTTATATTTTTAATAATTTATAAATATTTTAAATTTTAATTATTGAATAATTTATAATTTATTAGCTTATGATATTTTAATTTTATAATTTTAATTTATTTAATTTTTAGTCAAATATTAATAAAAATTATTTTTATTAATATTTATGTTATTTTAATATTTTTGTATTTCACTCATATTTTTTTTGCCTAAAATTAAATTGTGCCCTCGTATTCAACCAGAACATCAATTTTGCCCTCGAATTCGCTTGAAAAATCAATTTTGCCCCTCTGCCACATCATCGTAAACTACCACGTCAGCACCGTAGCGGCCAACGTTGGATTCTGTTAGTCAAATAGAAAACGATGATGCAATTTGACTACTTCATGGGCCAAATTGATGTGCAAATACCATTAGGCAAAATCGATAAATTAGGACAACTATAGGGGCAAAAGTGACCCTTTAGCCTAAAAAATATTTTATGTTAATGTTCATTAGTCTCAATGAAGTCGTAAAAGGCAAGGTTGTTTCTTTAGGTATCCATGTGATCTTGTCACATCATCACATAATATAATTTATCATCAACGTCATCACACAGTTGACAATTAACGGCGTTGTTTCATAATTGAACCTAAAATTAAAATTTAGTGGTACAATTGAACAAATTAAAAGTTCAATGACATAAACGATACATCGCCAATAGTTTAGCGGTATCTGGGGTAATTTCCCCTTATTTTAACCCCAATATTACGATCTATTCGGCTGTAGGAACTCCCTATTAGGGTGTTCATTTTCGGATATCAGATCGTATGGGATTCGAAAATAAGATGCCTGAAATTTTGGATCGATAAGATAACGATCTGTATCTGATATGAAAAATTTCAGATATCTGAATATTTGAATATCGGATATCCGAAAATATAATTTGATTTAATTATTTTTTGGATTTGACGGTCGTATTAATGAAAAAATTGGAATTTTGAATATAACAAACAAAAAATTGCTAAATATAATAAGATTCACATTTATGAAAATTTTGATTTTTCGAATTTTCAGATATAACAAACATCAAATTGTTAAATATAACAAGATTAATATTTATGAAATTTTAAATTTATTAATTTTTGTATAATCCGAAACTTGAAAGAATAAGATCCGTATCGGATCCGAAAAATTAAAAATATGATGATGGCTTTGCCGATGTAGAAGAAGAGAAGAATAATATAAAATAAATGTAGATAATGGTGAAAGATAATAGAAGAATAGATCCAAAGAAATACAGATTTTTTGCTTCGTAACTCTTAATTACAAGTCTAGCAACAATTTGCTTTATTTTTTAATATTAGTTTATACAAATCGGAACAGATCTATGATAAAAAAAAATAATTTGGGTTGGCTTGATATGAATTATTATCTGACAGATAAAGACATTACAATGTCAGCTCCACATATAAAATGTTAAAAGAGATATGCAGGCAATCAAGATCAAATAGCCATTAGCTTTTTATATAAAAGTTGGTTCATAATAGAAGCCTAAGAGATATTAGGGATATAAATGAATATATCGTTCGACGAGTTGTTCATGAACCGTTTATATAACATTTATTAAGTTAAATAAACGAGTGTGAATAAAATTTTAGACAAATATATTTACGAATGTTAAACGAACATGTTCGCAAACTAGCACAAAAGAATATGAACAACTTCAAAAATAAATAAATGAACACAAACATAATGTTAAAAATTTAATCGAACAAGAACACCTTAAAAGATAAATAAACGAACACGAAAATAACTTTGTTCGTTCAAGCTTGATTCATTTACACACATAAGAGCCATTATTACAAACAGCCAACAACTAGGGATGGACACGGGTCGGGTTTTTGGCCCACCTGAACACTACCCAAAAATAATTACTCTAAACTCGACCCGACCTAAAATTTATATACCTAAACCCGACCCCGACCCGACCTATTAAAAAAATTCAATTTTAGGGGCCTAATTGTAAAAAAATAGGGACCTAATCATAAAAAAATAATTTTAGAGACCAAATTGTAGATAAAAATATTTAATTTTAAGGACCTAATTGTAAAAATATGTATAAAGTGGGGTATTATTATAAATATTCCTAAAATATAAGGAAAAATTACACTATTAATCCCGGGTCAAATCAGATTTTTTCACCCTAAACCCGAACTAGACCTGACCACACCTTAAAAAAATCTGACCTGACCCGACCTCAATTTTTTAATAAAATATATGACCCGACCGGATCGGATCGAAACCCGACCAGGTTGGGTAAAATGTCCATCCCTAAATTACGACAATCCTGCATGATCCTTGGAAACATAAGCTTGCATTAGGGTCACCGGAGACTAGTCGTTAATTATAGAAATGATGACAAGATAATCCTAAAAAAACTTATAATAGTCAACAAATTTGACTCGGACAGGTTGGCTCGAACCGGGTCAACGGGTCGGACAGACATGTCGGGTCAACGGGTCGGGCAGACGGGTTCGGGTATGAGCTTAAGAAGACCGGTTCATTTTGTTTGACCGGTTCAGTCTAAAACCAGCCCGAGTCAAGTTGGGCTCAGACCGGTTTACAGGCTGAGTTGGTTCAAACCGGGTTTTTACCTTGAATTTCCAAATCACCGGCCGATTAACGGAGAAGGTCGCCGGAGATGTCGTCGGAAGCCCTAGATGCACAAATTCTACCGAAAAACAAAGAGTAATAAACCCTCAACTCAACCCAAACTATTATATCATGAAACAAACCGGGATTTAATCGAAAATCACCTTACACAGAACCGAGAAGGCCGAAATCGACAAAGCTCCGATGAAGCCCTTCCTGGCGTCAGACAAATGATCGGCCGGTTGAGTTTTGCTGGCCACTTCGTTAGGAGCTCAGATCCGGTGGCTGTGTCGCAAACGAACGACAGACGGGGCCGAAAATGCAAGAAACAGAGGCACATGATTTGGGGTTTTTGGCCGAGACGTCAGACGAGCTTTCCCGATGAAAGGTGGCTTGGTTTTACGCGTTGAGGCCAGGGATGAGACTTAACTGATGTGGCAAACACTCTAGCAACGACGGTGCCGTGCACAACGCGTCGGTGGGGTAGATCGGATGAGTGGTCGATGGGGTTAGGTGAAAGAAAACCTTTGGATATCCCAAGGGTATTTTCAAACTCGAAACGCCAACCTGGGTAAGTGAGGAGTCAGATGGGTTATTGAATTTGTGATAAGTTTTTTTTCGAGTCCCCACTTTTTTGAAAACATTTAATTAAAAGGGGATTTTTTTAAAAAATAATTCGAGCTTAAAAAAATCCTTAAAAAAATCTTTTCTCGGTTGGAGTCGCCACCGGCCACTGAGGTAGGCCGGACACCGTAAAAACAAAACCAGAGATTCGTTTGAAAGGGTTCGGGAGTTGGTTACGTGTGGGGAAGGGTTAGCACCCCCATCACGCCCGGAAATCGGTACCAAAACAATTGTTGCTTTAATTTGATGGAAAATATTCGAAATTTAAAATGACTTTAATTAGGGGTTCTTAATTGAAAATTGGACTTTAATTGTGCGAGCCATTTCAAATTAGTGGTTTCAAATTAATTTGTCGTTTAATTAAAAAGGATGACGGTACACCGGACCAAAGACTAAACCGACATCATATAAGACTGACTGTCGTGTTAGTTTAGGGTTCGGATCCCATACGTCACCTTTATGCATGATGCGAGCAGCTAAATATGATGTTATGATCTTGTTCGTTTTAATTATGGATTTACCTTTAGACGATTCGAATTAATCCGAATATCCGAGGAATATCCAATAAGCTAGGGTACTTCGACCCGAATACACGAATTAATAAGTATCTCCTTTTTATAGTTAATATTAATTATCATGCAAATTTAAACATTACGAGTCACATGGATGACAATTAAAATGCATGTCACAAAATGCAAATTCAAACGACATTTAAACAACTAGGCATGCCACATAAAAAGAACATGTTACATATATGACAAAGCTACATTATATGCATAAAATTAAATGAGCTAGAGATTAAAACATACGACTACATATTAATAAATAAATACACATGCCATACTTAACAAATATGAACAAAAATGCAAAACAACATATATTCGATATAAATAGAAAAGGCCAAAGCATGAATAACAAACCATATATTCGATATAAATAGGTAACATGCACGAATAAAAAAACAACATAATAAAATGCTAATAATAAAAAAAGCGAACTGGCAGGGATCGAAACTGTAATAAAACCTTTTAAAAAAACTGATTGAAATGCCAAATAGGACTCGATTTAAAAGATACGGAAACCTACATGGACTAAAAGGGTAAATATCCCATTCGGAAACCGATTGAAACCAAATTTGGGACGAGGTTGAAAAGATTTGAAAACAACAGGGACTGCGGGAAGGGTTTTGAAAAGCGGAAGCCCTGCCCGCGTAAATATGCCAACGCGGAGGGGTTTAGGACAGAAATAAACCTATTTTAAAAGATAAAACCACTATAAAACCAAGTTTTAAACAAAAATCAGCCCTTTTATCCTCCGTTAACCCTAAAACACACCGAACGCTTCTCCCATCCTCTCTGCTTTCCCGGCACCGTCAGGGTTCCGGTCGCCATTGTTGGAGCCGTAACCCTAAAAAACCTTTTTCTCTCTTTTTTAAACCTTTCAAAAAAAAAACCTCCGTTTACGAGATCAAAAACCCCCCAAAACCTTTCTGTTTTTTGTTTTTTTCTAAAGACCGAACCCAAAAAACTTTAACCCTTTTACCGACGTTTGCCTCTCACCGGCTCATCGTGTGTGGTCCCAGAAGGGACCGGATGGCTTGTCACTGGTGAGATAGGCAACAGACGGGAGGAAGAAGAAGAGACACGAAGGTAAATGAAAACCCTAACTCGTTTATGTTTTTTTATTTTATTTTAAGATTCAAACGAAAAAGAACAAAGACGATATACCTCTGGTAAAATTCTTTTTGCTTGTATTGATTGAAGCTTACGATTACAAAAACTCTCTCCGAAAAAACCTTCTCATTACATTGCGATTTCGGCTTTTTATAGCCTCTGAAATTCCGAATTTTTGGGTTACATAAATTAAAATAAAAACCCTATCGGTTCTGTTGATTTTTGTTTGTATTCATCTCTGCATTTGCGGTTTGTTGCCTCTGATTTTCTGAATTTCTACTGCGTTTTTTGGCTCCATGCATCTTCTGACGTTCGTTTGTTTTTGGTGTGCATGTGACGGATGAGGAGGGGACCAGAGAGGCACAGCTTGACGGATCGACGTCGTGGAGCGATCCTGACTGTCGGGGAAACTAGAGGGCTCGTGTGGACTAAACGTGCGCGTCTGGAGACAGGAACATCGCGCGTAGATCACACGTGCCTGGAGGACTCGTTCCTGGCCATTTGACCTGTCATTGATCCAATGGTGGAGATTGTCCGGTGTTAGGGCAAGAAAAATGGGATCTAGGGCTTCTCGTATCAGGGGCCATCTGGACCGTTCGATCCGATGCCCTTGATCCGACGATCCAGATGCGGCTGTGCAATAACATAAGAGAGGCATTAGGGTTCTGATGTAATTAGGGGTTGGGCCAAACGGGCCTTACTTGTAAATGGACCTTATTATTAAATAAACTTGGGCTTTGTTCTTATTGATATTTATTGGGCTTATATATGTTAGTTTTTTTTTGGTTTTCAGATTTTCAGATCTAATAATAATAATAATAATAATAAGATAATAATAATAATATATGGGATAATAACCGTAGGTAGTGGTGATAGATAATAATAATAGATCGAATAATAGTAGATAATAGTAAAGTATGTGGTAATAACACAATGGACAATAATGTATGATAGTAATTATGATAATATTTGTGGATATTATGCAACAAGAATAATAATGTAATAGATACTACTAGTATAAGATGATAGTATAAATAATAGCAAATATTGATAATAGATGCTCTAATAGTAATAATATATATATATATATACACATATTGTTTTTTCTTTCTTCTTTCTTCTTTTTTATTTATTAATTATTCGATATACGTCTTAACAAAGTCCATTAAAGATTAAAAATAAAAAAGGGTGACACCCCGGACAAAATAGGTGATTACAGCTGCCCCCTTTGCTTATACTTGTGGAACAAGAATAAAGCAAAGGCCATAAGCACCAATTTTGTCCGACTTCCCTGTTTGGATTCCGAGTCACCATGCACTTGAATTACTGGCAGTTAGGAAGTCGGTACGGGAAAATATAACGGTCGCAGAGGCTTGAAGCTGTTCTTTCTCTTTTAAACACTCTTCGACCCTTCGAGGTTCGAATAAAAACTCCACTCTCAAAATGCCCGAACGAATAGGCGGATTCCATTCTCCAAAAGCTTGAACGGATAGGCAGGTTCCATTTTCCAAAAGCCCGAACGGATAGGCGGGTTCCATTCTCCAAAAGCCCGAATAGATAGGCGGGTTCCATTCTCCAAAAGCCCGAATAGATAGGCGGGTTCCATTCTCCAAAAGCCCGAACGGATAGGCGGGTTCCATTCTCCAAAAGCCCGAATAGAAAGGCGGGTTCCATTCTCCAAAAGCCCGAACGGATAGGCGGGTCCCATTCTCCAAAAGCACGAACGAATAGGCGAGTTCTATTCTCCAAAAGCCCGAACAGATAAGCGGGTTCCATTCTCCAAAAGCCCGAACGGATAGGCGAGTTCCATTCTCCAAAAGCCCGAACGGATATGCTGGTTCCATTCTCCAAATGCCCGAACGGATAGACAGGTTCCATTCTCCAAAAGCCCGAACGGATAGACGGGTTCCATTCTCCAAAAGCCCGAACGGATAGGCGGGTTCCATTCTCCAAAAGCTCGAACGGATAGGCGGGTTCCATTCTCCAAAAGCCCGAACGGATAGGCGGGTTCCATTCTTCTCATGCCCGAACGGATAGGCGAGTTCCATTCTCCAAAAGCCCAAACTGATAGGCGGGTTCCCTTCTACTGGGAAAAGCTTTAATATATCTGTCAAAAATAGGCAAAATGATAAGATGATGTGAGTTAGCATGCTCTTAATCCTAGGGATGCTTAAGTACAAATGATGCATGAATTATGACATCAAAATTGCTTGGACGCTTCCACTCTCCGGGTTGGTCGATCTTGACCTTTTTCTTTTTCTTCTTAGTCTCTTTTGGCTTTCTCATCTCTGCCAAATCTCAATCTTTGGGTCTCTCCCCGAAAGACGACTATTGACTTCCACTGGTCAGAAAAGACACAACACTACTCGTAGTGGTCGTTCTCAAAACATTTCCCTTATTCAAACCGGGTCCTCAACTTCTCTTCGTCTTTACTCAACGCGACGACTTTTCTCTTCTCTCAACAATAGGGGAAGCACATGCTCCCAAGCCCTTGAACTTTTCTCCTAAGTTCATCAAGGTCCATTTTCATCTTCTGAAGCAATCAAAGCATTTTGACAAGAATTCACTTTGAGTCCCTAAACTTTAGTTTGTAGAAACTTACTACTATCCTCACCATGGCCACTGGTGAGCTACCATTTGCTTTCATGGCATTGGATTCTAATACTTTATCCCCGAAGCAATGGGAAATTAATTTGTGTTCACAAAAGATTTAGATTGCATCTTCTAATTTCAAAATGAGATGTGTTTTCAAAAACTAGACTTTCTTTTCATATTATGGATACATCAAGCCAGATTAAATACCCCGAATATCAAGTGCATGAACGGCACTATTATGGCTTACCAAGGATTGCCTCAAGCATCACGTGTCTGGGAGACCTCGAAAACTGAGGTGATGTCTGAAAATGTGACATACTCTCCGAGCTATTTCAACTTTTTAATCAATTAGACTTACCTTCTATAGGCTTTGCCTTTATCATTACCACTTCGTCTCAATTCTTTATGATTTTGGGGAAGTCAACTCATCACATTCCTTTGGCTCGAAATAAATGATGGAGCAAACAACAAAACCCCGAGCTACTCGGCATTGTCATGATTTGAAAATATTACCATCACTCATGTAGCTAAAGTGAATGGCGCATAGCAACCTTATTGGTCTTTTGCTATAGCGGAGTGCCCAAAAAATTCCACACTCGTATTCGAAGATGCCTATTAGCAGGCTTCGAACATTGGAGTGCTTTTGTTACGCTTTTATTATTCTCTCTTTTGTCTTTTCTTTTTCTTCTTCTCTTTTGTTTCTTTTTCTCTCTCTCTTTCATTTTTTCTCTTTTTCCCTTTCCTTTTTCTCTTTCTTTTTCCCCTCTTTTTTAGCGCGAAAAATTTCTGGTTATTCTCTTGAAGGCCCTAATTCTATGTGTACTTAATGGATGACCAAATTAACTTTGAGTGTACGCCATATATTCATCATCTTCAAAGCTTTCGATTTCCACTAGACAAAGGCGGCTCAGAGTCAATCTTTGGGGTCAAGGTCAATGTCCCTTGTGCAATTGATATACGGGGACTCAATAGACAAATATATACACACAAAATGAAAAGGCAACTGAAACACAATGCATCCTTTCATTGAATATTAAAAAAACAATCTTAGGCCCTTACAAAAAGGTCTTTGCTACTTTCGGGTAAAGGGTAGCAAAGTTGATTCCACACATTACTTCAGGAAAAAGCTTAAAATGCAATGAAATGAAAAAAACAAACTTGGATGCATAAAACTCTTGACTACTACTAGGCTGACCATCCATCCCACCCCTTAAGCTTCTTCGAGGAACTCAACCTCCTTATTGTCCATCAATTCTTGAACCAACTGCTTAAATTCTGGACGAATCTGAATCTTGTGCCCCACAGTCTGATGGTACTCACAAAAAGGATTCATGGCCATCATATGCCCCATTTGGACCCTTCTTAAGTCGGCTTCGAACTTAGCAAAACTCTCATCCATTTGCTTCCTTTGATGGTGAGTAAAGTGTGGACGCAGAATCTTCGATAGTCACGAATACTGTCATGACCCCGAGCAATTAATCTCATGACTTAATGATGTAATGCATGAAATGTGTATGCATAACTGAAACAAATGATTGAAGGCAACAAATTAAAAAACACAAAATCGAATGCAAGGAAATGTTGATTCGACGAACATCCTCATTAAACAACTTTCCATAACAGAGATCAAGCCTTGTTAAAGTTTTCAACTTTAGACTGTTCTCGAATCAACACTTCATATGAAAATGCGATGAATACGCAAAAAATAAGCAAAACAAGACAAGAAGGCAACTGGGTTAGTATAACCAAATAATGAATACTTGAATACAATAAGCGAAAGGAAACACATCAAAGCAGATTAACAATGCAAGACCTAATAGCATGAATTCTAATTCTACGGTTATCCGCATGACTCTAATTGGGGTGGGCTTCTTAGATTCTCACACATGTGGTTCGGTTCTAATAAGGGTACCCGAACCTATCTCATCACCTACTAAGGTAACAAGAACCCCAATTCTGGCCTATTACAAGCTTGCGAATTGGTTTCGGTTCGAGGGAAAGCACTACCTAGTGACGTGGAGGGCTGCTCACATGTCAAAGGCGTGGATTCCGGAAGTGAATTACTGACCCGTGGAGGGAGACTCACGTGAGTATGGGCGTTTCACTCCCACTTAAGGGACGAAGCTCGGGTATAGAGCTTAATGCTCGTAATGCAACACATGTCGGTGTTTCCTTTAAAATTAAATGAAAAATTAATTCAAGACCACCAATTATCGAAGCTCGTGTAATTAAAGTCTTATTTTCAAGGAAGAATCACCTCGCTAAAGTCAAATTAAATTTCAAAAATTTCCATTAATTTAAAAGCAACAAGTGTTTTTCGGCTTAACTCTCTTTTGTTTAAAAAACAAAATTTGTCCCCAGCGGAGTCGCCACGCTCTGATAAGTTTTTTTCGAGTCCCCGCTTTTTTGAAAACATTTAATTAAAAGGGGATTTTAAAGAAAATAATTCGAGCTTAAAAAAAATCTTAAAAAATCTTTTCTCGGTTGGAGTCGCCACCGGCCACTGAGGTAGGCCGGACACTGTAAAAACAAAACCAGAGATTCGTTTGAAAGGGTTCGGGAGTTGGTTACGTGTGGGGAAGGGTTAGCACCCCCATCACGATCGGAAATCGGTACCAAAATAATTGTTGCTTTAATTTGATGGAAATTATTCGAAATTTAAAACGACTTTAATTAGGGGTTCTTAATTGAAAATTAGACTTTAATTGTGCGAGCTTTTTCAAATTAGTGGTTTCGAATTAATTCGTCGTTTAATTAAAATGGATGACGGTACACCGGACCAAAGACTAAACTGACATCATATAAGACTGACTGTCGTGTTAGTTTAGGGTTCGAATCTCGTACGTCACCTTTATGCATGATGCGAGCAGTTAAATATGGTGTTATGATCTTGTTCATTTTCATTACGGATTTACCTTCAGACGATTCGAATTAATCTCAATATCCGAGGAATATCCAATAAGCTAGGGTATTTCGACCCGAATACGCGAATTAATAAGTATCTCCTTTTTATAGTTAATATTAATTATCATGCAAATTTAAACATTATGAGTCACATGGATGACAATTAAAATGCATGTCACAAAATGCAAATTCAAATGATATTTAAACAACTAGGCATGCCACATAAAAAGAACATGTTACATATATGACAAAGCTACATTATATGCATAAAATTAAATGAGCTAGACATTAAAACATACGACTACATATTAATAAATAAATACACATGCCATACTTAACAAATATGAACAAAAATGCAAAAACATATATTCGATATAAATTGAAAAGGCCAAAACATGAATAACAAAACATATATTCAATATAAATAGGTAACATGCACGGATAAAAAAACAACATAATAAAATGCTAATAATAAAAAAAACGAACTGGAAGGGGTCAAAACTGTAATAAACCCGTTTAAAAAACTGATTGAAATGGCAAATATGACTCGATTTAAAAGATACGGAAACCTACAGGGACTAAAAGGGTAAATATCCCGTTCGGAAATCGATTGAAACCAAATTTGGGACAAGATTTGAAAAAAAACGGGGACTGCGGGAAGGGTTTTGAAAAGCGAAAGCCCTGCCCGCGTAAACATGCCGACACGGAGGGGTTTATGACAGAAATAAACCTATTTTAAAAGATAAAACCACTATAAAACCAAGTTTTAAAAAAAATCAGCCCTTTTATCCTCCATTAACCCTAAAACACACCGAACGGTTCTCCTATCCTCTCTACTTTCCCGGCGCTGTCAGGGTTCCGGTCGCCGTAACCCTAAAAAACATTTTTCTCTTTTTTAAAACAAAAAAACCTCCGTTTACGAAATCAAAAACCCCAAAAAACCTTTCTGTTTTTTGTTTTTTTTCAAAAGACCGAACCCAAAAAACTTTAACCCTTTTACCGACGTTTGCCTCTCACCGACTCATCGTGCGTGGTCCCAAAAGGGACCGAATGGCTTGTCATCGGCGAGATAGGCAACAGACGGGAGAAAGAAGAAGAGACACGAAGGTAAATGAAAACCCTAACCCGTTTCTGTTTTTTATTTTTTTTATTTTAAGATTCGAAACAAAAAAGAACAAAGCCGATATACCTCTGGTAAAATTCTTTCTGCTTGTATTGATTGAAGCTTACGATTACAAAAACTCTCTCTGAAAAAACCTTCTCATTACATTGCGATTTTGGCTTTTTATAGCCTCTGAAATTCCGAATTTTCAGGTTACATAAATTAAAATAAAACCCTATTGGTTCTGCTGATTTTTGTTTGTATTCATCTCTGCATTTGCGGTTTGTTGCCTCTGATTTTCTGAATTTCTATTGCGTTTTTTGGCTCCATGCATCTTCTGACGTTCGTTTGTTTTTGGGGTGCATGTGACGGCTGAGGAGGGGACCAGAGAGGCACGGCTTGACGGATCGACGTCGTGGAGCGATCCTGACCGTTGAGGAAACTGGAGGGGCTCGTGTGGACTAAACGTGCGCGTTTGGAGACTGGAACATCACACATAGATCACACATGCCTTGAGGACTCGTTCCTAGCCATCCGATCCGTCCTTGATCCAATGGTGCAGATTGTGCGGCGCTAGGGCAAGAAAAATGGGATCTAGGGCTTCTCGTATCAGAAGCCATCTGGTCCGTTCGATCAGATGCCTTTGATCCGACGGTCCATATGCGGCTGCGCAATAACCTAAGAGAGGCATTAGGGTTCTGATGTAATTAGGGCTTGGGCCAAACGGGCCTTACTTGTAAATGGACCTTATTATTAAATAAACTTGGGCTTTGTTCTTATTAATATATATTGGGCTTATATATGTTAGTTTTTTTTTTTTGGTTTTGAGATTTTTAGATCTATTAATAATAATAATAATAATAATAATAATAAGATAATAATAATAATATATGGGATAATAACGGTAGGTAGTGGTGATAGATAATAATAATAATAGATCGAATAATAGTAGATAATAGTAAAGTATATGGTAATAACACATTGGATAATAATTTATGATAGTAATTATGATAATATTGGTGGATAATATGCAACAAGAATAATAATGTAATAGATACTACTAGTATACGATGATAGTATAAATAATAGCAAATAGTGATAATAGATGCTCTAATAGTAATATATATATATATATATATATATATATGAACATATTTTTTTTTCTTTTTTCTTTTTTATTTATTAATTATTCGATATACGTCTTAACAAAGCCCATTAAAGATTAAAAATAAAATGAGGTGACACCCCGGAAAAAATAGGTGATTACAGAATTTGATTCAATATCAACCCAAACTTAAAGCCAAGTATTACTCTAGGTAAGACATGACAAACATGAGCACTTAGCTCAATGGTTTGCCATTTAAAGGAGAAAGGAAGGTTGAGGTAGTGGGTTCGAACCCTACCAACCTCAATCTCTTCCAACATTTATTTTCCATTCATTATTTTTTAAGGGTGAAATTCAGAGTGTTACAAAAAGCGTGACACGAGAGCAAACGTAATTATCGGTGCCAAAATATGTAGTAAGGGTTTGAATGTCAATTTAAATTTTTAAAGAATTAAAGATATAAACAAAAATTTTAAAAAATTTTGAAAGGAAATTTAATTAGAAATATCTAAAATATTAAAATTTAATATATTTTTTAAAAATTGAGGGATCCTAATGAAAATCTTAGAAAAGAATGATTTAAGGGTCGACAATAAAATCTTTAAATAATTATACTTTAATCTTAAATTATTAAATTACCATATGGACTACCTTTGTTTTTTTTATATACTTAGGGATGCCAGTGGGGCGGGTTTTGCGGGGATTCACCCCACTTCGCATTCAATTGGGATGAGATGGTTACATATTTCGCGGGTTGTGGGGTGGGGATGAACTTAAAAACTAGATTGGTTGTGAGGGGTGGGGAAGGCATGAATATGCCTTTGTACCCGCCCCACCCGCCCCACATCATCCCAACTAACCCGCCCCAACAGATCTTATAATAAGTTATTATAAATATTATTAAAAATATAATATCAGCATGGATCATAGTCAAATTTAAGGTAATTCATATTGATTTGTCTTGAGATATTATTAAAAAGTTCAATATATATAATTGAGATTGATCAGATCAAATATATAAATATTTTTTTAAAGTATCAGTGTGAATCAGAGTTAAGTTTAAGATAATTTATATTGACTTGTCTTAGAATATTTATGAAATATATATATATATATATTGTTGAGTTGTGTGGGGCACGATTCGTTCAACCGATATGGCTCACCAAGTGGTGGAGAGGTGGATTTTTGGGTGGAAGGGTTAAGGAAGCTAAAATGGAAATGACACAATGAATTATAGTGGTTCAACCTTCTAACCAAGGTCTACATCCACTACCTCAGCTCCTCACTAAGGATTTCTCAATCAATCCACTATTGATTCGTCCCCTTTTCTAGGCTTAGGAGGAAACCCTTACAACCAATCAAGCTTTCTACCCAAAGCCTTGATTGAAACCCTCTTTACAAAGAGATAATGAAAAGCAAACTTAAAACCCTCAAATAGGTGTTTGTTTGCACAATTAAGCACTCACCCAAAACCTAAAACACTTGAGCAAATTTGACAATTTTGGCTCACTAGTGTTTGTCTATACAATAAATGACAATTTAAGCTCTAAGACAATCTTTGATCATTTGATGTTTGACAATATGAGCATTAGCCTTCTCTTGATGCTTGGAGGTCCCTTTTATACTCCCAAATGAGTTTGTAGCCATTACTAGCCGTTGGGATCATATTGGAGCCGTTGAGGACTTTAATTCCCACCGTAAATGCAGTTTTGCAGCTCCCCATTTCGAAACGCTCGAACCCGTTTCTAAACACCCTTTAAGTAGAAAGAGCCGTTGCAGTCTGTCAGGGCATCCGTATCGAAACACCCCCTTGCCGTTTCGAAACCCGTATCGAAACGCTATAGGCCCGTATCGAAACACATGCATTTAAAAGTTAGTTGAGAAAATAGCCGTTGGGGTTTATGACCGTTGTGGTCAATGCCACGTAGGCGTATCGAAATGGAATAGCCCGTTTCGAATCGCTGGGCAAAAATCCCATCCAGGGAAAGCCCGTTTCGAAACGTTTTTGCTACTGTAATCCCCTGTTTCGAAACGCCCTAAGGTGTTTCGAAACACCTGGACAGTTTTGTGAAGTTTGGCTTTGAAAAACATGAAAAACCCTTTTAAAAACTTCCCGAAACATAATTTCAAGTTGTTTGGACTTTGGAAATGTTTTAAATACTTTTTAAATCAGTCCAAAACATTTTTCAATTATTATATCAAAACATTAGTTCTACAATCTCCCCCTTTTTGATATAATAAAACTCACTTGAAAAATTGTTTGGGATTCTCCCCCTTTAACTTTAAAAATGTGAATAAGAGATTAAAATTTTTAATTCAAATAATGCTCCCCCTATTAAAATTTTTAATTCAAATAAAGCTCCCCCTTATTCATTTGAAAATTCAAATTTTCAAACCATTTCCCCCCCTTTTGTTATATCAAAAGGAATTTAAAACATTAAGTTCAAAATAACAATAGAGGTAAAAACTTTGACAAAAATATGAATTTGGTTTAAAAATGGCTCCCCCTTACTCAAAGCATCATAAAAAATGTTAGTCCAACATATATGATCATCTAGTTGAATAAACTAAGAATAACACAAATAAATGCTAAAACAACTAGATTTTTACCAACACTTGAACCCAAGGGAGGACGTGAAGCCTTCCTTCTTCAAGTGTTCTTCCTTGTGTGTATGGAGCTCCCCCTCAATGGTTGACTTGTTGAACATCTCCATCACACCTTGCAAAAGACAATCAAGTAATTTTTGGTATCCAAATTGTTTTGGATCCATGAACGTTAGTAGCACAAATTTTAGTCCCCTTAGGAATCCATATTTCAATGTCATCCTTTTTAATTGAAGTACTAAGTCCTTTTGGGACCCAAATACTTCTAAAACATTTTCCTTTAATAAATCCAGGGGCACTAGATTGTCTAACATAAAAATTTGATTTTCCAAAATTGTTTTTCTTTTCAAGCTCTTTGGAAATCAAATCTTTTTCTACTTGAACTTTTTGAAGCAATTTTTGTAAATCAAAACATTTTAATTCAAACTCTTCAAGTTTTGCTTCAAGTTCAAGTTTGGTTTTAGAAAGCAACTCATTTTGAATTTTTAACTTTGAAATCAATTTATTGTTTTTCAAAATGTGGGTTTTGAAATCTAAAACCAAATCATCATAGGCATCTTGTAATTCATCAAAGGAATAAGAACATGAAGTAGATGAATTAGTAGTTACCCTTGAATCTTCTTCGATGGTCATAAGGCAAAGGTTGGCTTGTTCATCGTCGGTGGAGTCCTCATCACTCCAAGTAGCCACATGTGCCTTCTTCTTATGGCTTGAAGTGCTTGCCTTCTTCTTTCTTTTAGGTTCTCGTTCAAGCTCTCTCAAGGCTTTCTTCATGAACGGGGCACACTTCTTGAAGAGATGAACTATCTCTTCATCTTCATCCTCCTCTTCACTTGAGTAGACATGATGGCAAGTGGAGGATTTGAGAGCCATGGCACTTGCATTGATGCCTAGCCCTTTGATTTTCTTCTCTCCCATAGCTCTAATTTCTTCCCTCTTCTTCTCATCCTCTTTGTTCTTCTTCATGATTTGATGAGTAAGGAGTGGCCCCAAAAGTTCATCAAGCTTCAAAGTCTTCAAATTCTTTGCTTCGATGATGGCGGTCGTCTTTGAGTCCCAAGACTCGGGAAGTGAGTAGATGAGCTTTCGAACAAGCTTTTCCTCCGGGATGGCTTCTCCATAGCCTTTGAGACCATTGGTGATAGTGGAGAACCTATCAAACATCTTCTCGATGTTTTTTTCTGGATCCATTTTGAAGTTCTCATATTCTAAGGTTAGGAGCCCAATCTTGGTCTCCTTGACTTCATCGGTCCCCTCGTATGTGACTTCAAGCTTGTCCCATACCTCCTTGGCACACTCACAAGAAGACATCTTCTCATTGATGGTTGGGCCAAAAGCACAAAACAAGATGTGCAAGGCTTTGCAATTAAGCTCCATCTTCTTGCGATCGGCGGCACTCCACTCCGCTTTACTTCTTTGAGGCACGAACGAACCATCTTCAACTACATCCCATAGCTTGTAATCTCTTGATTTGATGAAGAACTTCATCTTTGTCTTCCAATGGGCATAGTGAGTTCCGTCAAAGAAAGGTAGTTTGTCGATTGAATGTGCCATTGAGCCGGTTGATGAAAAATTGATCGAGCTTGCCGAATCTTCTCAATAGGATGTGAATCCCCTTCGATTGAGCCAAGATCTGATACCAATTGTTGAGTTGTGTGGGGCTCGATTCGTTCAACCGATGTGGCTCACCAAGTGGTGGAGAGGTGAATTTTTGGGTGGAAGGGTTAAGGAAGCTAAAATGGAAATGACACAATGAATTATAGTGGTTCAACCTTCTAACCAAGGTCTACATCCACTACCTTAGCTCCCCACTAAGGATTTCTCAATCAATCCACTATTGATTCGTCCCCTTTTCTAGGCTTAGGAGGAAACCCTTACAACCAATCAAGCTTTCTACCCAAAGCCTTGATTGAAACCCTATTTACAAAGAGATAATGAAAAGAAAACTTAAAACCCTCTAATAGGTGTTTGTTTGCACAATTAAGCACTCTCCCAAAACCTAAAACACTTGAGCAAATTTGACAATTTTGGCTCACTAGTGTTTGTCTATACAATAAATGACAATTTAAGCTCTAAGACAATCTTTGATCAATTGATGTTTGACAATATGAGCATTAGCCTTCTCTTGATGCTTGGTGGTCCCTTTTATACTCCCAAATGAGTTTGTAGCCGTTACTAGCCGTTGGGATCATATTGGAGCCGTTGAGGACTTTAATTCCCACCATAAATGCAGTTCTGCAGCTCCCCGTTTCGAAATGCTCGAACCCGTTTCGAAACACTCTTTAAGTAGAAAGAGCCGTTGCAGTCTGTCAGGGCATCCGTATCGAAACACCCCCTTACCGTTTCGAAACCTGTATCGAAACACTATAGGCCCGTATCGAAACGCCTGCATTTAAAAGTTAGTTGGGTAAATAGCCGTTGGGGTTTATGACCGTTGTGGTCAATGCCACGTAGGCGTATCGAAACGGCATAGCTCGTTTCGAAACGCTGGGCAAAAATCCTATCCAGGGAAAGCCCGTTTCGAAACAAGTTTCAAAACGTTTTTGCTACTGTAATCCCCTGTTTCGAAACGCCCTAAGGTGTTTCGAAACACCTGGACAGTTTTGTGAAGTTTGGCTTTGAAAAACATGAAAAACCCTTTTAAAAACTTCCCTAAATATAATTTCAAGTTGTTTGGACTTTGGAAATGTTTTAAATACTTTTTAAATCAGTCCAAAACATTTTTCAATTATTATATCAAAACATTAGTTCTACATATATATATATATATATATATATACATATATCATATATATGTTTATTGGTTTCTTCATTACTGTTACCTAACGTTGAACATTCTTTCTAATGTTTGTTTTCTTCTCCTTCGTCCTCGCCATAAGTATTTTATTTTCCTAATATTGTATGTTACTTATTCTTATTTTTTTAAAAGGTTGTTTTTTCATTTTTATTCATTTTTAGTTCTTCCTATATTGTTTATTTGTTACAACAATTGAAATATTATTTTACATTTTATTTGTGTTATTTTCTTGTCATTTACAATAGACTTTAGTATCTTTTTAGTCCAAACTTTTGTGTTGTACAAAATTTAATTTCGTATATTATTATTTTTAAGAAATGATGACATTTGAAATAATGTCACATATGTGGCGGGAGTCTGAATGACAAATATTTCATACCTTTTTATAATAAATTTTATTTATATTTATATAACAAATATTTATAAATATATCATATAAATGGATCATGAGGTGGGTAAAGAAGGGATTAGGTGAGTTTGAGGACCGACAATCATGATGGGGTAGGGATGGTTTTAGTCTTGCGGGTTGCGGGGCAGAGATGGTTTTAAATTTTTTATTCGTAGCAGGACGTGGGGCGAGGATGAAGATAAAAATTCTTGATGGATATGGGTGTGAGAAGAGTAACATTCGCACCCTCCACGCCCAATTGACATCCCTAACATACTCAACTTACAAGTTGAGAGGCGCTCATTAAATATATGTGTCCAAATCTTATTCAATACATTCCCACTTCAATATTTAAAATCTCAAGGGAAAATATGATATTGTTATGAATATTTATCTATGTGGATTTCTATCATGATAAGAACTTTATCAGAGAGATTTGATTTACTTTATTATTAAGAGTATTATATTCATTAATTAGAGTTTAATGTATTATGTACTTCTTATGCCTATAAATAGATGATTTGATGAAGGCATTGCATACAAGTCTATATTTGAGAATAATAGAAATCTCCCTCTTTCTCTCATCTCTTTATTCTTTTACTCTTGTTCATTGTTCTACATTATTTTATTCACAACACGTTATCAACATGATCTCGCTCGATTCATGGTTCTTATTGGTGATTTCATAGAAGGATTTCAATTTTGATAATGTCGACTGCATCCACTACATATTCAAGTTAGCTTGAAAAGTCTGGTATGATTAGTTTATTTATATATATCGATATAGTGGTTGGTTGATTATTTTTAATTTAAAATCTATATATTTGGATCTATTCTTTAGATATTATTTTGTTCTAATAATCCATAAAGGTTGGTCTAATTGTTTATGTTTTCATTGCTAATTATTTTTCAACTTAAAAAGGTTATAAATGCTTACATTAAACTCGTTGTTTCTTTACAAAATTACAATGACTCTTTTTTCTTTTTGGTGGGAAAGAGTTAAGGTTACACGTATGTAAATTGAGATGAAAATTAGCGGTCATGGTCATTGTTATATTTACATTATATATATAATTATAAACCAATATGTATTTATGTTATTATTTTTATGAAAGTTGATTTTTTTTCTTTAACCATGTTTTGAGTTTTACGTGATATGTTTCATTGGCTTTAAAAAAAACATGGCTTGAATCAAGAAAAAAAATCAAAAGAAGTACGTTTCTTCAATATGTTTATATTGAGATCAATTTTTATTTACATTATTCTATTGATCAAAGTTAATATTTTAACCGTGTTTTTGAGTTTGTGCATGAAATAATTACCTTGAAAGAGACATGACATTATGAGAAGTTGTCTTGGTCATTTGCTACCTCTCCATTGTCCTCGAGAGGAAAACCAATATCGGTAAATTTTAATTTTATTTTTATTCTTTAAAATACGATTTTAAAGTGCAATAAATAGTGATGATTTTGAATCTACAAGAAGATTGTTATAAAGTCTGTATTTGCTCAAAAGCAATCATTCTACCGTGTCAAAAAAGATCAACCATAGACTTCTCCCAAGTTCAAGTTACGAAAATTCGTATTGATCCAAAAGGTTTTATGGGAAGCATTCCCTGAAGTGAATGCAAACATGGTAAATCACTATTCAATTGGTAACATAACTTCGATATAATCCAAGTATATTGGCTGGACATCCCGTTCTGCGAGTCTATTGGTCTCAAAGGAGGTTTTTAAAGGACCTTGTGGACTGGTTTAACAATGTCACGTACGAGGATTAAATCTTTGTTCTCCGTGATAAGGATATGTGAAAAAGGTTTCAAAGGCCCACTGGCTCTACTCCATTCCCTGAAGTGAATGTGAGATTATAGTATGGAAAGAATAAAAGTCACATTAAAAGTTGTGGCCGTGATTGAAACCATGAATATAGAATGGAAAATATGGTCATTTTAAGGATACTTTTACTCACAGGTAGTGAGGTTATAAGGATGACAAGAGTGATAAATATCATTCCAATGAAGTAAAATCCTACTTATTTCCAATGCGATGTTATAAACCACTGGTCTCGTACTTGTCGTATGTTCAATAATCAACAATCATTGAATGATAAATGAAATAAAATATAAGCAAATTTTGTTTGCCAAAAATGAAGAAGATGATACTGGTCCAACTTTATTTGGACATTGTTGGTCCAACTCATTTGGACGTTGTTGATTTTCTTATAACCCTCGAAGAGAATAAATTATATTCTAATTATTCTCATAACTTTGAAGAGAATTATTTATCTTTTTATTTTGCTTTATGTTTATTTACTTTACACACATTAATTATTTACCTTTTATTTATATTTATATTTATATATTATGATATTTATTTATTTTGTTTAACATGATTACTTGTCAAATAAAATTTATGGTGACGATTTATACTCAACATAAGCACAAGATATATTTTCCCATTTAAATGCAAGGGAATAATGTGAGTACTATATCTCAAAGTACTGAAAATATTGATGCTCTAGAAGAGCAATAAATTCTTGAGAGAAAGCACATTATGAAAAGTGCAGAATTGCGAATATTACAATAATTACCGCTAATGGTAATAATATCATCACCACTAGAAGTGAAAATTTTAAGAGAGCAATATGAGTTCGCAAAATATCCCTTTGGGAATTATAGATAACATATGTTATCAATTGGTATTTGAAATAAGCCAATGTGGATATAAATTATGGTAGCCAAAAAGTCAGCTGAAAGCTCTAAAATAGCTATATATTGCTACCAAAAGATGATTTCAATTGAAAGCTCAGAAAGAGCTAAATATAATCCTATCAAAAGATAATTTCAATAAAGTTCAAAAAGAGCTAAATATATTCCTAATCAAAGGCACAATTTTGATGGTCGTACTAGACATGTACGAGTGAGATTGAATTACATGTTATGGTAAACAAGAAGTTTACAAATTCAGAGATATATACACATGTATGTAACCCCCTCGATTTGGCCTAGCTGTCAGACTGCATCGAACGAGTTACACGGGGAAAACCGAAGCGAAACCCGTTAAGGCTCCACTCTGATTAGCAACCCTAGAAAATTTCTTTTAAAGTTATCTTATCTAGATGCATTAATTATATCCTATGTGAGGGGACACGCAACGGAAAACGCACATGGATAAAAACAAGCAAAACAGACAATTAAGATAACCCTTTTTAATTTTTACAACAGGTCGAATCAATACGCTAAAGGACCGTACCGATACGCCTATACTTGGTTAACACCCCAAGTCAAACCTAGGGAAACCATATCGATACCCTCAAGGCTGGTATCGATACGCCTTTAACGGTCAACTTCCCTTGGTCAACTACGAAGACCGTACCGATACACTCGGGACCCGTACCGATACGCCAAAATCTCATCAATTTCTCAGATTTCCAGAGAGCATTTTGGGTATCGATACGCCCCCGCGTACCGGTACGCCTTGCCCAAAACAAGGGACGGTATCGATACCTCCCTTGATCGTATCGATACGCCCTACCCTGTAAAACTAATTTTAGCTGCTAAAAGCACAAGGAACCCAACACTAGAGGCATTTAACAAACGTTTAAGCAACATACAAGCACACAAATGACTCAAGGCATCCATGGATAAACATATAAAGAAATTTAAACACTTAACGATGCAACAACCAACAAGACAAGATTCTTAGAGAAAACAAGCATACATAACATTCACCAACATAGCCAAAAGCTAAACAAAAGCATAAATCATCAAGGTAAAAGGCATTACAAGCCAAACACAACCTAGCAAACTTGTCTAAAGCAAGAGACATGCCAACAACACCTCAAAACATAAAGGTACTATCCCATTACTTAATACTAGTTATTGAAGTCTAAACTCATACTTGAGCAAACCAAACTCCCTTGTATTCTCCCTTGTTCCCCGAGCTGCTCCAAAAGTCTAAGGGCCTGCATTGTTGGAAAAGAGAGCGTAAGCGTTTAAGCTTAGTGAGCGGTGCTCAAAACGGTAGCTACAAATGTAGTTTTAAGACATTAGTTTGCTTGAAAACCAAAACCATTTCCAAATCATTTCCACATGCTTGAACACATAACAACATGCATTTACCTTTACGTGCATTTATCGAATGCAACCACAAGCCATAGGCTCACAACATGCTCATTCTCATAACGCAAGCAAAGTAACCACAATGCATAAGCATAAAAGAAGAAATCAACAACATTCTTAACATGAGAATTAAAGCATCATGGGTATATTGACATTCATCGTTTTTACTTGGATATGCAGATAGTTTCTCAAACCCACTAGACACTTCCGGTGGAATCTCACATCACCGTACTCACATGTCTAATAAAACATAACTTCCGGTGGAATCTCACATCACCGTACTCCTCCTTAGTAGAATCTAACATCACTAAGGCCACACACAACTTTTACCTCGAGTGCACTCTAATCCTATTGATCGATCAATTATATCCGGTAACAACTCAACACGTGTCAATATACTCATTCACAACCACAAGCATTACCGATGCTTGAACCACTTACCATGTCCAAACTTCCATGCAAAGCATGTACTCACAATGCAAGTATAAACACAAGTCATAAGTCTCAACATGTATAACAATGCAAACTAACACATTATCAACATGACATGTTCACTTAGCATCAAGAATCATAAAACACAGATTAATTGCATAAAACCTTTAAAACTTACTCTTGAGCTTGGATTGGCCTTTCAAGCTCAATCCAAACTCCTAAAACATTTCCTTAACCACGTTAAGGCTTTTAAAATTGATCCACTCACCAGACAACTCACAAATGATGTCTAAGATGCCGAATCAAGCCTCCGAGCTACCCGGATTTCTGTCCACAAAGCCTAAATCTGATTCCTCTTTTTTAAGCAACCTAAAACTGAACATTAGAACACTAATACACTCACAAAAACAATAAAAACTCGGAACTCAACAATCTTACAACAACACACATCGATTCAAGCCCCAAATTTCACACGATACATATCAATTTGAGTCCCAAACTACTTGCAGCCACACCCATCGAATTTACCATAAAAAATCTATCTTTTAACATCCCTAAACATCAACCCAAAGCAATCAAACCTTCAGCTGTCATTTAGACCCAAAACCCATAAAAAAACTCAAGATTTTCAACTCCCAAAACACCCACAATACCCATTTCGGGTTTCCCTTAATAACCCACCATAACAAAGTTAAAAACATACTCAAACTCAGCCATAGTCAACCCAAACGAAAAACCCATAAACTCCTTTCTATTTCCGACAAAACTTTAAAAATAAAAACATGTTTAAACCTTAGGTTTTGCAAAAATCTTAACATTTATGACTCAAGGAAGATAAAACCAAGTTAAGAAATCATTTACCTTGAAGAAAATCACTTGGACTGAGAGCTTAGGGCAATGGAATAGTGAAATTGGGGTTTAGGAGGGGTTTTAACGTGAAAAAGGGTGTTTTGATGAAGATTATAGCATTTTTTTTCAAAAACCCTTTCTTATTCCTTTTATTAAAAATTCCCATTTTTCCCTTTAATAAAAAACCAAGGTTATCCATTTAAGAATAGCTTCAAAATTAACTGTTGAGTGCATAAATGTTCTATATTTTAACACTCATTTGCCCATATTATTGAAGCACTCAAGCATGTTTAGTTTCATTTTAGGATAAATTTACATAAACATCATAAATGGATAATATTGCATGGATGCTGCTGATTTTGGTTTATTCTTGTAGGTACCTGCCGCGACAGTAATCCAAGGCAGCAGAAAATCAGAAGTTAACTACAGAGCTAGAGCAAAGGAGTTAAGGAGACTGTCATTTACAACACCGTCGTCGCGTCTGTCGTGACAGAAGAGGCGACAATGAAGACCATGGTGAGAAAAATTGCGAAGTGGAGTTTGATCGATAGAGCATTTAAAGCCTAAATTTTGTGGACCACTCGCATAACTTTCGGAGCCCAGAAGCACAAGGAAGGCCTTGCCCTAAGTTTGAGGAAAAAGTCAAAGCAAGAAGATAGGGCGAATTAAAAGACATCTACTTAGAGATTTAGTCTTGAACAGAGTTGTACTTTAATTCAAACTTCTATTCTTGGCCATTAAGAAAACTCAAGACCAAGGCCTGCATATATGCTTGTAATTCGACAAGGCAAATGATATCTAGCTCCTAGCGGTCTCCCCTAAAACCCTAATCGTTTCTCTCTCTCCACCATG
This sequence comes from Hibiscus trionum, assembly GCA_030270665.1. Lineage (NCBI taxonomy): Eukaryota > Viridiplantae > Streptophyta > Magnoliopsida > Malvales > Malvaceae > Hibiscus > Hibiscus trionum. The sequence goes on from BSYR01000046.1 coordinate 7,975,474, forward strand.
TTCTAAACTTCCCCTAGGGCAAAGGGTTGATCTTGTAACGTAGTTTGTAAGGGTTGTACTGTTTCTTAGGATTTTTTTTCTGTTTAATTCAATAAAATCTTCAAGTTTATTTACTCTGGTTTCAACATCTCATAAGAGTTTCGGGAGAGCATTGTGAGGTTATCTATTTACTTAATATCGGGAGAGTTAAGTATTCGAAAGGAGTAAATACGAGTTTTCCAGTTTATGGTTAAACCATCTTGGCCTAGGGATAGGTACAAGATTAAGCAGCTAAGGAAGAATTCAAAAACATCGGTGTTCATCCTTCGATTCACGCCGGGAGGTATCATCAAAGACGTGTTCATCGACAAAACATGGACCTAGGGATAGGACGAGTCAGAACAAGGATTCTTGGTGAACCTAAAGTACAAAGTTGTTGATCGTTGCTGCAACAACAACAAACCTCTGTCGCGACAGGTGCTACCGCGACAGGCTCGACGACAGCCGCAACAGAAAGCCTTTGAACAGTGCAATACCTGCACTACTGAGCAATTCAATACCAGTCTATTTTATCAAACTAAATTCCTCTTTTATTTTAGTTTATTCTCAAGATCACTCAAAACATTTTTTAAACTTATTTCTTTTCTTATGCAGAGATTCAAGGATAAAAGTATTTCCAGTCCCTGTGGAGACGATATCCGATACTTAGTATCACTTTATTACTTGCGACGTGTACACTTGCACCTACTTGCGATAGATTCTTTTACACGAAACAAGTTTTTGGCGCCGTTGCCAGGGACTGGCAACATACCTTTACCTTCAATTACTGCACTTTTAGATTTTATTTCTTTTCTGTTTTAGTTGTTTTATTTTTCCCGTGCGTTTCACAAGGGTTTTCTATTGCTTATGCACAGATCGAGATGTGGCAAAGAACCTGAGTACAAATTAGACCCAGAAATCGACCGGACATACCATTTCAGGAACCAAGCCCGAATCTTGATAGAAAGAAACAACTATCTCGAGGAAAGACTCGAAGCCATGGTGAACGAAAGACAACGCAACGGGGTAGATAACAACAACAACAACCTCAAGGTTGATGACGATCCTTCTATCGATGCCCAAAACAATCAGCAGCTGCCTGCTGCCCCAGCAGCACGACAGACATGCCGGGAGTTTATGGACAATGATCATATTGAACTAGAAACCACGCTGCCAGATGTGGAAGCTAAACACTTCGAACTAAAACCTGTGATGTTCAGCATGATAAACTTTGCCGGACAATTTGGCGGCTCTACTACAGAGGATGCGCGTGAACATCTAAAAACCTTCCAGGAGATATGTGGATCATTCAGACAACTAGGAATAAGCCCGAAAGTACTGAGACTCCGACTATTTACCCATTCATTGAGAGATAGAGCGAAAATCTAGTGGAACAAGTTAACGTCGGGTTCAATAAGAACTTGGGCAGATCTTTGTCGTAAATTTCTATCTCGTTTTAATCCTTCTCTTTTATCTGAAAGATTGCGTAACGAGATTGCTACTTTTCAACAAGAAGATGACGAACCAATGTATGAGGCGTGGGACCGATTTACAGCCCTCTTACGAAACTGCCCGATGCATGGATTCCCCGTATAGAATCAGGTTATAAAATTCTATAATACTGCCAATGCACACACTCGGATGAGGATAGACTCAGCAGAAAACGACTTGTTACTAGACAAGGAACTAGAAGATGCAATGCTGGCGTTGAAAAATTTAGCAAAGAACGATGAACAGTTCCCCATAGCTTGAAGAGGAGGGAGACGGAGAGTATCTGTCAAGGAATATGAATCTGACAACTCGGTAAAAACTCAAATTGCATACCTCATCAAGGTAGTTGAAAACCTGCAGCGAAAGGAATCTAAGGCTATATTTTCTGCCGAGGAGGTGTGTGAAACTTACAGTGGAAACCACATTACATATGAGTGTCCCTTACAACTGGAAGAGGGAATGTATGTTGAAAATTATAACAAGAACAAAAGTTATGATTCCAAAAACTACAACCCAAATTGGAGGAAGGACCCCAAATTTTCCTAGAGTAACCCAGACAATGCATTGAATCCTCCAGTCCAGAATAACCAGAACCAAGGAGGTCCCAGAATCCTGTCACGACAGCAACCACAACAACAGCCACAACAGCAACCGGCAACCACAATAAGCATACTGGAACAGACCCTAGCAACCTTCATGTCTCAAACAGGAGCATATATGGCCAAAATGGGTCACTTTGTCAAGAAAATTGAATCCTTCATGGATAAGATAGAGATGAGAATGACAAACCATGAGCTAACCATAAAATCTCTAGAGACACAAATGGGTCAAGTTTCACCGTTTATCAACCCAAGGCAAAATGGAGGATTCCCTAGTGATACTGAGGTCACTAGAAAACCCACACATGAGCAGTGCAAAGCCATTACAATGAGAAGTGGGAAACAACTACAAAGGCTGATAATATCTGATAAGGAATCGATCCTACAGACATATGCCGAGATCACTGCCTCGACAGAAGGAAAGAAACATGCTGCCGTCACCCCTGCCACGATAGTAGAAGAAGTTTAGGAGGCAACAAAAGAAGCTGAAGATTGTAAGCCTCCTCAGATCCGATTCCCATTGAAGGACGCCTCGAAGATTGCCGTCCTCCACTCCCTTTTCCGCAGCGATTGAAAAAACAGAAACATGAGTACCAGCTTAAGAAAATATATGATGATTTTAAGCAAGTACACATCAACATTCCGCTGTTGGAAGCCATTAAGCAGATGCCTAGTTATGCAAAGTTCCTTAAAGATGCAATGTCCATAAGATCCAGACTTGGGGAGTTTGAAACTGTGATGATGACATAAGGATGCATGGCAATCCTACATAAGCGTCCACCCCCAAAGAAGAAGATCCAAGGAGTTTCATCATACCATGCATAATTGGTGATAAGTTTGTGGGTAAGGCACTTTGTGATCTTGGTGCTAGTATTAATCTAATGCCCAAATCTGTATTTCAGAAGCTAGGTATTGGACAAGCAAGACCCACAACAGTCATGCTACAATTGGAAGACCGCTCTTACGTACAGCCAAAAGGAAAGATTGAAGATATTTTAGTAAGAGTGAATAAGTTTATATTTCCTGCTGACTTTCTTGTTTTAGACTGTGAAACAGATGAAAACGCACCGATCATCCTAGGGCGACCCTTCCTAGCCACAGGAAGAACAGTGATCGATGTAGAGAAGGGAGAACTGACTATGAGAGTCAATGACCAGCAGATAAAGCTCAATGTTCTCCAAGCCATTAAACAAGCTGATGTAGAGGAAGAATGCAAGGCAATATCAGAAGTAATCACAGACCAACCCTGCATCAGATCATGATGTCACGACAGACAATTTGGTCACTGCCACTGCAGTCACTTAGATGACTGCCACGACATCATTGACGACAGCGACTCCTCAAACAATAATAAACCTGATTCTGAAGGTCCTGAGGAGGTAAATTGGCTAGGCACATGTCCAAGTAAGTTCTTTGAACCTTTGAACTATAACTCGAATGAACATGTGATTCAGAAGCCTTTCATTGACCAACCACCTGTCGTAGATCTTAAACCCCTGCCAGAGCAACTTAAATATGTTTTTCTTGGTCTCAATGATACGTTTCCCGTAATCATCTCTTCTAAGTTGATGCAGGAACATGAACAACAGCTGATCATGATGCTACAACAGCATAAGAAGGCAATTGGATGGACCATGACCGACATCCAAGGCATCAGTCCGGCAATTTGTATGCATAAAATCCTCTTGGAGGATAACCATAAACCGACAATTGATGCCCAGAGAAGACTAAATGAAGCTATGCGAGAGGTGGTACGAAAAGAGATCATCAAGTGGTTTGATGCTGGAATTATCTATGCCATCTCATATAGCAAATGGGTGAGCTCGGTGCAATGCGTACCTAAGAAGGGGGGCATAACGGTGGTGACCAACAAGGATAACGGGGAAACCTTATTATTGTTTCCTTAATGGTTACTCAGGTTAGAATAAAATTGCAATTGCACCGGAGGATCAGGAGAAAACAATCTTCACATGCCCATACGAAACATACACCTTTCGAAGAATGCCATTTGGACTATGCAGTGCACCAACAACGTTCCAGTGGTGTATGATGACAATATTCTCGGATATGGTGGAAGATTTCCTAGAGATATTCATGGATGACTTTTCCGTCATTGGAGACAGTTTCAATGATTGCCTAGGAAATTTTAAGAAGGTGCTTGAAAGATGTGAGGAGGCCAACCTTGTATTGAACTGGGAAAATGCCACTTTTTGGTGGATGAGGGCATAGTGCTGGGACACAAGGTCTCCTTCCGCGACATAGAAGTGGACAAAGCAAAAATAGAAGTTATTGAAAAACTGCAGTCACCCACAATACTCAAGGGCATTAGAAGTTTCTTAGGACACGCAGGGTTTTATCGTAGATTCATTGCAAATTTTTCTAAAATCACTAAACCCATGTGTCTTCTGTTGGAACAGAATAGGGCCTTTGATTTCAATACTGAATGTACTGAAGTATTCAGGACATTGAAGGAGAAGCTGGTAACAGCCCCAATAGTGCAGCCACCGGACTGGAGTTTACCATTCAAGATCATGTGTGACGCCAATGACTATGCTGCCGAGGCAGCACTAGGGCAGCGGAAGGAGAAACTCTTCCATGTTGTATACTATGCCAGCAAGACTTTAAATGATGCCCAGATAAACTACACCACAACAGAGAAGGAGTTGCTCGTGGTGGTGTTCTCTTTTGACAAGTTCCGACCATACATACTTGGAACAAAAGTGGTGGTCCATACGAACCATTCAGCACTGAAATATCTGTTTACCAAGAAGGATGCAAAACCACGATTGATACGTTGGATTCTACTATTGCAAGAATTCGATATAGACATCAAGGACAAGAAGGGAACAGAAAACTAGTAGCAGATCACTTGTCAAGACTGGAGATGGGAAAGGACCAAGCTAAAGACAAGATCAACATATATGAGATCTTCCCAGACGAGCAGTTATTCACTGCCACCAGCACTGCCGCGATAGCCATGGCGGAAGGTAAGCTTCCTGAAATCCCTTGGTATGCTGACATAGTAAATTACATTGTGAGTGGTTTATTACCCCCTAAACTTAATTACCAAGCAAGGAAGAGGTTCCAAAATGATGCAAAACATTATTATTGGGATGAACCTCTTCTATTTAAGCATTGTGCATATCAGATCATCAGGAGATGCATACCATAGGAAGAACATGAAGAAGTACTCCACCACTGCCATGCTGCTCCGTATGGAGGACACTTTGGAGGAAACAAAACTACTGCCAAAGTTATGCAATCTGGTTTCTTTTTGCCTACACTGTTCGAGGATGCACAAGCCTTTTACAAGCATCGTGACAAATGTCAAAGGACTGGAAATATCTCTAGAAGGCATGATATGCCCCTGTAGAACATTCTCGAAGTCGAAATTTTCGATGTTTGGGGAATCGACTTCATGGGACCATTCCCAGCCTCTTGTGGGAACTTGTACATACTGTTGGTAGTAGACTACGTGTCCAAGTGGGTAGAGGCTATCACCACACAAAAGATTGATGCCAAGACCGTGTAAAGATTTCTCCACAAAATATCTTCCCAAGGGCGATCATTAGTGATGATGGTAGGCACTTTGACAACAGGGTAATTGCAAGTGCATTGAAGAAGTATGGAGTTAAGATGGAACATAAAGCATATTGGGCTATCAAGACAGTTAACATGGACTGGGACAAAGCAGGGCAAAAATGGCTGCTGGACTTGAATGAAATTGAAGAAATTCGAGCCATGGCCTATGACAACGCCATAATTTACAAGGACAAAACAAAGAAGTGGCACGACAGAAAACTGCTGCCACGACAGTTTAGCCCAGGGCAGAAGGTGTTGTTATTCAACTCTATGTTGAAGCTTTTTCCAGGAAAGCTAAAGTCTAGATGGTCTGGACCCTTCCAAGTAGTCCAGGTTTTCCTCATGGATCACAATCAGATCAATTAAGGACGAGCACCAATTCAAAGTCAATGGACAATGGCTAAAGCACTATTAGGGGACTAAAGCCCCAAAAAGAGCAGGAAGTAGTTACTTTAGGAGATGCCCCTCAAGGCATCCCTAATTTAACTTAGTTTTATTTTATTTTATTTATTTAATTTTTTATTGTTTTAGGAAATTAGAATTTAATATTTTGTTATTTTAGTTTTCAGGTAAATAATGGAAGCAGAGTAAAGAGAAAGAGCGAACAAGTCCACCACACTCACAACAGCGAAAGAAGCCTAATGGTAACAAGGCTGTCGTGACAGCCGGTCACCAGCTGTCGTGACAGACGAGCAAAAATAGCCTGTCTCCACGTTGTCGCGACAGACATAGAAACACGTAACAGATGGGCAACAAACACGGAAATACGTAACAGACGCGTCAGAAAACCGTGTGACAGCTGGTTCCGTTTTTCACGCCACCCATTACGGCTTCAACAGGAAGAACCCCGTTCTATATAAACCACCAACTCCACTTCATTTTTCACCTCATTCTCTTCTCTCTACTTTGTTTCCAAGCATTTTAGCTTTTCAATTATTTTCTTTCATTTCTACAGTTCCTTACAATGACAACAAGATCGACTAGAAGAAGTGCGGCCTCCTCATCTTCCGCGGCAGTCTCTACTCCCAGCCACAATAGAATCCACAGGAGGTTCGCCTCGGCATACTTAGAGAAAAGATACTATGATTCTTTTCAAAAACGAGAGATGTGGGAGGAAAGAGGATTCACCTACACGAAGAAAACAGAAGATCTAGGGCTTGAAGAGTTCATATCCAAACAGATTGTGGCATTAAAGTGGCAGATGTTCGCAGCACAACCAGAGGAGATGAACGTTACACTAGTACGCGAGTTTTATGCTGCCCTCACATCCAAGGATGACAAGACAATAACTGTTAGGGGTAAGGAAATCTCTCTTGAGCCATCCTACATCAATACACTATATAGCATATATGTGGGCAGAAAGGAGGATGCACACATCAGGTTTATCAACAACCTGTCACCGGCAGACTATAACGACATCATGGCAGACCTGACTAAAGAGGGCGCCAATTAGAACGATGATCCAAAACATAGGTGGACGGTGCGAAGAACCCAACTAACACCTGCCGCAAAGCTCTGGAACCACTTTGTAAAGAAGCGTCTCATGCCGACATCGCACAACACAATAGTGGATCGACAGACACTTGCCCTTGTACACTCCCTCATTATCGAGTGTCAAATCAACGTAGGTAAATACATCCTCAACGACATCTATGAGTGTGTACTAAGAGGAATGGGTCCCCTCTTCTTCCCCTACCTCATCAAATCCCTCTGCCGAGCCAACAATGTGCCTGAAATTGATGGAGACGTGAAGATCCAGGGCAATAGGGGAACTCAGCAGAACATCTACACCTTGATGGAACTGAAGGCAGCCACCCCAATGGCTTATGTTGATCCCACTGCTGCGACAGAACCAGATTCCACAGCACTTGTCGCGGCAGAGCCCGAGCCGACAAAACCTGCACAACCAGAAGCCACCTCCTCCAACAAGATAATTCAACTCTGAAGAAGATGGAGGCACGATAGTAGGGATTCATAGAGTACATGAGGGACTTCACCACTGCCACGGTAAACTTTATAAAAGTTGAGTTAAATTATCCAAACGTAAAGTTTCCCTCTTTTCCAAAAACTCTTCTTGCCACCCCTACACTTGCTTCCAGCCCTAAGACGCCCACACCGACAGCTGCCTCCACTTCAACCTCTGCCACGGCCGGAGACGACGACAGACGAGCTTCCACCCCTCGAGGAACCAAACGAAAGGAACCACTACCAGAAATAGATCCCTAATATTTCGAAGGTTTCTCCTCTTACTCAGTCTGGCAGGATGACTCTAACTTCGAACCCTCTGTTGTTTGGGAGATAGCTAAGGACTTCCCTCCAATGAAGAAGAAACAGCTTGACATCGATGTTGAGGGATCCTAACGCGACAAAGCAGACAACAACAACAGAAGTAGCAACGACAGTGAACTCGAGGGATTATGTTTTTGCATGCATTTGAATTTATTTCGAATGTTTTTATGAAATATTTAGTACATGTTTTAATGTTCGAGTTTCATAAATATTTAAGAAATTTTACGTTAATTATTATTAATTAATTCAATTTGTATTTTAAAACATTTCTAAACCTAAGACTTATAACTTGAGGGGAAAGTTTTCAAATCTAACTTCCTAGATTCGACCCATTTCTTCTGGGCCGGGTTTAGGGGTTACATTTAGTGGTATCAAAGCACGGTTCAACCCTCGTACTATAAGGCTCACAAAAGTTTTTTTCGTAATGTTTTCGACTTTTGCATGCATATGAAATATTTTGGGATAAATGAGAATTTTCTGAAAATTTTACTACGATATTAAGTGGTTTTGAATTGTTTTAAATTCGAAACTCCAGTACTGATTCTGACTCTAGGTTATTACCTTTTGTAGATAGTTCACTATGCCACCGCGTAAGAGTTCTAATTTATCGTTTGTTCATGGACAGGGCCGTACTGTTGCTTCTGGCAGTGATCATCCGTCTTCTTTTGGGCAAATGGGAAATCAGAATGAGATATCGGGTAATGAGATAGATCCGTTGGGAGGACATCAGATCGGAAATGATGAATCACTCGATGTTGAGGATACTGAGACAATTTATTCGGACAGTGCTACGGTTCACCGTGAGTTGCTTCGTTATCTTCATCAGTCAGAGGGTTCGAGGAAACCCATTTCTACAGAATTCATAGCTGCTGGGATGAAATTGTTTGAGGGTAAAATCGATACACATCCAACTGATGCAGAGTATTGGCTAAAGAAATTAAAACGACAGTTTGTTGAGATGGATTATCCAGTTAATCAGAAATTGCGAGCCGTTTTATCTTTGTTAATAGGTGAAGCTTAGAATTGGTGGGAGTCAGTGGTTGATACTGTTCTATCTAGTCAGATCACATGGGAGTTTTTCCGAAAGGCTTTTCAGGATCGATATATAAGAGCTGAGTTCCTAGGAAAGTGTCGTGATGAGTTTATGAATCTGAAACAGAACAACATGTCTGTGAATGATTATGAGATAGAATTTAGAAGGTTGGACAAGTATAATCCTGGGTTTGTTCCGACTGAGGAAGATAAGTGTGACTGGTTTTTGAAGGGACTTCGACTTCCATTTAAGAGAGATGTTGCAACACATCAGGATAAAGTATTCGACAACATGGTTAGTCGGGCTAAAATTGCTGAGAGGATTCTAGCATTAATGGAAAATGAGGAACTTCAAAATTCTAATCAAGTCGGAAAGCAACTGAACACATTTGTACAACCGAGTTTTGTTAACTCGTCTGGAAAGAGGCTTAGAGATGAGTCTTTTCCTTATAGTTATCGTAATGTGAGACATGCAATATAAACAATTCCGTCTGGTTGTGTGGGTAGTTCAAAAGTTCGTCGGCCTATTTATGTTTGTGGTTATTGCAATAAGAAGCATAATGGAGACTGCGGATTGATGAACAAAGTGTGTTTTAGATGTGGATCACACGATCATTACTTGAAGAGTTGTCCACGTTTAGCAACCTGTTCATCCTTACAGATTCAGAGACATGCATCAGTTCGGGCACCTCCCCGAGGTAGAGGGCAATTTAGGTCAGTTGCTTTTGGTGCTTCTAGTAGAGGTAGACTTGCCCAGAGTGGTGGTTCAGCTAGATCTGAGATTAGACGTCCAGGTTCGATACATTCGACTGGAGTTCACGTTGAACATGATGATATGCATGATGACAGGGCATGTACATTTTAATATGTTTCAGTTCTATGTTTCAGTAATTTCGGTTATGATATATCATGAATTCAGAATGGGAATGTTTATGCGTGTTTTAGTTGGTTTTCAGATCTGTTGTTAAATCTAAAAAATTTTGAGGACAAAATTTCTTTTAAGGGAGGGAGAGTTGTAACACCCTAAAAATTACCCTAATTTGGAAACTTTAATTTTAAAATCCCTAATTCAGAAACCTTAACATTTGAGCATTTTGGAATCGAGCCCTAATTGTAAATTGAGGGCTATATTGAGATAAATTAGAATTTTTATGACTTATTTGTATAAATCGGAAAATATGAGAACACGCTAAATCACCTATCCATCACCCATTATTGTTTATGTAAGCCGCACTCCCATATTCCTCACTCTCCCGTTAAGCATATCCCTCACCTTCCCCGAGTCCGGCCAAGCTCCGATCAGAGGCTCATCGGCCACCGTTCATCAAACCGAGACCACCCCTTGTTTTCTTTTGTCGTCCGATCAAACCCCAATCTTTGGCCTTCCCCTCTTTATTGTCGTTTCCTTAAAAACGGTAGTAAACCGTTCGATCGTCCCCTTGTCTCCTCCATCGTTGCTCGCGTCGCCGCGTCTCCCCCGTACCTCGTTGCTGTCTGTTTTGAACCGAGGGAAAACCATTTAGTTTCCCTGCTTCGTTTGTTCCTCCGCCCTTTGTGCTGCCATCCTCCTCCGTTCGTGTCTGTAAGAAAAGTCATCGGAAACCTTTCGTATAACTTGTGTTTGTGCGCCGTTGTCTCTCCTCCTTCGTTAGTTTTCAATTTCATTTTGGGTAAGCTATCAATATTCAATTTTGTTTATTTCATGTTGTTAGTTATTTTGGTTTTAGGTTTCTATTTGTGTTAACCGAAATTGACACTTTGGGCTGTTGTTTTTGTTGTTGGAGTACACTGCCTTTGTTTGGTCGTCGTCGTGTGCTGCCGTCAGACCTCCCTAATCTCTGCCGCACTGCCAAGGGTTCAGCAAACCCTACTTTTTTTGTTACAATAGTTGTGAAGGAGGTTGGTTGTATGTGTGTGTGTGTTTGTGATCTGGTAAGCCACAATCGAGTGGTCTGGTTCCTTAAGCCCAAATTCGTGTGATAACAGCCCAATAGAGAACTTGTTTGGTGAGCCCAAGCAGTTTCTATGAGCCCAATTAATGTATGTGAATCTAATCGGACTAAGTGAATCAAGTCAGTAAACCAAAATCGAACCAATCTGAGTAAACTGAACCGATTTTGTTGGCCTATTTTGATCGAACCGTTTGACAGATGATCGAATTGGACATTAACTGTTTGACCATGTGGCATCAGCTTTGACCGCTTGACCAGACCTATTGACCAGATCTGAACTATTGACCCATTTGACAATCACTTCGACCTTTGACATTGGAAGTTTGACCAATTTGACTTTTGACTAAGTTTGACCGTTGACCAGTTTGACCAAAGTTGATTGTTGACAAAGTTGACCTTTGAACCAGTTTGGTTTTTGACCGTTGACTTTGACTTTTTATCATAGTTGACTTTGATCGTTGACCTCGAGTTGACTTTTTCGAACATCCTTCCTTTTAACCTTTCTCGACGCCCTAAGTTCGTATCCGCTGCCCATTTTGTCAAATTAGATCCCGAAAGCTCCGTTTTGTTAATTTTGAGCCATTATTATTGGAATTTGATAAGTTATGGTTTTAGAATCTGATACAGAATATTCTCGTGTTTAGGTGCCGACTTTGAGATCGTTGGGTTACCTCTAGTTGTTTAGACCAATCGTGCACATTCTTCGAGATCTTCACGTGAGTATATCTTCAGTTCGATTTTTAGTGTTTTAGTTGGTGGCTTAGTTATAACAATAAATGTTAATATAGAATTCATACCTCGTAGGTCTTGATTCAGTGAGATCCGAGCGTAAGGCTCGCCCTTCTCGAGATTAGGGCTTCTATGGCTAAGGTGTATTTTTTGGGGTGTTTTCAGTAAATTTTTATTCTTGCTTGATTTAATATCTGATTAATTATGGTTTGAGACTATTTGAAACATCATGCATAGCATAATGAAATGTGTTTTAAATCAAGCATATGATTTTTGGAAAATATGATACTCGTAAGAGTTCATATTTATGATTTTACAAATCATATCATGTGTTATTTGTTCGGAATTGTGTTCAGAAAAAGTGAGAGAAATCTCCACTCTAGAGAGTGCAACCTCCACTCTGTATGATATCGGATATTAGGGCATTGCATCATGCATCGGACATCATAACATTTATGATTTTGATTTATTGGATACACTCTATTTTCGGAAATGAATTTATCGGAAAATGAAATATTGTTTTGATTTTGTGTTATTACTAAATGACACAGTAAGCTTTTTAGCTTACACCCCTTGGTTTTTACTTTTAGATACTCAGACTTATTAGACGACTCGGTACTTGGAGCATCTCGCATTTTACTCGGATATTTTCATAATTCAGCTTGAACTATCTTTGATTATTTCAAGCTATTGTTTAGCAAAATTTAGAATAATTTGTAATTTCGGACATTGAGAATTTTATTTTGGGATTATGTTTTTGCATGCATTTGAATTTATTTCGGATGATTTTATGAAATATTTAGTACATTTTTTAATGTCCGAGTTTCATAAATATTTAAGAAATTTAACGTTAATTATTATTAATTAATTCAATTTGTATTTTAAAATATTTCTAAACCTAAGACTTATAACTTGAGGGGAAAGTTTTCAAATCTAACTTCCTAGATTCGGCTCATTTCTTCTGGGCCGGATTTAGGGGGTTACAACCACGACAATTTATCTCATTCTTTCATCATTGAAAACCGACGAACAACATCTCAATCAAACTTTAAACAGGAAATCTCCGTTAGAATGACGTCGAAAGGACAATGAACAATGTAGAAATCGTGTGATAAGAAGAGGAACTTCATTTCGACGACAACGTCGTGACGACGACAATATCAATGGCTGGTTTGTTATTTGGGTTAAGATTTTTTTAAATTTGGAGATTTGTTTTGTAAATTTTGGTAAGATAAGAGTTCTTTTTAATTACAGTTTTTTTAAATAAAAAAAAACAATTAAAAGAAAATATAAATTAAAACCTTTATTTATTAATTAGACCCTAAGCCTCAAAGTCAAAATGATTATCAAATTAATAATTTATGGTTCAATGGAATCATATGCTAAATATAAAAACGAAATACATACAAGCAGAATTGACATTACCAAGGATGTAAACATTTTTTGAATGGTTATTGGCTATTGCTGATATCAAGACTTGTTATAAAAGCAATATTATTAATATGGATACCTTATAAAATAAAACTTTCAACTTTATTATTTTAAGAGTTGAGTGCACCACAAGTTCCAAAAATATGAATTTCATTTTAAATTGATTTTTAAATTTTTTTAACGTTTTAATTTCATCCTCAAATTATGACTCTCATTTTAAATTGGCACCAAACTTTTGAACGTTTCAATTTAATCCTCAAACTATCTCTCATTCTAAATTGATCCCTCGAACTTCTGAACATTCTAATGTAATCTACAAATTATCAATACATGCTAATCATAACCCATGCCAATAAAACTGTTTTAAAAATTGTTAATTGTCACGTAAACACTGATTTGTATTATGTAATAATATGATGTGTCATAAACGATAATTTTGTGATGAAATTGGAGTGTTCAAAACGGTAGGGACCAATTTAAAATGAGGGTCATAATTTGGGGATAAACTATAATATTCACAAGCATGGGACCAATTTGGAATGAGAATCATAGTTTCGGGGTGATTACAAGGTAGTATTTGTTAAGGTGATTACAAGGTAGTATTTGTTCACACACACTTTGACAAAGCACACACACTTTGCAGACAAAGCGATTTGAACCCGAGTCTTTTAGGATTCTTTATAATTATATTATCATATAATACTTTTCAAAAAATGATTGTATATCAATCGATTAGCTATGTCTCAAAGTCAATGATAATCAAAATAATTATTATGGTTTAAGGAAATCATATGCTAAAAATGTAATACATAGTTGCAGAATTGACAGATATCAAAGTTATAAACTTATTTGAGTGGTTATTGTTGATATTAAGCAAAGACTTGTTATTAAACAATATCATTAATATATAAAAAAATTCTAGGTCAAAATTAAATTTTAATACTAAAACTTCAAAACGAAATAGCATTCAAGGGACAAAAACCTCTTAATATAAAATATTATAACAATGCATAACTTATAAACTAAAGCTTTCAACTTTTGGAGCATCAAAAATATTCCAACTTTATTATTTTTAAAATGTGCATATAATAACTATATCTCAAAATATTTTTTTATAACATAACTATTAGTATTTATTTATATCAAAAGATAGGAGATTAGATTTTAATAACATATCAATAAATCATTGATTATGGCTTGTGATCTTGCCACATCATAACATAACATAATTTACCAGCCACGTTGTCTCACCATTAACAACTAACGACGTTATGTAATAATTGAACCCAAAATTAAATTTAGTGCTAAAATTAAACAGACCGGAAATTTAGTGACTTAAACGGTACAACGTCAATAGTTCAGTAGTTTCTGGTGTAATTTTCCTTTATTTTCATTACACCGTAACTGTCCATATTGTCCCCCTTTTATTTATGTCCAATTTGAAAACTCCGGTATTAATCTATCTAATAGATTTTATGTCGGAGCTCTTAGATTTTTATTGGACATATTAATTAATAATGGGACTCGTTTTAATAAATAACATAATATTTACTTTTAAAGGAACGAAATTTTTTGAAATAATTATAACAACTACTCTTACCGAACTAAATTGGAAGATCGATTGATTATAAAAACATAATATTGTAAGAAAATTTTAACCTCAGTACATATTACAATCTATTCGGTCATAGGGAGTCCCCATACCTAAATAGAAAAAGCCAATCTATAAGAAATTGATCCATAACAAGGATTCAAACCATTACACTCATATCACTTGAATCAATAAGAAATTGTTTAAGCAATAGATAAAGTTCACTCTGAGAATTTACTACAACACAAAATAAAATAGATAAAGAAAGAAGAGGATCCAGTACAACATCTGATGAACACATGAAAACCGTTAAGTTCGAAGATTAATTGATACTACAACTTGTCGATACACATTTTATGTTCCTACCCGAAGATAAATACAAATGTGGTGTAGTCTGTTTAGATTCCAATTACCTCCTTGCAATAACCTGCAGAATGAACACAAATGCACCAAAAATCAGGAACCAAAGTTCGCCATTAAATCAACTTTCTATCATTAACTCATTAAACCAAATAAAACAACGTATTTAGGGATAGACACCAATCAGAACAATATTCGAATATATAGTAAATAAAAATGTGTGAAAGAAAAGATAAAAGGATACCAAACAAATAGATCAATTGGAATATGTCTTAATAACAACATTTGACAATATAAAACGTTGTCAACACTCAACAGAATTATGTATTTATTGTTCACTCTATAAAAAACACTTATTATAACTACTTACTGATGTAAAAGAAACAAAATGGACACATAGTCTAAGGGCATTTCATTCATTAAGGAATGTTTAAATTTTGGTTTGAGTGTGAAAAAGCATGCAGCGCTGGGAACTACATGTTTTTTTTTGCTCAATAAGATGTCGTCTATTAAGATGAAATATACAACCAAACGTCACAACGGTCGCCTCGTTAAAAACCTCCCTAAACCTAATGGAGGAAAAGAGTACGACCCGTATGTGACAAAAGCATCGAAAGCAAACGAACAAACAAACGAAAAACCAATAACCAATCACTAACGTTAACAAGCACAAAATAAAGAAATACGCGCCACCCTTTCCTTAGCCAAAGCATCTTCTAAGCCATTCGCCTCTCGGAATATATGTGAAAAACACACCGAATGTAAATTGGTACAACTACTATCAATCTCACGAAACACCTCCCAATACCGCCACAGTCGTTTATCCACATGTAACACCCAGCTAATGGCAACCATGGAATCCAACTCCACCACCAGAGGATATGTTACCCACGCTGACTGCCGAAAATAAGACAAGGCAAAAGCAATCGCCCGCAACTCAGCCTCGTTAGACTCAATACTACCAAGAGGGCCAGAGAATAACGCCAAAATCCTACCGTGCTCATCTCGTAACACACCCCCGAAACCTGCAGGACCCGGCTTGCCACGCGCGGATCCATCCATAGAAAATTTCAATGTCCCTACCATCGGAGGCTCCCAACTAATACCGTGACGCTCTGGTCGCGAAATCGGGGACTCAGAATAAAAACTCGGACAATCCCACCACAACGCCTCGCCAATGCAAAGGTCTGTCCGTAATGTCCACATCCAATAAAACGAGCGTAACTTAATTAAAAAGCATACCTCCTCAATCGGTAGAGACTTCTTATTGAACACCATCTCGTTTCGTGCTAGCCATACTGACCATAACAATGCTGCCACGCACGACACCCACAAGCAACAACGCACGCCCGAAAGCGAACAATGGAAATCCGGTAGGAAAAACTATGATAGACCCTTCGACAATAGTAAAAAAACTCTCCACCAACTTTGAAACCAATCCCAAATGCGCTGGACCACTGGAAAAGAATACAATAGATGGTCGACATCCTCCTCACACTCCTTACACCAAATGCACAACGTGCTTTGTCCCTCAAACACAATACCCCTACGTCTCAAAAAATCAAACGTGGGCAGCCGACGCAACCACACAAACCACAAGAAAGCTTGTACTTTAGGTGGAACCAGAACTTTCCATATGAAACACGCCCCAAAATCACTCTCCCCTGCTTGATCAATCATCAAAATTTGAGAAATAGCCTTAACCGTAAACATACCTCGCTTATCCGGAGACCAAATCACCTTGTCACGGACTCCTATATGTAAACGAAAATCTCCCACCACGGCCCATAAATCACATAACTGCCCAACCTCAAAAGAGCGAAGAGGATGACGGAAAAAATCAGCCCATCTTGAATGACGAAGACCCCCCTGCACTGAGTAATCCACAACCAACACAAGTCTATTGCAAACACATGAAAATAATCGTGGAAATATGTCCTTTAACGACTTTTCCACGCACCAAGTATCAAACCAGAAAAAGACTCGTCTCCCATCCCCCACTTGCCACAACAACTTCTCATGAAAATTCCGTTGGACATCGGCCGAACAAGCTGTCTGCACTATCTCCTTCCATACCACCGACATCGCATGTTGGCGGGATGAATTAAAACGCCACCATTGGGCATCCTCTCCATACTTAGCCACTATAATTGCTCTCCATAATGACGACGCACCAGTGGCATACCGCCACAACCATTTAGCTAACATAGCAGTGTTACGCACTTGTAAATCCGCCACCCCCAAACCACCCAAATGTCATGGCCTACACACCATCTTCCAACTCACTATACTCATCTTTCTATGCAAATTTACGCCACCCCAAAGAAAAGCACGTCGTAGCTTGTCGATCGCTGCAATAACACCTTTAGGAATACGAAATACACCCATATAATAGATCGGTAGTGAAGAAAGAACTGCATTTACCAAAGTAACCCGTGCCGCAAACGACATCGAGTTACGCTTCCAACTTGCTAGCTTCTGACGAACATTAGCAATAACCGGTTCCCAAACAGCCATACTACGAGGATTAGATCTTAATAGCATCCCCAAATAAATGAACTGAAACGAACCACGTCGACACCCCAAGGCCTTAGCACACAACTCAACAAACTTCTCTTCAACACCAATAGCAAATAATGACGATTTACTAAAATTTATTTGCAAACCTGAACAAACCTGGAAACAGTTGAGCAAACGTCGAATGGAATCAACACATCCAGGAGAAGCTTCGAAGAACAATATCGTATCGTCCGCAAATTGCAAATGTGAAATTGACACCCCCGGTGCGACACATACTCTCTGAATCAAACCTGCCGTCTCAGCCTTAACTAACAAGCTATGTAACGCCTCTACCTCAATAACAAATAGTAATGGCGACAGTGGACAGCCCTGACGTAATCCACGCCCCAACGAGAACTCTTTCGTAGCACTTCCATTTAACAGTATAGACATTCGGACCATAGTCACACATTCCATAACCCACTGACGCCATACCTCACTAAAACCCATACTATCGAGCATATGATCCAGGAAATCCCACCTCGCGCAATCATAAGCTTTAGCGAAATCTAACTTAACCACCAAACCACCCTTCGGACTCTTTCGCAATGAGTGAATAACCTCATTGCGAGTAAGATGCCATCTACAATTTTTCGGCCACGAATAAACGCCGATTGATGCTCACTGATCAGCGAACCCAACACCCTCTGCAAACGTTTAGCAAGCAACTTCGCAAGGATCTTATAAACAGAATTTACAAGGCTTATCGGTCGGTAATCACTAAGAGCCTTAGGTGAATCGATCTTCGGAATCAGGACTAAAAACGTACAATTCACACCCGATGGTAATTTGCCCAATGCGTGGAATTCGCCTAAGAACCTTAGCACATCTTCGTTAACTATATTCCAACATGTTTTAAAGAATGCCATATTATACCCATCCGGTCCTGGCGCTTTCGATCCATCACAACCACGTTACACCTCCCATACCTCCTCACAATTAAATGGCGCCACCAAAGCTTCATTTGTTACTCTATCAACCCTGCCGAAATCTCCCACAACAGTCCAAGCACATAACCGATTGAATGCCTCAAAATGCATAGAAAAAACCACCACAATGTGTTTCCGAAGCCGATGTACATCTGTTTCCCACCGGCCATTTATCAACAGTCCCGTAATTAAATTCCGCACTGCTCTAAGTTTTGCCGCGTGGTGGAAAAACGCTGTGTTGCGATCCCATAAACGTAACCAGTTCGCCCTCGATTTTTGTCTCCAAAGGGATTCCTTATGCCTGATTGCCTGCCATAACCGTTGCATCCACTCCCTTTTCCACTCTATCAATTCAATTTCCGATTCATGTTAATCTCCTTCCAAACCCGCACCATCTACACCCTCCAGCTTTGCTTGAATCGACTGAATTTCAAGCTCAATATCGCCAAACACCGTACGGTTCCAGCTACGCAGAAAACTCTTCATGGTTCTGAGCTTAACCATAATATTATCAATTCCAACCCCCTGTTCCGACAGCCAACACCATTCCTCAGACAGTTCAAGAACATGTTTTTTATCCTCCAACCAACAATTAATAAAATGGAATGGCCGAGGCCCCCAATCTTGTTCATCGCATAGCAATAATAAAGGTGTGTGATCCGACACCCCCCTCGGCAATGAGTGCTGGCCAATATTGTTAAACGCATCCACCCATGTAGACGATATCGAGAATCTATCAATACGACTATGCCTGAAACCCGTCCCAAACCACGTGTATTGCTTCCCTATCAACGAAAAATCTACAAGTCCAGCATTATCTATAAAATCAGAAAATTCTTCCATACCTGTCGCCACCGAACTACACCCTGCACGTTCCGATAACCAGCATATCGAATTAAAATCCCCTGCGATACACTATGGTCCTGTGATATCCATAATAAGCTCCCTAACCGTTGCCACAGCTTTCTTTGTTCCTCCACATCACATGGTGCATATACATTCAACATGCAGCATTGTAATTCTTTTGCACACCACCTCCCTCTAATGAAGATAAAATTTTGATCCACCTCTATTGAAACGACGCTGAAGCGTGATCCTTCCCATATCGTAATCAAACCCCCTGAAGCACCTATCGAAGGTGAGAAAATAAATTCAAAGCTATCCGATGCCCACAAACTCGTAACCACTAATGATGACACATCCTCCAGCTTTGATTCCTGCAACATCACCATATCCGCCCGTTGTTTCTTAACTACATCGCCCATCGCCCTACGTTTCAAGCTCGATCCCAACCCTCTGACATTCCATGAGACTACGCGCATCCCTACTGATATCGCCTTTCCCGGAAAAAACTTGTTGAAGATCCTTTATAATGTCTGCTTCACACCCCACTGACATGTTGGTTAATAGCTATAGATAATAAAGGCAATGGGGGAGAATCTCTTATGTTGATGTTTAATGAGATTGTGTATGTTGGACAAGTTTGGTTTATGATTTTGAACTATGTGGTTTAACGCTTGCAACGTTTGAATCTTCTTATTCTTAAGTCGTTATGCTATGCTTCTTGTTTTAAAAGCATGATTGAGTGTTGGATGTGTTGAATGAGTTGGTGCACCTAGGGGGGTTTTGTATCTAGATTTTGATGCAAATTGGTAGGTATGATGCTTGGCATGTTGTTGATTTATTGTGGAACGGTTTGGAGCATGTTTGATGGGATTTAAAGGTGTTAAAACAGGCATATCTGCTCGAAACAGGCCCTTGATTTGGCCTGGGTGTTCCTGAACGGCCTAGACCCGTTTCTGAACACTTTGGCTACTGCCAAGGGGTGTTCCTGAACGGCCTAGACCCGTTTCGGAACACTTGACCGTTGGGCATAAAATTTGAATGGTTTTGAGGTTTGCAAGCTTTACGTTTTAGTCCCGATTCTTGTATGTGCAATTGCTTGAGTTTGAGATGTCCGTTTGAGATGAAATTTGGCAAAAAGGCATGAAACATGACTAATTTCATAATTGTAACTTAAAAATTTGTAAAGTCCTCTTAATTTTCAGAATTTACAAATTGGTCCCTAAATTCGTATTTTGTGCAATTGGGTCCCTTATTGTTTTCCGATTGCTGTGATTTTTGAGTATGCTTATCTCAAGAGTATGCCTAGGTTTGGTGTGCATCTAGACAAGTCTAAAAAGAAAAAAAAAGGTCGTTAATCAAGGTTGACTTTCGAGTTGACTTTGGTTTTCCCCGTGTAATCTTCGTAGTTCGGGTCAACCGTCTAAACCGGGCTACGGGGGTTACATTTGGTGGTATCAGAGCTGAGTTGCGAATGCTTGGGGAAGTGGTAAATTGTTGTAATAAATGTTTAATGTTTATTCTGATGTGTGGTTGAAAGTCGGTTGAAATGTGTGTCTGTGAACGAGTTGTTGATGTTTTTAGCATGCTTTTTGATTGAGAATCTTCATTGAGCTGATGTGAATTTGTGCTGATGATATGCTGGTGATGTGAGCTGATTTTATGAATGATGAAAGTGTAATGGGTATGATATGTTGATGTTATGCTGATGCGAGTGAATGTTGTTTGATGAGAGCATGATCGAAGTATGTTGATTGATATGCTCGATGTTGTGATATCCATGTGTTTTTATTGACTGTTATGTCATGTAAAAGGGGGGAATTCGGGATACCCATTGCCTTATTATTATAGCTATTGTGTTATTTTGGAGTTGGAGTTTTGAATCCTTGCTTAAAGCTGGTCTGATCGATTTGTTTGTTTTGTTATGTTTGTTTGCTGTTAATAGCATGGTGAAATCGATGAGAGAATGACAGTTAGGTGAGATGGTTGCTGCTTTAGAGCAGGTTGTAAAGGCGTGGAATTCACCTTTTAGTGGGGGTGTTTCGTCTCAGTCTTCTCTGCCTGGAGTGGAGGTAGTGAGACAGGAGGAAGAAGCTGGTTTTGTGATGAAGGGTTCAACACCTATTGTTCAAGAGGTGTTGGGAACATCTCAGGCTGTGGCGAAAGTGAGGCCTGTAGACGTGTCAGTTGTGGGACACGCGGGTTTGTCGAAACAACGTTTACATGATTTGGGAGCTGTGAAGTATCATGGTTCGACGCCTGAAACGTTCGAGGCCTGGTTGGCCAGTGTAATTCTGATTTTGGATCAGGAGGGTTGTGACTATGCCTGTAAGCTGGGAAGTGTTGTCTCATTGATGTTGGAGGACGCTTGTGCCTGGTGGACATCTGTGGCGGTGGCATCGCACATCCACGATATAGATTGGGACTTCTTTGTGTCTGCCTTTTATGAGAGGTACCTTGGAGAGAAATTCCCAAGGGTTAAGCAACGTGAGGGTGTGGTTTCAGTTTATGAAGGTGAGAAAAGTTTAAGCGAGAGAGTTGTGGGTACTGACCTCGGGAGCGGTCAGCGTAAGAGGCGACGTGATAGAAGGTTTTGCTTGAATCGAAGCTTGGATGGTAGTGTAAATTTGGGGTAAGTGCTACATGATCAAAGAGGGGTAGCTCGGTTGCCGATGTGTGACCAATGTGGAAAGTGTCATGTTGGAGGTTGTTGGGGCGCAGGAGTTTGTTGGAACTGTGGTTCTAAAGAGCATGTGAAGCGGAATTGTCCTCAAGTGGTGAGATCAACTCCAGTGGTAGCAAAAGGGTCTCTGAAGGGTCGTGGGTACGGCCGAGACAAAGTTCGAGGGTGGCAGGAAGGGCAGAAAGGTGTGAGGAGCTTGGGGAATGAGTCTTGTTTGAATTGTGGGTCTGTTGGACATTTGAGACGAAATTGTTTGAAGTTGGCTCGGGGTAGTCAGGGTTCTTTACCGCAGGGAGATGGTGATGACCTTAATGTGTTAGCTGATGCTGCAGCGGTACGGCTGGAGGATGATGGTTCTGCGAGAAAGAGGGTTTGTCTGTTGAAGCTCCGGGGCAGTGAGGTGTTTACAGGTAACCTTGTTAAGTAACCTTTGCTCTTGTATCTTAGTTTGGTTTCAGTTGGTATTTCCTTGCGTAGTGGGTATGGTCTCGTTGCTAGCATGTTTGGGGTAGTAGTTGGTGTTGTTTTGAAAACAACTTTAGTGTAAAGAGGGCATTAGTGAGTATCTTGTGGATACTGGGTTGATAGAATGATGGAGTTGGTCAAGTTGGAAGTGAGATAGGAGGTTGTTTTTAGGCGGACTCTGAGGATGTTATTGGTGGGTGTGAACCGACATACATGCACAGTTAAAATCATTTGTTATATGCTATATTATATATGTACTGGTCCATACATACATGTGACATGACATTAGAGGTTTTGCATGCATGTACATCAGGCATTGATAGGGAATATTGGTGACAATGCATACGAACGTTCACACTCGCTGATAGTTAATCGGGTCCGTTAGTGTTGTGATAGGGTTAGATTGGATGGGGGTTTTAAAAGTTGTGTTGGTGCTAGGAGAATGTTAGAAGTAATGGAGGGTATTAAGCCACTTGTCAGTAATAGTGAGTGCGATATAGCATGCTGGTAGAAGGAAAGTGTTTGGCGCTTAATGAGTTTAGCGGTATGGTGGTGAGGAGATTACCGGTTGAAGTTAGAATCGGTTAGAGTGGTAGTGAATAGCTAGTAGAAGTGGTAGTTTCTTGGTGTTAAGTGATGTAGTAAGTTAGTGGATGTGTTCCAGAGTGTTGAGGTAACTTGGCATTGATGTAGTAGTAGAAGGGTTGTTTATGTAGGTGATGGTTCATAGCAACCTTCGAAGAGTTGAGAAGAGGTTGTGTTGTGGGTTGTAGAAAATGTTTGGCCTGGGGTGAATAGAAGTTTCGTAATCTTGATATGTATGTATAGGTTGGGCGATGTTCTAGTAAGGCAAGTGTTGTAGTCAAAACTTGAAGTGGAAAGGAAATGTAAGATCAAAGGCCATTGTTGGTTGGACGGGTTCTTGTGACAAGTGGTTGGCTAGTTGTGTATGAGTAAATTCCGTCTGAAGAAAGCTGGTGGTGTATGGAACGGCTGGCGGAGTCAAGGTTGGGGTTTTGTGATGTGATTTTCGGATGTTAGGTGAGTAGTCATGGTGAATCGTTATGGTAATGATAGCGGCGGATGTGAAGGAATGTCAGCAATACGTTGAGAAGTTTGGGTAAGCAGTTGATGCTTAAGAATTTTTGCTTGTTGTGGTAGTCTTTGAAAGAGGTTGAGTAGTTTTGCAAGGAGTTTTAGAAGCAGTGAAGGTTGTGGGTCACATGGTGGCTGAACTGGATTGTTTGGTGTCACTGTGTGAACAAGTTTTGGGAGTTATGAGTTAAGGTGGTGTATGCTGTAAAAGTGGGAGGTTCTTCAGGTTGTTGTTGGGGCTATGTGCAGTCCGGAAGTGTGAAAGGTTAAGATGTGGTTAACATTTGAGTGTTCTGGAATTCGTGAACAGTATGTGGTGGTGTTGAGTTTGGGTGGAGTTTTGTGAGGAGAGTGTTCAGTGGTGGTTAAGTCTCCTGTGTTGCCTTTTGTGTTGCTTTGAGAAGTTTGGTTGTGCTCTTTTCGCCGGTTGAAATTTCGAGGACGAAATTTCCTAAGACGGGGAGAGTTGTAACACCCCAATTTTGGGCTTAGAAGTTTTGTTTTTGAACTGGACCGGTCAGATTTTCGGTTCGAATATAAAAGGTGGTTTTAAGGAAAGCCTAGTTCGGGATGCATTAAAAATATGGAAAAATATCTAAAAATCCTCTTTTATTATATATAAGAAAGTGGTGAAATCAATTTTGTGAAATGAGGTTTGGAAATAAGACATTTCGAGTTAGTGACTAAAATGTAATTTTTGAAAAGTTGGTGACTGTTTTAAAAGGATTGAAACTTTGAATCTTTAAGGAGCTAATTTACCCAAGAAGATTTTTCTCCAGATTTTTCTTAATATTAAAGATTTAATTAATGATTTTAAATAAAAGGAAAAAAGGGGAAATGGATATTTTTGACTTCATAACTAACTTTTGTCAAAACTTTCCCATTTCTTTTTCTCTCAGCCAAACACATTTCCCCAGCCATTTTCCCTCTGATTTTAACATCTAAAGATGAGATTTCAATCTCCAATTGGTTTCTAATCATTCCTACACCAAATCATTACCATTTGCTTATTGAATTTTCAAGAATTTTGGCTCTAAACAAGGAGAAACTCACATTTAGAGGTATGAACGTCCTTCTCCTCTAAATACTCAGTTCTTTACTGAAATTCCCAAGTTCTCAATCCTTGATTTGAGTTTTAATAAAGGTTTTTATGTTGTGTTCTTGATTTTGGCTTAAAATGCAAGATTTGGATTTAATTTTGATTAAATTCGTACTAAGTGATTGGGCTGTGATTTGAGATGTCTTTTTGATGTTTATTGAATGTATAAATGATGTGAAATTGAGGTTTAATCAATGCAATCCCGGATAGGTTGATTTTCCTAAGTTTTTACTTGTGAAAATGGTGGTTTTTGGGGTGATCTTGGTGTTTTGTTAATGCTGGAGGTATAAGGACGTGTTTGGGATCATTTTGGATGTTAATTGATGTTTAAAAATGGTTAGAAGTGATGGATCTTGGCTGGGTTAAGTTTTGGAAGTGTTTGGAGGTGATTTCGGTTGTGTTTGGTAGCCGAAATGTTGGATTTGCAAAGAGCAGCGAGTTTAGGTGTGTTGCTGGTGTTTTTAATGCATTATGATGCATTAATCCTCTGTTGTTATGTGCTTGAAACAGGGGAGAATGATCCGTGAGCAATAGAGGTGGCGTTGAAAGTTTCAGATGCTTGGAAGGCTTGTTGGCTAGCCTTGTTTTGTGTATCGGTGAGTGAAGTTGGGTTTTCAGCTTTAAAACCAAGGTTTGAAGGTTTTGAGAGCTTAGTTTAAGTCTAAACAACTTAGCTAAGCTCAAGAGTAAGTAATGGAGTTTCTCTCTTGGTTTGTGTTATGAATTGGTTTTTAAAGCACTTGGGATTGTTGGATGCAATGCATGTGAATTGCATGTTTTAAATTCTGTTTTGAAAGCATATTTTAGCATGGTTTAATGCTGGTTTTGAAAGCCATGTGTGAAGGATGCTCAAGGTAAGAGATCCTTGGTTTTGTACATTGGAATTGTGGAATTGATGCATAGTGTTGCATGTTGTTTAATGGCTTTGTGTAATGCTTCAAAAACAGTGGATTGATGATGGTAATTGGTGGTTTTGGCATTTTGGTTATTCTTGTAAAACAATGGATTAATGTGGTAAAATGGTTATATTGGCAAGTGATGTAAGTGGTTCTTGGTTACTTTAATCGGATATAGTTAGCCGGCTATAGGATTGGGTGCACCGTGAATTGAGTCGCCTTGGATGTCGAGGGGGTTGTGATTGTACCGTAAAATCCATCCAAGAATCCTAGCGATTGAGGAAATTGGTGTCACCGCGATGGAGGTTGGCTCTCGTGAGTGGGCTTGGTTTAGTGCCACTACGATGGAGGTTGGCTCTCGTGGGTGGGCTTGGTTTAGTGCCACCACGATGGAGGATGGCTCTCGTGGGTGAACCTTGTTAAAGTCACCATGATGGAGGTTGGCTCTCATGTGTGAGCTTGATTAAGGTGATTACAATGGTTGTGGTAGCTTCCATGTGTAAGCCTTGTGATGTGTCCCGGCTCTCGCTAGTGTATTATACAACTTCCGATGAGTGATGTTGATGGGTTGTGATTGTACCGTTAAACTCCATCACGGGTGTTGAGGGGTTGTGATTGTACCGGTAAACTCCACCTTGTGTTGTTCGGAAGTGTGTATGAAGCGTGTGGGACAACGCTTGTAATCCGCGTATCCGATTGTGTCTTGTGTTATGATGGTTTGTGAATTATCACTTGGAAGCCAATGTAATGTTCTTGAATGTAATGAAGCATGAGATGCTTGAAATGATGCACGGTTGCATGAGAAGTGTGTAATGTTCTATGAATGCATGTTTTACTTGTTAGCTTGAACAAGTGTTTATCTTCTATTGAGAATGTTGCATTGTGTACATGGAATCTCTTTGGTGCATTGAAGTCTTGTGAAGGCTTGTTTTAAAAAGGGCATGTAATGCAAATGTTGATTTTGTGGTTCATGTATTGCATTTGCTTAATGCATGAGATAGAATTGAGGGGGTAAGTGGTTTTTAAAGGTTTCTTGCTTTGAAATGATTTTCAAGTATAAGAAAAGTATAATTTGAAGTGGAAGTGTTTTCCAAGGATCTTGTATTTAACTTTGCTTATGATGTTCATGCATGGAATGGTTAAATTAATGGTTTTGCAAGGTTGTGCTTTGAAGTGAATTACTTAGCTTTTCTAAGCTAAGGGTTGGTTTTTCATGCTTGAGCAATGCATGATTTAAAGCATGTTGTTAAAAGGGGTTTTCAAACATTGCTTTGGTTTATCGAATTGTGTTTACTTTTAAAAGAGGTTTTATGACTCGCTGCATTGATGGTGTTTTGGTTTTGAGCATTCCTCACTAAGCATTATGTGCTTACACTCCTTTTTGTCCATCAATGCAGATATTTGAAGTTGGGACAGCGAGAAGCAAGGGATTCAAGGAGAGCTCCACTTGAGATGTATGTCTCGGTTAATAGCTATAGATAATAAAGGCAATGGGGGGAGAATCTCTTATGTTGATGTTTAATGAGATTGTGTATGTTGGACAAGTTTGGTTTATGATTTTGAACTATGTGGTTTAACGCTTGCAACGTTTGAATCTTCTTATTCTTAAGTCGTTATGCTATGCTTCTTGTTTTAAAAGCATGATTGAGTGTTGGATGTGTTGAATGAGTTGGTGCACCTAGGGGTGGTTTTGTATCTAGATTTTGATGCAAATTGGTAGGTATGATGCTTGGCATGTTGTTGATTTATTGTGGAACGGTTTGGAGCATGTTTGATGGGGTTTAAAGGTGTTAAAACAGGCCTATCTGTTGTTTCTGGGCAGGGTGTTTCGAAACACCCTTGCATGTTTCGAAACAGGCCCTTGATTTGGCCTGGGTGTTCCTGAACGGCCTAGACCCGTTTCTGAACACTTTGGCTACTGCCAAGGGGTGTTCCTGAACGGCCTAGACCCGTTTCGGAACACTTGACCGTTGGGCATAAAATTTGAATGGTTTTGAGGTTTGCAAGCTTTACGTTTTAGTCCCGATTCTTGTATGTGCAATTGCTTGAGTTTGAGATGTCCGTTTGAGATGAAATTTGGCAGAGAGGCATGAAACATGACTAATTTAATAATGGTAACTTAAAAATTGGTAAAGTCCTCTTAATTTTCAGAATTTACAAATTGGTCCCTAAATTCGTATTTTGTGCAATTGGGTCCCTTATTATTTTCCGATTGATGTGATTTTTGAGTATGCTTATCTCAAGAGTATGCCTAGGTTTGGTGTGCATCTAGACAAGTCTAAAAAGAAAAAAAAGGGTCGTTAATCAAGGTTGACTTTCGAGTTGACTTTGGTTTTCCCCGTGTAATCTTCGTAGTTCGGGTCAACCGTCTAGACCGGGCTACGGGGATTACATCAAGCATATTGAACAAAGCCAATTTTTTCTTCATTTGGTGCATGCTAAAGGGTAGAAAAGTTAACCTCGGCTATTGGTTCACACAACAACTTGCCACCGTAGAAAATCAAAAGACTAAACCCTTGATCCTAGGCTCTTATATGTGTCATTTAGCTTTCAAGGATGACTCACTTGCTGCAAATACTAACTTGCAGGTAGTGCGAAAAATGGAACCAATCAAAATCAATTGCTTAAAAACCATGAAGATGCTCGATAAGGATGAAAAGGGGAATCTTGTCATGAAGTCACCGTATGGAACCACGGAGGAAGCCTCATCTTCGCAACCAATGACCATTAAGCAGCGACTAGATAGCTTGGAATATCAAATACTAACAGTAAAGGCGCACCAAAGGGCATTCTTCGAGCAAGCAGAGTTTGACCCACTACACCCCTGCACCCCTAACCCGACGCATGTTGCAAGAGGGAGCACTCTTCTCCCTTAACATTTTATTTGCTTTCTTTTTTCTGTATGTAGGTTAGGGAACATTGAGGACAATGTTAGGTTTAAGTGTCAGGGGAGGTTTAACTTTGAATATTACTTTCACATGAAATTTTTTCTTGAACTTAACATGGTGAGATTTTTAAGAAAATTGGATCCCTAGGTAAAGATGATATTGATATGGGAAGTAAAATAGGATTGATTAGATCTTATTAGACTTGCAAATCGTTTCTCATATTAATTGACTCGATAGTCAGATGGATAAAAATTGTACACAACAAACCACTTTGTAAGACTTGAACCTTAACAAGCATATATCTTGTGCTTTATATTTTTCTTCATTGAGTGATTGTCAAGTATGATTAGAGTTCTTCTAGAACTTGCAATGTTATACATGTTGAGACCACATTTGTTGATTTCACCAACTTGCACCCAAAATTGGAGAACTACACACTTTCCTTACTTAAAAAATAGAAAAATCAAGCAAAAGAAAAAGAAAAAGAGAAAATCATGAAAAAAAGAAAAAAATCAAAAAGAAATTGTTTTGTTTATAAGGAAAAAACAAAAGAAAAGAAAAGACAAAAAATGTGAAAAGGATTGAATCCTTGTTTCTCCCAAAATTAAATTTGTACAAAAATATTGATACAAAATAGAAAAAAAAGTGTGAAGTTCTTCGATTCAAAAAGCCTAAAAATCTTTCTCAACATACCATGTCCTACGCCATATTACAACCAAATTCAAAGACCTTTTGACCTTGTAATTCGACCCAACTAGTGGTGGAGATGTGATATATTTGCAAGCCTATGGTAAGTATCTTTTCATGCTTTGACTTGAGTGTTGTTGTCCCTTAAAAATTTTGAGCGATATTGAGTGAATCTTTTGTAAGGGTGTTTGATTTTATTCCATCTTTGACTTTATGAGACTTAATTGGGATATTATTTGCTTGTGCTAATTTGCAATCATGATTTATTAGTTCCCTTATCCTCTCTTCATTACCAAAGGGGCCCTAGACCTTGAATTGTGTGTATCATCGTTACGAGAGTTTAGAATGGATATGTTTTTACCTATTATTATCTTCGTCGCTCTATAGCGAGTTATGCCATTATATACTATCTACTGGATAATATATTTTCTCAACATGTTTTCTACTCGAGTTACATATTGAGACATGTCTGGGTTTTCATGAAAGTTTGCATATATGTGTTATATATGCTTTGACTTGAGTGTTGTTGTCCCTTAAAATTTTTTAGCGATATTGAGTGAATCTTTTGTAAGGGTGTTTGATTTTATTCCATCTTTGACTTTATGAGACTTAATTGGGATATTATTTGCTTGTGCTAATTTGCAATCATGATTTATTAGTTCCCTTATCCTCTCTTCATTACCAAAGGGGCCCTAGACCTTGAATTGTGTGTATCATCGTTACGAGACTTTAGAATGGATATGTTTTTACCTATTATTATCTTGGTCGCTCTATAGCGAGTTATGCCATTATATACTATCTACTGGATAATATATTTTCTCAACATGTTTTCTACTCGAGTTACATATTGAGACATGTCTGGGTTTTCATGAAAGTTTGCATATATGTGTTATATATGTTATGACGGTCCTCTGTAACTTAGGTGTAACGCATAGGCAGGTACAAGGGGTTACAGTGTAGGTGGTTTGACATGTTCCCGTCCTTTTCCTATATGTTCTTGCTGTAATAAACAACATAATGGTGAGTGTCGAAAGAAGTTGAGAGCATGTTTCTTATGTGGTTCTTTAGAGCATTTTCGAAGTGATTGTCCCCTCGCCCATGGTGCTAACCAGGCTCCTACACAATCTCAAAGATCAGTACAAGCACCACCTAGATGTAGTGGCTAGAATAGGCATGTTACTACTAGTAATGCTAGTAGAGGTAAACCTGCACAAAGTAATAGATCAAATGCTAGACGACCATGATTGCTTTATGCACCTACAGCTCATGAGAGTTATGATGATGGGCCAGAGGACATAGCATGTACATTTTGATGTTTTTAGTTTTTACTTTTATGTTGAAGGATGAGGAATTCAGAACGAACAATTTTAAGTTGTGTTAGTTAATTTTTAGGGATCCATCGCTAAGTCTAAAATTTTGAGGTCGAAATTTCTTTTAAGGTGGGAGAGTTGTAACACCCCAAAAATTTCCCAATTTTAAAACCCTAGATTTTGAGAATATAGGTTAAAAACCCTAAATTAATTTTGGAAATTTGAATTTGGGAATCTAATTTTTTCTAAAGGGTTAAATTGAGTTAATTCAAAAGTTTATGGCTTAATTTAGAATTTTTGGGGCCATTTTGTAAATCGGGTAAAGTTGGATGGCCTATTGTGCGATTTACCCTTGAGTACGGTATTGAAACACCTTTATATGCCCTAAAACACTTTTTTGAGATTTCATTCAAGATTGGCAGTTGCACCTACACATTCTCCTGTCCATCACTCGCCATGTATAATCATCCTTTTTTTTATGCTTTTTATTTCGATCGAACTTTGGCGAGTCTCTGGCACCGCACAATTATAATCGTTATTTTTTCCCTTCGTGGGTAAACCCCATCATCTAGTTTTACTAATAGTAAAATATTTTGTACTTAATAATTTTTGAGGGATTTGGATATGAGATTTGATTTAGTTTATATATGTGTTTTAGACGATATCGATTTTAAGGAAGACGAATTACCATCTACTTCGCATGTTCGGTCTGACCGTGCATGTACCACGAGGACTACACGTGAGTATTCTTCTTGATTATGATTAGTGATTGTGATGTTTAGTTTAGTGGCATAGTTATAGATTTTTTATGTAGATTTTTATATCGTAGGTTCCGATTCAGCTAGGACCAGTGCTAGACCTGAACGTGAGAGGCGTTCTTCTCGACATTAAAGTTATTGTTGTTGGAGGTGTGTTTCTTGCTTTGCTACATATGTTTTACACCTTATGTGATTATTTATATGCATTATGGCTTGTATGGTTGACATCTCATGCATACGATTTCAGAATTTGTTTTAATTACGACTTAAGATATACATGATTTATGAAACATCGAATTTATAGAACCATAACTTATGGATTTATGGAATATGATTTATGAAGTATGTTTATGGAATGTCAGATTTATGGAACTTTGTTTACAAAATTTGAGTTTTAAACATTGTTTATGTATGAGCATGGGTTGGGATTTGTACGGGGAAGTTCAGTGGTTTCACCTTTCAGGCTGAATTACACTTCGGATGGCGGACGTAGCGAGGAGGTTATGGGAACCTTGGTCATATTTGGCGGACGTAGTTGGGTGCATTGCATTACGCTTGTGATATTATACCATTGGTTTTATGTTTTAAGGAATTTTAAGAAATTATTACTGTATTTTACTACTATGATTTTCTTGCACTTTAGAGACACACTAAGCTCTTTAGCTTACTCCTCTATAGTTTCCTCTTACAGATATCTTTGGACTTTATGCGACGTGGTACTTGGAGGATCTCACCTTCTATCCGGTTATTTTATTATTCAGTACGAAACTATTTTTTGTTATTCATATTATTATTTATTATTTTGAGACTATTTATGTTTTGCGATTGTTTTTAGCATTCATTTATGGTGGTTTTTATTCAGAGATAGTTATTAAATATTTGAATTTTAATTATGACATTTGTGTTTTATTTATTTCAAGTGTTTTAATAAATTATTGTTATATATTATTTTAATTTAAATTAAAGTATAATTTTCAAATTAGTTTTTCTTGAGGGTTAAGTTTTCCAACGTGCCTTCCTAAATTCAGTCTACTTCTTCTGGGCCGGGTTTAGGGGTTAGAGTTCCATCCTTAGACACATATTTTGTAGGCCATGTAACATTATTGTCTATAAACTTCAAAAGCCTATGTGTTTTAATAATGTGTAACACCTGTTGAAGCCATAAAAGGTAATTACTACCTGTCAAAGTGACATTTCTCTTTTTTGTGGAGAAAATCATATTCGCAGATGAATGAACTGAGTTATTAGCATTGTTAACGCCAGTCTTTGAATCAGGCACTTCTCGTGACACATCACTAATATTTTCAACCACACTAAGATGAGAAATAAACACTCAATTGAACACAATCCCAACCCAATCAAAGGCAACACATAACTTATTTGCAAAATCACAAGAGGCGCATCCGGTTCTTCCAAAATGGATAGTTATCATCGTTGAAGAATGGCGGTTTTGTGGTTGATTGAGACTCATACATGCTTGACCCGGAGGTAGATGTCATGTCTAGATTTTTGGATGATCACACTCTTCATAGGAACTCCTCTTGTGGTTGTTAATCCTTCAAAGAGGTATGCTCTGATACCAATTGTTGAGTGGATCAATGGATTGATCAAAGCCAAAAGAGGGTGAATTGGGCTTTTAAAAATTTGTTGGAGTAAAATGATAGCTAAAAATGAAGAACAAATGATTTTAGAGTGGTTCAAGTTCCAAATGAACTCTACATCCACTACCTTAGCTACCACTAAGGATTTGCAACAATTCACTAATTTATTCTTCCCCTTTTCAAGGCTTAGGAGGTAACCTTTACACAACCGGTCAAATTTTCTACCCAAAATTTGACCAAACCCTCACAAGTGAAAAAAGAAGAATTTAGGCAAGAAAGATATCTCTCAAATACAAGATTTCTCTTTTAAGTACAAACACTCAACCCAAATTTCATGATAAGATAGGAATTGAACACTACACAGTTTAGAGTTTACAAGAAATTGGAAAATAAGCACAATGAGCTTGGATTTTTGCTTGGATGTTTATCTTTGATGCAATAGTTGTTGTTGGTCTTCAATTAGCTTCAATTTATACATTCTCTATCAATTCTAGCCGTTTGGGTGGTTAGGGTATTGATTATAGACGTTGGGACCCTCTCTTTCCACCATAAATGCACTTCTGCAGCTCTCCGTATCGGTACACGAAGACCCGTATCGATACCTATCTCAAAACAGAAAGAGCCGTTGCACAATAATAAAGAGGGCGTATCGATACGCGTGTAAGCGTATCGGTACGGGACAGGGACCGTTTCGATACGAATAAGACTGTATCGATACCTTTTTCTCAACTTAGCTCACTGGAAGTTTCTGTTTCGATACGAGGAACACCGTATCGATACGGGGCAACTTCCACGTTAAATGTTAGTTACCTAACCAGCTAACACCAACGATCAAAAGATTTAAAAGCTTTCGAATTTAAAAATTCATTAAATCCGTATCGATATGGGTGGAACCGTATCAATACGCCATTCAAACTCCTTCAATTTTTACAGAGGGGCATATCGGTATAGATTCAATCTGCTTCGATACAATGAGGGGCATATCGAAACACGTCTTTCCAGTAGCCAACTTAGTAAAAATGGTATCGATGCGGCTGGAAGCGTATCGATACGCCTGGACGTTTTTCAACACTTTGGTTTTGGAACACTTAGAAAATATTTAGAGTTCTGAGTTTTTCAAATTAGATTTAAGTGTTGGTGATTTATAAATCATTTGAGGGACATAGAAATCTATTTGAATTTTTCAATTTCATCATTAATATACTTAGTTATATGAAAATCAAACATAGGTTTTACAATCTCCCCCTTTTTGATATAACAAAACCAAAACTTGAAATTTTTTGACACTTTGAGAAAACTTTGCAAAATAACTCCCCCTTAATATTAGCTAGGTAAACTTTAAGTTGAAAATCAAAATATTTTAAGTGTGAGCTTGTTCCCTCTCCCCATTTTTGTTAGATCAAAAATAATTGAGATATAATATAAAGTGCATAAATAGGCAAAAGGTATATATAATAACCAAGCAACATAATATTGATAAACATTAAGTTCAAAATAATAATATCAACTTAAAATCCAAATAACAGAAAATCAAAGCATAGGTTTTAGAATAATGCAAACTTAATCGTAAAAACATAAATCAAAAGTGCATAAATATCCTAAATGACATAAATGATATGCAAAGATGAACTATTATGCATCTTCATCGCCATCTTCATCATCCTCCTCAATTGCATCATCATTCCTCCTAGTTTGACGCCACTCGTCATGGAAAGCAGTAAGGGATATGTTCATTGAGTTATGACCGCCTTCAAGGGAAGTAAGGCGTGTCTCCACATTCTTCATTCGATCTTCAAGGCTTGTAAACCTTGTGTCAATAGCGGTAAATCCTGAATTCATCGCTTGATCTATGGAGGCAATTCCCGTGCGCAAACCAGTGAATTGCTTATTAAAAAAAGTCACGAGGGATTCCACAGAAGGTGGAGGAGGAGCTTGAGGAACTTGATCGACTTGAGGATTAGCAAATTGTTCTGCGGCCTCACTAGGGAGCTCGGATAGACGAAGCCAACTACCATTGAAGTAATGAAACTTACTACTTGCAAGAGATCTTTCATCGATAGGATCGGTGAGGGGAGTTGGGTAGTCATGTGAGCAATCTATCTCCTTTTGTAGGAAGAAATAACTCAAAGTCGTACCATAGGTGAAGGAAGTGACGAGTGTAGTGTGGCGATGTTCCACGAGATAGACAATCTCTGCAAACAAATTTGAGCAAGGTTTGGACGTTTTCTCTCACGGAAGCATCGAATCTAAAAATCATCAACTTGGCGGATAGTGGAATACTTCCCTCCCGAGGGCCTAAACCACCAAGAAACCATCAAATTTAGGATTCGGTCTTGAGCATTAAGGGCGGTGACGGAACCACTTAGGACATGGCCAAGAGCATTCTCATCATCATAGCCTTCATCCTCCAACTTAAACACATCAGAAATGGATTGAACATCAATAGTGATCTTTTTACCCATAAGATGAGAATTAACGGCCCTAACAACACCATCTTGATTGGACAACCCTTGGCATTAGCCAAAAAGATCAAAACTAACGTGCGAAAGAAATATTCAGGAATTTGGAGAAAATCCATAAACTTACATTCTTGGATAAAAGGTAAGTAATCAAATTTGAAATGCTCCGAGTTAAGAAAAGGAATGGAAATTACCCTCTCCAGAAGGATCTTATAGTTTTGAAATTGTCAAAAATAGTTGAGATCTCCGGTGGACTTAAAGGATTGTTGATAGATAAGAGTGAGGTTCGGGCGAGTACCACCTCCGGCATTGGAACCTTCACCGGCTTCACTAGTACGTGCTCTATTTTTAGGTGCCATTAACTAGAGAAAAGATTAAAAACAATGTATGCATTAATTTTGTTCATTCAAATTATTGAAAACCAATAATCAAGGTTTTTGTAAAAAAAAATTGTAAACAAAACAAAAAGAAAAAGTTTGAAAAGAGATAAGTTTGTGAGAAGACAAAACAAAACAAAAGGAAATTTGAAACGAAAATCAAAAGAATAATTAAAAGAAAAGAGGAAAGAGTTTTACCTTGATATTGATAGAGAGGAATGAGAGAAGAACTTAGCGCCAAATTGATGAAAAGCGGTTATTTATAAAAGCCCAATTCACCCCCCCTCTTGACTTTGATCAATCCATTGATCCACTCAACAATTGGTATCAGAGCCTACCTGTTTGAAGGATTAACAACAACAAGAGGAGTTCTTAGGAAGAGTGTGATCATCCAAACAAGAGATTTTGAGTTGTGGTGTGAAAATATGATAGATTGAGAGGTTATTTATAGAGTGAAAAATGGCTAGGGTTTTTAGGGTTTTGAAAAATTCAATTTTAGTAACATTTGAACTCTTTAAATGCCAATTTAAAGCTGTCTGTGCAATCACGTATCGATATGCCTGAGGGTGTATCAATACGAGGGTAAAATCGTAATTCCCGTTGAAATGCCCGTTGATGGTCCGTATCGAAAAGGATGCAATCCGTATCGGAACTGGTTTAACCGTATCGATACCTGTTTTAGAAAAAATGTAATCTGGGAAGCTAATACAATACTCGTATCGATACGCTTAAGGACATATCAATACCATATGCCCAGAAATACATTTTAGGCTTTAAGAACAACAAAAGGCTCGATTTTAACACCTCCTAGAAGAATGCAAATGATGAATGAGCAGTTCTAAGCATATTCTAACAGAAGCATACTCCCCTAGCTATAAGCATGGATATTTTCAAGAGCAACAACACATAAACATGCAATTTCACAAGATCAAGCAATTTTAACTTCAAAAAGGGTCCTAAAGGGTCAAGAAAGGCTAGTTAGACCTAACTCTCTCCTAAGGGACCAAAAACGCTCTTTATCTAAATGCTTTGTAAAGATGTCCTCTAGTTGGTTTACGGTGTCAACGTACTCTATAACAACATCTTCCTTA
The DNA here is from genome assembly GCA_030270665.1 of Hibiscus trionum. Taxonomy (NCBI): domain Eukaryota; kingdom Viridiplantae; phylum Streptophyta; class Magnoliopsida; order Malvales; family Malvaceae; genus Hibiscus; species Hibiscus trionum. Next base: position 8,012,288 of record BSYR01000046.1, read on the forward strand.
AGGAAATGATCTCTAATGAAATGATGCCTTATCTCTATATGTTTGGTTCTAGAGTGTTGGATGGGATTTTTAGTTAAGCATATGGCACTAGTGTTATCACACTTAAGGGGTATGGTTTCAACTTTAATACCATAATATAAGAGTTGTTGCTTCATCCAACGGACTTGAGCACAACAACTCCTTAAGGATATGTACTCGGCTTCGGTGGTAGAAAAAGCTACACTATTTTGCTTCTTAGAGAACTAAGATATGAGCATACTACCTAAGAATTGACAAGTTCCCAAAGTACTCATCCTATCGATTTTACACCCCCATAATCCGCATCCGAATAAGCATGAAGATTGAAGGTTGAGTCTTTAGGGTACCAAAGACCTAAACAAGGGGTATCTCTAAGGTACCTAAAGATTCTCTTAACGGTTATAAAGTGAGACTCTCTATGACTAGCTTGAAACCTAGCACACAAGCAAACACTAAACAAAATATACGGTCTACTTGCGGTAAGGTAAAGCAAAGATCCAATCATAGAGCGATAAAGCTTAGAGTCAACACACTTACCTCCTTCATCTTTGTCAAGCGTTGTAGATGAGCTCATAGGTGTGGCTTGAGGCTTTGCATTCTCCAAGCCAAACTTCTTGAGCATATCCTTGATGTACTTTGCTTGATTGATGAAGGTGTCATCCTTCCTTTGCTTGATTTGGAGTCCCAAAGAGAATGAGAGCTCCCCCATCATGCTCATATCGAATTCACCTTGCATTAACTTAGCAAACTCTTTGCAATGACACTCATTAGTAGATACAAAAATAATATCATCAACATATATTTGTACTACTAAGATGTCATTTTTATACCTTTTTATGAAAAGTGTAGTGTGCACCTTACCTTTTTCAAAACCTTTTTCAATCAAAAAGTTTGAAAGTCTTTCATACCAAGCTCTAGGAGCTTGTTTTAAACCATAAAGTGCTTTAGTAAGTTTGAAAACATGATTTGGAAATTTTGAGTCTTCAAAACCTGGTGGTTGTTCCACATACACTTCCTCATTTATAAAACCATTTAAAAATGCGCTTTTGACATCCATTTGAAAAAGCTTAAAGTCATGATAACATGCATATGCAAGCAACATCCTAATAGCCTCCATTATAGCTATGGGAGCATAGGTTTCATCAAAATATAGTCCCTCTTCTTGAGTGTAACCTTGTGCAACTAATCTAGCTTTATTTCTCACAATGTTACCACTCTCATCTAGTTTGTTCCTAAATACCCATTTAGTTCCTATAGTAGATTGATTACTAGGTCTTTCAACTAATCTCCAAACATTACTTCTCTCAAATTGATTTAACTCTTCTTGCATAGCCATAATCCAAAAAGTCATCTTTTAATGCTTCTTTTATATTCTTGGACTCTATGCATGAGATAAATGCAACATGGTTCATAAGTTTAAGAGAAGATCTAGTAGTTACCCCCTTGGATGGATCACCCAAGATTTCACCACCTTTGACGTAGTTGAACTCCCTTGGGTAGCTCACTTCCTTTTCTTTAAGAGCCAAATCCTTCAAGGCTTCAAGAGGTGGATCTTGTGTATCCTCTTCTTTTGTTGGAATCTCATCCTCCTTTGAAGTTTGTCCTCCATCAAAGGCATCAATGATTCCTACATCATCATCATCACAAGAATCCTTCCTTGGAAGGAGGTTATCATTGAATACAACATGAATAGACTCTTCTACTACTAAAGTTCTCTTGTTAAATACATGATTGACTTTAGAGTTTAAGGAATATCCGAAGAAAATGACTTCATCACTTTTTGCATCAAATTTACCTAAGTTATCTTCTCCATTATTTAAAACAAAACACTTGCAACCAAAAGGATGAAAATAGCTAATGTTAGGCTTTTTAGATTTTAAAATCTCATATGGTGCTTTCTTTAAAAGTGGCCTAATCATTACTCGGTTTACAATGTAGCAAGCGGTGTTTGTGGCTTCCGCCCAAAAATATTTAGGTAAATTGTTTTCACAAAGCATGGTTCTAGCCATCTCTTGTAAAGTTCTATTTTTCCTCTCAACTACCCCATTTTGTTGAGGAGTTCGAGGAGCTGAAAAATTGTGGCTAATACCATTTTTATTTAAAAACTCTTCAAAACCAAGATTTTGAAATTCGGTTCCATGATCGCTTCTAATGTGAGAAATTTTAAGTTCAAGATCATTTTGAGTTAATTTTGAAAATGTGATGAATTTTTCTAAAGCTTCATCTTTAGTACTTAAATATAGAACCTAAGTAAATCTAGAATAGTCATCAACAAGTACAAATGCATAAGATTTACTACCCAAGCTCATAGTCCTAATAGGCCCAAATAAATCCATGTGAATAAGTTGTAAACATCTACTTGTAGAAACATCATTAATGTATTTGAAGGATGACTTATGTTGTTTACCCTTAGAGCATGCATCACAAATTTTGTCATTTGAGAACTTGATTGTGGGTAAACCTCTAACTAGATCTAGGGAATCTAATTTTTATAAAACGCTAATGCTAGCATGTCCTAGTTTCCTATGCCATAGCCATGCATCATTTTCATTTTGAGCTACTAAACATGCATGGAATGTATGTATGTCATCTAAATGCACCATGTAAATATTACGTATGCGATGACCTATGAGCATAATATTATTTGATTTAATGTCAACAATTTTGCACCCATTTTTATCAAATAAGACATTAAACCCTTTATCACATAATTGGCTTATGCTCAACAAATTATGTTTAAGACCATCGACATATAAAACATTTTCAATGAGAATAGTAGAGTGATTATCTATGGAGTCAATACCTTTAATGTGGCCTTTGGAGTTGTCACCAAATGTCACTACTCCTCCACTTTTTGGCTTTAAGTCCATGAATCTACTCTTGTCTCTGGTCATAGGCCTCGAGCATCCACTATCAAAGTACCATGAATTTTGACTTTGTGCTTTGGCCTTGTAGCAATGCTCCCCATACAAACAAAGATATTAAACTTTGGTTTTTGGTACCCAAATCATTTTGGGTTCACGAGTGTTAGCTCCCAAAAGCTTGGTTCCCTTAGGAATCCAAGGTGACATAGCAACAATATTATTAGACTTGACAAGTTCCTTAGGAACCCATACATTTCTAATTTTCTTAGTTTTATTATGTCTAGGGAAGCCACTTTGTTTGTAGTTATTTTTCTTTCTTTTAGCTTGGTTTGATCTAGATGATTCATCTATCTCATTTTTCATGTTACCAACACTATTAAAAGATTTCTTAAGTTCATTAAGCTCATTTAACACCTTTTGGTGTTCACTATTGCATTGAGAAAGAAGATTATTTAGGTCTACATTTTCATCTTGGAAGAATTTAAGTTCATCTTTTAAACCTAAAATCTTTTTCTCAAATTTTAAGTTAGCTTGAGAAAGTGAGTCATTTTTATCATTTAATTCTGAAATAATCTTTTTATTTCTAATGATCAACTCTTTGTACTTCTCAACTAACTCATCATAAACCTCTTGCAACTCATCATACACATCATGCAATTCATCAAATGTAAAGTCAAAAGATGATGAGTTAGAGGTTACCATGGAGGAATCCTCCTCAAGTGTCATGAGGCAAAGGTTGGCCACTTCGTGTTCGTCATCCTCGGATGACTCCTCGTCACTCCAAGTAGCAAGCTTGGCTTTGAGCTTCTTCTTCTTCTCAAAGCCCTTCTTCTTGAGTTGAGGGCACTCCGAACGAATGTGACCGGGTTTCTTGCACTCATAGCAAATGATTTGATCCCTCTCTTCTTCTTTATTTTTGCCCTTGAAGTCCATTTTTATTTGAGTCTTCCTTCCTCGGTTGGACCTCATGAATCGTGACAGCCTTTTGGCTATCATAGCCAATTCCTCTAGGTCATCCTCTTCACTAGAAGTGCTCTCCTCATGTAATGAAGCTTTGAGAGCCACTCTTATTTTCTTCTTCTTTTCTTCTTCTAGCTTCTCCACTCTTCTCTCTTCCTTTTTCTTTTCATCTTCCCTTCCTTGAGGCTTTGTGCATATGAGTTCTAAATATGTTTTATTCAATTTTAATGCATTAAGTTTTCTAAAAAGTCTTGGATACATTGAATTTCACGGATTTTAAAACTTTATCATTTTTATTGAAATTCAATGATTTTCTTAAGTGTTAATGTATTTTGAGCTAAAGTTTAAAATGGAATGCACTTATTAAGGGGAAGCTTTTGTTTTCAAAAGAATCAACTTACTCTCTATTGTTATTTTTAAAATTTAAAGATTGAAATTATTTTTGATATAACAAAAATGGGGAGAGATAGGTTTGAAAATTTTTAATTTCAAAAAGAAAAATGGGAGCTTTATATATTTTTGAAAAATGTTCTATTTTTCTAAAATTATTTTTCTAAGGGGAGCATTTTCAAAAACAATTTTTCAAGTAGTTTCATTATATCAAAAAGAGGGAGATTGTTGAGATATTTATTTTGATATAACTCAATGAAAATGCTTTTGGACTTTAACAAATATTGCAAAAATAATTCAAGGTCCATTTAACTTAAAAATACATTTGAAAGGTTTTTGAAAAGATTTTTGACTCGAACAAATTTTTAAAATGTCTTAAAAGTCGAAAATTGACTGCTCGTACCGGTATGGTCTTTCCTTGTACCGATATGCAAAAGCATTTTGATTTCTAGAGAGCACTTCGCGTACCGATACGAAAGCCTTCGAACTGATACTCGAAGTACCATACAGATATCGAAGTATCGTGTATCGGTATGCTCTGCATTTATGTGAAACAACTCTTTCTTGTTTTGGCAAGTACCGATACCCAATGTTGCAAAAATGCATTTATGGTTGGAATTTAAGTCCCCACACGACTAGTTTTTCCAACGACTAATATTTTAATGGCTAGTTTGTCATTCCACACTATAAATACAAGCCAAAGACACTTGAAGAAGAAGAGGATGGACATCCAAGCTTAAAGATCAAGAGAGTTGTGTTTTTCATTGTTTATTTTGTAATCTCTTGTAAATTCTTTAGTCCAATCCTAGTAAGCTAAATTGTGTAAACACCCACCTAGAGAGGTAAATTGTTTACAATATCAAGACCTCATTGTTGAGGGATAGGTTCTAGTTGATGATAAGGTAGTGGATGTAGAACTTGGTTAGAAGTTCGAACCACTCTAAAATCAATTGTGTCAAATTGTCATTCCTTTTTCAATTTTTGTTTTCCCAATTTCAAAAGAAACCTCTACACCCTTTATCGGCACTAATTTGAGTTGAAGACATCGAGCCTTTCAGAAACGACAAACAGAAAACCCTAGATCATCATAACAACTTAGAGACACTGTGGAGCCTGATATCTTTAACCGAAATGCTTGCCAAGTGGTGAAGAAGTTCAATTTTGGGTGATGGTGGTGGAAGCAAAAAGATAGAAAAATAATAAAATGATTTCTTTTGCTCAACAAATGAGATTTTATTAAAGTATAAAGAAAACCATAACCTACGTAGTGTGCCTCATTAAAAACCACCCTAAATTTAAAAGGGGGAAATAGTGTACACAAACAAGGTATTAACCACAACCAAAACAACACCACTAATCTAGGTACAACACATCCCCTTGTCCAGAAAATACAAACAAAAAATCACACTTGTCACCACTCAATTCTCCAACACTTCTCCCTAATAATACAAAAACAAAAGCTCTAACAAACAACAAACTACAACTAACAAAACTCCTCCACACCTAGAAGCCCTACACAATGACGAAGCCCTAAAAAACGCCAAAGTACTAACTTCCCCAGAGCACACAGCAAAATGAGAGAATCATAACCAATCAATGCAGTCCAATGAATCACCAACAACCCTGATCACTAACTCAATAAGAACAAAACTTACTCCCACAACACAGCAACCCACAATCACCAAATAGCCATACAACACCAAATCAATCACCAAGGAAAACTAGCTGAAATAATGTCAACAAATCAACTCGAAGCACCAAAGAACCACTCCTCTCAACACCATCAAAAACCAAAAAACAAAGTTGAAAACGCATGTTCACACGGCACTCCCCAAGAAGCTAGACAACTGCCAAATATGAAACTCGATCCAACGAGAAAAGCACACCAAAAAAATTAAGAGCTAGTCCATGAGCACCCAAACCTCCCAAATAACAAGCTGAAAAACAAAAAGGTCAAAAAAGAAGCTAAGTAGCCACACAAACAATTAACAAAACTACCTCAATACACTTAATGTTTAATCAGCTCAAGCCTAACAATTTCTTCCACCACTTCATCTTCATTACCAACTATCTGCACCCCCAATATTTTTCCTAATTTAAGAGCTTCCCTCACCTCAAAATACATCTCCTCATTAGGCAACTTATTATCGGATTTCCTTCGCTCAAGGTTTTCTTTTACTGATTTTGTAATAATTTGGTTTCTCACTTTATCCGAATCCGTAGGGACATGTATGTCTGGCACCCTATCAACAACAACTTGACATGACTTCTTACATTTTTAAGACCATATCCCTCTTCTTTTTTTCCTTAGCAGAGAGGTACTTATCTTGCATTTAAGCTAACGAGATAAATTTTCTCCTAAAATGATGATCTTGTAGCTCAGGAAAGAACGACGTCTGCTCCTCCATACAATCCCGGTCTAGAACACCAGCCTCAATGTTACCATTATCCAAATCTACACTAGCTTCCCAAGAAATATCTTTGTTAGAACAATGAACCATTTCACACTCTGCTTCAAAAGACAATGATTTAGAGTGGTTCGACTTTCTAACCAAAGCCTATATCCACTACCTTAGCTTCCCCACTAAGGATTTCAAACAATTCACTAAGAATTCTTCCCCTTTTCAAGGATAAGGAGGCAACCCTTTACAACCTAGACTCACTCACCACTCATAGAATCCAAAGCTTACAAACCAAGCTTTGGGAAACCTCTCTAACAAGAGAATTAATAGCAAACTGAAATCCCTCTTTTAGGTAGATGTTTGCACTCTAAAGCACTCACCCAAACTCTATTACACTTGAGCATACATTGGTATTTGAGCTCAACAAGCGTAGTCTATACAAGAATATGAATTTACGCACTAAGATATATTTTTAATCAAATGAATGTTGACTTAAGGATCATTAGTTTCTTCATATGCTTTTTTAGGCCTTAAATACTTTCAAATGAGTTTCTAGACGTTGGAGACTATTGGGATTGAATTAGAGCCTTTGGTAGCTTTCTTTTTCACAATAAATGCAGTTTTGGAGCAATCGATATCGGTATGTGGGTAGCCATATCAGTACCAGTTCTTTAGAAACTAGCCGTTGAACTTGATGTAGCCTTCTCGTATCGATACGTCGTGGAACGTATCAATACCTTAGATTGGTACTCCACAGTCTGTTTTAGTATTGGCGATCAGTACAAGGGATCGGTTTTATCCCCATTGACCCGATTTAACCGTTCTACCGACTCGAGTGAGTTACACAGGGATTAACGAAGAAAACCCGTGAAGGTTTCCCTCAATAACCAACCCTTTTTCTTTTATTTTACCTATATGCATTTAATATCATCTAAGGTGATCATACATACGACGAAAGAAGATACGACGAAAACCAACTTCGATTCGATTCACGAAAGCACAATAAGTAGAATTAGGGACCATTTTGCAAATTTTCTAAAATTATAATCCAACATCACAAATAACCTGACCAATATTTAATTAAGTCCATTAAAACATACATGTGAGATTTCGTCTCAAACAAAGCTCATTTGCATCAACAATTAAGTGTTGTCAATATTTAGGGTCCAAAACGTAAAACTGCAAAACTGTAAGGACTTAGTTAAAATTAGATTTAAAAATCTTCAATTAGTTAGGTTCCATGCATACATGTCAAATTTAGCTTAAAAAGATCATCCAAACTCATTCAATTGCATACATAACAACCAAGGACCAAAATATAACTTTAGAAACTATTTTTCAACACTACAAATGATTCCCGCGATAGGTATCGAAACCATTCAAGGTGGTTTTAAAACTGGCCTTCCGGTAGCTAAAACTGGCTAGGTGGTTCCAAAACCTAGGGCCTGGTTTCGAAACCTGCCTGAAGCAAAATGCCCCTGGTTTCGAACCCCGCTGACTGTGTTGAAACCTGTCTGTAGGTTTCCAAAATTTGCACGTTCGGAACACTACGAAACCCTCTTAGACAAATCCTAACTAACCCTAAACATCATTTAAGACTCAAACATCAATATCACAACAATCATACAATGTCATATCAACCAACGACCACCTCAATATACAAGCATAAGCATTGCGGCAACAAAGGAAAACTTATAGGCATGATTTCTACCCAACATGCTTGTATTTCCCAACAACCCCCAAATCAGGCATAGATTATCATCAAAAGCCATTTACAAGTCTTATAAACTAACATAATCATGCATCAATCCGAGAAGTTCAGAAGACATACTCCCAAACCATTATTAAATCCTCATTGCCCTTATTACGTGTTTGTCTAATTTAGGAAACCATACTTGAGCAAACATGCGTCTTGGAACTTTTTCTCTTGTCTTATCGACGCCTTTGAAAAGCTATTTCTCCGTATTATTGAAAAGGGAGAGCGTAAGCATAAATGCCTAGTGAGGGTCGCTCAAATAAAACAATCAACAATGCATTTAAAAACCATTCCTCTAACATCATGCTCAAATCATCTCATTCTTTACTTCTCTTCCAAAACAAGTTTGATAAATCGTCTCTAAAACATGTATCATGAATCTCATGCATTTACCTCAATGCAAAACCTCGATTTGAGCCTTTCATGCTTACTTATCAAATAACAAAGCTTAAAGAGAAGTCTCATGTATAAAGCACATTATACAAAATCTATTTACAAACCATGATACCTTTAAATCTCATATATTTGCATTAAAAGTGACCTTTAAAACCATAAACCATTTTGTTCTCAAATCATTCTTAACTAGCCAAGCATTTCCTCATTTATAAATCATGCTTAACTACACGAGCATTTTCTCATTTATAAATCATGCTTAACTACCCAAGCATTTCTTCATTTGTTTTCCAAAACAAATCATGCATAATTACCTTATACATCAAACCAATCTATAAATCTTATTTATCTCAAATATTCTCATATATTGGCAATTAAAGTGACCTGGATGGAACTACCCCCATCCTTTGATAGCACTATCCTTCTCTATACATGTTCGAATACATGAATTCTGTAACGTCTGAGTTTTTGGGTCGGGAGTTGAGGGTGTGAGTCGGGTTCGAGTCGTTGGACTCGATCTAATTAAAATAGACTTTGGGTTTATTTTAAATAGGATTTGAAATTCATTAATGACAAAAGTGTAAATTTTTAAAAGTAAGGAAAAAAGACGAGTAAAGGGTCTTTTGAAAGAAAAAAAAAGCTCGTCTTCTTCCATGGCTCTCCTTTTTCACGACATAAACCACTCTAAAACCTCAATAACTATTCCATCAAAGCTCTTCATCATTTTAAGTGATTTCAACGAGGTAAACACGTTTTTGACTTCTCCTCTCTATTCCAAACATTTCCATGGTTTTAGATTTTTAAAAGCACCAGCTTTTTAGTTTTCAACTTTTCAAGTTTTTAAAGGAAAAGGAAAAAGCTTTAAGTTTTTTTCGTTTAGCTCTTGATTTGATACGTTATTTACGTTATTTAAGCTTTAACTTTTCAACTTAAAATGGTGGGGTTTTGTCAAAAATCCCGAAATGGGTTTTTGGGGGCATTTTAAATGTGTCAAAACTTGTGTTTTTGGAGTGGTTTTGTGATAGGTTGTTGGGTTGATGTTATAGTGATGTTAGAGAGGTGTTTTGAAGGTGTTTAAAGGTGTTTTGGGTGCTGGAATTAGTAGTTTTCTTCTGGGTATGATGGGAGTACGAAAATGAAATTTTTGGTTGTTAGCTTTGGCTTGAAGTTGTTGAGATATCAATTGTGTTTGAAATCTGAGTAGCGGCAGTGTATTGTGGATGTTTTGTGTAGTAATACATTGTTTTTGATTGGTTAGAATCAAGGGGAATCGTTGAGGAAGCTTCGGGCACGATTATGGAGGTTGTGGAGACTTGATTCGACTTTTCTCGGTTTGCTTAAGAAAGTTCGGTGAGTGGAATCATTTAAATTGGTTTAAATTGGTTCAAGTGTATGGTTGTGAAGTTGGGTTGTGCTTGGTAGGCCAATCCAAGATAGAAGTTGAGTTGGTAGCTTAACTTCTTGTGTGTCTTATGAGTTTTGCTTAGTATGCATGATATATACTTGTAGCTTAACATTGATGTGTGTGATGATGAATATGTTGAAATGTATAATGGATTATCATGGTGTGAATTGATAGTATGATTGGCACTAGTTAAATTATCAGGTATAAATGATCGATCATTAGGATGAGAGTGTGCACACGGTTGAGTCAAATTCGCTCGTGGCCTTGGTGGCGTAAAGTCATCAAGGAGGAGTACAGTGATGTAACATTCCACCAGAAATTTTATATTATTACGTGATGATGAGTGGAATCTCATCCGTAGGGCATGTGATGATGAGTGTAATCTCATACATGCAAGGTCTGGTGATGAGTGTAATCCCGCTGAAGGTAACGTTGTTGTTGAGTACGTTGGAGGTGAAAACCCTAACGGAAGTTATCCCCATATCCGAGTAAACTAATAGTTGCCAATATACTTGTTCATGTGGTTTTGTTGCTAAGATAATTGTTATATCTTGTTGGGCATAACATGAGGTAAGATGCCATGTTAATGCATTATTGTGATGCTAGCTATGATGCTATGTTGATGCTTATGTATGCTTGTGTGCGGTCTTAAGGATGGTATGCTTGAACCCTGCATTGTCGTTGTTTTTGTTTTAGAGCACCCTCACTAAGTTTCTAGCTTACGCTCTCCTTTTCGACAATGCAGATCATTAGCGTGGAGTTAGCAAGGAGCAAGAAAAGGGGCATTCAAAGCTTTTGTAATTGCTCAAGTATGGTTTAGTAAATAATGTAGTAGTTTAGCAATGGGGATGCTATGTGTTTTGTATGAGCGTTGTTAGACTCATATATGTTGGTTTGTTGTTTATGCCTTGATATGGATTTGTAAACCACGTTATGTTATTGTCTAATGCTTTGTGTTTTGAAGGCTTATGTTCATGTTCTATGATGTTTATGTGTTTTGCTTGAAGGGATGCAAACCTAGTTATGAAATGCATTTTGGGGTGTATGCTTGATTCCTTAAATGAATGGCTTCTCCATGTATGTTAAGTGTTTAAGCATGTTTGAAGTAGGGTGAATGCCTCTAGAGTATGTGTATGCATGTTGTATTTTTTCCTTGGTGTTTGAGGCCTGTTGGGAACCTTTGGAGATACAAAAACTGGTTTTTAGAAACACACAGACTGCAGGGGTTTCGGAACGGGTGTGGTTCCAGGGATACCCGTATCGGAACACGTTTCGATACAGTTTGAAACTGTGAGGGCATGTTCTGGAACGTGTTCCGGAATGCCTAGGCGAAATGGACCCATCTACCGAAATGGGGTGGAGCGTATCGGTACGGCTGGTTTGGCTTTTTTAAACTGGGGCACGTGTATCGAAACGGGCAAGCTTGTTTTGAAACACAGGCCTGAAATTTGGGCTTTTGGCATCCTTAAAGGTCCCCAAGTTTTGGGCTTAGGTTCTTTTTGTTGTAAGCTTTTTGGTGAGCCTTGTTAGTATTCGTATATGTGTGTTTCGGTCGCGCGTGCAAGGAATCGAACTAACTCGGACACATGGTAAATCTGAAATCTATTTACATTTCATCTGTACAGTCTTGTCTTTGTTTTCCGCTATCGTTTCACACTTAGGATTAAATGATTCATCTAGACAAGATAATTGAAGATTTGTTTTCTAGGGTCACAAACCTAGGCGGAGCCTTAACCGGTTTCACTTCGGTTTTCCCCATGTGACCTACTCAGACCGGTCAGTCGTCCAGACCGGGACGAGGGGGTTACATATTCCCTTTATGGCACTACCCCTATCAAGTCTCATGGTGGAACTACCCCTAGCATAGTCTCACTTCAGCCGGGAATAGAATCTACCCCTATCCCGTATGTGATAGCACTACCCCTATCACATCACAATAGAACTACCCCTATTGTGTAACCGAAGAATTTTCTCATGATCAATTTTACATTTCATAGTGCACTTTAATCCTATGGTCGACCAATTATATCTGAAAACAATTAAACCATTTGCCACTTGTAAATATATTCATTTATAACAAGATACCTCATTGTTTTTCATGTGCATCATTCAAACCAATTTTCATCAAAGCATCTTAAATACATCAACCCATGTATTTAGGCATTTTTTCAAACATGTTGCATACTATTTTCTAAACACATGTATTATCAAAATATAAACATATGCAACATTTCCCATTCTAAAACATACATATAACAGTAGGTAAAACAAATATATCTTCAAAGCGTGAGCATGAATTTAGTAAAACAATGGAAACCGAAAATCGAGAGCAAAATCCTCCATACTTACTTCCGAGTTTAGATTAGTGTTTCAAGCTCAATCTAAACCCCCAAATAGTGTTCTCAAAGCTTTTAAAAGCCATTTCCACTCATCGACAATGCTTCGCTTGCTTTGTCGAAGCGATCTCAAGCATCCAATGCTATCAAATCTTCTTCTAACGATGTCGGATCCACCTCGCCTATTTTATCCATAATATAACAGAGGATTAATGCACTTTTATGCATCTAAAATCCCAGCAACAAAACTCCTAAACTTCTTCTATCATAAATCAAACAATCACCCCTCTACAACAACTGAAAACATCATCAAACCCATCTAAACATCTACCAGCCTTTACCCAAGAAATTAAACATCTAATCATAATCATTTTACATATAAAATCGTCCTCCAAACAACCTTATAACACCATCACTCAATTAACAACAAAAACAGCCCAAAACTCAACTATTTCCAACCTAAAAATATAGCAATTCACCTAATTCTGGGATTCAATTTACAAATCTTTTTTCATAACAATTTAACACACTTTACACATGATTTTAATCAATATATTACCAAGATTAATTAATTCTCCTTAATAAAACCCATTTAAATCAAGATATTACCAAGTAATCATTAAAACAAGTTTGAAATTAAAACAAAAGAGCCAAGAACTTCGGAATTTCAATAAAGAACCTTTGATTAGAGGAGAATTAAGAAGATCACTTCTAACAAGTTATTTTTCCCTTGTTTTGCATAGTTTGATTGAAATATTCAAGAAACCCAATGATATTTGTTGTAAAAAAACAATGATCAATGTAGAAACTCAAAAGTGAAATCAAATCAATTGACTCACCATCATTTTTGTGAAAGATGAGAGAAAAAGAGAAGTTACGTAAGAAAATGATTTGGCTTTTTAAGAAATCTTTTTTATTAAATCTCTTTAATTATAATTAATAAAATCTTTTAAAATAACTAAAAATAATGGGAAAGCTGATAAAACACTTTGGTGTAATAACTTCTTAAAGATTCTAAGTTTTGACACATTTTCAATTTAGTCACTCTGGTTGCGATTTGGTACGTAAGAAAAAGTATTTTAGACTATTTCCATATTTTATTTCGCCCAAAAATCATTTAGTTTGATTTAATTCCCGAAACTAGGCTGAACTGCCTAATTCGGTTTGCCCGAACCGTCTAATTGTCCGGCTAACTCCTAGGCCCAAAATCGGGGCGTTACACTCTAGGGAACTAGCCGTTGAGGTTTTGAAAATAGCCGTTAGGGATTTGAAAATAGGGATCGGTACACGTATAAGTGTATCGGTACGACCCTCTCCGTATCGGTACGACACATCCTGTACCGGTACGGGTTTTGTCTACTAGAAAATTATTGTAGCTTAAACCCTAAAGGGTATCGATACGATATACAACGTATCGGTACAATGTTGAAGAAAACTCAGGTTTAGTTATTTGAAAACGTGTTTAAGCCTTTCCAAAGCCTTATAAAACCCATCAAACATATTTTCAAGTTGTTTGGACTTAAAATATTTTTCTAAATCTTTTCAATTTAGTCCAAGACTAATTTTAATTATTATATCAAAACAAATATCCTAACAATCTCCCTTTTTTGATATAATAAAACTAACTTGGTCGTTTGCCTACGTTTGCATTTCTGCGGATTCGTGGGATTGATTTGGGTGAACACCAAGGCTTGTGTACATGGTGCCGTGAGAGGGAGGAAGACATTGAGCATTTATTTTACTCTTGTCCGTTTGCTCAAGGTTTGTGGAACTGGTTTCGAGGGTGGTGGGCGATTTCTATGCCATTGCCTAAATCATTAGCGGATTTCCTTCTTCCAGATATGCATTGTTCGTTTACAGGCACTTTGAGGAAGCTATGGGTGTCGAGTGTCGCGGCATTGTTGTGGTCATTGTGGCTTGCGCGCAATGACTTTGTGTTTAATGGTAAGTTTATCCCGGCAGCGGAAATAGGTTTCTTGGTAAAGTTACGTTCCTTTTATTGGGTGAAGACCCTTAAGGATGGGTTATCAGTCAGTGAAGCTCTTTGGTGGGACTGTCCGAGTTTGTATCGGGAAGGGTTTGACAAACCGATGGTCCGGTTGGGAGTGTGTTGGGAACCCCCGATCGGGGTAACGTTAAAATTTTTAGTGGATGGTTCTGCTCGTGGGAAGCTGGGGCCTACGGGTTTCGGGGGAGTGTTGCGTGATGCTCAGAGTCATATCCTCGCATTGTTTTCAGGGCCGCTTGTTTCTCTTGATTCGAATGTTGCTGAGATTCGGGCGATAGCTTTTGCATTGGAGTATTTTGTTGCGTCTAAATGGTCTGATCGTCCTCTTATTGTTGAGTCGGATTCCAAAGTGGCAATTGGGTGGGTGTTGCAGGTGGAGCGCCGCCCATGGCGATTGTGGGAGTATTTCCGTGTGATCGACCGTGCTACTTTGTCGTTAGGATCTGTGTGCTTTTCTCACATTTTTCGGGAGGCGAATGGGTTAGCTGACGTGTTAGCAAAGGAAGGGGTGTCTCGTGTCTCTTTATTTCATGCTTCGATATGATGTTTTGTAAGGGGAGGGGTTCTTGTTTTTAAGTCGACATGTCGTACTCTTTTCCTCCGTTAGGCTTAGGGAGGTTTTTGACGAGGCGCATGTTTCGACTTGCGTTGTATATTTTCATTAATAATATACTTCGCTTGCTGATAAAAAAAATAAAACTAACTTGAAAATTTGTTTTTGAGATTCTCCCCCTTTTTAAAAATAAATATTGAATAAGAGTTTAAAATTTAAAAATAGTTAAAGCTCCCCCTTATTCATTTGAAAATTCAATTTTTCAACTAATTCTCCCCCTTTTTGTTATATCAAAAATGGTTCAAACCAAAGTTTGAAAACTTTTAAATCCATAATGATGGAAAGTTTTGATAATAAATTTTGACAAAAGTAAGAATTTTATTTAAAATAGGCTCCCCTTACTAAAGCAATACATGAATGTTAGTCCAACAAATATATGATTAACTAGTTGAATTTTTTTAAAAATAAATCAATTTAAAAACAAAAAAATTCAACTAAATTTTACCACTTGAACCAAAGGTAGGATGTGAAGTCTATCTTCTTCAAGTGGTCTTTCTTATGTGTATAGAGCTCCCCCTTAATTTTATCATTTGTTGATCATGCTCCATCACACCTAAAACAAGATAATCAAGTAATTTTTGGTATCCAAATTGTTTTGGATCCATAGACACTAGTAGCACAAACTTTAGTCCCCTTAGGAATCAATTTTACAATTTCATCATTTTTATTTGAAGTAATTAGTCCTTTTGGAACCCAAATACTTCTACATTATCCATTTAAAAATCTAGGGGCACTAGACTGTCTTTAATAAAAGTTTGATTTTCCAAAATTGTTTTTCTTTTCAAGTTCCTTAGAAATCAAATCTTTTTCCTTCTTAAGATCATCCACCTATTTTTGATGATCTTTTTCTACACTTTGAAGCAAATTTTGTAAATTTAATACTTTAAGTTCAAAATCCTTAATTTTTGCTTCGAAATCCTAATTGGTTTTTAAAAGCAAATCATTTTCGGTAAAGTGAACAAGGGTTGAGGATGACGGTCCAATGGTGGCTGTGATGGTGGTCATTGGTTTAGGTTCATGTGTAGTATTTCTAGTATGGTGTTGGTCCTCTAAGAATGAATGATCGTCTTGTTTCCAAATTGCATGTGTCCTTTTATACTACCCAGACATGTGTCACAACAGGGTCTTCGTGGCGTTATGATTAGATTGACTATGACTTGAAGTACTAGGTTTGCTTAGTCATTGATAACGATCACGCGTGTTGGCCCGTAGTCGCCATATATCATTCGTCTAGGTACGTTCGTAGTTGGCTTATCTATTGTTGATCTTCTACTTGTTCGCCTATATGGGATTCGCAAGATCGAGTTATTATCGTTCGCTTGCGGTGTACGCTCACAAGCTGTGGTCTCCCGACACGTAGCGGTAGGCGTTCGCATGTACTAACAAATTCGGACACACCCATGTATTAAGTACCTCTCAACTTGTAAGTTGAATATGTCGAAAAAATAGATGTATTTCATATGGTAATTTATAAGTCAAGATAAAAGTGTAATTATTTAAAAAAATTATTGGACAAGACTATAAGTGCAAACTACAAATGTAGCCATTTAATTTTTATTGTGTTTATGATTTGATCATCCAATTTTATTTTATCACTCAACTCTTAAATCTATATTATTAGACCATCCCATCATTAGTTGTGTAATGACAGTACCGAAACATTGCTTTTGAGCAACTTTATTTACGAAATTAATATAATATTTTATTCTTCTTCTTCCCTATAGCCGACATGCTTTTCAACACAATTTGACCATCATCGATTGTCATTTGTACGTAACTAGTACCAAAATGCTCCCATTTCTCCCCTATTTGTTCTTATCAGCTTGGTTTTCCTCAAAATCTGCTTGAAATCAATAGTACTAAAATCAAATTATCGGTCTTATCTTAGTTCAATCTACAATTTCCCCCAACTTTTCAGCGTGAAATAGAGATGTATTGTTCTTATCCTCATTCTCAACCTCCCCAATGTTCTGATTTGGAAGAACTACTCTGACGCTAGTGAATTAAAAAGGGTGTCTATAAATTTGGGTTTAAAAGGAAAGTTTTAGGGGATTCGTAAATTTACCAGAAAAAAACGTCACAACAAATGTTTATGTGAAAAAGAAAAGAAATTCGAAAATTGGGTGATATAATCAAAAGTTTTTAAAGTTTGTTGATCAAAAGATAAACACTTTAAAATTTTAGTAACGAAGTGCGTAATTAATTACAAATACTCACCAACAACTAGGGGTGTTCATTTCGGATATCGGATCCGATCCGATCTGAAAATTCGGATATTCGAAAAATTTGGATCACCTAAATAGCGATCCGTATTCGATCCGAAAAAACTGGATATCCGAAAATTAGGATATCCTAATTTTCGGATCGGATATCCGAATATCCGAAATTTATGAATTTATTTGATTATTTTTTAATTTAATGGTTTTATCCATGAAAAATTTAGGTTTTCGAATATAAAAATCAATAAATTATTGAATATAACAATATTGTATCCATGGAAATTTCAATTTTTCATATATAACAAGTAAACATATCGAATATAATAAGATTTATACCTATAAAAAAAATGAATTTTCGGATCCGGATAATCGGATATCCGATCCGAATGTAAAACCACTATACGTATCCGATCCAAAATTTTCGGATATCCGATCCAAATTATCCGAAAAATAAAAAACGGATCGAATATCCGAAATTTCGGATCGGATAATCGGATCGGATCGGATCAATCAGATCAGATTTTTTTTAACACCCCTACCAACAACCAGTTGGTCTATCGAGATGAGGCGTTAGGTTCCTTAAACAAGGTCAACGGTTCGAATCTTGACTCTGTGAATAAAAAAATAGGGTTGGACTTTTTTTCCTTTTAATATGTTTTAATTTTTTTAAATGAATGAATGGCTTAGAGAATAGTGATAATGGAGAACCCTAAAGCACCAGTAGACGAGTCATCCAAAACAGCATACCAATCTAAAACAGTAACGATCGAAAACATAAGTGGCAAAAATAATATATTTTTAAAATAGGTGACTAAAAGAGAATAAACCCTAAACATAAGAGACCTCCGATGAAATTTATCCTAATTTTTTTTTGTGCAGATCTAATCCATTAATATAATAATGGATATTTATCATGTCTAACCAATCCCAAATCTATTAAACTATTAATCGATATCATATTTTCTTCTCTCTCGAGATTTGGAATATTGAAGTGGGAATAGACTGAATAAGTTTTATGTATAGATGGATTATAATTTGTGAAGTTTTTGCGGTGATATTTTTTTAACATATCTTAATTGTAATTTTAATTACAGGGGAGAAGAGAGAAATCTTAGAGGAAGAAATGGATGCTCTTAGTAAATTTAAAACTCATGACTCTTAATTGTAATTTTAATTACAGGGGAGAAGAGAGAAATCTTAGAGGAAGAAATGGATGCTCGTAGTAAATTTAAAACTCGTGACTCATGGATGTTACTAGGCATCGGCAGGAGGAGCGGCCATTCAAAGCCCATTTTTTAATGTCTGGTATATGAGTCTAATTTTGTAATACTTATTATTAAGGGTCTATTCTTAAAATTTAATTCTTCTGATATTTATTGTAAGGTATAATTTTTTTACCATACTTTTTGTTATGGACCCTAATTTTTAACACTCGTTATTAGTGGTCTAATTTTTTTCAATATCTGTTATTAAGGGTTTAATTTTTTTTCAATACTTATTATTAGAGTTGCATTTTTTAATACTTATTATTAGAGACCCATTTTTTCAATACTTGTTATTAAGGCCTATTTTTTAATAATTTTTATTATGGGTTTGAATTTTTTAATATTTTTAGTAGGGGTCTACTATTAAAATTTATTTATTTTTCTTAATATATATTATTATAGACATTTTTCCCAGTACTAGTTATAAGGGCCTAATTTTGTCCTAATACCAATTACTAGAGACATAATTGTTTTCTAATAGATGTTATTAGGACATACTCTTAAATTTTAATATTAGGGTTTTAGTTTTTTCACAATATTTGTTAGGGTAAACTACGTGGGTGACCACCCAACTATTGGGTGTGACCTATTTTGACCACCGAACTACGAAAATTCAAAATTCGACCACCCAACTATTTAAATGGACCTATTTTGACCATCGACCATTAAAATCTAACAGTGGGGTGACGTGGCAATTAAAATAAAATTTTTATAATTACATATTTAATCCCTGTTAATTATCTATTAGATTAATTTAGTCATAATTTTAATTTAATTAAATAAATTTAATCAACCAATCAGATAACGACATATGCCATCACTCGATTTGATAAATTTACTCTAATTTTAAATTTAATTTATTTAATATTTAATATATCTATTTTCCTCCAATAAAGTGGTGACACGTGTCACCACCTTGTTAAAGGAAAATTAAAGAGAATGAATTGTGGTCTTGGTAGGGTTTGAACTTAGGACCTCCAAGGGAAAAAGTCAAGCCTTTACCTACACAAACCAATCCATAGTGATATAAATTGCACCACCTTATATATATGTTTGAGAGGGGACTCAAACATGGGACACATGAGATGTGTAAAAACACACATATCACTAAAGCCAAGCCTTTTTTTCACATTTATTTTAATAACTTCATATATATATATATATATATATATATATATATATATATATATATATATTTATTGAATTGAGTTATTTAATTTAATTAACAATTTTTTATTAAATATCTTAATTCAATGATTATATATATTATATTAAAATATATAATTTTGATAATTAATAAAATTAATTCATTTTTTTGATCAGATATGTGTTGATAATTTTCTTAAAAATTATTTTATAACATATATGTTTCTTTAAAGAAATAGATCATTGTTGGTATAATTGTCCGGATAATATATATATATATATATATATATATATATATATATATATATATATATTATTTGATACACTGGCGGTGGAAACTAAAAGTTTCCACAAGTGCCTTAGTTTTAGGGTTTAGAGACTTAGTTTAGGGTGCATGTGATAGGGATTTAGGTGTATGGGTTTTGAATTTATGGATAGTAGTTGAAATTTATAGTTTAGGGTTATAATTTAGGTTTTATAGATTAAAACCTAAATCCTTACTATATTACCTTAAAAACTAAACCCTAACCTTAAACCCTAAATTCTAATCATAAACCTTAAATTCTAACCGCTAACCCTAAATTTTAAATCCATACACCTAAATCCCTAAACCTTGTACCCTAAATGTAACCACCTGGACCCGCTTATGCGTTTAACCCAACTCCAGGCAATCACAACCTATAATCAAACCCTTGTGAAATATCATAGTCAAAATATCAAAACTGACATAGTTTCCCTCTTTCGGGAGATTTACGAATCATACCATAAAACCTGTTATCAATACATATCAATGCTATTTTCAGAACGAATATAAAGTCTACTAGTAACGCTTTCAAATCCATCCAAAAGTAGTAAGCAAAAGTTTAGTATCATGTGATTACAAAATAGATGATATGAAAGCATAAAGTGTTCAGTTATAACAAAAGCCAACACCCGGCAAAACCAAAAGATAAGTCGTATCAAAATATAGGCATAAGTCACCCAAATACAGACAGTTTGGAAGATAAGAACATTACAACAGTATAGAGCTAAATGTGCCGATCCTCCAGTTGCCGGGTCCAAAAGGGGTAGCCTATCACAAGTATCTGAAAGGGGAGAAGAAGAGGGCATGAGCTAGGGAGCTCAGTGTGTTCCAATAAGTGCAGATCAAACAAGCAACGAATACATAACAATCAGATCATAAGAACACATAGCAGATCAATGCAAATGCTCGGATGCATGCATGAGTTTACTAGTGACTACCCTCCAACCTTACACCAAATGCAGTCCCCCAGAACTGCATCCATAGGGACTTACCCTAGGCCCGATGGGCATAGGTGCCACCTAAGGGGATGCCTTAGGTCCATAAGGACTTACCCTAGGCCCGATGGGCATAGGTGCCACTCAAGGGGAGACCTTGAGTCCATAAGGACTTACCCTAGGCCCGATGGGCATAGGTGCCACTCAAGGGGAGACCTTGAGTCCATAAGGATTTACCAGCTTGATCAGGGCTATACCAACATAGACTTCACAACATAACCCAATAGTATACCCCAGATAGTAATCAGTGTCCAGATCTCAGATATGAATAACAGAGTACATGTGGCAGACATTCTATTCAGAATATCAGAAACAGAAGATTTATACTTTTGACAGATAATTGGGCATACCTATTGAGCAAAGCAGGCATTCTCATCATTCAACATGCAAACAGATTGTAACATCTCAGGTCAAGCTAACATGTCATACTTTCAAGTTCATCAGACAATCAAGCAATTCCATCACAGATCAAGAAATCATATTACAAGTATACGAATTGAGCAAACATACATCATGTCAACAGAGAATGTCATTATATAACCAGTTCATCATTTCATCTCATTTCTAACATAGTGATGCAATCTCAACAACAATTAAGATATTAAACAAACATAATATTGTTTATGATTAAATCATTATGCAATTCATTCAACAGAATATAGCACACATGGAACACACCTCAAAGCTGGTCGGAGAAGGGTCTAACGGACACCTGCCTCAGTACGCTCGGATACGGGGTCGGATCCTAGATCAAGAAAGAGTAATGGTCATAAAGTGAAATAAGAGTTAAACTTATTCTGATACACAGGGTTTGAATTCATACTGATATTCACTGAAGCGTGAGGGTGAGCGGGTCGAGAGGAGCTAGGCTGAGCTGGTGAGTGGTCACACGAGTCTCGGGTACCTTTACACAATTAAAACACTAGTTTAGACACTTATTCGATTTACTGATATCTGAATGGAATAATTAAGTACATATGCATGATTTGGGTTTAAGGTCAGATTCGGGGGTCTTAGAGTCAGAATTTAGCTAAACGGGCTTCAAAAACGGACTCAGGACGTCGAAAAACATAAAATAAGGCCTTTTCGAAAAGTTTGACTTTTTGGTCAAAGTCAACGCTGACGTCAGCAAGTCAACGCTGACGTCAGCAGGTCAAAGTCAACTGGGTCAGGTCAACCGATGACGTCATGATGACGTCAGCAACCATCAGGGTCAACTGTGTTGACTCGGTGAGTTAACTCACTGAGTCAACTCGGGCGAGTTGACTCACTGAGTTGACTCAACCAGTTGACTCAGACATGGGTCGGTTCGGGTCAGAGATGGGTCGGGCCGGACTCGGGCGATGGGCTCGGGTTAACTGGGTTTGGGTTCTTGGGCTATCCGGGTTTTTGGGCTCGAGTTTGGTTGATGGGCCGACCGGTCCAGCCGGTTCAGGCCGGCTCACTTACCCAAACGGAATAACGTTGGACGGCCACCGGAAACTCGTCGGAGAGCTCGTAATGGCTCGATTTCACCTGAAAAATATAGCAGACTCGATTATTGACCTAAACCAACCCACACAAGCCTGAAAATCATCGGATTTAAACTGAAATCGTCGCGAAAAACTGAAGGGTCGTCGGAACTTACGTAGCTCCGGTGGAGGCTTCGCTGGCGACGAACGGTTGGTTGGGTTTTACTTGACTCGACGCGGGGAGCACGGTGGTGGCAACAACACACCGAACGGACGACTGACGGAGGCTGAAATGGCGAGCAAAGCTGACGGAAAATAGGATAGGGTTCGTCGAAACTTCAGCCCTCAAAGCGCGACGGTGGCGGCGAGGGGTGAGCGAGTGACTATCGGGAATGAGCTCAGGGAAGGGCGGCGCACACGCCGACGGCGGCGGTGTTGCGCACGGAGCGACGGTGAAGGGGGAGCAGCGGTGGCCAGACGGGGTGGGTAGGAGCGTCGGGAGAGGGGATACTTTCTCGAACTTGGAAGAGAATGGAATTCGATTGGGTAGGTGAAACGTCAATATCAGATTAAATCTAATTCAAATAACTCACTGATTAACAAACAAATATTACCCTTGGTAATAACTGACATAAGAGAGTACTTGGCTTAATTGGTTAGCATGTTGGGTGGTGAGGGCTGAGGTCTCGGGTTCGAGCCTCCACACCCTCACCTTCTTTTTTTCTTTCTTTTATATTTTTATTTTAATAAAAATATAGGGTGTTACACTAAACTAGGCCTTAGACCCTAAAACTAAGGCGCTTGTGGAAACTTTTAGTTTCCACCACTAGTGTATAGGATATATATATATATATATATTCAAATAAAATCTTTCTTTAAATATACTTTAAATATAATTAACATGATTTTATTTTTAATTTAATTATTTGAATTGATTTAGTGATATGCACATTTTTATATATCTCATGTGACGCATGTTCGAATCTCCTCTCAAACTTTTTTACTTCTTTTTCCTAGCTTTTGCTTCATTATAAGAAGTTCTCGATTGGAGGCAAGTCGAGTCATTCAAATTTCTATTAAAATTTAATTGTAAATATTTATCATGTTATAGTAATAATTGATTCCAGTTTAAACGATTTTCTCTAACTGTATATGATATATATTCTTTCATATGTGATATATGCATAAGGCAGAATAGTGATATTCGACTTGTAGTTGAAAACTGGTCAACTAATTACAAAAATTCAAAATTGTATTTTATAACTCAAACTTTATTTTAATTTTTTCGACTCGAGTCAAAAAAATTATTTTTTATTAGATTCGAATGAATTTTATTTACTTCTCTAACTTTTTTAACCTAATTGAACGTGCTAAGTAAAGGTAGAACACTTGGTTCCTTTCCTTCTTCGCAGTTTTCTGCATTCTTTTGGTAAGTTTGATTGATTTATTTATTCTGTTTTTCAAAAGCATTTTTCCTACAACAAGTTCATTAATAACACTGCCTGTTTTCTTAACAAAAATGGGTTCCCATTTACTAATTTGTCCAGAAAAAGACCCACACAACCAATAACAGTTTTTCTCCATGTTTGTAGTCTGCTGAGACTATTACAGCAAGAAAAGCCCCAGACAGACAATGGACTGTTGAAACGGAGGAGCAGCCCATGGGGGAAGCAATTAAACCAGCATAACGTGAATCTTTCGTTAAGGATTTCGACCCAAACCGTCCTCAATTTCCTCTAATTTACTACTCCAAAAAAGACAGTCAATCTCATGATCCTGTAAAAACTGATAAATCTTTTGTGAAAGATTTTGACCCAAACCGTCCTCAATTTTCTCTGGTTTACTACTCCAAAAAAGACGGTCAATCTCATGATCCCGTAGAAACTGATAAATCTTTTGTCAAAGATTTTGACACAAACCGTCCTCAATTTTCTCTGGTTTACTACTCCAAAAGAGACAGACAATCTCATGATCCCGTAGAAATTGATAAATCTTTTGTCAAAGATTTTGACCCAAACCGTCCTCAATTTCCTCTGGTTTACTAGTCCAAAAAAGACAGTCAATCTCATGATCCCGTAGAAACTGATAAATCTTTTGTCAAAGATTTTGACCCAAACCGTCCTCAATTTCCTCTAGTTTACTACTCCAAAAACGACAGTCAATCTAATGATCCAGTAGAAACTGATAAATTTTTTGTCAAAGATTTTGACCCAAACCGTCCTCAGTTTCCTCTAGTTTACTACTCCAAAAAAGACGGACAATCTCATGATCCTGTAGAAACTGATAAATCTTTTGTCAAAGATTTTGACCCAAACCGTCCTCAATTTTCTCTGATTTACTACTAAAAAAAAGACAGTCAATCTCATGATCTTGTAGAAACTGATAAATCTTTTGTCAAAGATTTTGACCCAAACCGTCCTCAATTTCTTCTGGTTTACTACTCCAAAAAAGACAGTCAATCTCATGATCCCGTAGAAACTGATAAATCTTTTGTCAAAGATTTTGACCCAAACCGTCCTCAATTTCCTTTTGTTTACTACTCCAAAAAAGACAATCAATCTCATGATCCCGTAAAAACTGATAAATCTTTTGTCAAAGATTTTGACCCAAACCGTCCTCAATTTCCTCTGGTTTACTACTCCAAAAAAGACAGTCAATCTCATGATCCCATAGAAACTGATAAATCTTTTGTCAAAGATTTTGAGCCAAACCGTCCTCAATTTCCTCTAGTTTACTACTCCAAAAAAGACAGTCAATCTCATGATCCCGTAGAAACTGATAAATCTTTTGTCAAAGATTTTGACCCAAACCGTCCTCAATTTCCTCTGGTTTACTATTCCAAAAAAGAAAGTCAATCTCATGATCCCGTAGAAACTGATAAATCTTTTGTCAAAGATTTTGACCCAAACTGTCTTCAATTTCCTCTAGTTTACTACTCCAAAAAAGACAGTCAATCTCATGATCCCGTAGAAACTGGTAAATCTTTTGTCAAAGATTTTGACCAAAACAGTCCTCAATTTCCTCTAGTTTACTACTCCAAAAAAGACAGGCAATCTCATGATCCCATAGAAACTGATAAATCTTTTGTGAAGGATTTCGACCCAAACCGTCCTCAATTTCCTTTAGTTTATTACTCCAAAAAAGACAGTCAATCTCATGATCCCATAGAAACTGATAAATCTTTTGTCAAGAATTTCGACCCAAACCGTCCTCAATTTTCTTTAGTTTATTACTCAAAGAAAGATGGCCAGTCTTAAGTAGCTGCCAAAAATGATAAATCGTTTGTTAATGATTTTGAATCGGAGCTATCTGAAGTTGAAAAAGCTTTTGCCAAGGTTGTTAACATATAAATTTAGCGAGGTGCCGAAGAAGTATGGAAGAAAATGGAGTCAAATGGTATGGAAAACTTGTGTGCTAGATTTGTGTTTTGGCTGCTTGGATGCACCCTGTAATAATTGAAGTAAAAATGTCGTAATAAAATGGTCCCTTGTTAAATTGCCTTTAACTTGTTTAAAGATTCAGTTCACTTTGAAACATTTGATAAGCTGTTTTTAATAACCAAAGATGAATCTTATTGATATATGACAAGGTTCAGCAAGACAACACACAGTAACCACCAAGCAACAATAAACGAATTCGAATAACTAGTGACGTGATTTGCTGAACTAGAATTAGGGATGTGCATGGGTCGGGTCGGGTTTTTGACCAACCCAAACCGAATATTATATACCTCAACCTGAACTCGATCCAACTTGACCTATAAAAAATCAATATTAGGGACCTAATTGTAAAAATAAGTTTAGAGACCAATTGTAAAAAATAATTTTAGGACGTAATTATAAAAGGGATAAATTATGTAAATCATCACTGAACTTTAGCCACAAACTTAATTTTACGACTGAAGATTCAAAATGTTCAAAAATACTTGTTTTGGTCACTTCATAATTATATGGATTATTTTATTTTTTTATTATGACAGGTCAGTTTTGTTAATATTAAACGCCGAAAGACATGAACATTGTCTTTTAAAAAAGTTCCCACAGTATGATACACGTCAGATTATTTCCTCGAATACTGTGATTTGCACAGTGAAAAGTGAATTTGGATGGATTACAATCCGACTTTGAACAACAAACTCTATTAATGATTAAAGAATTGAAGTCGGGTGGATTACAGTCTGAATTTGAACAATGTTTTACACTGAAGTCGGAACCTTTTCCCACTGTTTTCAACATTTTTTAATTGAAAAAATAGGGATGAACAGTGAAGTCAGATCCCTTTCCTACCAATTTCACTTTTACTGTAGCAAATGCTATAGATTTGAAATTAATCTGACAAGTACAATATTTTTAGGGGGAAAAACCTTGATGCCATATTTAAGTAAAGTTGCCATTAAACCTAAAATACATGTAAAATACGATTTAAATTTTTTAAAAAACCACAATCATACCCACAAACAGAATGAAGCCAACAACATTTGCCTCCACAAAATGTCAGTTTTATTTTGTTGAACTTGTTGAACGGATTTTGTGGAGATTTCCAATTGATTTTGAGGATAAATAATACACAATTTCTTCCTTTTTTTTCTTTCACTTTGCTTAATTTCAAGTTAGGAGTAAGTTTAGTTTTTCTTGAATTTTTCGTTTTATTGTTAATGGTGGAATAAATCAGAGGAGCATGGTGGTGTTTATGAGATTAACATTTTTGGTGTTTATGGTGAATCAAAGAAGAATTGAGCATGACGAAAACGTTTTTTATGGGTAAACATTAACATTTTTGGGTTTAGAAGAACAAGGTACAGTGGAAATTTAGGAAGATAAGTTTGAAATTGCCTTGGGTTTAACTTGTGTTGCGATTTGGGGGTGAGACTATCGATTAGCCATTGTTCACCGGTGTGAGGGTGAGGCCGTCGAGGGCGAGGGTGGAGAGGAGGGTTACGATTTGAGATCTAAGGTTTCAAGTATGATTTTGAGTTTAGGGTTTTTGTTTAGGGGTATGATTTGAGTTTTTTATTTTTTTATTTTAAATCATATTTGAAATTTAATATTAAAAAATTTACATCTCATAATAAAAATAATAGTAAAATAATCAATGTCCTCAGAGAGTGACCAAAATAAAAACAATTTAATGGTGAGTGGGCAAATTGGACGTTTTAAAACTTCAATGGCCAAAATAGGCCTGGAACTAGTTCCTTTTATTTAGTTTTTTTTTATGTTTGATTTGCATTCAACCATTGAGAACTGTAAAATTGTGTTGGAATTTCCATAAATACTAATTCCAGAAATCTTAGACCAATCATGTGGGACTCGTTGAATCATTGGGGTTCTCAAGACGAGGAAGAATGAATATAAAGTTTAGGTGTAGTTAAAAAATTGTAATTTATCGACAATACTATTGACCATAACATACTTCTTGAAACTTTAGTTACTAAAGGAAATATTACTCAAATTTTAGTACCATAAGTGTAATTTATTCATATTATTTATACACAACAATTTAATCAATTTACTATATAAAATTTCTCTGATTAAGTTGATTTTTTTTTGCTAAGCTGATTTTATTTTATTAATAACTTTAAAAAGCCCTATGGGTGGGATACAAAAATAATAGTTATAAAAACGAGTTCAGATCAGATTTCGTAGACAATAAAGTCGGGTCAAGTTTGAGTTTGTGGTGAAAAATCCTTGAACTAGAATAATAGTATAAATTTATTCATATATATTTAGGGATAATTGCTATAATGTGTCTTTCTTTCTCTATATTTTCAGTTACCCCCTATTTTGCTTAATAAAAATACGTTTTTTTTCTTCATAATGTCAGGTAGGGTCGAGCAAATTTTTATCCTAAAATTTATGTTGGATTCAGATTAGGTGAAACATCTCCAAATATTGAGCTGAATCGAGTTCAAATTAAAGCTTTCAGTTTTTGAATCAAGTTAAGTCAAGAAAATCAATGCACCATAAATCCTCAATCGAATAATTTGAAAATACAATTCTATCCCGATTAAATTGGTATCACATATCGACTTATTAAAACGACATAAAAAGGAGCTGACCTTTGCCGAGGTATATCCTGACAATCGACTTTCTTAAGTATTTTCTTAAAAGTCACTTAAAAGATTTAAGATTTGTGCAATTAATTAAAATAAGACATTTAATTTATATTTCAAAAGAGATTTAAGGACCCTTAATTTTGGAATAAAAAAGAAAAAAGAAAATTAGATACATCAATATTTTTACTTTCTCTATGAATAAAAAAAGAGTAATACAATTTAAACCCATAAAATACCATTATTTTTATCCAAAGTCGTAAAAACTTTTAACATTAAAAAATGTATCAATAAACTTTTAACATTAAAGAATGTGTCAATAATTGCTATTTGATTTTGATTGTCCTATTGTACGTGATTCTTTATGAATTTTAAAAACTCCTTTTTTTTAATAGGAATTATAAAACTCTTATGTGATGCAAATAAAATCCATTTTAATATTACACGTGACAAGTAAGAAATACCTAATCAAAACTATCCAAAATTTAAAATTAATTGTTAAATTGATTGTTCAAGTTATGGAGATTTGATCTTACATTGTAAGACTCTTATTAATTAAGTTTTTATTACAGATCTGATCCATTAATATAAAAATAAACATGTTATTATATCTTACCGATCCCAAATCCATTAAACTACTAGGAGGAGACCATCATATTTTCCCCCCTCAGATTTGATATATTGAAGTGAAAATGTATTGAATAAGAATTGGACACATACATCACACATGTAATAAGCATGTCTCAGCTTGTAAGTATTTTTTTTCTGCTTGGCAGATCATATGATTTATTGACGAATAATCATACAAAGCCACCACTATCAAAAACCTCATTAAAAATTCCTCTAATCCTAATTGGAAGAAAATAATACTTATAATAATGTCAAATGAAACATATACCCAGTCCCCAGTTTATGTAAGACTATAAGTCTATCATTGGAGAGTTGGTTGTGCTTACCTGGAAGAACCATTTAGCAAGTCAGTTAGTGTAACTGATTAGTTGTAACAGTTTGGGCTTATGTATTGGGCTATAAAGCCCGGGTTAGAATCCAGTAAAGGGTTAACCCCATTTTGTATTCTAAGTGATGAAAAGATAATTCCTTGAATATCATCTATCATCGTCTTCATCTGTTATCTTCTTCATCTCACATTCATTTTCTGTATTAGTAACTTGAATTCTAAACATAGAGATAATCTGACATGGTATTTGAGGACAAAGATCTTAATATTGTTTTTTGCTGATGTCATTCGAATATGACGAATCTTTCCCATTACGCTTTTTAAGTCGCGAGTTTCATTTGCGCCGCCATTTGCTTCACTAGAGATTCTCTATTTCTCTTTCACAATCCTACTATCGACGATTAAGCTGAGCAAGTGTCAGTGAAGTTCAATCGGTGTTTCCTTCATGCTTGGTGACAGTTTAGTTTGCTGATATCGGCTTAGCAATTCTCGATTCGATTTTAGTGAGATCTTTCCTTTGTCTTGTTCATGTCTGTTAGGATATTTTTTTGATATAATAATTGGAAATTAGCTTTGGATTGAATTGAAAATATTTCAAAAAATATTTTAAGTCCAAACAACTTGAAAATATGTTTGATGGGTTTTACAAGGCTTTGGAAAGGCTTAAACACGTTTTCAAATAGCTAAACCTGAGTTTTCTTCAGTAATGTACCGATACGGTGTATATTGTATCGATACCCTTTAGGGTTTCTGCTACAGTAAATTTCCAGTAGCCAAAACCCGTATCGGTACAAGCATGTCGTATCGATATGGAAAGGGTCGTACCGATACGCTTATATGTGTACCGATCCCTGTTTTTCAAAACCCCAACAGCTATTTTCAAAACCCGTAACGGCTAGTTCCCTACAACGTACCAATCCCCTGTACAGAAATAGAGTATGGCGTACCGATCCCAAGTACCGATACGCGCCACAACGTATTGAAACGAGAAGGCTGCTTGAAGCTCAACGACTAGTTTTTGAAGAACCGATACGGCTACTCATGTACCGATACTGACTGCTCCAAAACTGCATTTATTTCGGGAAATAAAGCTACCAACGTCTCTAATTCAATTCAAGCAGTCTCCAATGGCTAGAAACTCATTTGGGGGTATTTAAGGCCTCAAGAAGTATCTGAAGAAACTAATGATCCTCAAGTCAACATTCATTTTATTAAAAATATGTCTTAGTGCTTAAATTCATATTCTTGTATAGACTAAACTTGTTGAGCTCAAATGTCAATGTATGCTCAAGTGTATTAGGGTTTGAGTGAGTGCTTTAGAGTGCAAACATCTACCTAAAAGAGGGATTTTAGTTTTCTATTAATTCTCTTGTTATAGAGGTTTCCCAAAGCATGGTCTGTAAGCTTTGGATGCTAGGCTTTGTGAGTGAGTCTAGGTTGTAAAGGGTTGTCTCCTGTAGAGTGTTTGGGTGTTCTCTATTTATGAGCGCAAGTGCACACTCTTGTCATGTTATAGTATAAAAGATATCGTCTCCCACAAGGATTGGCGTAGCTTCTATGAATGGTTTCCTGCACAAAGATTTAGTAAATGCACAATTAAATCTCACAATATGGAAATATAAAAACACAAGTAAAATAAAGATAGTGATGATAAGGATGATAGGGAGAGATTTGATCGATAGATTGGGTAAGGCAATTGCAGCTCAGTAGCATATAGGCTGCATTGTAAAGCCAAAGAGTCTTTTGTGATGCCATGATTTTCTGCCTCGACGGGTAATAGCGGGCGATATCTACGACCCTGTCACGGGGCTGTAGCAGGTCTCTGCCCCTGGAACTTTTGCGGTCTCGGCAGGTGGAATGAAAATAAGTCTTGGCGGCAAATCTGGCAGATACTCCAAGTTCGGCAGAGCAATTCTTAAGTGATCCTTCCTATGTCTAGGCAAGTATTCTGTCACCACGTGATGTAGGCAATACCTAGAAATCTCAGCGTAAACCTAACACATGTAGTCGACATTTTGTTACTCATTTTAGCCGCTGAAACTCGAACTTATGTCTAAGCCAAATTAGTCAACACCTCAACATGATGAGATCGTACTTAATTCTTCCGTGAGCCTAACACTTTCATTCCCGACAAATGGATGTTGGGCCGCGACAAATGAATTAGTCAACATCTCAGCGTAAACTAATTGGAGAAGTGAAGAACATGAATTAAGCAAACTTGGAATTTTTATTGAAAACACACTTAAACTATTACAACTGTTTCTCACAACTACTTTACATGCAAAAACCTAAACCCTAGGGGTGTTGGGCCGCGACCTCCAACACCTCCCATCTATCTAGCTATCTCTCCATTTATCTGTGCGTCTAAGCACACGCACCCATATCCTCTCATGCCCCTATACCCTTACATACATTGGGTATATATAGGGCTCATGGCATAAGTTTCAGTCCTTCTTGAAGTAGAAGTTCTTAAAGTTGTTTTACATTAAATGTTGACTCCTTTTTACTTAAGTGTGGACTCTTTGGACGTTACCTTCTCCCGCAAGTAAGGATAAGTAACCCTACTTATCAATCTTGGGTCAACATTACCGGCCGTTACAGGCTTTAGAGAATTTCAAGACTGGGCTGAGGGAATTGCCCTCTTTCAATCGCGACCCATCTTTACTAAGTCGGTGTAACTCCTACCTGGGTGGCACTTGGCAGCAACGCTGCTATGGCAATGTCCTTGGCGGCATTTGGAACTGCTTCAGTGCAGCTCCTATTTTGTCCAGCTTTCATGTCATCTCCTTCTCTACACAGCTACAACACCTGAAAATAAAAACTAAACTAAAACAATATCTTTTCTGAACAAAACATAAAATATTCAATAAAAGCATGGTAAAAGAGAAAAGTACTTTTATTATGCATGCAATGCTCCTAAATATGCCAAAATGAGCTTAAGAATAGCAATAATACGGGCAAAAGTGTGTACAAAATATAGAACTTGTGGACACTCTACACACCCCCAAGCTCGAACTACTTGTCACGGGGCTAGGTCTAGGCCGGTCTAGCCTCGTGCGGCCTTGGTCGTGAAGCACTCGAAAGGGGCTTGAAAACGGCCAAGTCAGCCTTACTCACTAAGCTTGGAAGGCTTAGTCTCGGATGCGGAAGCTCTCTTGGAAAAATGAAAAGGGTGATGGCTCAAAGTAAAGCAAGGAAGGGGATGCACACTCTCGGTTAAGAAAGCTAAGGCCTCGTTAAAAACTCCCCCTAAGCCTAGATGGGGAGAAAAGAGTGCCAAAGCTCCTTTATTAACAAAGAAGGGAAAAGCTTACAAAAGATAGAAAAATGAGGGAATGTGGAATGAGTGGAATGGATGGAGGAGGGCTCTATTTATAGCCTAATCCCCCTCGATCCAATGGCTCTCACTGACTCGATCCAAGGGCCATGGATGAGTCTTACAAAGGAATCTCCTATTCAAGGCAAGTTTGTCATATTCATATTGACTTGCCTTGATTACAATCACTATTGCCCCTATTACAAAGACTATGACATCATTGCTTTGTTGTCTTGGAATACTTTCCTCATGCATGGATGGCTTTCCATAAGTATTTCTCCAAGGATGACAACTTGGCATGGGATGATGGTGCTTGGGCGGATTGGGCCTCTCATGGTCCAATCTTGGTGTCCAAAATCCCCTCTCTTGGATGTCTTTGGCTGAATCGGGCCCTAGGGGTGTGGGCAACTCGGCTGGGCTCTCCCTAGGCCCTTGTGTGCGCACATCGGGTGAGGGCTCGGCTCCTTGGGCGTGCACGTCGGGTGCGGGCTCGGGCTCCATGCCTTGGCCGGCATGGAGGGTGCATGGCAAAGGCCCCTCGGGTGCTTGTGTTGGGCCCCCTCGGGTGCAAGACTCATGGGCAGCACATAGGGTGCTGGACAAGGCCCCATGGTGCGCTGGAACTGGCCCAGGACGGATCCCTTGGGCACGGACACCACCAAGGGCGTTGTGCATGGCCCCTTGGTGTGTGAACTCGGCAACTACTTGGGCCCCTCGGTCGGGTGGGAGGCATGGTGCGCAAGGGTCCGCACCTATGGGTGCGGCTGGCTCGGTCGCAAAAAGTTCCCCTGTGACATATTGCTTGTCCTCAACCAATGCAGCCTAGCTAGTAAATCTGCCCATTGCACAAATTTTTTTTGCTCATCAAAAGTCGTATATTATTACGAAAAATATACAACGTTACGTCAAACGATCACCTCGTTAAAAACCTCACTAAGCCTAACGGAGGAAAAGAGTACGACCCGTTGACGACAAGGATAGGGCACAACCAAAGAGCACAGAAAAAACCCCTCAACACAAACAACCAACGCCCACACAAGAACATTAACAAGCAAGAAATAAAGAGGCACGTGATACCCTCTCCTTAGCCAAAGCATCGGCTCGACCATTCGCTTCGCGAAAAATATGCAAGAAACACACGGAAGATAAACTAAGACAATCACGATCAATCTCATGAAAAACATCCCAAAGACGCCACAGACGCTTATCCACTTGTAGAACCCAATTAACAGCGACCCTGGAATCCGACTCCACCACCAATGGGCAAGACGAACAAGCCGACTTCTGAAAGAACGATAAAGCAAATGCAATTGCCCGCAACTCAGCTTCGTTGGACTCGAGACAGCCTAGCGGACTAGAGTTCAGAGCCACTGTCCTACTTTGATCATCTCGCAACACACCCCCAAAGCCCGCCGGACCAGGTTTACCACGTGCAGACTCGTCGATCGAAAACTTCAAGGTCCCTGCAACCGGTGGGTCCCAACGAATTCCTTTGCGCACCGGTCGCACAACGGAAGGCTTGGGGAATAAACTTGGGCATTCCCACTACAACGCCTCACTAATGACGAGTTCATCTTGCAACGTTCACATCCAATAAAACAAGCACAATTTAATTAAGAAGCAAATCTTCGATGCCGATAAAAACTTCTATTAAAAACCATCTCATTGCACGTGAGCCAAATTGACCAAAACAAAG
Organism: Hibiscus trionum; assembly: GCA_030270665.1. Classification (NCBI taxonomy): domain Eukaryota; kingdom Viridiplantae; phylum Streptophyta; class Magnoliopsida; order Malvales; family Malvaceae; genus Hibiscus; species Hibiscus trionum. Next base: position 8,046,832 of record BSYR01000046.1, read on the forward strand.
ATGCCACACTCGAAATCCACAAGCAGTGAAGCGCACCCGAAAAAGAACAATGAACATCCGGTATGAAAAAAACTGACAAGTTCTTGGAAAAGGCAAACACACGCCCCACCAATCCCAAAACAAATCCTAAATATTCTGAACAAAAGAGCATGAAAATAGCAAATGATCGATATCCGCCTCACTATCCTTACACCAGATGTACAACGTACTTTGACCATCAAAAACAACACCCCGCCGTCGCAAAAAATCAAAAGTAGGTAGGTGGCGCAACCAAACAAACCATAAAAAACATGTACCTTAGGCGGCACGAGAATCATCCACGCAAAAAAGTGCCAAGATCGCTTTCGCATGCGCGATCTAGCATCAACAACTGAGAAATGGATTTAACCGAGAAGAGCCCTTGAGCATCCGGCGACCAAACCAACCTGTCGCAACAGCCAATATGAAGTCGTATATCGCCCACCACAGACCACAGCTCGTGGAGCTGCCCCAACTCAAACAAACGAAGAGGTCTACGGAAAAAATTAGACCACAAAGAATGTCGAAAATCCCCAAGCACCGAGTAATCCACGACCAAGGCTAAACGATTCTGAACACAAGAGAACAGACGCGGGAAAATATCCTTCAAGAGCTTATCTACACACCAGACATCAAACCAAAAGAGTACATAACTCCCATCCCCCACTTGTCATAACAAATTATCCTGCAAATGCATTTGAACATCTACTGAGCAAGCCGTCTGCACAATTTGCTTCCATACTACGGACATCACACATTGACGTGAGGAATTAAAACGCCACAATTGGGCAGCCTCGCCATATTTTCCCACGATAATCGACCTCCACAACGAGGATGTGCCGATAGCATAACACCACGACCATTTAGCTAATAATGATGTATTCCGAACCTGTAGATCCGCCACCCCCAAACCACCAAATGACGCGGTCGATACACCATTTTCCAGCTCACTCGACTCATTTTGCGATGTAAGCTTACACCACACCAAAGAAAAGCACGCCTCACCTTATCAATGGCCGCAATTACTCCTTTCGGAATCCTAAACAAGCCCATGTAATAAACCAGTAATGAGAAGAGGACTGAATTAACCAAAGTGACCCGAGCCGCGAACGATAGTAAAGTTTGCTTCCACCCAGCAAGCTTCCGTCGAACATTGGCAATGACATGCTCCCAAACCGCGACACTACGAGGATTAATCCCTAACGAAATCCCCAAATAAGTAAAAGGAAAGGCACCACGGCAACATCCCAAAGCACTAGCACACGAGTCGATCAATCCATCCTCAACTCCAATAGCAAATAACGAGGACTTGCCAAAATTAATTTGCAATCCAGAACAAACTTGAAAACATCAAAGCAACCGCCGAATATTATCAGCACAACCAGACGATGCTTCAAAAAATAAAATTGTGTCATCCGCAAACTGTAAGTGCAAAATTGACACACCCGGAGCTAAGCACACCCCCTGTATAAGCCTCGCCTCCTCAGCCTAAACCAAAAGACTATGCAAAGCCTCCACCACAATAACAAAAAACATAGGCGATAGAGGACACTCCTACCGTACACCACGTACCAAGGGGAACTCTTTCGTAGCACAACTATTCAACAAAATCGACATACGAACAGTAGATACACATTCTATCACCCAACGACGCCAAGTCTCACAGAAACCCATGCGCGTAAGCCCATGGTCCAAAAAATCCCACCGTACACAGTCGTATGCTTTAGCAAAATCCAACTTAAGAACGAAGCCACCCGATGCACTCTTACTTAAAGAATGAATAAACTCGTTAGCCAGCAAAATGCCATCAACAATTTACCGTCCACGAATAAAAGCTGACTGATTATCGCTTCTCAAATCACCCAACACCTTTTGCAACCTCCTTGCTAGCACCTTAGCTAAAATTTTGTATATAGAATTCACTAGACTAATCAACCGATAATCACTTAGTGTCCTCGGAGAGTCAATTTTTGGAATCAATACAAGAAAAGTGTAATTCGCGCCCGGAACTAAAGTACCCGAGGTATAGAACACCTCCAAAAAACGTAACACATCCCCTTGGATTACATCCCAACATAACTTAAAGAAAGCCATACTATAGCCATCTGGACCTGGCGACTTCGAACCATCACAACCTCGAATTACCTCCCAAACTTCCTCAATACCAAATGGAGCCACCAGCCCCTCATTATCCGTTGTACCAACCTTTCGAAGGTGATCCACCTCCTCCGAAGTTAGGCAAAAACGGGAGCCTTCCCACGCTGTAATCAGTCCACCCGAGGCACCTATTGAAGGTGAAAAAATAAACTCGAATCCATCGGAATACCAGAAACTCCCAGCCATCAAAGAAGACACTTCCTCTAACTTTGATTCTTAAAACATCGCCATATCAACCCGTTGTTTTTTAATCACATCGCTCACCGCTCGTCGTTTCAAAGATGAACCTAACCCCCTGACGTTCCAAGACACGACGCGCAACCTCACAACCCACGTTTCTCTCTCGAAAAAACACGAGTAAGATCCTTTATAATATCTTCTTCGCAACCCACAGTCTTAAACCCCACTATACTACCCAAAGCAATTGTAGCCACGATTTCTCTGTGTAATATTTGTTGTCTATTTTGGAAATCTAAGTGGGATAAAGAAGCGTTAACTACATGCGAAGAAAATTGCGTTATTTGTTTACGCAACCTGCCCCTACCAGGTTTCTGCGTCAAAGGTACTCCTGATAGAAGATTGATAGACTTGGTTTTTCGACCATTAATCCAAAGCAGAGAATTCTGGTTTGCGATATCTGAATGAACCACCAGCTGATCCCCTGAACAATCCTTATCCGCCACCTCTACAGTGTTTGAATAATCCTTATCCGCCACCTCTACAGCATTTTAATTTGGCTTAACCAACTCTACGATACTAGCATTCAATTCTAACAGCAGACTCCTAATCATACTCAAACTATCTACTGTATGAAGATTGCCAATTGTAGGACTCGTCTCAACCTCTCCCACCGCCCGATCGGACTGTCGTCCATCCGTCAACCTCGTGGTCCTACCATCCTGCACCTCTCTTGTCTCGGGAGCCCCCTTCGAGTCATACTCGACCTGTGCACCATCGACATGGTCCAGCTGTTTACTAACTTCCCAAAGGTGATTACAGTGCCACTACTCTACCCGCTCTGGGGCATTTGTCACCCCAGCAGGTTCTATGTCCCCTAGCTCCATCGATGGACGGTCTCGGTCTCGTCGCCTTCTCAACCGAGCCCGAAGCCGATGAGTCGCTATCACCATCTTCGGTCATCGCCATCCTACACTCACAATCAACCCATAGACCAAACGTGTTGAGTTCTTTGATAAATAAAGGGTAAGACACGCCATCCACCTCCAATTTTACCTTAGCTTCAATGCACGACATGACCGACGTTTTGATTAAAATCCAGCCGCATTCAAAAGACTGAGAGGATTATGTAGCATCCGCTAAACGTACCAATTTTCCCCAAATATGTGCAATGCTTTCAAAAGAGTCTCGTGACCACGCGTGAATCGGTACACCCTTGATCGAGAGCCAAACCCTCCTCGTCCCTACAACTAGCTCCGATGACCACCGTTCCAACTTTGAAAAACACCCTCGGACTGATTCTAGTTTCATTACCTTATTGCATGTTGTTGGATCCTTAAACATGAGAAGAATCAAAGAACCGGCGATACGTAAAATCGACAACCCCTCAACCTTTGATAAGTGCAATCTCACGGCTAATTCTTTAATACTCCAGGGCTACTTACACCATCCCACAGCGGAATTGTGTAGAATTTCCAATTTGTCAGCCGCCACGAAGCCATGTACACTATGACAAACATATTGCATTGATTAACCTCATCCTCCGATCGCTTCTTCGATGAGATCTTGGATCGCAAATTCCCGGCCTGTTCCAACTGCACAATCCTTGTGTTGGCCTGTTTCTGTCTCTAAAATGAATCATGGTCCCCATATTTTGTTGGGAACAAAGAATTGCGAGATCCATAAATCCATTTGCCATGTAAACATTCTACCACCCGCTCAACATCGCCTCGACTCCCTATTCTCACGAACCTAAAACGAGATCCATTCCTAGCCAATTTCCGAGGGTTGAAAACGTCCACCACCACACCGTGTCGATAAAAAACTTGCCATACTCCTTTCCAGTGAATGGTTATCGAAAGGTTTCCCACATATACCGTTCACACCTTCCGGTAGCCTTGTTCCGTTGACAACCTTGTGCCGCTCATGTTGATTTTTGTCCCCTTGCACAAAAATTAGTAGAAACTTAACTTATCCTTTATCTTGATTTCTTACCTCAAGGCTGTGGCACCTATTTTATGTTAGTGACAGGAAACGACATGAAAAAACTTAGATTGTTAATTTTCTTACTGCCAGTGCAATGTGTGCATGTCTGTGTTCATGCTAAACATGCTGAGATAACTAAGTTAACAAAGAATGCCTAAAATAATTAAATTACTAAAAAGGATACGAGTTGCTATCTTGGCAGCACAGTTAGGCACTTCTGTCTTCTTTTTCTGACCATGGCCTTAAGGGCTTCAGCTCATCACAACTATTCTCCGGGACTGAAGCTAAGATAGGTGCACTATACGAAACTTTGAACCCTTTGAATAGAGTCATCTCGTGAAGGATTTCATTAACTCTTGCTAATTTGTTCGTCACTTGGTTTAGATACTTAGACTTTGATAGCAGGGGAGTGTCCTTGCCCATGATCCTTCCTAGAGCCTATTCCGGGCACTTCTAGGGTATTTAAACATCCTGCCTAGAGCCTGTTACGGGCACCTCTAGGGTTTTAACCTTCTTTTTTCTGCTACCCTATGCTGCCGTGGCGGCAAACCTGTATTCAATTAAGATGTAACACCCCAATTTTGGGCTTAGAAGTTTTGGGTTCTGGACCGGACCGGTCGGGTTGCGGTTCGAATATAAAAGGTGATTTTTAGGAAAGCCTAGTTCGGGTTGCATTAAAAATATGGAAAATGTCTTAAAATCCTCTTTTATTATATATAAGAGTTTGGTGAAATCAATTTTGTAAAATGAGGTTTGGAAGAGTGACATTTTGGGTTAGTGACCAAAATGTAATTTTTGAAAACTGTGTGACTGTTTTAAAAAGGATTGAAACTTTGAATCTTTAAGGAGCTATTTACCCAATGGGAGTTTCTCCAGATTTTTCTAAAATATTAAAGGTTTAATTAATGTATTTTAAATAAGGGAAAAGAGAGGGAAGATATTTTCCTAAGTTTCTAACTAACTTTTCCACATTTTCCATTTTCATTTTCTCTCATCTTTTCTCTCAAACCAAACATATTTCTCCAGAGCTTTTCCCTCTGATTTTGTCACCTAAATAACTCATTTCAATTCTCTTTTGATCTTCAATCATCTCTTCATCAAAACCTTTGCATTTGCTAAGTGGATTTTCAAGAATTTGGTTCCAAAAAGGGAGAAACTCAAGTTTGGAGGTAAGAACGTCCTTCTCCTCTAAACTCTCAGTTCTTTACTGAAATTCCCAAGTTCTCAATCCTTGATTTGTGATTTATTAAAGGTTTTACAATTTTAATCTTGATCTTGGCTTTAAATGCAAGATTTGGTTGATTTTTGGTAAAATTTCGTATGATCTGTTTGAGCAGTGATTTGAGGTGTCTTTTTGATGTTGAATGAATGTATAATTGATGAGAAATTGAGGTTTTATCAATGCAATCCCTAATAGGTTAATTTTCCTAAGTTTTGCTTGAGTTTTTGGTTATTTTTGGAGTGATCTTGGTGATCTGTTATAGCTGGAGGTATAAGGACGTGGTTAGATTCTTTTTGGATGTTAATTGATGTTTAAAAATGGTTAGAAGTGATGGATCTTGGCTGGGTTAAGTTTTGGAAGTGTTTGGAGGTGATTTCGGTTGTGTTTGGTAGCCGAAATGTTGGATTTGTGTAGAGCAGCGAGTTGAGTTGTGTGGCTGGTGTTTTTAATGCATAATGATGCATTAATCCTCTGTTGTTGTGTGCTTGAAACAGGGGAGATTGATCCGTGAGCATTGGAGGTGGTGTGGAAGGTTTCGGATGCTTGGAAGGCTTGTTGGCTAGCCTTGTTTTGTGTATCGGTGAGTGAAATTGGGTTTTCAGCTTTTAAACCAAGGTTTGAAGGTTTGGGAGCTTAGTTTAAGTCTAAACAACTTTGCTAAGCTCAAGAGTAAGTAAATGGATTTTCCCTCTTGGTTGTGTTGTGAATTGGTTTTAAAGCATTTGTGATTGTTTGATGCAAAGCATGTGATTTGCATGTTTTAAATTCTGTTTTGAAAGAATATTTTAGCATGGTTTAATGCTGGTTTTGAAAGTCATGTGTGAAGGATGCTCAAGGTAAGAGATCCTTGGTTTTGTACATTGGAGTTGTGGAATTGATGCATAGTGTTGCATGTTGTTTAATGGCTTTGTGTAATGCTTCAAAAACAGTGGATTAATGAGGGTAAATGGTGGTTTTTGCATTTTGGTTATGCTTGTAAATCAATGGATTAATGTGGTAAGATGGTTATATTGGCAAGTGATGTAAGTGGTTCTTGGTTACTTAAATCGGATATAGTTAGCCGGCTATAGGATTGGGTGCACCGTGAATAAAGTCGTCTTGGATGTGGAGTGGTTGTGAGTGAACCGGTAACTCCATCCAAGTACACTAACGAGATGGTTAAGAGCACCATGGTGGTTAAAATTCCATGGGTGGGTCTTGTGTTAAGGTCATAATGGTGGTTGAAATTCCATTCGAGGACCTTGGGTAAGCAAAGGTTATAATGGTGGTTAAAATTCCATTTGAGGACCTTGTGCTTGTTAAGATCACAATGGTGGTGTAAAGTCCATGTGTGGATCTTGTGGAGTATGTCCCGGATCTCGTTAGTGATGTTATACAACTACCAATGGATAATGTTAAGGTTATATGGTGGTTAAAATTCCATATGGGAACCTTGTGAATGTTAAGGTTATATGGTGGTTAAAATTCCATATGGGAACCTTGTGAATGTTAAGGTTATATGGTGGTTAAAATTCCATATGGGAACCTTGTGAATGTTAAGGTCATATGGTGGTTAAAATTCCATATGAGGACCTTGTGTATGGTAAGGTCAAATGGTGGTTAAAATTCCATTTGGGGACCTTGGGATTGGTAGTGTGTATGAAGCGTGGGGACAACGCTTGTGATCCGCGTATCCGATTGGATGTTGTGTTGAAAAGTGGATTTGGTTATCACTTGGAAGCCAATATAATGTTCTTGAATATAATGAAGCATGAGATGCTTGAAATGATGCATGGTTGCATGAGAAGTGTGTAATGTACTATGAATGCATGTTTGCTTGTTGGTCTAATCAAATGTTGATTATCTATTGAGAATGGTGCATGTGTACATGAAATCTCTTTAGTGCATTGAAGTCTTGCGAAGACTTGTTTTTAAAGGCATGTGATGCAAATATTGTTGATGTGGTTCATATGTTGCATTTGTTAAATGCACGTATTAGATAGAATGAGTAAATGGTTTTAAAGGTTTCTTGCTTTAAAATGATATTCAAGTATGAGATGGGTATGATGTGAAGTGGAAGTGTTTTCCAAGGATTTGAATTTAGCTTTGCATATGATGTTCATGCATGGAATGGTTAAATTGATGGTTTTACAAGTTTGTGCTTTGAAAAGGTGTATTTAGCTTTTCTAAGCTAAGGGTTGGGTTTTCATGTTTGAGCAATGCATGATTTAAAGCATGTTGTTGAAAAGGGTTTTCAAACTTTGCTTTGGTTTATCGAATCGAGTTTGCTTTTAAAAGTGGTTTTATAACTCGCTGCATTGATGGTGTTTTGGTTTTGAGCATTCCTCACTAAGCATTATGTGCTTACGCTCCTTTTTGTCCATCGATGCAGATATTTGAAGTTGGAACAACGAGAAGCAAGGGATTCAAGGAGAACTCCACTTGAGATGTATGTCTCGGTTAATAGCTATAGATAATAAAGGCAATGGGGGGAGAATCTCTTATGTTGATGTTTAATGAGATTGTGTATGTTGGACAAGTTTGGTTTATGATTTCGTATCATGCGGATTAATGTTGCAACGTTTGAATCTCCTTGTGCCTAAGTTGTTATGTTATGCTTTTTGTTTAAGAGCATGTTTGAGTGTTGGATATTTTGAATGAGTTGGTGCACCTAGGGATGGTCTTGTATCTAGATTTTGATGCAATTATGTCCCTTGTATGTTGAATGACTTGCTTGTGTGATTTGGTTGCCTTTGGAGCATGTTTGATGGGTCAAATGTGTGTTAAACCAGCAATTATTCTGCAATCTGGACAGCCTGTTTCGGAACAGGTGCTACCGTATCGGAACGGAGGCCTGAAATAGCATGGGCGTTCCGAAACGGAAGGAACTGTTCCGGAACGGTTTGGCTACTGCCAAGCCCTGTTCCGGTACCAGTTTCGGAACGGTCCCGCATTTCGGAACAGGTCCTCCCTGTTTCGGAACACTCGACCGTTGGGCACTGAAATTGTTGGTTAAATGTTTTGAAAACCTTGCGTTTTGGTCCTGAACTTTGTATATGCAATTGGTTGAGTTCGAGATGTCCATTTGAGCTGAAATTTGGCAGTGAAGCAAGAAACATGACTAATTTCATAATGGTAACTTAAAAGTTGGTAAAGTCCTCTTAATTTTCTGAATTTACAAATTGGTCCCTAAATTCGTATTTTATGCAATTGGGTCCCTTATTGTTTTCCGATTGCTGTGATTTTTGAGTATGCTTATCTCAAGAGAATGCCTAGGGTTAATGTGCATCTAGACAAGTTTTAAAAGAAAAAAAGGGTCGTTAATCAAGGTTGACTTTCGGGTTGACTTTGGTTTTCCCCGTGTAATCTTCGTAGTCCGGGTCAACCGTCTAGGCCGGGCTAAGGGGGTTACATTTGGTGGTATCAGAGCCAGGTTGCGAATGCTTGGGGAAAACGGTAAATTGTTGTAATATGTGTTTGATGTATATCCTAATGTGTGGATGGAAGCCGGTTGAAACACGTGTTTCTGAGCGAATTGTTGATGTTTTTAACATGCTTTCTGGTTATGAGTCTTCGCTGAGCTAACGTGGATTTGTGCTGATGTTATGCTGGTGATGTGAGCTGATTTTTTTTTATGAATGATGAAAGTGTAATGGGTATGATATGTTGATATTATGTTGTTGCGAGTGGATGATGTTTGATGAAAGCATGACCGAATATGTTGTTTGATAGGCTTGATGTGGTGATATTTATGTTTTTGTTGACTGTTATGTCATGTAAAAGGGGAGAATTCGGGATACCCATTGCCTTATTATTATAGCTATTGTGTTATTTTGGAGTTGGAGTTTGAATCCTTGCTTAAAGCTGGTCTAATTGATTTGTTTGTTTTGTTGTGATTGTTTGTTGTTAATAGCATGGTGAAATCGATGAAAGAATGGAAGTTAGGTGAGATGGTTGCTGCTTTAGAGCAGGTTGTTAAGGCGTGGAATTCACCTTTTAATGGAGGTGTTTCGTTTCAGCCTTCTGTGCCTGGAGTTGAGGTAGTAAGGCAGGAGGAAGAAGTTGGTTCTGTGATGAAGAGTTCATCACCTGTTGTTCAAGAGGTGTTGGGAACATCTCAAGCTGTGGCAAAAGTAAAATCTGTAGACGTGCTGGCGGTGGGATGTTTGGGTTTGTCGAAACAGCGTTTGCATGTTTTGGGAGCTGTGGAGTATCATGGTTCGTCACCTGAAACGTTCGAGGCCTGGTTGGCCAGTGTAATTCTGATTTTGGATCAGGAGGGTTGTGACTATGCCTGTAAGCTGGGGAGTGTTGTCTCTCTGATGCTGGAGGACGCATGTGCCTGGTGGACATTTTTGGCGGTGGCATCACATATCCACGATATAGATTGGGACTTCTTTGTGTCTGCCTTTTATGAAAGGTATCTTGGAGAGAAATTCCCAAGGGTTAAGCAATGTGAGGGTGTGGTTTCAGTTGGTGAAGGTGAGAAAAGTTTAAGTAAGAGAGTTGCGGGTTTTGACTTCGGGAGCGGTCAGCGTAAAAGGCGATGTGATAGGAAGTTTTGCTTGGATCGAAGCTTGGATGGTAGTGCAAATCTGGGGCAAGTGTTGCTTGATCAAGGAGTGGAAGCTCAGCTACCGGTGTGTGACCGTTGTGGGAGGCGCCATGTTGGAGGTTGTTGGGGCACAGATGCCTGTTGGAACTGTGGTTCTAAAGAGCATGTGAAGCGAGATTGTCCTCATGTGGTGAGATCAGCTTCAGTGGTAGCAAAAGGGTCTCTGAAGGGTCGTGGGCACGGCCGAGACGAAGTTCGAAGGTGGCAGGAAGAGCAGAAAGTTGTGAAGAGTTTGGGAAATGGGATCTGCTGGAATTGTGGGTCTGTTGGGCATATGAGACGTAATTGTTTGAAGTTGGCTCGGGATAGCCAGGGAGCTTTGCCGCAAGGAGATGGTGGTGACCTTAGTGTGTTAGCTGATGCTACAGTGGTGCGGCTGGAGAATGATGGTTCTGCGAGGAAGAGAGCTCGACTGTTGAAGCTCCGGGGCAGTGAGGTATTTTCAGGTAACCTTGTTAAGTAACCTTTGCCTAGTTATCTTAGTTTGGTTTTGGTTTGGTTTCCCTTGCGTTGCGGGTATGGTCTTGTTGCTAGCATGCTGGGGTAGTAGTTGTTGTTGTTTTGAAAACAACTTTAGCCTGAAGAGGGCTTTAGTGAGTATCTTGTGGATAATGGTTGCTAGAATGATGGAGTTAGACAAGTTAGAAGTGAGTTAGGAGGTTGTTCTTAGACAGATTCTGAGGATGTTATTGGTGGGTGTGAACTGACATACATGCACAGTTAAATCATTTGTTATATGCTATATTATATATGTGCTGGTCCATGCATACATGTGACATGACATTAGAGGTTTTGCATACATGTACATCAGGCATTGATAGGGCATATTGGTGACCATGCATACGAACGTTCACACTCGCTAATAGCTAATCGAGTCTGTTAGTGTTGTGATAAGGTTAGGTTGGATGATGGGTTTTAGAGGTTGTTTTGGTGCTAGGAGAATGTTAGAAGTAATGGAGGGTATTAAGCAAGCTGTTGGTAGAATGAAAGTGTTTGGCGCTTTATGAGTATAGCCAGTAGTAGTGGTGGTTCCTTGGTGTTAAGTGATGTTGCAGGTTAGTGGATGTGTTCTCAGAGTGCTGAGGTAACTTGGCATTGATATTGTAGTAGAAGGGTTGTTTTTATAGGTGATGGTTTTTAGCAACCTTTGAGGAGTTGAGAAGAGGGTTTTTGTTGTGGGTTGTAGAAAAGGGTTAGCCTGGGAGAATAGAAGTTTCGTAATCTAGAGATGTATGTATAGGTTGGGCGATGTTCTAGTAGGGTAAGTGTTGTGGTCAAAGCTTGAAGTGGAAAGGCAATGTAAGATCGAAGGCCATTGTTGGTTGAACGGGTTCTTGTCAGAAGTGGTTGGCTGGTTGTGAATAAGTAAATTCCTTCTGAAGTCAGCTGGTGGTGTATGGAACGGCTGGCGGAGTCAAGATTGGGGTTTTGTGATGTGATTTTTGGATATTGGATGAGTAGTCCTGGTGAGTCGTTATGGTAATGATAGCGGCGAATGTGAAGGAATGTCAGCATTACGTTGAGAGGGTTGGGTAAGCAGTTGATGCTTAAGAATTTTTGCTTGTTGGGAAAATCTCTGAAGGAGGTTGGGGAGTTTGCAAAGAGTTTTAGAAGCAGTGAAGGTTGTGGGTACATAGTGGCAGAACTGGATTGGTTGGTGTCACTGTGTGAACAAGTTTTGGGAGTTGTGTGTTAAGGTGGAGTATGCTGTAAAAGTTTGAGGTTCTTCAGGTTGTTGTTGGGGCTATGTGCGGTTCGGAAGTGTGAAAGGTTATGTTGTGGTTAACTTTGAGTGTTTTGGAATTCGTGAGCAGTATGTGGTGGTGTTAAGTTTGGGTGGAGTTTTGTGAGGAGAGTGTTCAGTGGTGGTTAAGTCTCCTGTGTTGCCTTGTGTGTTGCTTTGAGAAGTTTGGTTGTGCTCTTTTCGCCAGTTGAAATTTCGAGGACGAAATTTCCTAAGAGGGGGAGAGTTGTAACACTCCAATTTTGGGCTTAGAAGTTTTGGGTTTTGGACCGGACCGGTCGGGTTGCGGTTCGAATATAAAAGGTGATTTTTAGGAAAGCCTAGTTCAGGTTGCATTAAAAATATGGAAAAATGTCTTAAAATCCTCTTTTATTATATATAAGAGTTTGGTGAAATCAATTTTGTAAAATGAGGTTTGGAAGAGTGACATTTTGGGTTAGTGACCAAAATGTAATTTTTGAAAACTGTGTGATTGTTTTAAAAAGGATTGAAACTTTGAATCTTTAAGGAGCTATTTACCCAATGGGAGTTTCTCCAGATTTTTCTAAAATATTAAGGGTTTAATTAATGTATTTTAAATAAGGGAAAAGAGAGGGAAGATATTTTCCTAAGTTTCTAACTAACTTTTCCACATTTTCCATTTTCATTTTCTCTCATCTTTTCTCTCAAACCAAACATATTTCTCCAGAGCTTTTCCCTCTGATTTTGTCACCTAAATAACTCATTTCAATTCTCTTTTGATCTTCAATCATCTCTTCATCAAAACCTTTGCATTTGCTAAGTGGATTTTCAAGAATTTGGTTCCAAAAACGGAGAAACTCAAGTTTGGAGGTAAGAACGTCCTTCTCCTCTAAACTCTCAGTTCTTTACTGAAATTCCCAAGTTCTCAATCCTTGATTTGTGATTTATTAAAGGTTTTACAATTTTAATCTTGATCTTGGCTATAAATGCAAGATTTGGTTGATTTTTGGTAAAATTTCGTATGATCTGTTTGAGCAGTGATTTGAGGTGTCTTTTTGATGTTGAATGATTGTATAATTGATGAGAAATTGAGGTTTTATCAATGCAATCCCGAATAGGTTAATTTTCCTAAGTTTTGCTTGAGTTTTTGGTTGTTTTTGGAGTGATCTTGGTGATCTGTTATAGCTGGAGGTATAAGGACGTGGTTAGATTCTTTTTGGATGTTAATTGATGTTTAAAAATGGTTAGAAGTGATGGATCTTGGCTGGGTTAAGTTTTGGAAGTGTTTGGAGGTGATTTCGGTTGTGTTTGGTAGCCGAAATGGTTGATTTGTGTAGAGCAGCGAGTTGAGTTGTGTGGCTGGTGTTTTTAATGCATAATGATGCATTAATCCTCTGTTGTTGTGTGCTTGAAACAGGGGAGATTGATCCGTGAGCATTGGAGGTGGTGTGGAAGGTTTCGGATGCTTGGAAGGCTTGTTGGCTAGCCTTGTTTTGTGTATCGGTGAGTGAAATTGGGTTTTCAGCTTTTAAACCAAGGTTTGAAGGTTTGGGAGCTTAGTTTAAGTCTAAACAACTTTGCTAAGCTCAAGAGTAAGTAAATGGATTTTCCCTCTTGGTTGTGTTGTGAATTGGTTTTAAAGCATTTGTGATTGTTTGATGCAAAGCATGTGATTTGCATGTTTTAAATTCTGTTTTGAAAGCATATTTTAGCATGGTTTAATGCTGGTTTTGAAAGTCATGTGTGAAGGATGCTCAAGGTAAGAGATCCTTGGTTTTGTACATTGGAGTTGTGGAATTGATGCATAGTGTTGCATGTTGTTTAATGGCTTTCTGTAATGCTTCAAAAACGGTGGATTAATGAGGGTAAATGGTGGTTTTTGCATTTTGGTTATGCTTGTAAATCAATGGATTAATGTGGTAAGATGGTTATATTGGCAAGTGATGTAAGTGGTTCTTGGTTACTTAAATCGGATATAGTTAGCCGGCTATAGGATTGGGTGCACCGTGAATAAAGTCGCCTTGGATGTGGAGTGGTTGTGAGTGAACCGGTAACTCCATCCAAGTACACTAACGAGATGGTTAAGAGCACCATGGTGGTTAAAATTCCATGGGTGGGTCTTGTGTTAAGGTCATAATGGTGGTTGAAATTCCATTCGAGGACCTTGGGTAAGCAAAGGTTATAATGGTGGTTAAAATTCCATTTGAGGACCTTGTGCTTGTTAAGATCACAATGGTGGTGTAAAGTCCATGTGTGGATCTTGTGGAGTATGTCCCGGATCTCGTTAGTGATGTTATACAACTACCAATGGATAATGTTAAGGTTATATGGTGGTTAAAATTCCATATGGGAACCTTGTGAATGTTAAGGTTATATGGTGGTTAAAATTCCATATGAGAACCTTGTGAATGTTAAGGTTATATGGTGGTTAAAATTCCATATGGGAACCTTGTGAATGTTAAGGTCATATGGTGATTAAAATTCCATATGAGGACCTTGTGTATGGTAAGGTCAAATGGTGGTTAAAATTCCATTTGGGGACCTTGGGATTGGTAGTGTGTATGAAGCGTGGGGACAACGCTTGTGATCCGCGTATCCGATTGGATGTTGTGTTGAAAAGTGGATTTGGTTATCACTTGGAAGCCAATATAATGTTCTTGAATATAATGAAGCATGAGATGCTTGAAATGATGCATGGTTGCATGAGAAGTGTGTAATGTACTATGAATGCATGTTTGCTTGTTGGTCTAATCAAATGTTGATTATCTATTGAGAATGGTGCATGTGTACATGAAATCTCTTTAGTGCATTGAAGTCTTGCGAAGACTTGTTTTTAAAGGCATGTGATGCAAATATTGTTGATGTGGTTCATATGTTGCATTTGTTAAATGCACGTATTAGATAGAATGAGTAAATGGTTTTAAAGGTTTCTTGCTTTAAAATGATATTCAAGTATGAGAAGGGTATGATGTGAAGTGGAAGTGTTTTCCAAGGATTTGAATTTAGCTTTGCATATGATGTTCATGCATGGAATGGTTAAATTGATGGTTTTACAAGTTTGTGCTTTGAAAAGGTGTATTTAGCTTTTCTAAGCTAAGGGTTGGGTTTTCATGTTTGAGCAATGCATGATTTAAAGCATGTTGTTGAAAAGGGTTTTCAAACTTTGCTTTGGTTTATCGAATCGAGTTTGCTTTTAAAAGTTGTTTTATGACTCGCTGCATTGATGGTGTTTTGGTTTTGAGCATTCCTCACTAAGCATTATGTGCTTACGCTCCTTTTTGTCCATCGATGCAGATATTTGAAGTTGGAACAACGAGAAGCAAGGGATTCAAGGAGAACTCCACTTGAGATGTATGTCTCGGTTAATAGCTATAGATAATTAAGGAAATGGGGGGATAATCTCTTATGTTGATGTTTAATGAGATTGTGTATGTTGGACAAGTTTGGTTTATGATTTCGTATCATGTGGATTAATGTTGCAACGTTTGAATCTCCTTGTGCTTAAGTTGTTATGTTATGCTTCTTGTTTAAGAGCATGTTTGAGTGTTGGATATTTTGAATGAGTTGGTGCACCTAGGGATGGTCTTGTATCTAGATTTTGATGCAATTATGTCCCTTGTATGTTGAATGACTTGCTGGTGTGATTTGGTTGCCTTTGGAGCATGTTTGATGGGTCAAATGTGTGTTAAACCAGCAATTATTCTGCAATCTGGACAGCCTGTTTCGGAACAGGTGTTACCGTATCGGAACGGAGGCCTGAAATGGCCTGGGCGTTCCGAAACGGAAGGAACTGTTCCGGAACGGTTTGGCTACTGCCAAGCCCTGTTTCGGTACCAGTTTCAGAATGGTCCCGCGTTTCGGAACAGGTCCTCCCTGTTTCGGAACACTCGACCGTTGGGCACTGAAATTGTTGGTTAAATGTTTTGAAAACCTTGCGTTTTGGTCCTGAACTTTGTATATGCAATTGGTTGAGTTAGAGATGTCCATTTGAGCTGATATTTGGCAGTGAAGCAAGAAACATGACTAATTTCATAATGGTAACTTAAAAGTTGGTAAAGTCCTCTTAATTTTTAGAATTTACAAATTGGTCCCTAAATTCGTATTTTGTGCAATTGGGTCCCTTATTGTTTTCCGATTGCTGTGATTTTTGAGTATGCTTTTCTCAAGAGAATGCCTAGGGTTAATGTGCATCTAGACAAGTTTTAAAAGAAAAAAAAGGGTCGTTAATCAAGGTTGACTTTCAGGTTGACTTTGGTTTTCCCCGTGTAATCTTCGTAGTCCGGGTCAACCGTCTAGGCCGGGCTAAGGGGTTACATAAGAAATTTTTATTAAGTAAGGCAGGCAATGTTGAACTTAGAACTCAAGCAAAATTTCAGCATTTAACAGACATGGTAAGAATAATTGTCAAAAAGAAAAATTTTCAAAGTATTTTTCATGCTTCTTCCCATAGTTAGGTTGTAATTTTTTTAGTATGGTGCGAGAATAAGAAATCGGCTAACGGTCATAGGCACAAGTTTTAAGCTAAAAATTTCTACTTCATTGAGTGCTAGGGCAAAATTTACATATGCTCCTATATGCTACTAAATGAACCTAGAAACAAAGAGGACTATTCCCCAAAACTCATGGTTGGCATTGTCCTCAATGTCTTACAAAATAAAAAGATAAAAACAGAAAAATAAAACATAAAAAGAAAAAGAAAAAATAAAAACAGAGAAATGAAATAAAACATAAAAAGAAAATTAAAAATTGAAAAAGAAAAAAAGGTGCTATAGACTATGAGAGTTCCCCTTTGTTGCTGCTGCGTTAGAGGAGGATTCTGAGGAGGCAGGCAGGACTAGGCAGCGTGTGGTAGATGGTCTTGTGGCTGGGCTCTTCTTCGTGCCACGCGGCAGCTTGATGCGGCTAAGGGTGGGTTTCTTGGATGGTCCCTCTGGTTCAAATTCTCCACCCTTTGGCTCGGTTGCTGGCCGCTTCCTTTTCCTTGCTGCCTCGGCCGGTTCATCATCGAAAGAGTCTGAAATCTCTATGTCTGAGTTATCAACATCTTTGGCAACGGTCTCCTTTGCTATTGGGAAGGCGGCAGTGGTCTCCTCATCTTTCTCTGACTCGGATGAGAAAGTGAGGTCGTACGGCTGGATGAGAGTAGGTGAGGTCGTACAACTTGATGGGAGTAGGTGAGGTCCTTTCTCTTGGGGCGGATGTGCGGCCCCTCGCTGTCGGCGGCGGCTGGAGTAGCAGCTGGTTTGGGTGTGATCTGGGACGGTTTGGACGTTGCTAACTCTGATGGGAATGCTGGCAATTGTGGGCCGCCGTCATGGTATTTGTCAAGCAAGTAGGCAACAAAGGCCTTTTCCACCTCCGCGATGTATTTGGTGAAGATCACATGTTTGTGCTCGATCCTTTGGCAGCTTTCGACGAGGCTGCGCAGCAAGGGGATCACGACGGAGGGGAGGGCAGCTTCAGTACTGCCCACTGCGACTAGGGTGGCGGTAGGTTAGGACAGCGACTGGGCAGTTGTTGGTGTTTCCGGTTCTGGATCCTGCATCATCTGGAGGGGCGCCTTTCTTGTCCACCCTTCCTTGGCAGGAAGTATTGTGTCCTTGGGGTGCGGCGACACGTGGAAGTTGGCACATAGGCATCTGATGAGTGCATGGAAGATGAGAGGTCCCTTGGCATTGGGCTTGTCAGCGTGGGCATAGATCTCCTCTAAAATTACTTCGCCAACATTGATTGGCCGCCCTGTTATAATGTTGTGGATAATAGCGAGCCGCAGCCTTTTGACTGTCGATTCATGGGTGGTGGGCATCAGTCGGCATTGGACGAAGTTGCTCCAATGACCTGCCTCCGGCAGCAGATCGTGGCGGTTGACTGAACCATTATTCTTGCCGGTTAGCCACTTGGTTTTCGGCTAGTGGATTTCTTTCTTGATCTTGTCATAGTCAGCCGCCGTTAGGTAGGACTTACATTCTTCATGTGGATTCCCGCGGATGTCTATGATGTAGAAGCTGTTGATAGTATCCGCCGTGAACTTGACACCTTCACCGCAGACATATACGAAAGGATTTCCTGGTGTAGGCTTGTGGGCGTAGAACTCTCGCACCTGATTGCTATTTATCCCTTCTGGATGCCGTGCGAAGATGTCCCAGCCCAAGTTGTGAATCCTCTCGAATATGGTGGGTTTGAGGCCGAAATATCCATATGGCTTGGTGTATTGGAACCTTATTTCCTCCCAGTGTTGTCGCTCGGTGTAGTATTGTTTGTAGGTTGCCGCGATGGCATGGTTTAAGAACCTTTGGTATATAGGCTTGGAGGTGGAGGCGAGTTGTTGTGATGTGGCCATAGCTAAGAGAACGATTGTGTTTTCCTAAAGAAAGAAAAAGAAATTGCACAAAAGTAAAGCTAGTGAAATCTTGAAAGCAAAGATGGAAGAAAGAATTAAGAGTAAAAGAGAGAGAGAAAAGTGAAGAACGAGGAGAGAATAGTTGGCCTAATATAACCGCTTCTTTCCGCTGCCTTGGCGGGCACGCTGCCAACGGGTGGCAATGATTGTGGCGCGAATAACGGGATTCCAACCGTTACGCAGATAGTCATTCCGCTCGTTGTTGCAAATGTAGCCGTTCCTGCTAGCTGTTATGAAGCCGCTAGCCGTTATACTCATCTGCCTTGGGTTGCCTTGGCCGCTGATTGGGCTTCTCCTTTATTCTTTCATCCTTCTTGGTCTTGCCTTCATTCCTAACATGAAATAAATTAAATGAAGAAATTAAATAAAAATAAATGGAGATTAAATATAATCCTAATTCATAAAAAATAAAAATAAAAATAAAATTCAGGTTATGTTGGGTTGCGCTTTTCCCAAACATTACCACTTCTTTAGGGCTCTGCGTTTGACTTTTCGTCCGGGCATATCCTTCCTCTCCTTAGGTGGATGTTGGTTGCCACCCTTGCCGCCCTGGCGGGACATACACCAAAGAAAATAAAGAGGCATTTTTTTGAAAAAAATAAAATAAACAGAAATTTAATGTGCAAAAACTAAAGTAGAAGTGCAGAAATTCAAACATTGATGTTGTTGCAAATCCCCAACAACGGCACCAGAAACTTGTAGAGCGTTTGAGTGTTCTCTATTTATGAGCGCAAGGGCACACACTTGTCAAGTTATAGTATAAAAGATATCATCTCCCACAGGGATTGGAGCAGCTTCTATGAATGGTTTCCTGCACAAAGATTTAGTAAATGCACAATTAAATCTCACAATGTGGAAATATAAAAACATAAGTAAAATAAAGATAGTGATGATAAGGATGATACAGAGAGATTTGGTCGATAGATTGGGTAAGGCAATTGCAGCTCAGTAGCATGTAGACTATGTTGTAAAGCCAAATAGTGTTTTGTGCTACCATGATTTGCTGCCTCGGCGTGTAATGGCAGGCGACAGCTACGACCCTGTCACACGGCCGCAGCGGGTCTTTGCCCCTGCAACTTTCGCTGTCTCGGCAGGTGGAATGGAAATAAGCCTTGGCGGCAAATCTGGCAGATACTCCAAGTTCAGCAGAGCAATTCTTAAGTGATCCTTCCTATGTCTAGGCAAGGATTTTGTCACCACGTGATGTAGGCAATACCTAGCAATCTCAGCGTAAACCTAACATAGGTAGTCGACGTTTTGTTACTCCTTTTAGTCGTTGAAACTCGAACTTATGTCTAAGCCAAATTAGTCAACACATCGACATGATGAGACCGTACTTAATTCTTTCGTGAGCCTTACAATTTCGTGCCCGACAAATGGATTTCCTCAACTGGACTTTTGGAACTAATTGAAGAAGTGAAGAACATGAATTAAGCAAACTTGGAATCTTTATTGAAAACACACTTAAACTATTACAACCGTTTCTCACAACTACTTTACATGCAAAAACCTAAACCCTAGGGGTGTTGGGTCGCGACCTCCAACACCTCCCATCTATCTAGCTATCTCTCCATCTATCTTTGCGTCTAAGCACGCGCACCCATATCCTCTCATGCCCATATACCCTCACATACAATGGGAATATATAGGGCTCATGGCCTAAGTTTCAGTCCTCCTTGAAGTAGAAGTTCTTAAAGTAGTTTTACATTAAATGCGGACTCCTTTTTGACTTAAATGTGGACTCTTTGGACGTTGCCTTCTCTCGCAAGTACGAATAAGTACTCCTACTTATCAATCTTGGGTCAGTTTTACCGACCGCTACAGGCTTCAGAGAATTTTAAGACTGGGCTCATTTGGCTCAGGGAATTGCCCTCTTTCAATCACAAGCCATCTTGACTAAGTCGGTGTAACTCCTGCCTGGGTGGCACTTGGCAGCAACGTTGCTATGGCGGCGTCCTTGGCGGCATCTGGAACTGCTTCAGTACAGCTCCTATTGTTTCCAGCTTTCCTGTCCTCTCCTCCTCTACACAGCTACAACACCTGAAAATAAAAACTAAACTAGAACAGTATATTTTCTTAATCAAACATAAAATATTCAATAAAAGCATGGTAAAAGAGAAAATATTGTTATTATGCATGCAATGCACCTAAATATGCCTAAATGAGCTTAAGAATAGCAATAATACAGGCAGAAGTGTGTACAAAATATAGAACTTGTGGACACTCTACACCTCTTTAGCCTTGAAAAGGGGAATAATTCTTAGTGAATTGTTTGAAATCCTTAGTGGAGAAGCTAAGATAGTGGATGTAGGCTTTGGTTAGAAAGTCAAACCACTGTAAATCATTGTCTTATTTTTCTATCTTTTTGCTTCCACCGCCATAACCGAAAATTGAACTTCTCCACCACTTGGCAAGGTATTTCGATTGAAGATATTATGTTCCACAATTGGTATCAGAGCGAGACTCAATCGAGAGGATTAACATCATATTAAGGCGATCCCGGTAAGCTTGATCAACCTTTCAATCAATCCGTGTTCATGGCGCAATCAATAGACAAGCCACCATTCTTCAACGGTGAACATTATGCCTATTGAAAGAATAGGATGATGTACTTCATCAAGGCCAAAGATTACCGACTTTGGGATCTTGTTGAAGATGGACCATTCACACCACAAAGAAGCAAGGTGGAATGGAACGCAAATGACAAGAAGATGATGGAGCTAAACTCGAAGGCTTTGCACATTTTATTTTGTACATTGGGACCAGAGGAGTATGCTAAAGTCTCTTCTTGCAAAAGTGCCAAGGAGGTTTGGGACAAGCTTGAAGTGATCCATGCAGGTACAAATGAGCTGAAGGAGATGAAGATTGGTCTACTCAACCTTAACTACAAAAACTTCAAGATAAGCCCGAATGACGACATAAAGAATATGTTCGACCGTTTCTCCACGATCGTCAACGAGCTAAAAGGATTTGGAGAGGATATTTTGGAGGACAAACTCGTTCAGAAGTTGATTTATTCACTTCATGAATCATGGGAGAGAAAGAAGACGGCAATTATATATGCAAAGAACTTGAAGGAGCTCAAGCTTGATGAGCTCATTGGGTTTGTACTTACCCATGAGTTGATGTCTCAACCTTTGAAAAGGGAGAAGGAGAAAAAAATCAAAGAGCAAGAAATCGAAGATCTAAACATTGTTGCTCTTAAATCCTCCATAAAGCCATCTAGAAGATTCAAGTGAGA
This sequence comes from Hibiscus trionum, assembly GCA_030270665.1. Classification (NCBI taxonomy): domain Eukaryota; kingdom Viridiplantae; phylum Streptophyta; class Magnoliopsida; order Malvales; family Malvaceae; genus Hibiscus; species Hibiscus trionum. The sequence continues at coordinate 8,068,332 of BSYR01000046.1, forward strand.
AGGAAAGTGAAGAAGAAGAAGAGCTGGTCTATCTCTTCAAGAAATCAAATCCATGAATCGACTCTTGTCTCCGGTCATGTGCTTCGAGCATCGACTATCAAGGTACCATGAGTTTTGGTTTTGTGCTTTGGCCTTGTAGCAAAGGCTCCCCCTACAAAAAAGAGTTAAGCTTTCATTTTTGGTACCCAAATCATTTTGGGTCCATGAGTGTTAGTTCCCAAATACTTGGTTCTCTTAGAAATCCAAGATTAAATGGCTAAAATAGTGTTAGAAACTACAAGTTCCTTAGGAACCCATACACTTCTAACCTTCTTGTTCTTGTGATACTTATAGGAGCCTCTTTGTTTGTGGTCAACAAAGTTTCTCTTCACATGTTGGGATTTTGAAGAAGATGCTTTTTCAAAATCGTTTTTCCCAACATTGGTTAGAGAAGCTTTGAGTTTACTCACCTCCTCTTGGTGGTAAACATGGTATTTTTCAAGAAGGTCGTTTAAATCATTTGATTTCTTTTCAAACTCATTTGAGGAATTGTGTAAAACCAAGACCTTCTTTTCTAATTCCGAGTAGGTTTTAGAAAGGGGATCATTTTGGGTTCTTAAAACCGAAATCATTTTCTTAATTTTTAAAAACCGACTCCTTGTATTTCTCAACCAACTCATCATATACCTCTTGCAACTCATCATAAGCATCTTGAAGTTCATCATATGTAAAATCAAAAGTAGATGAGTTAGAGGTTACCATAAAAGAATCCTCCTCAAGAGCCATGAGGCAAAGATTAGCCACTTCTTGTTCCTCATCCTCGGATGACTTTTCATCACTCCAAGTAGCAAGCTTAGCTTTGAGCTTCTTCTTCTTCTCAAAGCCCTTCCTCTTGAGTTGAGGACACTCGGAATGGATGTGACCCGGTTTCTTGCACTCTTAGCATATGATCGAATCCTTTTCTTCTTCTTTGTTCTTGGTCTTGGAGTCCATCTTTCTTTGAAATTTTCTACCTCGGTTTGACCTCATAAACCGTGAGAATCTTTTGGCTATCATAGCCAATTCATCAAGATCTTCCTCGTCACTAGAAGTGCTCTCCTCATGTAGAGAAGCTTTGCGAGCCACTCCTATCTTCTTCCTTTTGTCTACCTCAAGCTTTTCCACTCTTCTTTCTTCTTTCTTCTTTTCATCTTCCCTTCCTTACTTCTTTATTTCATGAGTTAGGAGAGAACCAACTTGCTCATCAAGCTTTAGTGTCTTCGAATTCTTTGCCTCGATGATAGCGATTCTTTTCCCATCCCAAGACTCGAGAAGAGAGTAGAGTAGCTTCCGAACTAGTTTGTCCTCCAGAATGATCTCTCTAAAACCTTTTAGCCCAATGAATATGGTTGAAAAACGATCAAACATCTTCGATATGGTTTCGTCGGGCTTCATCTTGAAATTCTCATAGCTAAGATTGAGAATTTCATTCTTTGTTTCCTTCACATCGTTTGTCCCTTCATAGGTTGTCTCAAGTTTATCCCACACTTCTTTAGCACTTTCGATGGAAGAAACTTTGGAGTAGATATCCGGTCCAAAGGCACAAAATAGCATGTAAAGAGCCTTGTCGTTGATTTGAAGCTTATTTCTATCATCTTCACTCATTTCATCTTTTCTTTTTGGCACAAGTCTTGCTTCATCGTCTCTCTTCATTGGAATGATGGGACCATCATCTATAGCATCCCAAACAAGATAATCACTTGACTTTATGAAGAGACGCATCCAGTTCTTCCAAAAAGAATAGTTGTCACCGTTGAAGAAAGGCGGTTTGGTGATCGATTGAGACTCGTACATTCTAGAGCCGGATGTAGATGTCATAGCTTGCTTTGTTGATGATCACACTCTTCCTAGAATCTCCTCTTTCGGTTGTTAATCCTTCAAAGAGGTAGGCTCTAATACCAATTGTTGAGTGGATTAAGAGATTGATCAAAGCCAAGAGGGGGTGAATTGGGTTTTTAAAATTTAGGAGGAGAAGTGGAATGAATAGAAATGAAGAACAAGACAATTATAGTGCTTCAAGTTCCAAATGAACTCTACATCCACTACCTTAGCTCCCACTAAGGATTTTCCAACAATTCACTAATTGATCTTCCTCTTTTCTAGGCTTAAGAGGAAACCTTTACAATCCCGGTCAATTTTCTACCCAAAATTGACCAAACCCTCACTTGGTTACAAAGAATAAATTGAGGGCAAGTAGGATATCTCATAATAAAAATTTGCCCCTTTTAATACAAGCACTCAACCCAAATTGAAATACAAGATAAGAATTTCACTCAATACAATTCGGGATTTTTACAAGAATAAGACTTTTGGCACTTGAGCTTGTATTTTTTGTATAGATGTTTCTCTTGGATGCAATAGTTGTTGCCGGTCTTTAATAGGCTTGTTTTTATACCTTCTTCATTAATTCTAGCCATTTGGGTGGTTAGGGAATTGATTAAAGCCATTGGAACCCTCTCTTTCCATCATAAATGCACTTCTGCAGCCTACCGTATCGGTACTCGGGGAAGCGTATCGATACATGTCTCAAAAAAGAAAGAGATGTTGCACAAATATAAGAGGGGCATATCGATACACGTGTAGGCGTATCGGTACGGGTTAGGGATCCGTTTCGATACGGGTAAGACCGTACCGATGTAACTTTTCCAACACAGCTCACTGGAGGAATTCGTATCGAAACGAGTAAGAGCGTATCGATACTCATTAACCACCTCTTTAAAAATTGGTTACCTACCAACTGACACACAACAATCAAAATATTTAAGGCTTCGAATTTAAAAATTTCTTTTAAATCGTATCGATACGGGTGAGACCGTATCGGCACACGATTCAAACTCCTTGTGATTTTATAGAGAGAGCGTATCGATACAGATGTAATCTATTTCGATACCTTGTTTCGATACGGTAAGAGGCATATCGAAATGGATTTCTCCAATAGCCAATTTTGAAAAAAAATGTATCGATACGGTAAGAGGGGTATCGATACGCATTGGCGTTTTTGAGCAATTTGGCCTTGGAACACTTAGAAAATATTTTGGAGTTTGAGTTTTTCAAACTAGAGCAAAGCCTTGTTGATTTGAAACCTTTAGAGGGACTTAAAAATTCATTTCAACTTTTACAATTTAGTCCTTAAAACACTTTGTTATATCAGAATCAAACATAGGATTTACAGAGAGTGATAAGTACAATAAGTACTTAGTGAGGTAGTTCCTATAACTATTAATTCAATCTTTTAAATGTTTTATCTCACTTAACAAAGGTTACCTAGCTAGCCTTCAATTCATTTGAGCATCACCTAACTAGTTTCATGCACTGGCAAGTACCTCACTTAGCTAGTCTCATCTTTATCAATCATATAAACATGTACATACAAGCATATCAAAGATCAAACCAAATCATATAGATCATGTAACACTTTCAAATAGACAATTTGCTAATATCAACCACATAAAACAAGCAATAATCAAATATACAAACATTGTTCACATTTCAATCTTTTTATTCGAAATATGGCCATTGCCCTAGCCATTCTTATACATATTAAACATATTAGATTGATCACTCAAACATCTTTAACATATGATCACATTTTTATATGAACTCATTCATATTACATATTACACATTCCATTTAACATATGACAAGTATTATTCAAGAGCTTTTAAATGTTTTGCCTTCCTAGATTAGTGGGACTAGGTAATCAAGTCTTAATAGGTAAAAAGTACCAAATCAGAGGATGCTTAAAGCATCAAATCAGAGGATACTCAAATGTATCAAGGTGTATTCCACACCAACAATAGAGAAATCAAGTGCCATTTAAAGGATGCACCAAGCATCAAGGTCAATAGGTGACAACAACATCGAAACAAATAGTACATGGAGTACTAAATTAGAGAAGCTCTAGACTCTATGGCATGTCGTTCCACATGAGACCAACTAGTCAACCAAGGGCTTATAGTGTCTTTTAGATTAAGCAAGCATATCACAAGTGTTTAGGCAACCAATTATAACAAGATCAATTCACATTTCAAGTCTCTAAATGGTTAGATCCTAATTTGTTTGCAAGCTTTCACAATTTCCAGCAATCAACCAATCAAATATTCTCAAACATCAATAAGCATCAAATGGAAGCAACATAGCATTCAATCCATCATTCAAATAGTCATCATATTAGGAGCATCCATTTCAAGTTCATGTTAAGCTAAGCTAGTTATCAATCATAATCCTACAATTATATTTCCTTTAGGTCATTTCTTCCCCTATGATATTTTACCCAATATAGATTATATTCATTTCATACATTCATCTATAAACATAAAACATTGGTTAGGACACTGGTCCTAACCCTAAGTTTATCTACACTCAAAACACTCCAAGCTTATAAGCTATTCTTGCTCCTTGATGAATATGCCTTTCTTCTTCCTATTCGATTGGCCAACCCTTGCCTCTTCCACTGTTTTATAAGTTTCTTGGTCTGAAAATTGACATATAAATACATACAAAACATATTATCATCCAATTCAATCATATAAGTCAATCACACAAGCACAATCACAATTCATTTCAAAATTGTTTTCCAGTTCTGGCAGTTTGCACGCCTGTTACTATTTTGGTCATAACTTTTAATCTACATATTGGATTTTCAATTAAATTACCTTGTTAGAAATCTTATTCAACTAGCGTTTATCCATGTATGGCTCATATTTTTCCCATTTCTAGATCAATACATATTTGCATTTAAAGACGTGCTAGTTGTCTAGGGACTAAACTGCCAAATTTCACTCTAAGGCACCATAGTGCACATTTAATCCTAGTTCCTTTACTATTTTAATTTAGCCTTTATAACTAGAGTTTACCCTGTTTTCGCTTATTATTTCAAGTCCATTATGGTCCCTAAATAGAACATAACAGTCCATTAATTTATCAAATTTCCAAGTTAGTCCAGAATCACCTAGCTTGCCAACTAGTCACTTTAAACATCCAATTCAAGCTACTTATCAGCCAATTCAAGTTATAATTCATTCATACATCAAGTTCCCTATTTTTAAACATTATTTCTAGAATCAATTACAGAGCAATTTGATCCCCTAACATTTTTCAAATTCACCAAAACAGTCCCCTAAACAGTTTTGCATTTTCATGTGACTAGTTTTCATTTTAACTCATTATCTAACCAATTTAACCTCAATTTGATTTTACCAACAGTTCATTTCATCAATATTTAACAACTTTCCCTAGGCGACCTTTTTCCAGAAACGTTTTCTAGTCCCTCTAATTTCCAGATTTAACAAAACAATCACGTATCACATTCAGGCAGCATCTAGTGTGCTGTTTTCAAATCCTATCATATAACCCAAGCTAAATTCATTTAAATCATCAACATATAACTCAATTTCAGATCTAAAATAAACAATTACAGCAATCAATTACAACAAAACAGATCATATAAACAATTCAACATAACAATTCGGTTAACTAGTTGAGCAAAAACACTTACCTAGCTTTATAGCTTAATTCCTATGGAAAATGACCACATGCATGATGAATTCTCTAGCTTTCTAAGTGTTTTTCTCTAGATTTTCTTCTCCCTAAAACTATCTCTCTCATTTGGCTGATAATGGCTTAAGGAAGAAGATGATTATTGTAACCCCCTTAACCCGGCCTAGACGGTTGACCCGAATTAAGAAAGTCACACGGGGAAAACCAAAGTCAACCCGAAAGTCAACCTTGATTAACGACCCTTTTTTTTCTTTTTAGTCTTGTCTAGAAGCACTTAAAACCTAATTGTGATCTCACAAACATCATACCAAAAGATCACAAACATCAGAGGTCAAACAGGGACTCAATTGAGCAAATTACAACTTTATGGACCAAATTGTAATTTCTGATAATTAGGAGGACTTAAGCCAAATTAATGTTACCATATTTTAATTAATCAGGTTTCATGCTTCCCTGTGAAATTTCAGCTCAAAAGGACTTCCCAAACTCATACAATTGCACAAACAAGTTTCAGGACCAAAACGCAAACAATCCAAAACACATAACTGCCACTGTCAGCCCCCAACGGTCGACCGTTCCGAAACGGGAGACAGCCCGTTCCGAAACGCGGGACCGTTCCGCAACGGGTACCGAAACAGGGGTCTGGCAGTGGCCTTTCCGTTTCGGAACGGCCCCTCCCGTTTCGGACGCCTGGGCACATTTAAGGCACCCGTTCCGAAACGGTAGGTGCTGTTCCGAAACACCCTGTTCAGATTGCTCAAAAACACCACTTTAAACATGCAATTACACAACCAAACATGCTCCGAATGTCACCAAACTTTACCAGCATGCAATCCAACATACATAAGACATATTAATATCAACAATTCAACCAAACAACATCATATGCAAAAAGCCCCAATTCTATAGGCATGCTTCCTACACAAGCAAGCTAATCAAGCACCAAACTTACAAAACAAGCATATAAAAATCCAATCCACAAACCAACAATCTTAACATCAAGAAACATACTTAGGGAGTACAAAACACCTCCCAAAACATACACATTGGTTCCCCATTGCCAAATCACCCAAAAGCTAAAATGTTTAACAAAAACCTTCCATACATTGAGCTTTACTTGCACTTGAATTCTTGCCCTTCTTGCTGCCCTCAATGGTCTCTAATGCTCTGCATTATTGAATCAAAGGAAACGAAGAGAGCGTAAGCAAAAGCTTAGTGAGGAATGCTCTTAAAAACCGTTCAATAATGCAACATAAAACATTTACAAAACATGCTTCAAATCCACATTTGCTCATGCTCAAAACCTTACTTAAAACAAGCAATTTCATGCTTCAACATAAACATTCAAAACAAGCATCTCATGCTTCATAATATACTTAACATGTCATATTGGCTCAAGTGATACATTTCATTTCTTAAAACAAGTTCATCAACTTCCCAAGGACTTTTAAACACCTTGGTCCCAAGGACTTTTAAACACCTTGGCCATGGACTTTTAAACACCATGAATAAGGACCACACAAGGACTTTTAACCACCTTTGTGTCCATAGCTTGAATCACCCCAAGGACTTTTAAACACCTTGGCCCCAAGGACTTTTAAACACCTTGGCCCCATGGACTTTTAACCACCATGGAAAAGGATCACCTAAGGACTTTTAACCACCTTAGAGTCCACAACATGAACCATCCAAGGACTTTTAACCACCTTGATGTTCATAAGTAACAAGGCTCACTCAAGGACTTTTAACCACCTTAGTGACCTTAACATTTTAAAACCTCACTTGCCAATACACATCATTTTCATCACTTACATCACTATTTTAAAGCATAAAACCAAGCCATATTCATCATGCATTTAAAAGCATTAAACCACATCATTTCAATGTACAAAAGCAAGGAACTCCTACCTAGAGTTACCTTCAACATATGGCTTACAAAATCAGCAAAAACCATGCTAAAACATGCTTCCAAAACAGTATGTAAAACATGCATATAAACATTTTGCATCATAACAAAATCATGGCCACCACTAGAGAGAAATTCCGAAAACTTACGCTCGAGCTTAGCAAAGTTGTTTAGACTTAAGCTAAGCTCCCAAGACATTGGTTTCAAAGCCGAAAACCCAATTTCACTCACCGATTCCACTTCGCCACTAGCCGAAGCACGAAATCAAGCTTCCGGATCAACAACTCTTGGATCCAAGGATGCCTCCCCTCCAAACTTGTGTTTCTCCACTTTTTGGAATGAAAATCCTTGAAGAATCAAGAAGCAATTGAAGAGGTTTTGAAGATATGTTGATTAGGAATCAAATGAGAGTTGAATGGAGGGATTTAGATGAAGAAATCAGATCCAATTCTCTAGAAAAGCAGTGTTTGGTTTGAGAGAAAATGAGAGAAAGAAAATTTAGCAAAGTTGGTTACAAAATCTAAAAATAGCCAAAATGGCTTCCCTCCAATTTTAATAATCTTTAAAATCAGATTTTAGACTTAAAATATCTTAGAAAAATCTGGAGAAATCATCTTTGGATTAATAGCCCCTTAAAGATTCAAAGTTTCAACTCTTTATAAAATAGTCACAAAACTTTCAAAAATTACATTTTGGTCACCAGCCAAAATGTCATACTTCCAAAACCCATTTTTCAAAATTGATTTCACAGTTCACTTAATTATATTAAAAGATGATTTTAGAACATTTTTCCATATTTTTAATGCAACCCGAACTAGGCTTTCCTAAATTCACCTCTAAAGATTCGAACAGCACTTTGACCAAACCGGTCAACGCCCAAAACTTCTAAGCCCAAAACCGGGGCGTTACAACTCTCCCCCCCTTAAGGAATTTCGTCCCCGAAATTTACCTGAAGGAAAGAGATAAGGAAACTGCTTCAGCATGTCTTCCTTCCGCTCCCACGTGGCTTCCTCAACACCGCGATGCGTCCACAGCACCTTCACCAACTCAATGGTCTTGCCACGAAGAACCTTGCTATCCGAATCCAGAACCTTCACCGGTTCCTCATCATAGGTCAAATCCGGATTCAGTTCCACTTCCTCCACAGGCATCACATGCGAAGGATCAGATCTATACTTCCGAAGCATAGAGACATGGAACACATCATGAATCTTTTCCAACTCCTGAGGTAACCTCAACCGATACGCAACAGGACCCACACGCTCAACCACCTCATATGGTCCAATGTATCTAGGGCTCAACTTGCCCTTTCGGCCAAACCGCATCACCTTCTTCCAAGGCGAAACCTTCAAGAACACACGGTCACCCACCGCATACTCTATCTCCTTACGCTTCAAATCCGCGTAAGACTTCTGCCGATCAGAGGCCGCCTTCAACCGCTCACAAATGAGCTTCACCTTCTCAGTGGTCCCTTTCAGCAAAGCAGGCATCGAAACCAACTTTTGACCAGTTTCAGCCCAACAAAGAGGGGTCCTACACTTCCTCCCGTATAAAGCCTCATAAGGTGCCATCTGTATGCTCGCCTGATAACTGTTGTTATAAGCAAACTCAACCAAAGGCAGATGCTTCTCCCAAGAACCTTGGAACTCAATCACACAGCACCTCAACATATCCTCCAAAATCTGGATAACTCGCTCAGACTGACCATCCGACTGAGGATGATAGGAGGTACTGAAATGCAACCTTGTACCCAGAGCTTGATGCAAACACTGCCAAAAATGCGATGTGAACCTCGGATCTCTATCCGACACAATCGACTTAGGCACACCATGCAGCCTCACAATCTCAGCAATGTACAGCTCTGCCAGCTTATCCAACGAGAACGTAGTATGCACAGGCAAGAAATGCGCACACTTCGTCAGACGATCCACAATCACCCAGACCGAATTCTTCTTTGATGGAGACAAAGGTAAACCAGATACAAAATCCGTGGTAACCCTTTCCCACTTCCACTCAGGGATTTTCAACGGTTGCAACAACCCTGAAGGAACCTGATGTTCAGCCTTAACCCGCTGACACACCAAACACTTGCTCACGAACTCCGCAACGTCCTTCTTCAAACCAACCCAATAGTACTCATCACGAAGATCACGATACATCTTAGTACTACCAGGGTGCATAGCAAAAGGACTACTATGGCCTTCAGTCAGAATAGCACGCCTCAACTCAGCATCATTGGGCACTACTATCCGACTCCCAAAACACAGCACACCATCATCATTGAAACAGAAATCCGAAGGTCTACCCTCCGCGATATCCTGAACATGGGACACCAAGGAATCATCCAACAACTGCTTATCCTTGATCAACTGAACCAATGATGGTTTCACTTGCAACTCAGCCACAAGACCACCATCACGCGATATGCTCAAGCTAGCAAACATGGCTCTCAACTCAACAGCTACCTTCCTACTCAAGGCATCAGCAACAACATTAGCTTTTCCAGGATGATACTCAATCGTCAGATCATAATCCTTGAGCAACTCCAACCAACGCCGCTGCCTAAGATTCAACTCCTTCTGAGACATCAAACTCTTGTGATCTGTGTACACAGTACACTTCTCACCATACAGATAATGCCTCCAGATCTTCAGAGCAAAAACCACTGCAGCCAGCTCAATATCATGCGTAGGATAATTGCGCTCATGCACTTTCAACTGCCGCGATGCATAAGCCACCACCTTACCCTCCTGCATCAACACACACCCCAAACCAACATAGGATGCATCACTATAAACCACAAACTCTTTCCCTGATTCAGGCTGAATCAAGATAGGAGCTTGCGTCAAAGCCGCCTTAAGCTTCTCAAAAGCCTGTTGTCTCGCTTCTGTCCACTCATACCTAACATCCTTCTGCAACAACTTTGTCAAAGGAGCAGCAATCTTGGAAAACCCATCCACAAACCTTCGGTAGTATCCCGCCAAACCAAGGAAACTACGGACCTCATGAACAAACTTAGGAACCTTCCAGCTCATCACCGCCTCAATCTTCTGAGGATCAACACGAATCCCCTCAGCTGAAACAAAATGCCCAAGAAACACCACTTCCTTAAGCCAAAACTCACACTTGCTCAGCTTAGCATAAAGCTGATTCTCCCACAAGGCTTGCAGCACAACCCTCAAATGCTCTTCGTGCTCCTCCTCAGTACGAGAGTACACGAGGATATCATCAATGAACACCACGACAAACTTGTCCAAGTATTCATGAAACACACGATTCATCATGTCCATGAAAGCAGCATGAGCATTTGTCAACCCAAACGGCATCACAAGGAACTCATAATGCCCATACCTTGTCCTGAAAGCTGTCTTAGGCACATCCACATCTTTCACCTTCAGCTGATAATACCCTGACCTCAAGTCAATTTTAGAGAACACAGCAGCTCCCCGAAATTGATCAAAGAGATCATCAATCCTCGGCAAAGGATACCGATTCTTGATAGTCAACTTGTTCAGCTGACGGTAATCAATGCACATCCTCATAGTGCCATCCTTCTTCTTCACAAACAAGACCGGTGCTCCCCAAGGTGACACACTCGGCCGGATGAAACCACGATCAAGCAACTCTTGCAATTGCGTCTTCAGCTCCTTCAGCTCCTTAGGTGCCATTCTATAGGGAGTAATGGACACAGGAGTTGTATTCTCATACAGCTCAATTCCAAACTCCACCTCGCGGTTAGGAGGAATACCAGGCAACTCCTCAGGAAAAACACCAGGAAACTCCTTCACAACTCTGATATCTTGCACCCTCAACTCTTTAGAACTAGGGTTCATCACAAAAGCTAGATAAGCTTCGCAACCTTGCCTCAGCATCCTGCTCGCCTCCAAGGTAGACACCACATTGGCAAGAAACTTCACATTCTCACCAACCACCACAACTTCATAATCATCCGCAAGCTTAAGCGAAACACGCTTATTCTCACAGTCCATAACAGCACGATGCTCAGCAAGCCAATCCATACCAAGGATCACATCAAAACCATAGAAGGGCAACTCCATAAGATCAACATGAAAGACATGCTCTTGAACAACCAAAGGGCACCTTCTATACAACTTCCGAGTCACAACAGTCTCACCAAAAGAACTAGTGACCCGAACACCAACATCCAAAGACTCAACAGGCAAACCAAGCAATTCAGCATGCTCACGAAGAATATATGAATGCGTAGATCCATAATCAATCAAAGATAGCAATGACAAGGACTGCAAAGTAAAGGTACCTGCAATCACATCTGCATCATTCCTGCCCTCTCTCTGAGCATACACCCTCGCCTGGCCTCCACCTTCAGGTTGAATAGCTACAACATGAGCTACCCCACAACCACCTTCCTCCCTCCTCTGGAAATTACCACGGCCGCGCCCACGACCTCTCTGCGGTGCAGCAACAACAGGAGCACGCATCTGATCACCAGCCAACCTCGGACAATCTCGCCTCAAGTGGTCCGCAGAACCACAATTCCAGCACCCATTCCCAGCATTACCAGCTGCTGCAACAGGGGCTTGTGCTACTCTCTCAGCACGAGGACAGTCACGCTTCAGGTGACCACGAGAACCACAGATCCAACAAGCACTAGGATCAGCTCTAGCACCGCCACCCCTAGCAGGCACACCACCACCTCTCCTGGCTGAGGACTGATACTTCTGATCTCGTCCCCTCTTGTTCCGTCCACCACCGGAACTAAACTCAGCTGACCTCTTCCCAGCACTTGCTCCAGCACCTCTAGCAGACAAACCCAGATTCGTCTCAATGTCTTTGGCTCGGCCCACCAAAACATCAAAATCATCATATTCAGTGGCCAGCACATACATCTTAACATCTGTCACAAGGCCGTAACGAAACCTCTCACACCTAGCCCTCTCATCAGGTATCAGCTCCGGTGCATACTGACTGAGCCGTACAAACTGTACCTCGTACTCAGCTACACTCATGCTCCCTTGGGTAAGAGACATGAATTCCCGCTTTTTCTCATCCAGATATCTCACTCCCAGATATCTTCTTTTAAACACATTCTGAAAGAATGTCCAGGTAACATCAGCTTCAGCCATTCCAGAAATGGTAGTCGTCCACCATGTATAAGCATCGTCCTGCAGCAAGGACACAACACAGCCCAGCTTTTGCACATCCGTGCAACTCATCTGCCCCAAGATGCGCTTGGTACTTTCCAGCCAAGCCTCAGAACTCTCAGCTGACAAACCTCTAAACTCAGTCCCTCCAAGACTGCGCAGACGCTCCAAAGGCAATCTGACTCCAGCATCTCCCTGATGCCCAGCTCCCTGAGCTCCAGCTACTGCTGCTCGAAAAGCACCCGCAATAGCTTGTACCAACATCGTCATGTCAGGCATAGCTTGCCCCTGACCAGCCTCAGGTCCTGCAGCTCCAGCATCAGCACCGGCTGCAGCTTCAGCTCCCGCACCTCCAGCACCACCACCTGGCGGAGGAGGGGGTAACACAGCACTACCAGTGTGCTCTTCATTCTCATTCTCGTTAGGAGCCGTAGCTCTCGCATTACCTCTTAACTCTCTACGTGGTGCCATACTTTTACCATGCAACAACAATGTAAATTAAACAAGTCAGGCCCAGCAAGGTAAGCAATTCAAGTATTCAAGCTCAATTTTCATTCAAAATCAACATCATTACTTTAGCTTTTGTTTGGCAAAGGGGTACCCTCAGCATGCAACATCAAAGCACATAACTCAACTGCATCAACATTTCAAACCACTGATCATGCTTTCAAACAACAAGCATTCATAGCATACTTACTTCAATCATGCATACATTCATTCCCAATTACTCGAGAACTTAGCTCTGATACCACCAAATGTAACCCCCTTAACCCGGCCTAGACGGTTGACCCGAATTAAGAAAGTCACACGGGGAAAACCAAAGTCAACCCGAAAGTCAACCTTGATTAACGACCCTTTTTTTTCTTTTTAGTCTTGTCTAGATGCACTTAAAACCTAATTGTGATCTCACAAACATCATACCAAAAGATCACAAACATCAGAGGTCAAACAGGGACTCAATTGAGCAAATTACAACTTTAGGGACCAAATTGTAATTTCTGATAATTAGGAGGACTTAAGCCAAATTAATGTTACCATATTTTAATTAATCAGGTTTCATGCTTCCCTGTGAAATTTCAGCTCAAAAGGACTTCCCAAACTCATACAATTGCACAAACAAGTTTCAGGACCAAAACGCAAACAATCCAAAACACATAACTGCCACTGTCAGCCCCCAACGGTCGACCGTTCCGAAACGGGAGACAGCCCGTTCCGAAACGCGGGACCGTTCCGCAACGGGTACCGAAACGGGGGTCTGGCAGTGGCCTTTCCGTTTCGGAACGGCCCCTCCCCTTTCGGACGCCTGGGCACATTTAAGGCACCCGTTCCGAAACGGTAGGTGCTGTTCCGAAACACCCTGTTCAGATTGCTCAAAAACACCACTTTAAACATGCAATTACACAACCAAACATGCTCCGAATGTCACCAAACTTTACCAGCATGCAATCCAACATACATAAGACATATTAATATCAACAATTCAACCAAACAACATCATATGCAAAAAGCCCCAATTCTATAGGCATGCTTCCTACACAAGCAAGCTAATCAAGCACCAAACTTACAAAACAAGCATATAAAAATCCAATCCACAAACCAACAATCTTAACATCAAGAAACATACTTAGGGAGTACAAAACACCTCCCAAAACATACACATTGGTTCCCCATTGCCAAATCACCCAAAAGCTAAAATGTTTAACAAAAACCTTCCATACATTGAGCTTTACTTGCACTTGAATTCTTGCCCTTCTTGCTGCCCTCAATGGTCTCTAATGCTCTGCATTATTGAATCAAAGGAAACGAAGAGAGCGTAAGCAAAAGCTTAGTGAGGAATGCTCTTAAAAACCGTTCAATAATGCAACATAAAACATTTACAAAACATGCTTCAAATCCACATTTGCTCATGCTCAAAACCTTACTTAAAACAAGCAATTTCATGCTTCAACATAAACATTCAAACCAAGCATCTCATGCTTCATAATATACTTAACATGTCATATTGGCTCAAGTGATACATTTCATTTCTTAAAACAAGTTCATCAACTTCCCAAGGACTTTTAAACACCTTGGCCATGGACTTTTAAACACCATGAATAAGGACCACACAAGGACTTTTAACCACCTTTGTGTCCATAGCTTGAATCACCCCAAGGACTTTTAAACACCTTGGCCCCAAGGACTTTTAAACACCTTGGCCCCATGGACTTTTAACCACCATGGAAAAGGATCACCTAAGGACTTTTAACCACCTTAGAGTCCACAACATGAACCATCCAAGGACTTTTAACCACCTTGATGTTCATAAGTAACAAGGCTCACTCAAGGACTTTTAACCACCTTAGTGACCTTAACATTTTAAAACCTCACTTGCCAATACACATCATTTTCATCACTTACATCACTGTTTTAAAGCATAAAACCAAGCCATATTCATCATGCATTTAAAAGCATTAAACCACATCATTTCAATGTACAAAAGCAAGGAACTCCTACCTAGAGTTACCTTCAACATATGGCTTACAACATCAGCAAAAACCATGCTAAAACATGCTTCCAAAACAGTATGTAAAACATGCATATAAACATTTTGCATCATAACAAAATCATGGCCACCACTAGAGAGAAATTCCGAAAACTTACACTCGAGCTTAGCAAAGTTGTTTAGACTTAATCTAAGCTCCCAAGACATTGGTTTCAAAGCCGAAAACCCAATTTCACTCACCGATTCCACTTCGCCACTAGCCGAAGCACGAAATCAAGCTTCCGGATCAACAACTCTTGGATCCAAGGATGCCTCCCCTCCAAACTTGTGTTTCTCCACTTTTTGGAATGAAAATCCTTGAAGAATCAAGAAGCAATTGAAGAGGTTTTGAAGATATGTTGATTAGGAATCAAATGAGAGTTGAATGGAGGGATTTAGATGAAGAAATCAGATCCAATTCTCTGGAAAAGCAGTGTTTGGTTTGAGAGAAAATGAGAGAAAGAAAATTTAGCAAAGTTGGTTACAAAATCTAAAAATAGCCAAAATGGCTTCCCTCCAATTTTAATAATCTTTAAAATCAGATTTTAGACTTAAAATATCTTAGAAAAATCTGGATAAATCATCTTTGGATTAATAGCCCCTTAAAGATTCAAAGTTTCAACTCTTTATAAAATAGTCTCAAAACTTTCGAAAATTACATTTTGGTCACCAGCCAAAATGTCATACTTCCAAAACCCATTTTTCAAAATTGATTTCACAGTTCACTTAATTATATTAAAAGATGATTTTAGAACATTTTTCCATATTTTTAATGCAACCCGAACTAGGCTTTCCTAAATTCACCTCTAAAGATTCGAACAGCACTTTGACCAAACCGGTCAACGCCCAAAACTTCTAAGCCCAAAACCGGGGCGTTACAATTATCATAGTTAGTGGCATTTAGGAAATGACTAGTTTGTCATTGGTTTAATTCTTTGATTAATAATTAGCCAAGGGAACTCTTAGGAAATAGGAAATTTAGAATGCAATTCTTTTATTTATCATTTAAATTAGCTTAGTCCTCTTAATTTGGTCCTTTAATTTGTTCGTTCTTTCTAATTAAATCCTAACTAGTCGAATTAGAGGTTAGTAGGTTTAATTTGAGTCAATTGTTTAACCAATTGATATAATTAATTCTAGGGTAAGATTGAGGGTGTTACAATTCTACCCTCCTTAAAGGAAAGAATTCGTCCTCGAATTCTTATTTGAACTGAATAGATGAGGATAATGCTTCCGCATCGTATCCTCAGGTTCCCACGTAGCTTCTTCGATTTTATGATTTCTCCACAGAACCTTTACAAGAGATATGTTTTTGTTTCGGAGTCGTCTGATTTCTCTATCAAGGATTTGGGTTGGTTCTTCCTCGTAGGATAGATCAGGAATCAGTTCTACTTCTTCTTGCTCTAAGACGTGAGATTGGTTGAATCGGTTTCTTCGTAGCACTGAAACGTGGAATATGTTATGTATCTTATCGAACTCGCTAGGGAGTGCAAGTCAATAAGCTACCAGATTGATTCTTTTAATCACTTCAAAAGGTCCTATGAAATGAGGGCTGAGCTTCCCTCTTTTACCGAACCGAAACACTTTCTTCCACGGAGAGACTTTGAGAAAGACCTTATCACCGATCTCGTATTGTATGTCTCTACGTTTCTGATCAGCGTAAGACTTTTGTCTATCGAAAGCTTGCTTCAACCGAGAATGGATAACTTGCACTTGTTCTTCAGTTTCCCGAAGCAATTGAGGTCCTAACACCTTATTATCACCAAGTTCGGACCAACAAAGGGGTGTTCAGCATCTTCTACCATACAATGCTTCGAAAGGAGCCATTTGAATCGAAGGTTGGAAGCTATTGTTGTATGTAAATTCTACCAATGGTAGTGACTTTTCCTAGTTCTTTCTGAAGTCGATGATAAAAGCTTGAAGCATGTCTTCAAGAACTTGAATCACTCACTCGGATTTTCCGTCTCTTTGCGGATGGAAAGCTGTGCTCAGATTTAGCTTGGTGCCGAGGGCTCGTTGTAGAGTTCTCCATAATCGAGCTGTAAACCGGGTGTCTAGATTGGAGCAATTGAAGTAGGGACTCCGTGTAAACGGATGACTTCCCGAATGTACAGATTAGCCAAGGATTCCAAGTTGTAGTTCATACGAGGCCGGATGAAATGAGCAGATTTGGTAAATCGATCGACAATTACCCAGATAGCGTCACACTTTCTCGGGGAACAACGAAGACCGGATACAAAATCCATAGCGATTCGATCCCATTTCCATTGAGGTAATTCGAGAGATTGGAGTAATCCGGTAGGGACTCGATGCTCGGCTTTATCTCTCTGACAGTTCAGGCACTTCGACACAAAATTGTTGATAGCCACTTTCATTCCGGGCCACCAATACAAGGGCTTGAGATCCTTGTACATCTTAACTTTTCCAGGGTGGATCGAGAAAGAACTCTGATGTTCTTCTTGCAATATCTCTTCTTGTAATTCCTTGTTTTTAGGAATACAAACTCTATCCTTGAAATAGAGGACACCGCTCGACTTAACGGAGAAGTCGAAATTAGACTCAAGCTTAGAACCAATTTTCTGAAGTTCCGGGTCAAATTGTTGAAGCTCTTTAATCCGTGTGATTAGGCTAGACTGAACTTGATGTTCGGACAGATATTTTCAAGCTTTAGAGAGTCGCAAATGAGCGTTGATAGTCAAGGAAGCTACGAGAAAACAATTCAAATGGATTACTTATAAGACTAGACAAATTTCGAATGGTTGATTAATTTTCAAGAAGGAGTTCGAACCATTACTTATCAGGCAAGGTAGAGTTCGAATGGTTCCTTTGGGAACAAGAATGAGTAATTCGAATAACATAAGGCTTAGAATGGCTTACCGAGGGTCGGTTTTCGACTAAGAGCATCTGCAAGCAAATTGGCTTTACTGGGATGATAGTCGATGATTAGATCATAATCTTTCAACAATTCTATCCACCTCCTTTGTCTTAAATTGAGATCTTTTTGAGTAAGGAGATCATTCAGACTTTTGTGATCGGTAAACAAGTGGCATCTTTCACCGTAGAGCTAGTGTCTCCAAATTTTGAGTGCGAAAATGATGGCAGCTAACACGAGGTCATGTGTCGGGTAATTGAGCACATGTGGCTTCAATTGTCGGGATGCGTATACTACTACATTTTCACCTTGCATCAAGACACAACCCAATCCCGAATGGGAGGCGTCACTATAGATTGTGAATTCTTTGCCCGGCTCAGGTTGGATCAAAATCGGGGCATGAGTTATTGCTTGCTTCAATTGGTTGAAGCTTATTTGCTGATTTTCAGACCAATCAAATGGTTGATCCTTTCGGAGGAGTTTGGTTAGCGGTAAAGTGATTGTAGAGAAGCCTCTAACAAACCTTCGGTAGTAACCGGCTAAACCGAGGAAATTGTAAACCTCACCAACATTCTTCGGAGGTCGCCAATCAAGGATAGCTTGAATATTTTTAGGGTCAACTTTGATTCCTTCGGCAAAGATCACGTGACCCAGTAAAGCAACTTTCGATAGCCAAAATCACATTTGGAGAATTTGGCGAACAATTGACGTTCTCGAAGAGTTTGTAGTACGATTCGGAGGTGTTTAGCATGTTCTTCCTTATTCCGAGAATAGACAAGAATGTCATCGATGAAGACAACAACGAACTTATTGAGACAGGGATTGAACACTCGGTTCATCAGGTCCATAAATGTGGCAGGAGCATTCGTTAACCGAAAAGGAATAACAAGAAATTCGAAGTGACCATATCTAGTACAGAAAACAGTTTTAGGGATGTCTTCATCCTTCAATTTCATCTGATAGTAGCCTGCTCGAAGATCGATCTTAGAGAATACCATGCTTCTCAGAGTTTATCAAAATGATCTTCAATACTCGGTAGGGGATAATTGTTTTTTTATAGTCACCCGATTCAACTGACGGTAGTCGATGCAAAGCCGCATGGAGCCATCTTTCTTCTTCACAAACAAAATCGGAGCACTCAGGGAGATGTGGTCAGTCATATATAGCCCTTGTCGTGTAATTCATGAAGTTGTTTCTTGAGCTCCTTCAACTCCACTTGTTCCATTTGATATGGTGTAGTGGACACTGGGTTGGTTCCAAGTTGAACATCAAATTTGAACTCCACATCATGAGTCGGAGGAAGACCAGGGAGTTCCTCAAGAAAGACGTCGATGAATTCGGAAACAACAAGAATAGAAGGTAAGCCGAAATCATATTCATCTTGTAGCACCATAGAAGCAAAAATTGAATTCGGTTTTTGATCTATAAGAAGTATGGATTCTTTTCCTAAACCCCAAAGGTACAATCTCCTATTTTGACAATCGATCCAGGCTTGATGTTTACTCAACCAATCTAAGCCTAATACTAAGTCAAATTCACAATTGGGCAAGGCATAAATTCAATAGGAAAGGGTATGCTTCGAATAGCTATAGGACAAGCTCTACAGAGCAAATTGATTGGCAAGTTTCCCCTATAGGGTTTGATACTACAAGGCTCGTTTTAACAACTTCGATTTTTATAGTTAACTTATCAAGGAAGGAAGAGCATATGAATGAATAGGTTAATCTCGAATCTATTAAAGCATAAACATGTTTAAGGTTCAGTTCAACCGTACTCGCAATGATGTTAGAAGATTCCTCGTCTTCTTAACCACTAATGTGATAAACATGAGCCGAAGCTCGGGATTCTTGATATGTTGTGGCTTTCGAATGGGAGCCTCTTTCCCTCCCTTGGTTTCCGGACTGAGTTTGCCTCAATTTCTTGTTTTAGTTAAAAGGTGCAGGGCTCATATTAGCAGAATACCGAGTAAGAGCCTTGTCAGATTTTCTTGGGCAATCCCTAATGCATTGATCATCACCACCACAAGCAAAATAAAGGTTGGATTGAAGCCGACATTGGCCGAAGTGTTGCTTCTGCAGGGGTTGCAGGTCAGAGCTTTCTCAGAATTTCTTATGTTGTTAATGAAAACAATAGGGACAACCAACTTGTTCACCGATTAGGGTCTCGGTGTGTAGTTGCTTATGGGAGTAGGAGTGTGAGTAGAAGACCATTCTTTCTGATTTTTGGCCTTTTTTGTCAAATATGTCAATGTGGTGTCTCAACTTTTTAACTTTCTAGACGTTTAATGTACACCATGTGGTTTCCTTCCGTTTTTCGAAACGCCCCATGTTCAACGTCGTTAATTGATTACACGGCAAGACACGTGGCATGTTCTTATGATGCCACGTGGAATTTTCGATCAGAAAAAAGTAAAAAAAAATCTAATTCAAGGATGCCTAAGCAATTTGACCATTTTAGTTTATAAAATTAATAATAAATAAAAATTAAAAATGAGAAAATGGAACGGTTCATCTTTTCTTCTTGGTTCATCTTCCCCCCCTCTCTCTCTTTTTTACTTCAGTTAATGGCGTTAATTTCGGAGGCATTTCAAAAGGCGAAAGGTAACTATAAAAGCTATATTGAATGTTTAGAAAGTTTAAACACCACATTAACACATTTGACAAAGTATACGAGAAATTCGTGGCATTATCCCCCAAAATATAATATATATGCATCACCACCATCATAATCAAATATTGTCGACACAAAGTTCATCACAGTAGAAACAGAGAAGTAAAGTTAAACCATTAGTCTGCCTGCAAATCAAAACAAAAAATGGTAGTAGCAACACAAGAAAAACTCTAATTTTGTGGTTTAACATATATATTATTTGTGGTAAATTGTTACATAATCTCAAATTTGTTTAGTGGTTAAGTTTTAATTTTTGATTTTGAAGGATTTAAGTTTAAACCTCATCAAGTGCATTTTTTATAATTTTTACACCAACAAAACTACGTTATTTTGGGTCATTTTAGGCATTAAAACAACCGCACCAAAATGACGCCGTTTCAGTGCATCCTCTATGTGGGCCGTTGTTGCATGTAAATTAGTCTATCGCAATAGAGTGCAAGTGTACACGACGCAAGTAGTAAAGTGATACACGAAGTATCGGATGTCGAATCCACAGGGACTGGAAATAGCTTTATCCTTGGATTGCTGCAAAAAAGAGAAAGAAGATAGTTCAATTGTTTGTAGAGGAATAATGAAGACTACTGAAGATAAAAGATTCGGGGTAAAGAAATAGGTCGGTATTGATTTGCTCGGTAGTGCATGTGTTGCACTGTATAAAACTTCATGTTCTGTCGTCGTTCCTGTCACAGCAGCACCTGCGACAGCGATCACACAACTCTGTACTTCAAGCTTGGCAAGAATCCCTGTTGTGACTTGTCCTATCCCTAGGTCCAAGTCTGTCGATGAACACGTCTTAGATGATACCTCCCGGCGTTAATCGAAGGATGAACACCGATGTTGTTGAATTCTTCCTTAGCCACTTAACCTCGTCCTATCCCTAGGTCCGAGATAGTTCAACCATAAACTGGAGAACCCATACTTATTCCTTTCGTATACTTAACTTTCCCGATATTAAGTAAATGAATAATCTCACAATGCTCTCCCGATACTCTTGTAAGATGTTGAAAACCAGAATAAGAAAACTTGAAGTTTATTTTATTGAACAGAAAAATCCTAAAACAGAACGATCCTTGCAACTACTTTACAGAATCAACCCTTAACCCTATGGGAAGTTAAGAACATGATGAAAAGGGGGAAAACGACTAGGGTTTTCGGGAAAATGGCTAGAGAATGAGATGTCCTTCCCTAGGTCGAATTACATGCCTTTATATAGGCCTTGGGTTCAAGTTTTCTAATAAGGTAAGAATACAAGTTCAAATTAAAGTACAACTCTAATTAAAACTTAAATCTTCAGAGTAGATGCCTTCAATTCGTCCTCTTTTCTTGCTTTGGGTTTCTTCCTTGAACTTTGGGCTTGGCCTTCATTCTGATCTAGGGCTCAGAAAAATATAGGAGTGGTCCACGACAAACCGGCTTAAATTCCTCTATCTGTCGAGCTCCACTTCACTTTTTCCCTTCACCATTGCTGTCGTCATTGGTTGCCGCGGTAGTGGCCACAGCAGCGTCTTCCTTCTCGACTTCAATCCTGTGTTCTAGCTCTGCTTCTTTACTGCCCTGAGTCTTGCCACAGCAGCTACCTGCAAAATCAGCCAAAATCAGTAGCAACTGTGTCATTTTATATAATTGTGATGTATATGTGAAATCTATCCTAAATGCAATGGATTATGCTTGAATGCAGCAGAAATAAGGGATAAATAGGGGATAAAAATTAGAACTTTTACACACTCAACACACCCCCAAACTCAAGTTTTTGCTTGTCCTCAAGCAATTAAGATCTAAAAATAAATAAAACTTTTTGGTTTGGCTTAAAACAGTGAACTTTTCCTTACCTACCATTCATGCCCTATTGCGAACAACACCTTGTTGGACACTTCAGGATTCATTCAGAACCTTGCTATAATTCTCGTGTAGTGTGTGCATGTTTTGTGAACAATTATATGCCTAGACTCTTTTAGTTTACTAGAATAGCTAACCCACTCACTTCAATTTTTATGCCAACTTTCATTTTCTTGGAGGCAATTCTTAGGCTTCTTTAGTGTTTTCTTAGACTCGATTTTCTTTTCTTAATTTAAGTTTGACTAGAGCTTGTTTCGGGCACCTCTAGCTAACTTCCTAGAGCCGGTTTCGGGCACCTCTAAGTGTATAGAGTCTACTTTTTCTTAACTTCTTTTCCTACAACCAGTGTTAGGCAACTCAAGTGTTTAAGCTTTTTCCTATTCTAGTTTACCAGTAGAGTTCTAGACTGTATAAGAGTCACAAAGAGTGTTTTAGGATCAGAACTATAGTAAGAATCTAAATTATTCCTAAAAATATCCTAAAGGCACTGCCACGATAGAGGCTGTCACGACAGGTAAGTTCAGTTCAAAGACTTAATCCATTTTTTTGACAAAAATAAACTTAAATAATAATTAACACTTAGACACAATTTTGAACCTAAAAACATTTCATATTACTGATGGGATGCCACCCCCAAACTCAAGGGTTGCATTGCCCTCAATGCATGAAGACAGAAAAAACAGAAAATAAAAACAAAATACATCACAATTATAATAAAACAACAAGACAGCAAAATAAGATAGAAACTTAAATTTAGGTGTTGTCGCCGTTGCTACTGCTGCTACTGCCACTGTTGCTGCTGCTGGCAGACTTGCCTTCACCAATGTTGGGCTTCTGTCGTTTCATCGGAGTGAACTCCTTTGAAAGGTTTCTTTTGATAGAGGGCTCCCCATCAGATTCCTGCCATATGGAAGAGGAAGAGAACTCGGCTATAAAATCATCAAGTTTGGGCAGTGACTCCTTTCGTTTCTCTCCTCTGGCAGAGGCAGTGGTGGTGTGGCTGCCGCCTTCATCTGTCGCGGCCGGGGTTGGAGTGGATGCAGCAGAGGGTGTTTTTGGTGTGGCAGCAGGAGTAGGGGTATGGGCAGGTGTAGAGGCAGCAAAGTAATGCTCTGGGAAAGCAGGAAATTGTACATTTGCAAAATTTAAATTGTTTTGAATAAAATGTACCGTTGCTGCTGTGAAGTCTCTGACGAAACTCATCAGACCAAGCTGCCATTCCTCCATCTTTTGCAGTGTGGCTAGGATTTGAGTGGAGGAGTCTGCTGGAGGGGTTGCTGTTGTTGGCTGCAGCTGCTCTGCAGCGGCAGGTTCTGGCTGAGTGGGCTCTGCTGGTTCTTCTGCTGCGGTAGATGGGTTGAAGAAGGAGAGGGGTGTGGCTGCTTTCAGTTCCATCAAACTGAATATATTTCGCTCTGTCCATCCCTTCCCTCGGACCTTGTAATCTTCAGGGATTTCGGGGACGTTGTGGCTGCGGCAGATCTCGATGATGAGGTACGAGAAGAAATGGGGTCCCGATTGTTGGAGTATACCCAAAGACCAATCATATGATGATTGAATAGACATACTATTTTACTAGATTTATCAAGTAATGGTATTGCCGTTATTATCATTTGGTATGTTTCTGTGCATCACACTAACCATTGGATAATAATGTCCATACAATAATACGTTTATTGTTAAATAGGATCCTTAGTCGAATATTATTACGGGTATGGACAATGATAATATATAAAGACTAATATGTGGTTGATGACAAGCGTTGTCATTGACATAGAGATGTCAAAATCAACACATAAGTATTTGTTAGAGAACAACATACTGGATTGACCCGCTATGAGCATGTTTCTTGGGTAATTATGTGACAGTCACAACATTGCTCATGATAAACATATGTATAATCCTCAGACTTGAGATCAACATGATTTCAACATAAAGATTTACGTATTTTGACATAGTCAAACGTGTGTCGTAACTGACTACATTATAAAGACTGATGATTGGATACGTGATGACCTATGTAGTGAAATATGGTTGATCAAGAAAGGATTTGTCCCTCCTACATAATGGGGGAAATATCTTCGGCCACTTGATTGAGTGAGATTAGAAAATGCATGGCCATGCTCGAATATTATGATATGAGATATCATAGAGATTCGTTTATCATAATCTACTCAAGACATCAAGAAACACTAGATGGACAACGCAAGTGTGATTATCCCTTGACTTGTGTTCATCTAAGATATAAAGGACAAAAGGATGAAATACATAAAGGAAGTTTATTCAGGAATTAGGAAATTCAAACCATGACTTCATGCAACTTAGGTAGCAATGATGTATTGCTAGATGCCACTCATTGTTTGTAAAATTATAACAGTTCTAATTTTGCTGCTAACGTTGCATGAACCTACAAGGTTCACACCCTTCGAATGAAACGAACAAAAAATGGAAATCATACTCCCTATTTTAGGGAGGTTGCCGAAAATCCCCTATGGGATAGGGGAAATCGGCAACTCCCTTAAATGGGAACAATATCGGATAAATATTATATTTATCAAATATTATTTAGAGTATGGAAAAATATTTAGAGACTTAAATGTTATAGAATAAGATTCTAGAAATTTAAATATATATTTGGAATTTATATAATGTATATTTAATTCAAAGTTTATGTAGAATTAGATTCCACATAATTAAAAATATATATTTAAATATATTTAAATCCAAGTAAAGATAGAACACGATTCTATATAATAAAACATATATTTTTGGAATAAATATAATGTATATTTAAATCCATGTTTTATGTAGAATAAGATTCTACATAATTAAATATATATATTTCATTTAATATTATTAAATATAATGTATATTTAATATAAACCAATTTCAAGTAGAATTAGATTCTATGAATTTTGGTTGAACTTGGATTTAAGAAATTCAACTAGAATTAAGTCTCTGAATACTATTTAAAGGGACAAGGGCTAGCAACCAAATCATTCCAATTCCTCCTTGCAAATTTCGACATATCCCTGGGAATTCCCCTATGGAATTTTTGACAAGTCCTAGATTTCTTCTGAGAAGTTGTTCGATATTTTTCTGGTGTTCCTCTTGCCCCCTGGCAAATTCCTAGCGATTTCCTAGTTCGAATCCAAGTCCCGGTAGAACCCCTGGTCGATTTCAGACTCCCTCAGGAATCCTTGGAGAGATTTCGACTTCTCCCTGGAAGGTGTTCAAACCTGTCGTTTTGTTCGGGTGGACTCCGTAGAGGTCATTGCAAACCTGTGACGATTTCGGTTTTACTTGACGTGGTTATTCCGACATACCGTCGGTTTTCCAGTTTCCAGAGTTTTAAAAGGTAACTCTTCATCTTTTCACACCGGATTCGTTCCTGTACATGGATCCTGGCTGGATTACGTCGGATTAATTTTTCTGCTGTGCCCCGGGGTGTGCCGACGTGACCCAACAGTGGTATCAGAGCCACTTGTATCATATGAATTCGGACTTAAATTCTTGGGTAATGTTTATGTATGAGATGCATGATGTTTGATTCGATTTAGATATTTATCGTTTATCGTATCACACCTAATAAAGACTTATTTCGATTATCACTGAATGATTAAGAGTTAATCATGACTATGTTAGATTGCTTCAATGTTAAATGTTAACATGTTGAGACTAATAATTATTTTAGAGAACAAGTAGTTGTTCGTAGTTTCATAGATTTATGAAATCTCTGAAAGGGCTTCTAATTTGATAAAAGTTATCAAACTATCTTTCACGGTGAATCCATAAGAGTTATGGTTAGACGTTATGAAAAATGCATGTCTAGGATTGGCATCATCAAAGACCTGGTACTTAAGTGTGCCTAGTGTGCCACCTCTCTTTCATGTTGACCTACCTGGTGCATTTGTTTGTTAACGCAAATGGTTTATGAAACCTCGTGATCCTTCTTTGTCCCATTAACTGTAACATAGGGATAATCAGTTTAAAACTCCGTAAACACGTCGTTACTTTGCCCGCACGATGTTTGAAATGCATGTTAGATTGCACGGTGTTTGTTTTGCATGGTTATAGCCCATAGCCTTTATAGTTTTGGTTTTTATAATTACGGCCTGCGTGTCGTACCTTTATCAATCTTCTATTGTACTTCTCTTCTCATCTCACTCCCTCGCATGTAACGCGAGTTTCTGAAAATTGTAAATACTCATGAAGATAAAGCAAGGACCAAGGTAGCAGCATGGTGGGCCTTCCCTGGTGGACCAGGCGTTTCAGAAGCAGATTCTATCTTCAGTAGAATGGTCCTCCCATTGGCTTGGGACGGGTCGCCTTAGGTTAAGAAGGGCTATAATCATTGCATATTTATTTACTGCTTATATTTACCTTGTATGTGATGCAATGGATATTTTATAAGAAAGATTAAACATAGTTCTATTGATAGGATCAATATTAAAATGATGAGATAATTAAGTAAATCCCTCACTATAATTCTAAGTCTGTTTTAACCATCCAATATTTACCCTCGTTAAAGCTTCGATCGATATAATGCGAGCTTTGCCAAAGCAATGTCACATTTATCTATCTTAGTTAAACGCGAAGAATAAGCTAGTGATATTCGTCGGTTGAGATATTGGTATTGACTTAGTTGGGTTGTTCTAATAGGATTAGAAAACCTAGTGGTTAAAAGTTTTGGATAATCATAAGATGATTTAAAGAACAAGAGTTGTTCGCCAAAAGATGAGGAATTACATGAGATGTAATTAGTAAGATGTTACTTACCTAAATAACCATTTCCTAAAAGACTGGCCAAAGCTGGTTTAGGAATGATGAAATACGGATCCTCACTCACTAGAAAAACTATCGAAACATTTTTCCGAAATTAAAACTAGAGGGTTTTTAATTTTGAAGAAAATATTGGGAGTAAATTTATAGTAAAGACCTATCTATAAATTTTAAAATTTAGTAAAACTTATGTAGCATATTTTCTTTGTTGTAGAATTAATGGCAAATAATACTCTATCTCTGCAATCTATCCTTGAGAAGGATAAGCTCAATGGCATAAACTTCCTTGAATGGTTCTACAATTTGAGAATTGTTCTCAAACAGGAAAAGAAGGAACATGTCATTGAAAAACATGTTCCTGATGAACTGGTTGACACTGCTTCCAGAGCTGATAAAGACAAGTTTAAGAAACACATGGACGACATGCTAGATGTCGGTTGTCTTATGCTTGCCTCCATGACCCCTGAGCTTCAGAAGCAACATGAGGACATGGTAGCTTATGATATGATTCAAAATATCAAGGAGATTTATGAAGGGCAAGCTCGTCAAGAGAGGTACGAGACCTCTAAAGCTCTGTTTCAATGGAAGATGAGTGAGGGATCTCCCGTAGGAGCTCACGTCATCAAAATGATGGGCTACATCCAAACGTTGGGGAAGCTCGACTTTCCGCTGAAAGACGAATTAGCCACTGATGTCATCCTGCAATCGTTGTCGGATAGTTTCAATCAATCCGTCCTTAATTTCAATATGAATGAAATTAACAAGACGCTGCCACAATTGCTCGGCATGTTCAGAACTGCTGAAATCAACCTGAAGAAGGTAGGACCTAAACTTGTTCTGATGGTCCGCAAGGGCAAAAAGAAAGATAAATCGGCAGCAAAGTCTAAAGGTGATGGTAAGACCAAAACCGATGGAAAGGAGGCATTGAAACCTAAGAAGGGAATCAAGAAGGATGGAAAATGTTTCCATTGCGGCAAGACCGGACATTGGAAGAGAAACTGCCCCACACACCTACATGAAGTCAAGAAAGCAAAAACGAGTGAGGCATCAACCTCAGAGGCTTTTAAAGAGAAGGCATCAGAATAGACATGGACATGGGAATGGAAATAAAGCAAGAGTTGCTACATCATCCATTAGGACATGTGTTTTTGCTTAAATAGATTTGTTTTAGTTTTTAAGATTATTATTTTGTGCCTAAGTTTTAGGTATCTTGTAAGGACAAGATATTTTAATTTTGAGATTATTTAAATAAATGTTATTCTTTTAATCTCTTATGGCACAACGAATCAATGATCTTTAAACTAATCAAATCAATAAAATTTATAAGATAAATAAAACAAATGACTAATCTCAAACTCATAAAAAGTATTAAGGTAATTTGATGAGATCAAATTCAAGAATATTTAAAGTTTGATGAACTTTCAAAGAATATGGGATTGTCCCATAATTAAATCCCACAAGTGGAACGAAAGTCTTTGAAAGAGAATCAAATATGTTAGACATGTTTTAATTCAGAACAAGTCATTTTCGACTTCTTTACACACTAGAAAAACAACTATCAAATGTGACTTGGTAGTTTTAAATGTGATTTTGGGGTGGAATGATGTAATCTTGATTGCTGGAGGTATAAGGATAAGTTAGGATGTTTATTAGATGTGTTTTGATGTTGTTAATGCTTTGGAAGTGATGTATGATGGCCGGGCTTGGTTTAGGAGGCAATCGATTGAGTTTTCGGTTGTTTTGGATGGGTATTTTGGTGTAGTTTGAGGGGGCAACGAGTTTATGAATTGTTGCTGGTGTTAGAATGCATTTTAATGTATTTAGATCTCTGTTTTAATGATATGAAAACAGTGGATCTTGATCCGAAAGCTAACGAGGTGATTTTACAGGTTCCAAAGGTGTAATTTCCGTGTCGGCGAACAAGGCTTCGCGTATCGGTGAGTGGAAATGCAATTTCTTGCTTTGTAACGCTTGGAGCGTGCTCTTGGGAGCTTAATGTAAGCTTGATACACTTAACTAAGCTCAAGTGTAAGTGTTTCGGTAATCCCTCTCTTGGAAATGTGCTATGTTGGATGAAAATGCATTTGATGTGAGAGTGGATTTGTTTACTTTTTTAAGCATGTTTAAGCATTGTTTAATGCTGGATTTTAATGTCATTATGTTAAGGATGCACTAGGTAAGTGATCCTTGGTTTTCATGTGAGAATGCATATGATGTTAAGCATGTGTGCTTGTGGAAATGACATTGTGGTTATGCTTGAAAAACAGTGGATTAATGTGGTTAAATGGTTATATTGGCAAGTGATGAAAATGGTTTTTGGTTACTTTAATCGGATATAGTTAGCCGGCTATAGGATTGGGTGCACCGTGAATAAAGTCTCCTTGGATGTTTAGGGGTTGTGATGTTTTTTTTATCAGCAATTGTATGATTTTATTCAGCAATAAACAAAAACATACAGCGTGACGGATCATACGCCTTATTAAAAACCTCCCTAGTGGAGGAAAAGAGTACGATATGATCCGTCAAAAACATAGAAACAAAGCCAAGCCTATCATAAACAAGCCACAAAGAGCGAACATCGATCCACGCCTTCCTTTGCTAACACATCTGCAAAATCATTAGCCTCTCTAGGCACATAACGAAACTCTATCTCATAAGAGACCCTACAAGCCTGATCGATCACTGAAAATACTTCCCACAAACGCCATGGTCGTTTCACCGAACGTGTAGTCCAATTCAAAGCAACCTACGAATCCGACTCAATAATCACACATTGTTCACGCCAACACCTGTCCAGAACTAAACTTAAAGCAAACGCTATAGTCCGCACTTCAGCTTCATTTGAGTCCATCAAACCTAACGGCCCCGAGAACATTCCCAAAATCCGACTCTCCCAGTCACGCATTCACAATCATCACATTTAAGAATCAGCGGTGAATGATTAGAAACACCCCTCGCCAAAGCTTCCTATTGTATCGAACTAAAACAATCCAACCAAGCTGAAGATATCAAGAAACGGTCAATACGACTACAACGATTCCCGGGACCAAACCAGGTAAAACGTTTGCCCAACAACGGAAAATCCACTAATCCCATACTATCCACAAAATCCCCAAACGCCTCCATCTCAGCACCCCTATCAGACACCCCTATATGATCCGAATTATGTAAAATAGCATTAAAATCATCTGCAACGCACCACGGCCCCTCAAATCCACTCATCCGAGCCAACAGCGAAGCCTAAACTACACTCTGTCCAGCGACATCAGAAGGGGCATAAATCGCAGCTATGCAGCAAACCACATCCTCTTGTTGCTAACGCCCCTGAAGCAAAATGAAATTTCGATCAATATCAACGGATTCCAAACAAAAACGATTACCTTCCCATATGACCAAAATGCCGCCAGAAGCACCAACTGACGGTGAAAACGCCATCTCAAAGCTATCGAAAAACCACATATTAGCAACCCACATCGACGCGATCTCCTCAAGTTTTGTCTCCTGTAACAACACCATATCTATACGATTTTTCTGAATCACGTCGCGAACACTACGTCGTTTTGTGCTACCGCCCAAACCCCTGACGTTCCACGATAAAAGCTTCATCAATCAGAAGCCTCGACAATCCCCGGTAATAACCCGAGAAATGTCTTTTATAATATCTTCTTCACGCCCACTCGATTTAACTCTGATAAGAGAACCCAACTTCACCGTGGCCGCAACCTCACTAGCTATGTCCCGTGTCAATGAATTACCACTGTCACTGACCCCTTCCACGTTTGTTTTGATCGGACCTTTCTTTGCTCGACAACCACCCAAATTATTCCCCTTCTTCGCACGAGATTCACGACCATCGGCTTTTAAATGCACACTCCCGATTATCTTCTAAATTTTTCAATACGCCCGTCCCACTCGGATCAATTCAGTTTGTCCAAGTCCAGGTTGTGGCGCGATCGATTGCAGAATAGGGTGAGGACTCTGTACCTCTTACAAATTCTCGGCTGTGGGACTCAAAGCACTCGGCCCCACTTCATCCAAAGCATTTGAATTAACAATCCCAGCTATAGACAAACTCTCACATCTTGGGAGACTCTCAACCGACTCCAGAGTCTTACTCCCACGCTCCTTCTCAACTATCGGACTGACAAGACTAACCGGAGCTGGCGGCTGCTGTTTCGGCAATCGAACCCCCACCCGCGCATCATTCTCCATGTATATATCTGAATGCGTACTTACTCCATGTTCAACATCACCCGATCGAGACCTTGTCCCTTGAGGATCATCCCAAGCAGCATTCATCATCCATTTCACCAGAACTTCCCCATGAGACCCGTGAACCTTCGATCCAACTATCCTCGGATTGGGTACGGCATCAGCCTCCTTTCCAGCACACTCATCCGCTTTGAATTTAGAACCTCGTGCAGAACTCTCCCCATCCTCTGACGCCTTACATTCATAGCAATCACATTCAACCTCCGGACCTTTTTCGTCCATCTCCAACACATGAACCGAATAGACCTCGGCATCCACCTTGACTCGAATGAGTTCCTCAATGCGAGAGAACGATGTTGTCTCCACCATGATTCTGCCACAATCAAACGACGTTGCCGTTTCCGTGTCATCATCCACGCAAATCTACGATCCCCACAGGTGAGCAATGTTCATAAAAGTTTGCTTGTGCCAAAGGTGTATCAGCAAACCTACTATAGACAACCAAACACGACGCGACTCAACTGTGATCGAAGGCGACCAAACCTCCACTCTAGCAAAACACTCTTTAACACGATCCATGTTCATCACCCAGTCCCGAACATTCGCCGATGTACACATCAATAAAATCATGTATCCCGACAATCGCATAATTGAAAATCCTTCATGTTTATCCAACTCCAACCTCTCCTCCAGGGCCTTTATACTACAAGGATTCAGACACCACCCAACCGCGCACCATTGAAGAACAGCCCACTTATCCTCGTCCATGATGCCCGTGATCTCTCGGCAATTGTCTCTCACCCCCGCCCCCACCGGTATTGTTGACGATCGTGAATCCTTGATCCAATCGGACTCCAACTCCCCTCGCAGCTCCCGACTCGCCTCATCGCCCCCTTTCCTCTTGATTAATTTTGTTCCTCCCTTCCAAGCCATAGCAACTCTCATACGAGCACCATATATCCATTTCCCGTGTAGCCTTTCAATCACTCGATCGGCATCCGCTTGCGATGCCATCCGAACGAAACCAAATCGATGGCCGTCTCGAGCCACCCGATTGGGAATGAATACATCACTGACAATCCCATGCCTATCGAATCATTTGCTCGTTGAACGCCAAATCGATGGTCCTCTCGGCAACCTAATCACTGACAGCAGAACGCTACCCCGGACGGCTATCACTATCATTTGCTCGTTGATCGCCGGCGATTTTGTGCTTCCTTATACGGAATTTCCGTTCATCTGCCTGTTCCCGAGCTAGGCGTTCCCACAAGCCATCGCCCATTCCGGTGAAGGAGTCTAACCGATGTTGTGCTTCAGATGATCAAGAGTCCTTGAACTTTAATCTCCCAAGGGGTTGTGATTGTGCCATAATCTCCATCCAAGTACCCTAACGATTGAGGTTAAGATCACAATGGTGAATGGTTAGTCCCGTGTGTGAGTCTTGTGTATGTGTCTCATACTCTCGTTAGTGGAATTATACAACTACCGATGAGTACTGATGTTGAGGGGTTGTGATTGTGCCATTAGTCTCCATCACGGGTGTTGAGGGGTTGTGATTGTGTCATTTGTCTCCACCTTGTGTAATCTGGTAGTTTGTATGAAGCGTGAGGGACAACGCTTGTAATCCGCATATCCGATTGTGTCTTGTGTTGAAATGATTTGTGGACTATCACTTGAAAGCCAATATAATGTAAATGAATAAAGTGAAGCATGAGTTGCTTGTAAATGATGCAAGGGTGCATGAGATATATGTGTATGATGCAAGAATGCATGTGATGCTTGTTAAAGCATGAGCAAAGGTCTATTTTCTGTTGTATATTGATGCATATGTGCATGAGGTTTTAAAAGTGCATTGAAGTCTTGAGAAGACATGCTTTATAAATGGCATGTGTTGTAAAGTGATGTTTTTGCAAAACATGAGTTATGCATTGATGAATGTTGTTTAGCGATCCTCACTAAGCTTATTGCTTATGCTATTTTGTTTCATCAATGCAGAGAATTGAACATTTGGAGGCAGCTCAAGAGGAAGAGGAATCCAAGGTTTTTGTCAAAGAAATGTATGTGGTTCACCCTTAGTGTAATAAGAGGCAATGGGTGGGAATTTATACTTTGGATTGTATGAGGTTGATTCTTTTGCGTTGAGCATGTTTCATTGCCTATACTTGTGTTGTAAATGGCCTTTGGATTTTGGATTTTGGTTTATTTGGAGTTTTGACTTGTTTTGGTTTTGGCAAACTAAGGAGCATGCCTTTAGTGCCTTTGCTTATGTGTTGGTTGCTATGTTTAGGCTATAGCTTCGATATGATGATTGTTGATATGTATCCTTGATGTATGCATGATGTGGCATGTCTCGGGGTTGATTCGAGTGTGAAAAGTGTGAAAAACCAGCATTTTCTGCTGTCACAGTGCAGGGTGTATCGAAACACCCTTAACTGTTTCAAAACGGAGGCCTGTAATGGCCATAGCGTTTCGGAACAACTGAAGGTGTTTCGGAACAGTTTGGCCACTAGAGAGGCCTGTTTCGATACTGGTCTCGAAACACACCCGAGTACCGAAACAGTCAACACCGTTTCGATATGGGCGTTTCGATACGAGGGTTTGGTGTTCCGAAACGGATGACTGTTGGATGATGATTTTGAATTGTTTCAAATTTCCATGTTTTACATTTTAGTCCTGAATGTTGTGGATGCAATTGCTTGAGCTTGGAATGTCCTTTTTAGTTGATATTTGATAGAGGAGCATGTAATATGACTAAATACTTAATGTTAAGCTTAAAATCTATATAGTCCTTATATTTTCTAAAATTTACGTTTTGGTCCCTAAAAGTGTAATTCATACAATTGAGTCCCTAAATGTTTACCGGTCGATGTGTCCTTCTCTCCCATGAATCTTGTGTAATCACATTGGCTTAATGAGCATCTAGAGAAGATAAAAAGAAAAAAGGTCATTAATCAAGGTTGACTTTCGGGTTGATTTTTGTTTTCCCCGTATAATCTTCGTAGTTCGGGTTAAACGTCTAGGCCGGGCTAAGGGGGTTACATTTGTTGGTATCAGAGCCAGGTTTCGAAAGAATTGGGAATGTTGGTATGTGTAATTGATGTGAGTTGAAATATGATGTTTGAAAAGCATGCTAAAGTTTGAATTTTTGAACTTATGCCATGATTGATTGATGTGAATTGGATCTGAGATGGATATGATGGTATGGCGATGATGTTATGTGGGTATGTGCTGATTTGAAATGATGAAAAGTATGTGAGCATGATGATTTGTGTATGCTATGCTTTGTGGGGAAATTGGGTGCTCATTGCCTTATTACACTAAACAAATGTTTTGTAAACTTGGATTCTTGCTTGCAGCTGGCGTAAATGGTTTGATTTGTTTTTCGTTGTTGTGTTTTTTAAAATAGCACATGAGACCTAGAAGAGAGTTGAGGTCTAATACGATAGTGCCTGCAGCTAAGCAGGAAAACCAGGCTGAGTAGGGGCTGATGTCCCTCCTAGTGGGGATCTACCTCCTCCGCCACCACCTGGAGGTGGGGAGTAGGTGCAATAAGGACAAGCTGGTCCTGGATTGGGTAATTTGGCGCCATTAGTCGAGGCGATTACCGGAACGTTTCAGGCTGATGTTGTCGGAGCGCAAGTACAGGCCCCTGCAGTTGGGCAAGAGGGTCTACCTTTGGAGAGGTTGAGGTGCTTGGGGGCAGTAGAGTTCTATGGTACGGCACCTGAGGCGTCTAAGGCTTGGTTGGCCAGTTTGATCCGCATAATGGATCAAATGGGTTGTAGTGATGAGCGAAAGCTTGGATGTATCGTTTCCTTGCTACAGGGTGATGCTTACAGCTGGTGGACAACTACCACAGCTGGTATGGAACCCAACGATGTTGATTGGGAGTTCTTTAGGGGTGCTTTCCGGAGAAAGTATCTAGGTGTGAGGTACTTGGATGAGAAGAAACGAGAGTTTATGTCTCTCGTTCAGGGTAACCTATTGAGCCAATATGCTCTTGAGCTGGTACCTAGTGAGAGGCATTGTTGTGATCTCTTCCGGTATGGATTGGTGCAAGATGTTAAGACGTACATGCTAGCTGCAGACTACACAGATTTTGATGTTCTATGTGTGTCGGGCAAAGGACATCGAGCAGTACCTGGGTTTGTCTTCTAGAGGTGTTGGTTCTAGCTCTAGAAAGAGAGCTGTTGTGTATAGTTCTGGTGGTGGACGGAACAAGAGAGGCCGTGATAGGAGACATCAGCCTGAGAGAAGGCGTGGTGTTCCAGGTTGAGGTGGACAGGCTCAGGAGGTCGTATGAGGTCCGAGCAGCATACATGCTGGACATGTGGTTCGAGGGACCATTTGAGGAGAAATTGTCCTCGAGCAGCTAGAGAGGTTCAGGCTCTTGTTGCAGTGACAGGGAACTCCTGAGAGGAATTGCGGTTCGGCAGATCATATAAGGAGGGAGTGTCCTTTGTTGGCTGGTGGTGGCCAAGGACGTGCTCCTATAGTGGCTGCACCTCAGAGAGGCCGTGGGCGCGGCCGTGGGGATTTTCAGAGGAGGGATGAGGGGAAGCGAGGTATTGCTCACGTTGTAGCTGTTCGACCGGAGGGAGGTGGACCAATGAGGGTGTATGCTCAGCACGAGGAGCGCAACGATACCGATGTGATCGCAGGTACCTTTGCCCTCCAGTCTTTATCTTTGATGGCTTTGATTGATTCTGGATCCACGCATTCTTATATCTTGAGTGAGCATGCACATTTGCTTGATATACCTGTTGAGATGCTTGAATTAGGAACGCAGGTGACTAGTTCTTTTGGTGAGACTGTAGCCACTAGGAAGTTGTACAGGAGATGCCCTTTGTCTGTGCAAGGTCATGTTTTCCTTGTGGATTTGATGGAATTGCCTTTCTACGGATTTGATGTAATCCTTGGTATGGATTGGTTGACGGAGCATAGGGCGGTGGTTCACTTTGATGTTAAGCGAGTCACCTTAAAGTTGGCTGATGACTATGAGGTGGTTGTAGTAGGCGAGAACGTGAAATTCTTGTCGAATGTGATTTCGGCCTTGGAAGCAAACCGTATGATGAGGTTGGGTTGTGAGGCTTACCTTGCTTATGTGATGAATCCTGGTACCAAGGATGTGCGTGTGCAGGACATTCGAACGGTTCACGATTTTCTGGGTGTCTTTCCGGAAGAATTGCCTGGATTGCCACCAAACAAGAAGGTTGAGTTTGGTATAGAGTTGTACGAGAATATAACTCCAGTGTCCATTGCTCCTTTTCACATGGCACCCAAAGAGTTAAAAGAGTTGAAAACGCAGTTGCAGGAGCTGTTGGATCGAGGTTTCATCCGGCCAAGTGTGTCACCTTGGGGTGCACCGGTCCTGTTTGTGAAGAAGAAAGATGGGACGATGAGAATGTGTATAGATTATCGGGAACTGAACAAGTTGACGATCAAGAAAAAGTATTCCTTGCCTAGAATTTACGATCTCTTTGATCAATTCCGGGGAGCCTCGGTGTTTTCTAAGATAGACTTGAGATCGAGGTACTATCAGCTGAAGGTGAAGGATGTGGACGTGCCTAAAACTGCTTTTCGGACGAGGTACGAGAATTATGAATTTTTGGTGATGCCATTTGGTTTGACCAACGCGCCTGTTGCATTCATGGACATGATGAATCGTGTATTCCATGAATTCTTGGATCAGTTTGTGGTGGTGTTCATCGATGATATCCTTGTGTATTCGCGTATCGAGGAGGATCATGATAGACACTTGAGGATAGTTTTACAGGCGTTGTTGGAGAATCAGTTGTATGCGAAGCTGAGTAAATGTGAGTTTTGGCTTAGGGAGGTGGTCTTCCTTGGGCATATGGTATCGGCTGAGGGTATTCACGTTGATCCGCAAAAAAGTGGAAGCTGTGATGAGTTGGAAAGTGCCTAAGTTAGTGACGAAGGTACGAAGTTTCCTTGGATTGGTTGGGTAGTACCGTAGGTTTGTCGAGGGTTTTTCAAAGATAGCAGCACCCTTGACCAAGTTGTTGCAAAAGAATGTTCGCTTTGAGTGGATGAAGGCGAGGCAACAAGCTTTTGAGAAGCTGAAGGAAGCTTTGACACAAGATCCTGTTTTAATTCAACCTGAATCTGGTAAGGAGTTTGTGGTCTATAGTGATGCGTCCATTTTTGGTTTGGGCTGCATGTTGATGCAGGAAGGTAAGGTGGTGGCCTATGCATCTAGACAGTTGAAGGTGCATGAGCAGAACTACCCTACTCATGATCTTGAGCTTGCAGCTGTGGTGTTTGCCTTAAAGATTTGGAGGCATTACCTGTATGGTGAGAAATGCGTTGTGTTCACGGATCATAAGAGCTTGAAATACCTTATGTCTCAGAAGGAGTTGAATCTTAGGCAACGACGTTGGGTGGAGTTGCTTATGGATTATGATCTGCCGATTGAGTACCATCCGGGCAAGGCTAATGTTATGGCTGATGCTTTGAGTCGGAAGGTGGCTGTTGAGCTGAGAGTGAAGTTTGCTCGTTTGAGAATATCGCGTGATGGTGGTCTTGTGGCGGAATTGCAAGTGAAACCATCTTTGATTCAGTTAATCAAAGAGAAACAGTTGCTTGATGATTCTCTTGTTTCGCATGTTCAAGACATTGCGGAAGGTAGACTTTCAGAATTCAGCTTTAGTGATGACGGTGTTATGTGTTTTGGGAGTCGAATAGTAGTGCTAGATGATGCTGAGTTAAGGTGCACTATTCTGACTGAAGCTCATTGTAGTCCTTTTGCTATGCACCCAGGTAGTACAAAGATGTATCGTGACCTAAAGGATTAGTACTATTGGGTGGGGTTGAAAAAGGATGTAGCTGAGTTCGTTAGTAAGTGTATGGTGTGTGAGCAAGTAAAGGCTGAGCACCAGGTTCCTTCTGGATTGTTGCAACCCTTGAGAATTCCAGAATGGAAATGGGAGAGAATCACCATGGATTTTGTGTCTGGTTTGCCTTTTTCACCGACAAAGAAGAATTCAGTTTGGGTGATTGTGGATCGGCTTACGAAGTGTGCACATTTTCTGCCTATGCATACTACGTATACTTTGGATAAGTTGGCTGAGCTGTACATAGCTGAGATTGTGCGGTTGCACGGTGTGCCAAAGTCCATTGTGTCGGATAGAGATCTGAGGTTTACAGCGCGATTTTGGGAATGTTTGCATCAAGCCTTGGGTACACGGTTGAATTTCAGCACTTCTTATCATCCGCAGACGGATGGACAGTCAGAACGTGTGATTCAGGTGCTTCAGGATATGTTGAGATGCTGTGTGATAGATTTTCAGGGTTCTTGGGAGAAGCACTTGTCGTTGGTTGAGTTTGCGTATAGCAATAATTACTAGGCAAGTATCCAAATGGCTCCATACGAGGCTTTGCATGGGAGGAGATGTAGAACCCCTCTTTGTTGGGCAGAAGCACGGCAAAAGTTAATTTCAATGCCGGCTATGCTTAAGGGAACCACCGAGAAGGTTAGGCTCATTTATGAGCGGTTAAAAGCAGCATCGGTGTAGAACTAAAAGTTTTGATATAATAATTGAAAAAAAATTTGGACTAATTTAAAAAGTATTTAAAACATTTCCAAAGTCCAAACAAGTTTAGGGATGTCTTTAAAAAGGTTTTCTTATGTTTTCAAAGGCCAATTTTCACAAAACTGTCCCAGTGTTTCGAAACACCTTAGGGCGTTTCGAAACAGGTGCCTCCAGTAGCCAAAACGTTTCGAAACGTGTTTCGAAACGGGCTCTCTATGGACAGCATTTTTGCCCAGCGTTTCGAAACGGGCTAGGCCATTTCGATACGCCCACGTGGCAATGACCCCAACGGTCATAAACCCCAACGGCTATTTTCCAACCAACTTTTAAATGCAGGCGTTTCGATACGGGACTATAGCGTTTCGATACGAGTTTTGAAACGGCCAGGAGGCGTTCCGAAATGGACATGAGGCGTTCCGAAACGGCCAGGAGGCGTTCCGAAACGGATGCCCTGACAGACTGCAACGGCTCTTTCTACATTGAGAGTGTTTCGAAACGGCATCGAGCGTTTTGAAACGGCATCGAGCGTTTCGAAACGGGGAGCTGCAGAATGCATTTATGGTGGGAATTAAAGTCCTCAACGGCTCCAATTTGATCCCAACGGCTAGTAACGGCTATAAACTCAATTGGGACTATAAATTGAAGGCTAGAACACTTGAAGAATGTTAGAGACTACATCCAAGCAACATGATCAAGAGAATTAGAGTCTAAGTCTTAATTTTACTATTCTCTTGTACATAGTCTTTAGAGAGAGTGCTTAATTGTAAATCCTTGTACTCTTGTGAGCTTAACTTGTGTAAACACCCACCTAGAGAGGTATTTTAGTTTACCAATCAAAACCCTTGTAAAAGGAGAGGTTCTAGTTTAGCCTTGAGAGAAAAACTAGAGTTGGTTCTATCTTAGCCAAGTCCAAAAGATAGGGTTGTAACGGTTTCCTCCTAAACCGAGAAAAGGGGACGAATTCATTGTTGAGTGAATTGGGAAATCCTTAGTGGTGTGCTAAGGTAGTGGATGTAGGTGCTTGTTAGAAGACCGAACCACTCTAAAATCATTGTGTCACTTGTCTACTTTCTTTTTGATTTTAGCCAATTCAACCACCAAACAAAAACAACCCTCCTTGACGGTTTCGGTGATCGATTCGAGCGTGCTAACAACTCAACAATTGGTATCAGAGCTTGGCTCAATCGAAGAGGATTCACATCCTATTGAGAAGATCCGGCAAGCTCGATCTCTAGTTCATCAACCGGCTCAAATGGCACAATCAATCGACAAACCGCCTTTCTTTGACGGAGACCACTATGCCCATTGGAAGACAAAGATGAAATTCTTCTTGAAATCAAGAGATTACAAGCTATGGGACATAGTTGAAGATGGTCCGTTCGTGCCTCAAAAAAGTAAAGCGGAGTGGAGTGCCGACGATCGCAAGAAGATGGAGCTCAATTGCAAGGCCTTGCACATCTTGTTTTGTGCTTTTGGCCCATCCATCTATGAGAAGATGTCTTCTTGTGAGAGTGCCAAGGAGGTATGGGACAAGCTTGAAGTCACATACGAGGGGACAAATGAAGTCAAGGAGACCAAGATTGGGCTCCTAACATTAGAGTATGAGAACTTCAAGATGGATCCGAAAGAGAACATCGAGAAGATGTTTGATAGGTTCTCCACCATCACCAACGGTCTTAAAGGTTATGGAGAAGCCATCCCGGAAGAGAAGCTTGTCCGAAAGCTCATCTACTCACTTCCCGAGTCTTGGGACTCTAAGAGGACCGCCATCATCGAAGCCAAAAATTTGAAGACTTTGAAGCTTGATGAACTTATGGGGTCTCTTCTCACTCATTAAATTATGAAGAAGAACAAGGAAGAGGAGAAGAAAAGGGAAGAAATTAGAGCTATGGGAGAGAAGAAAATCAAAGGGCTTGGCATCAATGCTAGTGCCATGGCTCTCAAATCCTCCACTTGCCATCATGTCTACTCAAGTGAAGAGGAGGAGGAAGATGAAGAGATAGTTCATCTCTTCAAGAAGTGTGCCACGTTCATGAAGAAAGCTTTGAGAGAGCTTGAACGAGAACCTAAGAGAAAGGAGAGGGTAAGCACTTCAAGCCATAAGAAGAAGGCACATTTGGCTACTTGGAGTGATGAAGACTCCACCGACGATGAACAAGCCAACCTTTGCCTTATGGCCATCGAAGAAGATTCAAGGGTAACTTCTAATTCATCTACTTCATGTTCTTATTCCTTTGATGAATTACAAGATGCCTATGATGATTTGGTTTTAGATTTTAAAAGCCACATTTTGAAAAACAAAAAATTGGTTTCAAAGTTAAAAATTCAAAATGATTTGCTTTCTAAAACCAAACTTGAACTTGAAGCAAAACTCGAAGAGTTTGAATTAAAATGTTTTGATTTACAAAAATTGCTTCAAAATGTTCAAGAAGAAAAAGATTTGATTTCCAAAGAGCTTAAAAAGAAAAACAATTTTGGAAAATCAAACTTTTATGTTAGACAATCTAGTGCCCCTAGATTTAAAAATGGTAAATGTTTTAGAAGTGTTTGGGTCCCAAAAGGACTAACCACTTCAATTAAAAAGGATGACATTGAAAAATGGATTCCAAAGGGGTCAAAAATTTGTGCTACTAACGTTCATGGATCCAAAGCAATTTGGATACCAAAAGTTACTTGATTGTCTTTTGCTAGGTGTGATGGAGATGTTCAACAAGTCAAACATTGAGGGGGAGCTCCATACACACAAGGAAGAACACTTGAAGAAGGAAGGCTTCACATCCTACCTTGAGTTCAAGTGTGGTAAAATTCTAGTTGTTTTGATTTTATTTGTTTATCTTTGTTTAAATTCAACTAGATGATCATATATGTTGTGACTAACATTTCAATGATGCTTTGAGTAAGGGGGAGCCATTTTTAAAACCAAAATTCATATTTCTTGTCAAATTTTACCTCTAGTGTTATTTTTAAGCTTAAATGTTTTAAATCTTTTTGATATAACAAAAAGGGGGAGAAATGGTTTGAAAAATTGAATTTTCAATTGAATAAGGGGGAGCTTTATTTGAATTAAAACTTTAATCTCTTATTCACATTTTTAAAGTTAAAGGGGAGAATCCCAAACAATTTTTCAAGTGATTTTATTATATCAAAAAGGGGGAGATTGTAGAACTAAAAGTTTTGATATAATAATTGAAAAATAATTTGGACTAATTTAAAAAGTATTTAAAACATTTCCAAAGTCCAAACAAGTTTAGGGATGTCTTTAAAAAGGTTTTCTTATGTTTTCAAAGGCCAATTTTCACAAAACTGTCCCAGTGTTTCGAAACACCTTAGGGCGTTTCGAAACAGGTGCCTCCAGTAGCCAAAACGTTTCGAAACGTGTTTCGAAACAGGCTCTCTATGGACAGCATTTTTGCCCAGCGTTTCGAAACGGGCTAGGCCGTTTCGATACGCCCACGTGGCACTGACCACAACGGTCATAAACCCCAACGGATCTTTCCCAACTAACTTTTAAATGCAGGTCGTTTCGGAACGGGCTTATAGCGTTCCGAAACGCGTTCCGAAACGGCAAGGGGTGTTCCGAAACGGGTACCCTGACAGACTGCAACGGCTCTTTCTATATTGAGGGTGTTTCGAAACAGGCTCGAGTGTTTCGAAACGGGGAGCTGCAGAACTGCATTTATGGAGGGAATTAAAGGCTCAAATGACTCTATTTCAACCCCAACGGTCCTAAACGGCTATAAACTCAATTGGGAGTATAAAAGGGACCTCCAAGCATCAAGAGAAGACTAATGCTCATATTGTCAAACATCAAATGATCAAGAATTTGTCTTAGCACTTAAATTGTCAATTCTTGTATAGACAAACACTAGTGAGCCAAAATTGTCAAATTTGCTCAAGTGTTTTAGGTTTGGGTGAGTGCTTATTTGTGCAAACAAACTCCTACTAGAGGATTACAAGTTTGCTTTGTTTATCTCTTGTAAAGAGGGTTTCAATCAAGGCTTTGGGTAGAAAGCTTGATTGGTTGTAAGGGTTTCCTCCTAAGCCTAGAAAAGGGGACGGATCAATTAGTGGATTGATTGTGAAATCCTTAGTGGGGAGCTAAGGTAGTGGATGTAGGTGCTTGTTAGAAGGCCGAACCACTCTAAAATCATTGTGTCTTTATTCTTTCTAGCTTCCTAAACCCTTCCACCCAAATATCCACCTCTCCACCACTTGGTGAGCATAATCGGTTGAACGAATCGAGCACCACACAACTCAACAATTGGTATCAGAGCCTCGTCTCCATCGAAGGACTAACATCCGGGAGTAAAGATCATTTGCTCGAAGTCCACCGTTCAAGAAAATGGCTAGGTTTGAAGAAGGCCGCTCTATCTCGTGTCCTCCACTCTTCGAAGGAGAAAAATACTTCCAATGGAGCAACATCATGAAATTCTTCATCTAGTCTCAAGACTATGAAGTTTGGGACATCATTGAAGATGATTATTTGGAAGCTCCAAAGAAGAAGAAAAAGCAAAGGAGTGCAAACGACACGAAGGCAAAGCTAAACACCAAGGCGATGCACATTCTCTATTGTGGCCTTAACGAAGAAGTTTCCAAGAAGGTCTCCACATGCAAAAATGCCAAAGAATTGTGGGAGAAACTTGAGAAGCTTTATGGCAACAAGAAGGGAGAAAAGAAAGATGATGATCAATCATGTGCAAACCCTATCTCCAATCCAAAGGTGGATGGTGTTTTGGCTCTCGATGAGCCTAAGGTATCTTCTAACTCTAGTGAGCTTAATTCTTACTCTTTCAATGAGTTGCAAGATGCTTTCGATGAATTATTTTTGGAATTTGAGACCATGAATTCCAAATTTAAGAAAATGATTTCAAAACTTGAAATTGAAAATGATTTTCTTTCAAAAACAAAAGTGGATTTTGAAAACCAAAATGAAATTTTGAAAAATGATTTAGAGTTTTCAAAAACAAGCAAAGATGTTTTAGAAAAAGAAAATCTTGATTTAAAAGTTAAGCTTGAAAGCTTAATAAAAGAAAAAGAAATTATTTTCAATAATTCATCTTGTCGCATAATGGCAAAATGCTCACATTGCCATTATCATGGTCATTCTATACATACTTGTCCTATAAAGAAGAGACAATCTTATAGGATTAGACAAGTATGGGTTCCTAAGGGAACTAAAGACATTGTGACTAAAGTAAATGGATCCAAAGCAATTTGGATACCAAAAATCAAGTGAATGTCTTTTGTAGGTGTGTAGGAGCAATGGCAAGCAAAGCAAAATCAAAGAATGCTCAAATCACACATGAGAAGAAGATTGGGTAACCTCTAAGCTTAATGCTTTTATTTTATACATTTTGGTTATCTAACTTTTGTTTAAAGTCTTGGATTATTTGTTAAGCCTAACAATGATGCTTTGAGTAAGGGGGAGCCGTTTTAAAACCAAATTCTTACTTTTGTCAACTTTTTACCTCTATTGTTATATTTGAACTTAATGTTTTAAATTCTTTTTTATATAAAAAAAAGGGGGAGAAATGGTTTGAAAAATTGAATTTTCAAATGAATAAGGGGAGCTTTATTTGATTTCATATCTTTAGTCTCTTATTCACA
Organism: Hibiscus trionum; assembly: GCA_030270665.1. Taxonomy (NCBI): domain Eukaryota; kingdom Viridiplantae; phylum Streptophyta; class Magnoliopsida; order Malvales; family Malvaceae; genus Hibiscus; species Hibiscus trionum. The sequence continues at coordinate 8,112,934 of BSYR01000046.1, forward strand.
TTTTTAAAGTTAAAAGGGAGAATCCCAAACAATTTTTAAAGAGAGTTTTATTATATCAAAAAGAGGGAGATTGTAGAACTAAAAGTTTTGATATAATAATTGAAAAATAATTTGGACTAATTTAAAAAGTATTTAAAACATTTCCAAAGTCCAAACAAGTTTAGGGATGTCTTTAAAAAGGTTTTCTTATGTTTTCAAAGGCCAATTTTCACAAAACGGTCCCAGTGTTTCGAAACACCTTAGGGCGTTTCGAAACAGGTGCCTCCAGTAGCCAAAACGTTTCGAAACGGGCTCTCTATGGACAGCATTTTTGCCCAGCGTTTCGAAACGGGCTAGGCCGTTTCGATACGCCCACGTGGCAATGACCCCAACGGTCATAAACCCCAACGGCTATTTTCCAACCAACTTTTAAATGCAGGCGTTTCGATACGGGACTATAGCGTTTCGATACGAGTTTCGAAACGGCCATGAGGCGTTCCGAAACGGACATGAGGCGTTCCGAAACGGCCAGGAGGCGTTCCGAAACGGATGCCCTGACAGACTGCAACGGCATCGAGCGTTTCGAAACGGGGAGCTGCATAATGCATTTATGGTGGGAATTAAAGTCCTCAACGGCTCCAATTTGATCCCAACGGCTAGTAACGGCTATAAACTCAATTGGGACTATAAATTGAAGGCTAGAACACTTAAAGAATGTTAGAGACTACATCCAAGCAACATGATCAAGAGAATTAGAGTCTAAGTCTTAATTTTACTATTCTCTTGTACATAGTCTTTAGAGAGAGTGCTTAATTGTAAATCCTTGTACTCTTGTGAGCTTAACTTGTGTAAACACCCACCTAGAGAGGTATTTTAGTTTACCAATCAAAACCCTTGTAAAAGGAGAGGTTCTAGTTTAGCCTTGAGAGAAAAACTAGAGTTGGTTCTATCTTAGCCAAGTCCAAAAGATAGGGTTGTAACGGTTTCCTCCTAAACCGGGAAAAGGGGAAGAATTCATTGTTGAGTGAATTGGGAAATCCTTAGTGGTGTGCTAAGGTAGTGGATGTAGGTGCTTGTTAGAAGACCGAACCACTCTAAAATCATTGTGTCACTTGTCTACTTTCTTTTTGATTTTAGCCAATTCAACCACCAAACAAAAACAACCCTCCTTGACGGTTTCGGTGATCGATTCGAGCATGCTAACAACTCAACAATCGGATAGGCAGAAGTCTTACGCGAACTTGAAGCGTAAGGAAATTGAGTTCGCAGTTGGTGAACGTGTGTTCTTGAAGGTATCACCTTGGAAGAAGGTGATGAGATTTGGGCGTAAGGGTAAGCTTAGCCCAAGGTTTATTGGACCTTACGAGATTGTGGAGCGTATTGGTCCTGTGGCATATCGGTTGAGATTTCCTACTAAATTGGAGAAGATACATGATGTGTTTCATGTCTCCATGTTACAGAAGTATAGATCGGATCCTTCGCATGTGATGCCAGTTGAGGAGATAGAATTGAATCCGGATCTGTCATATGATGAAGAACCAGTGAAGGTTCTGGACGTGAGTAGCAAAGTTCTTCGTGGTAAAACGATAGAGCTTGTGAAGGTGTTGTGGCGACACCGAGGAGTTGAGGAGGCCACATGGGAAAGCAAGGCGGACATGCTGAAGCGGTTTCCGCATCTCTTTTCATCAGGTAAGAATTTCGAGGACGAAATTTCCTAAGTGGGGGAGAGTTGCAACACCCTCGTTTTGGGGCCTAGATGTTTTAGACATCGGATCTGACCGGTCGAGAACGGTTCGAATCGCGTAAGGTGACTTTTAGAAATCAAGGATCGAGATAGGGTAAAATTGTGATAAAAATTTCTAAAATCCTCTAAAAATATAATTAAGGGGTTGGTCAAATCAATTTTACAAAAAGGGTTTTTGAAAATGGACATTTAGAGTAGTGACCAAATTGTAAAGTTTCAAAACTGGGAAAATGTGCTTTTTAAGGTGGAAGCCAAAATCTTAGAATCTTTAGGGGGCTTTAAGTCAATTTGACCTTTCTTCAATATGACATGTGATTTAAATGGATTTTTAATTAAAGGATTTTAATTAAAATATGATATTAATTAATTGGTAGTTAATGGATTTTCATTTTACGTAACTACCAATTCCCTCTCATTTTAGCCAAACACCATTTTCTCTCATCTTTTCCAGAATTCTTTCTCCCAAAAATCCTCTCAACATTTTCTAAATCAATTTCAAGAGATCTTCCTTAATTCTTTAAGATTTTTGCAAGGAAAACTTGTCATCTATTGAAGGAAGCAAGGATTGGAGATAAATCCCGTTCTTAACCTCTAATCTAAGTTCTTTATTGAAATTCTCAAGATATTTGGCTTCTAATAACTGTTTTTGATTGAGTTTTCAATATAGTTTTGATTTGAGATCAAAATCTTATGAAAATGTGGATGAAATCTTGATTTTCGGACTTGATGAGTTGGGCATTGTTTTGTGTTGATTCTAATTGATTTATAAGTTGATTTATATGTTAAAATGATGTGTCAATAACATAGATCCCGAAATCCTTGAGATTCTTGAGTTTCTTGGTAGTTTTAAGTGTGATTTTGGGGTGGAATGATGGAATCTTGATTGCTGGAGGTATAAGGATGTGTTAGGATGTTTATTAGATGTGTTTTGATGTTGTTAATGCTTTCTAAGTGATGTATGATGGCCGGGCTTGATTTAGAAGGCAATCGATTGAGTTTTCAGTTGTTTTGGAAGGGTATTTTGGTGTAGTTTGAGGGGACAACGAGTTTATGAATTGTTGCTGGTGTTAGAATGCATTTTAATGCATTTAGATCTCTGTTTTGATGATGTGAAAACAGGGGATCTTGATCCGGAAGCTAACGAGGTGATTTTGGAGGCTCCGGAGGTGTAATTTCCGTGTCGGCGAACAAGGCTTCGCGTATCGGTGAGTGGAAATGCAATTTCCTGCTTTGTAACGCTTTGAGCGTGCTCTTGGGAGCTTAGTGTAAGCTTGATACACTTAACTAAGCTCAAGTGTAAGTGTTTCGGTAATCCCTCTCTTGGAAATGTGCTAAGTTGGATGAAAATGCATTTGATGTGAGAGTGGATTTGTTTACTGTTTTTAAGCATGTTTAAGCATTGTTTAATGCTGGATTTTAATGTCATTATGTTAAGGATGCACTAGGTAAGTGATCCTTGGTTTTCATAAGAGAATGCATTTGATGTTAAGCATGTGTGCTTGTGGAAATGACATTGCGGTTATGCTTGAAAAACAATGGATTAATGTGGTTAAATGGTTATATTGGCAAGTGATGAAAATGGTTTTTGGTTACTTTAATCGGATATAGTTAGCCGGCTATAGGATTGGGTGCACCGTGAATAAAGTCGCCTTGGATGTTGAGGGGTTGTGATTGTTCCGTAATCTCCATCCAAGTACCCTAACGATTGAGGTTAAGATCGCAACGGTGAATGGTTAGTACCGTGTGTGAGTCTTGTGTATGTGTCTCATACTCTCGTTAGTGGAATTATACAACTACCGATGAGTGATGTTGAGGGGTTGTGATTGTGCTATTGGTCTCCATCACGGGTGTTGAGGGGTTGTGATTGTGTCATTTGTCTCCACCTTGTGTAATCCGGTAGTTTGTATGAAGCGTGAGGGACAACGCTTGTAATCTGCGTATCCGATTGTGTCTTGTGTTGAAATGATTTGTGGACTATCACTTGAAAGCCAATATAATGTAAATGAATAAAGTGAAGCATGAGTTGCTTGTAAATGATGCAAGGGTGCATGAGATATATGTGTATGATGCAAGAATGCATGTGATGCTTGTTAAAGCGTGAGCAAAGGTCTATTTGTTGTTGTATATTGATGCATATGTGCATGAGGTTTTAAAAGTGCATTGAAGTCTTGAGAAGACATGTTTTATAAATGGCATGTGTTGTAAAGTGATGTTTTTGCAAAACATGAGTTATGCATTGATGAATGTTGTTTAGCGATCCTCACTAAGCTTATTGCTTACGTTATTTTTTTTCATCAATGCAGAGAATTTAACATTTGGAGGCAGCTCAAGAGCAAGAGGAATCCAAGGTTTTTGTCAAAGAAATGTATGTGGTTCACCCTTACTGTAATAAGAGGCAATGGGTGGGAATTTATAATTTGGATTGTATGAGGTTGATTCTTTTGCTTTGAGCATGTTTGATTGCATATACTTGTGTTGTAAATGGCCTTTGGAGTTTGGATTTTGGTTTATTTGGAGTTTTGACTTGTTTTGGTTTTGGCAAACTAAGGAGCATGCCTTTAGTGCCTTTGCTTATGTGTTGGTTGCTATGTTTAGGCTATAGCTTCGATATGATGATTGTTGATATGTATCCTTGATGTATGCCTGATGTGGCATGTCTCGGGGTTGATTCGAGTGTGAAAAGTGTGAAAAACCAGCATTTTCTGCTGTCACAGTGCAGGGTGTATCGAAACACCCTTAACTGTTTCAAAACGGAGGCCTGTAATGGCCATAGCGTTTCGGAACAGCTGAAGGTGTTTCGGAACAGTTTGGCCACTGGAGAGGCATGTTTCGATACTGGTCTCGGAACACACCCGAGTACCGAAACGGTCAACACCGTTTCGATACGGGCGTTTCGATACGAGGGTTTGGTGTTCCGAAACGGATGACTGTTGGATGATGATTTTGAATTGTTTCAAGTTTCCATGTTTTACATTTTAGTCCTGAATGTTGTGGATGCAATTGCTTGAGCTTGGAATGTCCTTTTTAGTTGAAATTTGACAGAGGAACACGCAATATAACTAAATACTTAATGTTAAGCTTAAAATCTATTAAGTCCTTATATTTTCTAAAATTTACGTTTTGATCCCTAAAAGTGTAATTCATGCAATTGAGTCCCTAAATGTTTATCGATTGATGTGTCCTTCTCTCCCATGAATCTTGTGTAATCACATAGGCTTAATGAGCATCTAGAGAAGATAAAAAGAAAAAAATGGTCGTTAATCAAGGTTGACTTTCAGGTTGACTTTGGTTTTTCCCGTGTAATCTTCGTAGTTCGGGTTAAACGTCTAGGCCGGGCTAAGGGGGTTACACTCACCTCGATATTAGGATTTCTGTATGATGACGTCTTTTCCTTGGTTGACGGTTGTCCTTTATCGACTTCTTGAACCCTGTATCAGTTGAGAATCGATATTACTATATCGAAAATATCGGACCACCAATCTAATATTGAACCCACCTAATTATTTCTCACCAATTTCCCTTAATAATTTTCTTACTCTTTTCTTATTTTCAATGTCATTTGCGCACAGTCCTCCCCCTTATATACACAGATATGTCGGTCCATTATTGCTTTCTCCATTCAATACGCATGAAGTGGTTGCAAAATTTTAAGGGCAATTGCCCTTGTATTTGTCCACGTGTGGTCAAAACATGGCCACCCATCTTTTGCTTGCGCCATGTCTACCTTATACGTGGGAAATCCTACGGAAATTCCTTCAATTTGAAGGAATTGGCCGGGGGTCCCTCGGCCTTTCTCCTTTTTTTTTTCTTTTTTTTCAATAATAATAATAAATTATAAATTAACCCGTATAACCTTTATTGTTTCAATTAAGATCGAAAAAATTATACAATTGATATAAAATATTCGGTCATCGGAACCTAATTTCTACTAGACCGGTTTTTAGGTGTTACAGTATAATAAGTTGTCATTTTCTTTTTGGTATTCTAAATATATCTTAATGTTCTAAATGTAGTAATTCGTTATTTCCAGTTGATTGCAACACTCTACATAGTTCGTTACGTGAAAAAAATTAACAAACATAACAATTTTTTGTCAACTAAACTCAAACTTTTATTAATAAAAGAAAACGTTCATTTTTTTGCTCAATAAGTATGATTTTATTAAACGAAAATTATACAAAGCATCCAAACCGAGCCTCATTAAAAACTTCCCTACACCTAAATGGAGGAAAAGAGTACCCGAGAAGGACAACCGAGAACCACACACTAACCCGTACAAAGCAAAGACCCACCTAGCCCGAAATGCTCGATCCGCCCAGGTCACAACCGACCAAGGCATCAAGAAAACGTTCATTGGGTCTGAAATTTATTAAAAGACAAATATCTAAAATTAATAAACATAACAAATTTTGTGAACTCGACTCAAATAAATAATTAAATCTCTCTGGACTCTGTAGACCTTGCTCCCATGTCGGGTTAGGATTTCGGTTCCGGATCAGGTTTATTGGATTTCAAACAAAGTAGCATAAGCTTCTTGTTGGGCTTCGATCGTCAACTTTAGTTTGTTGTTTGCCACAAACCACTGACGATACTCAAAATTCAAGAAATCAAAATCATAGGGACTGGGATCACGAGTGGGCAACCAGCTTGACCAGTCAAACCACCATGCAATGTGTGACGAATATCTGTTTGGCCAATTCTCTTCGCTTTTACCCCGTAAGTCTACCTTTTCGAACTCATCCATATTGATCGGGTCCCCTGACACAGACTGGTGGTATCCGAACTGCCTAAGTACCCAGTTGCCAGAAAACATCTTGACAATCGCAAAATTTAGCAACGACATTACCGAACACCAATTTTTGGCATCTTTGTAAGCATCGTTCAGAATCACACGACGAATATCATCATCCTCATCATATAGCATCCATCGAAAATGAAATAATACGTACATTACCATAAAATTGGATCAAAATAAATTCAAATATTAAAATTTTGATCTAAAAGCAACTTTGCATTACCTGCTCTTCGCAACGTATGTCAATCTTCGTTCTCACTGCGAGAATTAATTTTATATCCAACGCTTTCTTTTTAAATTTTTGGGTCCATCTACATAATACAAAGACTTATACTTACATTATGATGTGTTCACTACTTTAAATGACAAGTGAGATATAATCATGTAATGCTATGATTGAGGAAGTGTTTGACAAGTCTTAGATACGTAATTCGTGTGTTAATAGATTATGTTAAAGAATCCAAGAAAGTTTATAAGTTAGATAATGATTATGAATGTAACTTGTATAGCAAGTAAAAATATATCGGCCATGTTTGGCAATTAGCGGATAGCTGATAGCGGATAGCGGATAGCATTAGCTGATAGTTGATAGCTGATTGCATTAGCTGATTTGATTAGTGGATTGTATTAGCTGATTGTATAAAAGTGTTTGGTAAAATTAACTGATAGCTGATAGTTGTTAGATTATTTAAACAAGTAAAATGACATATAAGGACATGTTTATATTCAATACTTGTTTCAATAGTTTATTAGTTATCAATATTTTGTATCTAATTGTTATTAATTAGATCTATAAAATTATTTTTAGTATAACTTTTCTAAACATATTCAATTGATTTATATATTAATTTATTATTTATATAATTATTTTAATATAATTTAATTAATTAATAAATTTAAATACACATATAAACATGTGATAATAAAAAGAAAAAAGTAAATAGGATTAGCTTATAAATAAGGTGAGAAAATATTTAATTTAGGTTATTTTGAGATTTTTGGTAACTGGTAAGGGTAAAAGAGTCTTTACAACTCTAATATCAAACCTCTAATCTCAAAAAGCTCCTATTATGAGCTTTTTCAAAATTAGCGGTTTCACCTCAATTCGCTCTTTCAATCCGCTATTTACCAAACAATAATATTAGCGAATTTGACTAGTCAAACCTCTAATTATGCCCCAAACCTCTAATTTTTGCACAAACCTCTCTTTACCAAACAGAGCCATCCTTAGAGTTTTGGAATGTATATTATGTAAAAAGGAACTTATGACAATGTTATACAAGTTTGGTAACTTAAATGATAAATAAGGCCATGTAGAAGAAATTTTTAAAGACTATAATGAAATAAATGAACTAATGGAATAATATGAGTAAACATTAAAATATATCTAGTTGACTAAATTGAATGTGCTTGGAATAACAGAATAGATCGATTAGGATGCGTATATGAATATATGAGCTTTGTATGAATCCTTAAATATAGGCTTTGCATGATTTCATAATGTATAAATATGGAATGTCCTAATTACTTGTGGGTTTCGAACACTATATATATATGCTTGATTCCAATATACACATCTAAATAAGTTCATCGTTGAGTCGAATGCTTATTTCTTGTGGACTCTCTTCATGTTCAAGCTTATAGACATGCATAACCATAAGAAAACTCTTGAAAGGATAGATCATTTGGTTCTATGTTAATAGTCACTTTAACATACCTCATTAGGTTTATGCTTATTCTATCCTTTGATCATTTACATTTCAGGAAGATTTGCCTTATGAGTATCCTTCGAGCTCGGACATGATCACTGGTAACAAGATGTATGTTCGAAATACCCTTAAGAACTCCTAGATGGTAGCACATAGTTGTTTGAATGCATTGTGCATTTAAATTTCTTTGCTAATGGAATATGTATATTTAAGTTTTATAAGTTTCAAAATTATGTAAGTGGCCTTTTATATTTTTATGGTTGCTTGTGTGTTAAGCTATGTTTGTTATAGATTTTATTTCTATTCGAATAATTACTTGAAGGGTAAGTTTCACTAGGTTAATATTCAAATGGTTATTCTTTGGCTAAGTCTTGTTAGATGTGATGCTAGAATGGATAGTAGTTCATAGCTCATGACCTTGGTTTGTATTTAAATGCTTGTAGATACTCTAGCGTAATCTTAGTCCTAGATATGTGTCTAGCAAGAACTTTTAAAGCTTACTAGATAATGAGATATGAACATGTATATGTGACTAAATTAATCTTCTAGTTAAATTCAAACGATGAAAGTTCGCAAATATGCTTAATTTAAGCTGGTGGTGGTCACGTTTATGTTATAGTTTTATAGGTAACCTTTCACATGATCCCTTTTACAAGCCTATAGGTTGATACACTGATAATTGATAAAATATTGAGATTTATCTATCCCAATTATTTAAAAGAACTTGGAAAGTGTTGTATATTGGATTAGACTAATTTAGAAGATGTTTCAACCAGTGCTCTCATCTTGCTTAAGTTAAATGGGTTGTTTGATGTGTAAGACTCTGGAGTCCTTGATCGAATGCTATGTAGCTAGAGTTAGCTTGGTTATAACCCCCTAATGTAGTAACATTAATGATTTTATACGTTAGACTTAAATCTGTTCTGAAAATTTTGAACAATTAACTCAAACCATTCGAATGACTCTTGAACTGTTTACAGATTCATCTTTGTGTGTTGGTTTTATGTCTTGGAAATGAAACATTATATTGAATTGTTGAGTAATCTATAATAGATTTTATGTACTCTGTTTCTATTTGTTAAATGATACAGTATGTTTGTTTGGTTGTTTGTTTGTGGATAACTCCACCTAGTCCGGTTTACCTTCTAGGCCGGATTAGGGGTGTTTCAAAATGGCATTAAAAAGGGACGATGATTTTTTATTTAGGAGTAGAGCAACGGCATCCTTTAGCACTAGAACCACTCAATAAATTCAAATATAATTCCCTGTACTACATTCTTAAACGATTTCAAATAAGAATGAAACTAAAAAACTATTAAGAAATAAACACTAAAACCAAATCTTTCATGTCTCAAAAATTGAAATCTATTTATATCCCGTGAAAAAGTGTTGAATGACCTTCTACTAAAGCTTAAATAATCATTGGCCAACAAGGGGATTGAGCAAACAAAATATATTCAGTAAAAAGCACCTTTCATTCAAAATCTATTTATAGCTCGTGTTATTTTACCGTTACATGTGTGACGAACGTTAATTTTTTGGGTAACTTTGCATTTTGGTCATTCAGCTATAAGTATGATTTATGTATTTGGTCGTTGAACTTCATTTGTGAATAATTTTTTTGGTTTTCTTAATATCTTTACAGGTTGGTGTAAAATTAATTCCTCACTAATTAATGTTCTTCTTAAACAAAAGCTATTCCATGCTTTTATGTTTCATGAGTTCGTATACATTTCCAATCTGAGACTTGAATAATTAATATACATTTTTATATGTTTTTATGCTTCCTTTTATTATTTCCCCCCCTCAATAATGTAAAGTTTCTTAATGTCAGGCATGTGATTGTGCAGTGAGGGTATGGGAATTGCATGCGGGACTAAGAGATTTTGATTTGGGAGGAAGATAAATTGAAATTACAAATAAAATATTGCCAATTGATTAATGTACAAAGTTGAAAATTAATTGCATTAATAATTCATAGCCATTAAACTATTGAGAGGTGATCATCAATGATATCATATATTATCTCGAGATTTTTTAATAAATTTTAATTTGATTACTAGGCAATATCTTAATCTAGTTTTATATTTATATAGGGACGAAGTTAAGATTTGAAGTTGAGAAAAATTATTGTAGTTGATATGGTGATTTAATAATTCAAGATTCCAGTGTAATTATTTTAAAAAATTTATTGGCCAAAATTTAAGGACAGTCGTCGATTTCTTCCATCTTTATAATTGTGGCAATAATCATTTTTAGGGTAATCTTCACCAGTGGTCCCTTTCGTTTAGGGTCTGTTTTATTTTGGTCACCAGAATTCAAAAAAGATTATTCTAGTCACTTACGTTTAGAATCGTTTTTATTTTGGTCCCTTGGCCGTTAGTCTCCGTTACTTAAAAAAATTAGTTTCTAATTTAACCCCCAAACTTTCAAAATTTTATTTTTCACCATCTTCCCCAAAAATTATAAAACTAAAACCCAAAAAATTAAATCAATGGCTATAACCCAACACTACAACCTCAAATTCATTTGATCTAAAATACTAGAAGTGAATGTTCAAACTGAAGGGCAGTTTTTGCAGACAAAATTCAACAAAGAAGTTGACGAGATAACGATTTTCTTCCAATCTTTAGGCAATTCACACTTGACAAATTCCTATGTTTATTACAGTTGTTAAGGATACCCCAAGTAAAAACAAAAACACCAACGATAAAACAACAAAGATATATAGCAAAAAGAACAACAAGAGATTCGTTCGAGTGATCGGGCAATTGTTATGAAGAATATAGATCAAGTAAATCAATTCAGGAAAAAAAGATACGTAGCTTATAAGCGCGCTTGGTACTTATGGGAGAAACGAACTACAAGATAAAAACCCTATCAATGGCTATAGCAAACATTCAAATGAAACAAATATATATATGAACGATGCCGTAAATCTCATTCTCGTTTCATATCATGTATTCAACCATTTTTCTACTGCTGCAAAATTGACATTTTTTACTGTTAGATCGGATACAACATTAAGCAAAGCATATGCATAAACAAAAACTTAAATAAAAAAGATAGGAGTAAACGACATTTTACCGAAAATCAAACACTTTGATGAAGTAAAACAGTTTTTGAGAGAATGCTTCTGTGTTTTAATCTCCCTTCCTTGGGTTTCCTCTAGAATTTGTATTTCTGTTCTATATCAGAAAAAAAGATAGTTGTTGTGAAACGCACCCAGAAAATTATCAGAAAAATACCGATTTTAAAATTATGAGTGAGTATGTAGAGTTGGGTTTGCCTTGATTTTTCAAACTCAGATTTTTTTTTTATAAATCTTCTACTTAAAAAGCAAATTCTACCAAATAAGATTCTGCAGATAAAAAAAATAAAAGATATATAGCAAGGTGAATGTTCACTGCCAGTACCCACCATTTGCAATGGAAGCTAACGCTTTTCTTGGGGAATGGGCTGTAGTGTTGGGTTATAGTCATTGATTTAATTTTTTGGGTTTTAGTTTTATAATTTTTGGGGAAGATGGTGAAAAATAAATTTTTGAAAGTTTGGGGGTTAAATTAAAAACTATTTTTTTTAAGTAACGGAGACTAACGGCCAAGGGACCAAAATAGAAACGATTCTAAACGTAAGTGACCAGAATAATCTTTTTTGAATTCTGATGACCAAAATAGAACACACCCTAAACAAAAGGGACCACTGGTGAAGATTACCCTCATTTTTATTATTGCTTATTTTATTATTTTCCGAAATAATGTGATAAAATGTCAGACATGTGATTGTGCAGCGAGAGTATGGGAATTGCATGGGGACCAAGAGATTAATGGAAAGAGGGGAAGGAAGGGATGCTTCTAGTAGGTTAAAATAGATTTTTTTTAAGAAGATAAATTAAAATAGATTTGCATATGGTTAAAAAATTGATGGTCAAATTTAATTAAAAAACTTAATTATTTAATTTTTTGATTTGAAGGTTTAAAAGGGTGCAAAAAAATATTAGGGACTCAATTGGTTTTTTTATTCAAATTTTCGAAAACTTCAAGCACCCTTAAGCCTATATAGCATATGGTTTCATTGAATTATAAAATAATTAATTTAACATTGACTTTGAGAGTTGGCTAGTTGATTAGTATACAATATCTTTAGATTGTATTACCTAACAATGAATTAAGTTCAAATATCAACACTTTTGTTCTAAACGTCAAACTCAAATTCTAAATTAATCATAAATAATAAAGACAAAAGTAAAAAATAATTATGACAATAATTAAAATATTTAGATAGAGACAAATGTATGGATGAGTCTACCACGTGCGACGAACATTGATGAACACCACTAACGATGAACACCGATGACAATATTATTTTTTTAAAAAATTTTAAAAATCTAAAGGACTAAAATTATAATTAAAATTATGTCTTAAAAAATAAAAATCAAATTTAATAATTACTTTATAATATTTTTAATAGCCTAGAATCAAATATACTCAATTCTCCTAAACCCTAACAAAATCAATCTCTTAAAAAAATAGAAATCAATTTATAATTTTTTTAATAGATTATAATCAAATATACCCAATTCTCATATTATTTCCAATGTTTAATTTTATACAATTTCTCTTATCTTACAAAAAATTGTGACAATAATTATTTTTATTATTGCTTATTTTTATAAATTTTCCGCAATAATGTGTCAGACATGTGATTGTGCAGTGAGAGTATGGGAATTGCATAGGGGGACTAAGAGATTGGGAAGATATATATTTTTAATATATCCTATTTAATCCTAATTATACCTAGAAGTGTAGGAAAAATAAATGAGAAAAATGACTGAACAATAATGTACAATTTATTCAACCGGTCAAATAGGCTCCCTTAAATTAGTAAGATAAATTGAAATCGAATTTGCATATAAAATATTATACAATGATTAAATTGTATGTCTACCATATCATCACTCAGATATTTGATCTTAAATTGCCAGAATATTTTATCTGAGCATTAATAATTGCCAGAATATATATAGAGAGAGAGAGTAGGGATGTGTAAAATTTGACTTAGAGTAAAAATTATTGAATTATTTGATTTGATGCGAAAATACTTTTCGACTTGTTTTCATTGGACTTGAAAAAAAATTTACTTGAAACAATTTTAACTAAAATTTGAGTTATAAAATGAAAATTCGAATACCCAAATTTTTTAGTAAACAATAGATCAGTTTTAAAGTTCAAGTCATGTCATTCAAATCTATATATGTGTGTGTGTGTGTGTGTTTATAATATATGATTATAGAAAATCGTTTAAATTGAAACTAATTGGTACCATAACATTATAAAATGTTTACATTTAAATTTGAACAGAAACTCGAACAAATCCAATCGACTCGAATTCTATAAACTCTACTCTATTTGAAAATTTTCAAATAAAATTTAAGTTATAAAATATGACTCTACAACTCGGCTAGCTCGAATTTTTTTACTCAACTCGACTCAAATCAATTAAATGCCCACCCCTAATATGAAGAAGAAATTAAAATATTTTTTATCATATAAATAATTCATATTAAACCAACTCAATTTTTTTTGCTCAGTAAAATTATTATTTTATTAAATAAAATACCAACTTGAGATGTGGACCTCGTTAAAATAACATCCCTAAACTTAAATGGAGGAAAAAGAGTACTCACAACTAGGGGAGTGTCCAAACACAACCTATCAAAACAGTCAATACAAAATCCACAATTCAAAACAAGAAAATATGTCACACTACTAAACACCATAATTCCTCACTACAATTTTTTACTCTAGACCAGTCTTCAAACAAAAACTAGAACAAATTGGACCCCTTCTCCATTCTCCTATGGTTTAAAAAAAACATCTATACAAAAGCAACCAAAAAAACTCTCTAAAAAACACACCATTCACCAAAATTTATAAACTACTTAACAAGGCAGCAACTAAACAAAACTTGCAGCATAACAGCTTACGCCAAATGAACCCATCGAGATTCGAAAAACTCTTTCCTTTTCAAGCCATCCTTAGCTAGGTGCTCAACGAAGCAAAAAAAAGAAGTCTCATAAAATATGCGAATCAGTTTCAAGCCCCGACCCGACCAGGTATTTTTGCTAAAATTTTGGGGATCGGGGCGGGGCGGGGCGTGAAAAGCATGAAGTCGGGGCGGGACGGGTTCGGATATTTGCTAGAAATTCTCCACCCGGTACATTTTTATATTTTTATTTATTATATTTATAAAAAATATCACTATATATAAACACTTTTATGAGTTTTAAGCTATTTTTTGTTTTTGTTTCGGTTCGTGCTTATCGTAAAATTTTGTTAGATGTTGTTCAAGTTTTAATATATTCGATTCTAACGGTCAATGATTCAAGTTTGAAGTCCCTTGAAACCATAATTTGTGATTGTGGTAGAAAATTGGTCGAATCTAACATTTATCGTCAACGAAGATTAAAAAATTTTAAAATTTTTAGGGAAAGCTGGGTCGAGTTTAAGGGTTATTGTATCGAGTCCGGTCGGGGCGGGTAAATTAATATTTTAATTCGGGGTGGGACGGGGCCAAGTTTAATACCTTATAGATCGGGGCGATTTTGGGCGGCCAAAAACCCGCCCCGCCCGTTGCCATCCTAAAGCGAAGTTCCTCCTAATCCTTCTCTTGGGGAATTTCCTGTTGAGATTCCATGGTTTGAGTGTTCGTGTCAATAGTTTGTTGGGGCTATTCCTCTATTGGCGTGGAAAACATGCAATCTACAAAAAAATCTGCCAATACATGAGCCTTGACTGCTCTTCACGGATGATAATCAACTCCGAACTCACTCAACTCGATTTCTCACTTAAACATCCGGCCCTGTATGTTCACTCTATTTAAAATATCTTTCAGAGGTTGATCTGAAAAAACTGTTACTTGATGAGCTTGAAAATAATGGCGAAGCTTCCTAGTTGCTATCACCAAACTAAATACTATTTTCTCGGCTCTTGTGTACCTTCCCTCTACGAGATGAAGAACCCTACTTACATAATAAACTAGTCTCTAAACATCATCTTCCTTTTTAACCAGTAAAGTTGCAACTGTCTCATCGGTGGCGGCTAGGTACATGTACAAATTGTCCCATTCCTTTGGTGTGGCCAACATGAGGGGACTCATCAAATACTGCTTTAACTATTCTAACGCCCACTGGCAGTCGTCCGTCCACTGGAACGACCCTTTTAAAGCCTTCAAAAAAGGAAGACAATTGTCTACGAGCTTGAAGATGAATCTGTTCAATGCTACCACTTTTCCATTTAGCTTTTGGTTATCCTTGGTGCTCGCTAGGGGTTGGAGATCTGTGATAGCCTTGATTTTTTTTCTGGGTTTGCTTCAATGCCTTGCTCGGAGATTAGAAATCCAAGAAACGTTCCCTCTCCTACCCAAAGGTGCATTTCTTGGGGTTCTGTCTCATTATGTACAGTTGAAGAACGTCGAAGACTTCTTGCAGATCTATCAAGTGTTGTTCGAAAGAGGTAATTTTGGAAAACATGTAATCTACATAAACTTCAATGTTTCTTCCAATCTAATGACGTAAAATCTTGTTGACCAAACGCGGGTACGTTGCCCTCGCATTCTTAAGTCCAAAGGGAATCACCTTGTTGCAATAAAGGTTATCTTATATTACAAAAGATGTATTTTCTCTGTCCTCATCTGCCATCGCTATCTGGTTGTATCTTGAAAAAGCATCCATGAAGCTCATATACCTATATGCGACTGAATCATCGACCAATTTGTCAATCGAGGGGAGCGAGAAATTTTCCTTGGGACATGATTTATTGATATTAGTAAAGTTGACACACATTCACCATTTCACCATCACCACATTGACGAGCCATTGGAGGTACTTTACTTCATGGATAACTCCCATTGCGAGCAGCTTCTCGATTTCTTGTTTGACCGCTTGTACCTTTTCCTCCGAAAATTTCCTTCTCTTTCTCCTAACGGGTTTGATCGCTTGGTTAACCTGCAAGGAATGTTTAATTATCTTCAAGTCTATTCCTCGCATGTTCGCAATGGACCATGCGAACACATCTGCATTGTCTCTTAACAACTTTACAAGTATTCTCCTACAATGCTTGTCTAATCCTAATGATATCTTAGTGAACTTCATAGGTTCGCCAATATAGAGCTTTACATTCTCCGTCTCGTCCACCACCTCTGGCTTGTTGCATTTATCCTCTTCTTGCCACCTTCTGGTCGGTTTGCATCGACCCTTCCCCCAATGGTGTGGGGAACCTGACCTGAAGGCAAAACAAGGTCGTGACCATATTGGCTTAATTTGCGCATCAGAGGTCCGCCGAAGATGGCATTGTACACCGAGGGATTATCCATGACTAAAAAATAGCCATCTGAGTAACTTTATTAGCATCATCACCTATAGTAGCCGACAGTTGAATGGAGCCTTTCACCTCTATGGGTTGATTACAAAACCCATATACCGAGCTCGCTGGCTTTAGCTCCAGGGATTTAAATAGCGGTCGCGTCGCGGTTATCGCGGTTGTAGACATAACGGAGGCTATTGCGGTCATTGCGGGTGTCGCGGTCGTGAATTTTTTTTAAATTTGCACAACTTATATTAAAATATTATAATTATAATTATAACTATAAAGAGTCATTTTTAATGATATTTACAATATTTTCTAAACAAAAATAAACATAAATTAAAATGGATTAAAAAATATCTATTATAAATTATAATTGTGAGATAGGAGATTAAATTTCTTACGATTTTATTAAAGATTTTTTTCCATTAGCAAACTCAAAAATAATATATATATATATATTTGTTCTAGGTCAATACCTTAATTAAAAAAATATCAAGGTAAATATCAAAAATAGGAAATTTAAATTATAATTATAAAAAATTTCCACCACTTATAAATGGATTTAACTGAAAGAAAATAAGACTTAGAGGCTCAATTGGAAGTTTTGTTATGGATTTGATGACTTAATTGAAAATGGAATAAAATAAAACATCTTAATTAAATTAAAAATCTGCCTTAAAGGACTAAATTATAAGAAAACTAAAACTTTTAAGCCTCTCCAAAAATGATTTAAAATTAGAACCCTTCTTCCCGCATTTACCCTTTTAATATTATACCATCGTCTTCAACCCGGTTATCTTTTTTTCTCTCTGCAACTTTTTCCTCCTCCGCAGCCACCAGCCGCAATGGAGCTGAAAACGGGGATAGCGTCCCGCTATCGTCGCGACAACCGCTATTTCGTTATTTCGCGTCCACTACAGCCCGCTATCGTCGTGATTCCGTTGCCCACCGTGATTTCCTTCGATTGCGGTTTCGGACGGCGGCGCGACCGCAATTTCGCGGCCGCTATCGCGGCTGCGCTCCGCTATTTGAAACCCTGTTTAGCTCTACCTCTGGGATCCCCATCTATTTGAACGCATTCCAGCTTAGTACCTCCATTACGCTGCTTGTGTCCACCAAAATTCTCTTTACATCAAAACCTACTACTAAAGTTTTGACAACGATGGGTCATTTCTCTCTTCGTCTAAGAACTTGCCTTCCTTCCTTTCAAAAAAATAAAACTTGCTAGGGCTCCCTATACTTCATTCTCTTTATTGACCCCGCCGAGACCGACATCACACTATGCATATTTGCCTTATGCTTGGAACTTGTATAAGACCATTCTTTATCCACCTTGATGATCATATGGATGATCCCCCTATGCTCTTGATTATTCCTCCTACCTTCTTGTGCTCTTGGTTGCTCTATTCCCTTGTCATCTTCAGCCTTCCTATTGCAGGAAACCAAAAATCTCTCCAACTGACTTCTCCTGATCGCGGATTCAATTACGTTCCTGAAATGTGCATAGTTATCAGTGCAATGATTCTAATCCTTGTGAATTTTGTATCTTCTCCCAGAACGCTCCCTCTGGTCACTTTGTCTCATTGGATGCAGCAGTTTTAAGATTCCAGTATGCTTTATTTGATTTGAGACTTGCAAAGCAGACTCCATCAACCCATGGTAAGTTCGAAATGTAGACAACTTTTCTTTGGTTGCTTCTCGTTGTCCGTCGTCTTGTTGGTATCGTTGGGACTAACCACTGTGCTGACTATATTGCTGTCCATCATGGTATTGCTGGTTACCATTGTTAGTTCTCTGGTGAAGTGGGGGTCTCCCTCTCCCTAGAGTTTCGACTATCATGCCTTTTGTCCGCGGGTTGTGGGCTATGGGCTTGAACCTTATTATATCTGCTTCCTCGTTCTTGGTGTAAGGCTGCACCTTTTCATATAGCTCCGATAAAGTTAACGCTGTCCTATCCAATAAATTGTACTTACGATGCTGATGGGAAGGTCCATTGATAAAAGCGCTGATAACAAACTCATTGGATACTTCTTTTGTTTGCATGGTCGCATCATGAAATCTTTGTACAAAGTCCCTCAAGGGCTCATCTAGTCTTTGAAAGATGAACATGAGGTATCTCGGAGACTTTTTTAATAACTTATTTGCCAAGAAATGACTCATAAACAAGTTGATCAAAATTAGAGATCGAATGTGCCGAGAGTTCACGAGTGCATAAAGAACCCATATTTAGACCCTTTTACTTAGCATATTACATGTGTTCGAAAGCATATTGTTTCATTTAGGAGTTGTTTGCATATAATTATGGAGTTATGGTGTTTGAGCTAAATGTTTATCTATATTTGTACTATTTACAGGAAAGGTAGTGGATTTTAGTGGTGCTTGCGCAGGAAGTAACAGAGCAATGGAGTGCTGGCGATGAATCTTTGACCTTTTGACGGTTAATTAATGTGTGGACCCCTCTTCTTTATGAGCCATTATTGACATGGAAAGCAAAGATCATCTTTGCTGGATCACATGACACTTTATTAAAAGCATGTGACAATATATTCTTTTATTGAGAAATTAATAACATAGAAAAGGAAGATCTTCATTAAAAGATTACTTTCACTTCAAAATTTTTAAAAACATAGGAGGGCCACCTTTATATAAAGATACCAAAGGCCACAAGAAAAGGGGGATGCACTTAACACAAAAACACGCAGAGAAGCTTTTACTCGAGGAAACAACCCCTTTGTCTTCTAAATCAGAGAACCAACATTGTCAAAGGACTAAAGGAGTCCCCAAGCAACGAAAGCTATCAAGAGAGGCTTGAGGAGTTGGAGCAGGCTTGAGGAGTTAGAGCGATGCAACACAGTTCGAGGGTTTGAAAGAGAATTGGAGGACGCTTGATTTTATTTCTCTCTATCTTTATAAATTGGCATGACTTTTAATATTTTATGGATGTTATTTTCTCATACATGAGCTAAATACTTTGTTTGGGTTTATTGTTTTAAGATTATATATTTTCATTATTGATTAACGTTATAGCACCTTTTTTCCTTTATTTATTCTTTTCATCATCCTTCATGCATAATTATTGTAAGAGCTATCGAGAGAGACCATTTAATTATTGATCTGTGACTTAATATTGAGAGAGTTAAGTTAGACAAAAGTGAATAATGGAGCTTAAGCTGTTAACTTAGGTTCTAATCTGGCTTAGGTATAATTTTAGGATTTCAACGACTAATAAAGGTGTAACGCCCCGATTTTAGGGCCAGGAGATATCGGATTAGTTAAACTGAGGCGGATTAAAATTAAATTGGAGACTAACTATTTTTGACACACTTAAAGTGTTTTAAAATATTAAAGGGCAAAATGAGAACTTTTAGTAAAAAGGAATAAAAAAAGGGTTTTCTCAAAAGCCATCATCTTCTCAAAATCCCTTTTTACATTCAAAAACCTTCCATAAACCCCATTTACTATTCCATTGGTTTCAAGCTCCAAACCAAGTGATTTCTTCAAGGTAAATGGCTCTCAACTTAGTTTCATCTTCCTTGAGTCGTAAATGTAAAGATTTTTGCAAAATGCATGGATTAAACTTGTTTTGATTTTTATAGTTTGGTTTGAAATGAAAGGAGGTTTGTGAGTTTTTTGTTTGGGCTTTCTATGGCTGAGTTGAGAGTGTTTTTAACTTCGATTTATCACTAAAATAACATAAAAATGGTGGGTTTTTATAGAAAACCCGAAATGAGTATTGTGGGTGGTTTTGGGAGTTGAAAAACTTGAGTATTTGGTCGAGTTTTGGGTCTAAATGACAGCTGAAGGTTTGATAGTTTTGGATTGATGTTTACGGATGCTAAAATGTAGATTTTTATGGTAAACTCGTTAGGTATGGCTCCTAGTAGTTTGGGTTTGAATTGATTATGTTTCGAGTGAAATTTTGGCTTGAATCGATGTGTGTAGATGCGAGGTTGTTGAGTTCCGGGTTTTTGCTATGTTTGTGAGTGTATTGGAGTTCTAACGTTCAGTTTTGGGTTGCTCGAAACAGAGGAATTGGATTCGGGCTTTGTGGACGGAAATCCGGGTAGTTTAGAGGCTTGATTCGGCATCTTAGACATCATTTGTGTGTTGGCTGGTGAGTGGATCAATTTTAAAAGCCTTAGTGTGGTTAAGGGAATGTTTTGGGAGTTTGGATTGAGCTTGAAAAGCCAATCCAAGCTCAAGAGTAAGTTTTAAAGGTTTTATACAATAAATCTGTGTTTTATGATTCTTGAATGCAATGTGAACATGTCATGTTGGTAACGTGTTAATTTGCATTGTTATACATGTTGAAACTTATGACTTATGTTTATATTTGCATTGTGAGTACATGCCTCGCATGGAAGTTTGGATTTGGTAAGAGGTTCAAGCATCGGTAATGCTTGCGGTTGTGAATGAGTATATTGACACGTGTTAAGTTGTTACCGGATATAATTGATCGATCAATAGGATTAGAGTGCACTCGAGGTAAAATTCACGCGTGGCCTTAGTGATGTTAGATTCCACTAAGGAGGAGTACGGTGATGTGAGATTCCACTGGAAGTTATGTTTTTACTAGATGGGTGAGTACGGTGATGTGAGATTCCACCGGAAGTGTCTAGTGGGTTTGAGAAACTATCCGCGTATCCGAGTAAAAACGATGAATGTCAATATATCCATGGTTGCTCTAATTCTCATGTGAAGCATGTTGTTGATTTCCTCTTTTATGCTTATGCATTGTTGTTTACTTTGCTTGCGTTATGAGAATGAGCATGTGGTAAGCCTATGACTTGTGGTTGCATTCGGTAAATACGCGTGAAGGTAAAATGCACGTTGTTATGTGTTTAAACATGTGGAAATGATTTGGAAATGGTTTTGGTTTTCAAACAAACTACGTTTAAAAAAACTGCATTGTTGTAGATACCGTTTTGAGCACCGCTCACTAAGCTTAAACGCTTACGCTCTCCTTTCCAACAATGCAAGCCCTTAGACCTTCGGAGCAGCTCGGGGAACAAGGGAGGATCCAAGGGAGTTTGGTTTGCACAAGGATGGTTTAGACTTCAATAACTAGTATAAAGCAATGAGATATGACCTTTTTATGTTTGATGTGTTGTTGACATGTCCTTTTTGCTTAGACAAATTTGTTTAGTTGCTTTGGGCTTGTAATGCCTATTACCATGATGATTTATACTTTTGTTTAGCTTTTGGCTATGTCGGAAAATGTTATGTATGCTTGTTCCTCTCAGAATTTTGTCTCGTTGAATGATGCATCGTTATGTGTTTAAATGCTTTGTATGTTTATCCATGGATGCCTTGAGTCATATGAGTGAATGTATGTTTCTTGAATGCTTGCTTTATGCCTCTAGTGTTGAGTCCTTGTGCTTTAAATAGCTAAAACATGTTTTGCAGGGCAAGGCGTATCGGTACGCTCAAGGGTGTATCGATAGGTCCCTTGTTTTGGGCAATACGTACCGGTACGCGGGGGTGTATCGGTACGCAAAATGCTCACTGAAAATCTGAGAAATTGACGAGATTTTGGCGTATCGGTACGGGTCTTGAGGGTATTGGTACGGTCTTCGTAGTTGACCTTGGGAAAGTTGACCGTTGAGGGCGTATCGATACGCACCTTGTGGGTATTGATATGGTTTCCCTAGGTTTAACTTGGGGTGTTGACCAAGTACAGGCATATCGATACGGTCCTTTAGCGTACCGATACGACCTGTTGTAAATTTTAGAATGGGTTTGTTAATTGCCTGTTTTGCGTGTTTTGTATCCATGTGTGTATTCCGCTGCGTGTCCTCTCACATAAGATATAATTAAAGCATCTAGACAAGATAACTTTAAAAGAAAATTTCTAAGGTTTCTAATCGGATTGGAACCTTAACGGGTTTCGCTTCGGTTTTCCCCGTGTAACGCATTCGATGCGGTCTGGCGGCTAGGCCGGGTCGAGGGGGTTACAAAAGGGAACTTGAATAAACTATAAATTGTTAGGGTTCACGCAGACATGTATTACCATAGCTACTTTTTGTTAAATTCTAGGTATCAATAGAGTGTTGGAGTTCATTAGAAAACCCTTTTGAGTAGATAAGTGAATAATTTGTTTACGCAGACATGTATTGCCAGCTGATATAGCATTCAAATGGTAATTAAACATATTTCTTAGGCAATAAACCTTACAGGGTTGTCAAAGTCCTGCAAAAAAAACTGATTTTACTAAACTAACTTTTAGTAATAGTGAGATTAGGTCGAATCCAAAGAGAGCTGAAATTAGAATCTCAATGTTAAAACAATAAAACTAAAATTGATTGGGGTGTTTGGATTGTTGAATTAAAGAGGAATGAGAAAATAACTAAAATCTTAATATTAAAATTAACAAAAATGGATCTTACCGAACTTCCAATTCAATGGTGTGATTTTCATCCAATAGTAACTTTGATCATAGGCTTAAAGATGAATTTCTCGTATCCAATAAATTAATCTTCTTGGGGAACACCACAACAAGCAATTATTTTCCTTTTATAATTGATTAGTCTACTCGAGGGAACACCGCAACAAGCATTCAAATCAAAACTTACCATTAAATAAAATCAATGAAAGCATTAAGATTCATGAGAATGACTGAAATAAAATCAATCAAACTAATATTGTACCTTATTTCCCTATGGACTATCTTGCGTGATATGTAGTCTAACGAACACAAAACATGAGCCTTACTCTTTGCTACTTGTGTCATGGATAAAGATAGAACATTTAATATCGAATTAAGGCGTCAATTTAATCAATTATAAATATTCATAAAATAAGAACAAGAAATAAAGATTTCTTGGATTAAAGAAGAAATACTAGTTTAGTACAAGCCTCACAAAATTACAGCGGGATCACTTCACCGTTGAATCAGAAATAAAAGCATTAACCACACATGGTTGAAGAAAATAACAAGAGATGATGAAGAAGAAGTGTTGTAAAAGATGAGATGATTTCTAGAGGGTCTAATGAGTTCTTCATATAGAGAGCAAAAACCCAAACCCTAAAAAGATATTCTACTTTAATTGAGTTTTAATACAATAAGGAAATATAATATAAAGGATAATCTAAATAAATAAAATCCTAATTGATAAAAGAGATTGATTTTTGGTCCAATACTTCTATAATAACGGAAATAACCATAAAAGTGGGCTTCAACATAGATTTGCTTCCAAAATTTCGGATATCTCATGTCAGACACCAAACTCGCATCAGTCACAAGGAGTGGTCACGCCTTATCAAAAGTAACCTTCTACTCGTTTCTACTATCTTCTAAAAGACTTGATTTTCACATTAGAAGCTAAAAACACGCTTTTGAATTGAATTTCACCTTTGCATCCACAATTCACCTCCTAAATCAAAACAAACATAATTTCCACAATTAAACTCAAAATATAATTAGATTATGAAGGAATTAATCACAACAAAGAGTATATAATTATGACCTAACAAAACCAAACATCCATAATCATTAGAATATATGCTACAACATTTGTTTTTCCTTTGATCATCGCTTCATCTTTATTTCTATTGCATGTAGTTTATAATTCCATTCACCACATAATATTATTTCACAAACTCTAAGTGCGATTGCTTTGAGTTTATCACTCCAATCCTTTTGGGTTTGACACTCAATACTTATCACTTTATTACTTGTGCAACGAGTATACTTGCTCTAATTGCACATACTTTATTTTTAGGTGTGTTACAAGTTGAAGGAACATCTACATGCGGGGAGGTAAAGGTCGATCTAATCAAGAGTATCTTACACTCGCCATTAACGACCTATATGCAACCATTGACGACCTATACCCACCATTGACGCAAGCTGCAGCATTGAGTAATACGATCACATAAATGAAAATGTCGAGAGCAACCTAGAGAGTTTATGTCGTGGCGATTTGTTGTGATTATTGTAGAGGACAACATTTGTTTGAAAATTACTCATACAATCATGATGTGTATTGCTACAAGTGAAGGGTTTCATAGGAAATCAAACAGATCTAATCATGTAGAAAAATGCAGCGAAAAAGAATCCTACAAAAATTTTCAAGATCTCATACAATCATATCAACGAATGATAGACATAATTTTAAAGGTTATCTCGATAAAAGATTCTGTAATCACGTTGTGATGAGGCCTGCCTTTTTGAAAGACGACCGCCCTCTATAAGTATCCACATGCGAAGGGACAACAAACGGCTATCGGAATGCTAGTTTCCTTCTAGTTTTCGAAAAGCCGAGTTTATGTGGTTTTTAGGTGGTTTCGAAAATCACATGTCTCCAACCTTTATGGATTATTAGAACCAAATAATATCTAAAGAATATATCCAAATATATAGATTTTAAATTAAAAATAATCAACCAACCACTATATCGATATATATAAATAAACTAATCATACCAGAGTTTTCAAGCTAACTTGAATATGTAGCGGATGCAGTCGACATTATCAAAATTGAAATCCTTCTATGAAATCACCAACAAGAACCATGAATCGAGTGAGATCGTACTGATAACGTGTTGTGAATAAAATAATGTAGAACAACGAACAAGAGTAAAAAAATAAAGAGATGAGAGAAAGAGAGAGATTTGTATTATTCTTAAATATAGACTTGTATGCAATGCCTTCATCAAATCATCTATTTATAGGCATAAGAAGTACATAATACATTAAACTCTAATTAATGAAGATAATACTCTTAATAATAAAGTAAATCAAATCTCCTTGATAAAGTTCTTATCATGATAGACATCCACATAGATAAATATTCATAACAATATCACATTTTCCCTCGAGATTTTAAATATTGAAGTGGGAATGTATTGAATAAGATTCGGACAAGTATATTTAATGAGCGCCTCTCAACTTGTAAGTTGAGTATGTTAGGGATGTCAATTGGGCGAGGAGGGTGCGAAGGTTACTCTTCTCACACCCATCTCCATCAAGAATTTTTATCTTCATCCCTGCCCCACGTCCTGCTGCGAATACAAAATTTAAAACCATCTCTTCCCCGCAACCCGCAAGACTAAAACCATCCCTACCCCATCATCCACGTCGGTCCTCAGACCCACCTAATCCCTTCTTTACCCGCCCCATGATCCATTTATATGATATATTTATAAATATTTGTTATATAAATATAAATAAAATTTATTATAAAAAGATATGAAATATTTGTCATTCAGACTCCCGCCACATATGTGACATTATTTCAAATGTTATTATTTCTTAAAAATAATAATATACGAAATTAAATTTTGCACAACACAAAAGTTTGACTAAAAAGATACTAAAGCCTATTGTAACGGACAAGAGAATAGCACAAATAAAATGTAAAATAATATTTCAATTGTTGTAACAAATAAACAATATAGGAAGAACTAAAAAAGAATAACAATGAAAAAACAACCTTTTAAAAAATAAGAATAAGTAGCATACAATATTAGGAAAATAAAATACTTATGGTGAGGACTAAGGAGAAGAAAACAAAAATTAGAAAGAATGTTCAACGTTAAGTAACAGTAAAGAAGAAACCAATAAACATATATATGATATGTGTGTGTGTGTGTGTATATATATATATACATATATATATATATATATATATATATATATATATATATATATATATATATATATATATATATATATATATATATATATATATATATATATATATATATATATATATATTCATAAATATTCTAAGACAAGTCAATATAAATTATCTTAAACTTAACTCTGATTCAAACTGATATTTTAAAAAAATATTTATATATTTGATCTGATCAATCTCAATTATATATATTGAACTTTTTAATAATATCATAAGACAAGTCAATATGAATTATCTTAAATTTGACTATGATCCATGCTGATATTATATTTTTAATAATATTTATAATAACTTATTATAAGATCTGTTGGGGCGGGTGGGGCGGGTACAAAGGCATATACACGCCTTCCCCACCCCTCACAGCGAATCTAATTTTTATGTTCATCCCCACCCCCACAACTCGCGAAATTTGTAGCCATCCCATCCCAATTGAATGCGAAGTAGGGGAATCCCCGCAAAACCCGCCCCACTGACATCCCTAAGTATGTCAAAAAAAAATGTAGTTCATATGGTAATTTAATAATTTAAGATTAAAGTATAATTATTTAAAGATTTTATTGCCGATCCTTAAATCATTCTTTTCTAAGATTTTCATTAGGATCCCTAAAATTTTAAAAAATATATTAAATTTTAATATTTTAGATATTTCTAATTAAATTTCCTTTCAAAATTATTTAAATTTTTTGTTTATATCTTTAATTCTTTTAAAAAATTTAAATTGACTCTCAAACCCATACTACATATTTTGGCACCGATAATTACGTTTGCTCTCGTGTCACGCTTTTTGTTAACACTCTGAATTTTAGCCTTAAAAATTTCTAAAATCTGAATCTCTTTTGAGCCTCCAGCTTTTGACTCATCTCCTGTAACCCCCTCGTCCTGGTCTGGGCGACTGTCTGGCCCGAGTGGGCTACACGGGGATAACCGAGGCGAAACCCGTTAAGGCTCCACTTCGGTTACCGACCCGAGAAAACTTTTCATTTAACATTATCTTCTCTAGAAGTATTGTTATATCCTATGTGAAAAAGGCAACAGCGGAAGAAAACAAGCATGGCAAAACAACGAACATACAATTAAAACAGCTCATTTTAACTTTCATAGCAGGCCGTATCGATACACTAAGAGAGGGTCTCGATACGCCTTGACTAGGTCAACATCCCAAGGTCAAACTAGGGAGACCGTATCGGTACACAGGTTGACCGTACCGATACGCCCTGACTGGTCAACTTTTCACGGTCAACGATACAAGACCGTACCGATAGACCCTAGACCCGTACCGATACGCCAAAATCTCGTCAAAATCTCAGATTTACAGAGAGGCTTTGGCGTATCGATACGCCCTCGTGTATCGATACGCTTGGCCAAACTTGAGTCCCAAAGTGTAGGACCGTATCGTTACGGCCCTTGGGCGTACCGATATGCCATGCACTGCAATACTCAAATTTGCAGCCAAAGACTCTAAACACAACTCTAGATGCACTTCAAGACTTCCCTAGCCACACGCAAGCATACATACAACATTAACAACCAAGGTTTCAGCATACGAGGCATTCAAACGAACAAGGATCATACATTCAAGGGATTCATGCAATTACCAAAAAGAAGACATACATTGCACTTAAAAGGTTCATGCCTTAAGCAACCACACATAAAGCATTCATAAAGGGACACAAAGCCAAACACTAGGCAAGCAACCTCAAACATATCATCCACAAACAAGGAGTCTAAACATGCTCCTAAAACCAAACATCAACATACATCAAAAGCTAAAATCAACAACACCTATCCCATTGCTTGTCTATTACACCATACAACTTAAAAATCCATACTTGAAAGCTAAGATAGCACCACAATGCACACTTGGAGGCCCTCTCCTTGCACAAGCAACCCACGAACTACAGATCTGCATTGTCGAATAAAGATTAGTGAGGGTAGCTCACTAAAATAAACCTCGACAATGCAAGGTCCAAGCACGAACAACAACCAAGGTAATATGCATGATCTTACCTTCGAACCACATAAGCCAAAATATCAATGATGCATGAACATAAACTCAATATTATGTCATGCTCAACAAGTCCAAATCCACATCATATGTAAACACATATATAAATCCATATTGGCACCTATCTATGACTCGAATACGCGGATAACCGTTGGAACTCACATCCAACACAACCATTACCTTACGGTGGGATTACACTCATCACCGTTACACGCGGAGGGGATTCCACTCATCCTCACGCCCCGTCGATGGGATTACACTCATCACCGACTAACATATATAAGAAGATTTTCTGGGTGAACTCGTACTCCATCTTGATGACTACCATCACCAAGACCACGCGCGCATTTTACTCACGTGTGCACACTAAACATCCTAATGAATGATCATTGTACCCCAAGCATACTAGTGTCAGTACTAAACACAATTCACCACATCATTTCATATCAACTTCCGTGCTTAGCACGTACTCACCATGATCACCATCATGCACAATACAAATGCATATTACAATGCATAAATACCATGCCTCAACATACATGTATAACACATTATACATAGCCATCATAACACAAGTAAACATGAGGCATAAACAACAATTTGAGTTCAACCAAAGTCTCTAACTAAAGCTTGGGATTAGGCTACCACTCTAATCCCAACTCTAGGTGGGTCTACCAAGCCTGACCTAGTCCACATGTTTGAACCAACACTTGAAAACAAATTCAAAACATTTAACCACTCACCGACTATTCCAAGCTCAACACACTAGCCGATCAAGCTTCCAACAATTCCGGATTTATTCTCGAGGCTTCACCAACACAAATTCTTGCTTCTAATCATCTCAACACAATCAAAACAACCTCAAATGAGTTCACAAATCAATGTAGCAAACCCAGAACACTAATCAAGAATAAAACACGTGATTTCAAGCTAAGAACAACTCCCAAAACCTCAATCCCGAGCAGCCCTTTAGCACAGTCCAAAACTCTTGATTTCAACCTTTTTAACACATTTAAATGCTCTCAAAACAACCCCTAATGATGAGTTCTCAAATGTGACATACTTCATTGTCTATTTTTCTAGTTATTAGGACTTCTTGCTGCTTAATACATGTTGTTTTTGTTAAATTTTGTGCAGGGATCCAATTCTGGAAATAGCAGTAAAAAGGGGGCATTTATGCAGTTTTTATAATTCTGTCATGACTGGCATCGTGGGCACGACACTAGGTACGACGCGTCTGACGTGGCAATGACGTGGCAACCTCTAGAAGATCCTGGAATGTTCCGAGAGAAGATCCGATCAGATTATCAGTCCTATCCATTTGGTTTTATTTTGAATTTTAAAAACATTTGAATTTGAATTGTTATTTCGATCTCTTATCCTTGTAATCTAAGCCTATAAATACCAACCTTTGGTGAAAGCTTAAGATCATCTTCTAGCTTTGAGTTCTTTATCTTTGTAAACATTTTTCAGTTTTGATCCAAGTTCTTTTCCTCTATTTTCTTGTTTCATTTATTTTATTACTTTTCTAAAATCAAGTTAAGTATGATAATCAATATCATGCTTAGCTAAATCTTTTAAGCCAAGAACAAGCCAAGTCAATTCGATTCGTGAGAATTGAACTTTGCCTAAATTCTTTTGGGAAATCATTTTTATCTTTCTAATTAAATAGTTTGGCAATCGGCCTTACTAAAAGTTTTAAACCGTTTTTCAAATCAAAAAGGGCTCGTTGGTCTGAAATCGCTTAAAAACACAGTTGGGAGGAAGGATCGGCCTGTGGCAATTTCGACTTCCTATGAACACTCTTAGCGGCGGTCCGCTAAGGAAAGATAAAATCGGAAGCGATTATTTTTTTAGACAATTTCTGAGTCGGGTTTCTCCTGCTTTCATTCTAAATATTTTAACGGCGATAGACGTGGTTGAATTATTTAAGAACCATCATTCGAAGATAGACTTGGGAGGATTGGTTACTCGAGAGAGAAACTAGTTACGACGGGTTGGGCCTCGTAGACTGTAACCGACATGGTCCCCGAAATAAAAATCTATTTCAGTGATCGAAAGAGTTGAAGGAGCTGGTTCGAGGCTATTTCACATACTTGGTTTTTCTTAATCTTTTCACCTCTGCATTTAAATTTTGCTATTTCATTTTCGACAAATATAAAATCAATTCCCCCATTTTATTTACTTATTTTGCAGATATTCCTATAAGTAATAATTAAAGCAGTCTTCAGTTAATCATTCCAGCTAATCTCCCTGCGGATCGACCCTCTTTCCTTATATCTATTTAATTACTTTATATTACTATTTATTGAAAGAGGTTAATTTATTCATTTATTTTTTACCGGTTAAACGACGAATTGTCAAAATTGGCGCCGTTGCCGTGGAGATTTACTTTCGGCATTTTTGACTAATTTTGTTTTATTTTTATGACCAGGAAGAACCCGGGTACTTTAGCACCATATAACCCGGAAATCGAAGCAAGCGCTTGTAGAACTCACGGCGAAACACTTCGACGAAAGAAGCAACAAAGCACACGACGATCGGAACAGGAATCCACTTCCGAAACCACACCAATCGAAGAACCTACACAAGAACCAGAACCAATGGCGGACCAAACAACTCGACAACTAAATGCCGCCCCTACCGTGCAACAACCGCTCTGCATCGCTTTTCCTCAAGGCGATACTCCCTTCCAGCTCAAAACGGGATTAATCCACTTACTCCCTACTTTTAATGGCCTCCCTTCTGAAAGCCCACACAAACACCTTGCCGAATTTCATATGGTGTGCAGCAGCATGAAACCACAAGGGGTCTTAGAATACCAAATAAAACTAAAGGCTTTTCCTTTTTCCTTAGCCGGAACGGCTAAAGAGTGGTTATTTTACTTACCTCCAAATTCAATTAACACATGGTCTGATCTCTCTCGTGTTTTTCTTAACAGATACTTCCCTGCGGCAAAAGCGACAGAAATTAGGCGAAACATATTGGGTATCCAACAAATGCACGATGAATCCCTATATGAATATTGGGAAAGGTTCAAGAAGTTGTGCGCAAGCTGTCCGCAACATGGCTTATCCGAGCAAACACTCCTTCAATACCTATACGAAGGAATGTTACCAATGGACAAAAAGATGGTAGATGCATCAAGCAGTGGCGCGCTTGTTAACATGACTCCTGCAGCGAGAACATTAATCTCTACAATGGCTGCAAATTCGCAGCAATTTGGTTCTGCAAGTGAACCCAGTCGACGGGTTCAAACAGTAAGCACAATTACATTAGAAAATAAGATTGATAATTTGACTAATATTGTGCATTCACTTGTTTCAGGGGAAATAGGAGCTGCTAAGGCGTGCGGGATTTGTACTATGCAAGATCACGCAACCGATTTATGCCCACTATTGCGGGATACGTCTGGTGCCCAAGTCAACGCCGTACACAATTTTCCCGGACCTCCCCAAAGGCCCTATATTCCACAAAGCAACATGTTCAACCCCGGTTGGAGAGATCATCCTAACCTTAGCTATGGTAATAGGAATCCAAATTTCCAAACTAGACAACAACCTCCCTACCAAAATCAAGCTCCTCAGAAATCTTCCCTTGAATCTATTGTTGAAAGGTTAGCAGTTTCACAAGAAAAGTTTCAAACCCAAACGCAATCTCACCTTCAGGAACTAGACAAACAAGTTAGCCAATTAGCTCAAACAATAGGGCGTCTAGAATCCCAAGGAAAATTGCCATCACAAACCGAAATCAATCCAAGGGAAAATGTGAGCGAAATCACTCTACGTAGCGGGACCGTGATAACACCTGAACCCTCCAAAGAATGACGAGCAAAAATCTGACGGCTCTTCGGAACACCAAAACGAAAAATCTTCTTCCACTTCAGGTAGTATCAAATCTAAAATTCCTATTTCTACTTACGAACATGTTCCACCTTTTCCAGGAAGACTAGCAAAACGAGACAAAAAGGAGGAAGAAAAGGAAATAATGGAGGTGTTCAAAAAGTGGAAATTAACATTCCACTCCTGGATGTTATCAGAAAGGTTCCTAAATACGCGAAATTTTTGAAAGACCTGTGTACAAATCGAAGAAGGTTGTCGGGAAACGAGAGAGTCAACCTCAGCGAGAATATTTCAGCCATTTTTCAAAAGTCGTTGCCACCAAAGTACAAGGACCAAGGTATGTTTGCAATTCCCTGTAAAATTGGGAATGTTGGGATCAAAAGAGCTATGTGTGATTTGGGTGCCTCCATCAATGTCATGCCTCTAAGTGTTTATAGAAAATTCTCAAATGATCCACTCAAGGAAACCAAGGTAACAATACAACTGGCTGATAGATCAATTATTTATCCCGAATGGGTATTGGAAAATATTCTGGTTAAGGTAAACAATCTCATTTTTCTTGCCGATTTTTACATTATTGATATGGAAAATGATCATAGCAACAATGGATCTGAAATTTTGCTTGGACGTCCTTTCTATCAACCGCACACACAAAAATCGATGTCTGTAATGGCATTTTAACCATGGAATTCGACGGAGTGGTAGTGAAGTTTGATGTGTATAAAGCTATGAAATATCCTGATTCTGTCGCAAGCCTCAATTTTATTGATATTATAGCTCCTTTGGCTAATGATTTTATCGAAACTGATTTATTTCATGATTTTTGTAGGGAATTGGAAGATCTCAACGATGACGACTTAGGCGAAACAATCTCTTCTCTTTCTTTAATTTCTGAACTTCAATTAACTCCATCACAATCTAAACCTCTTCCCTCAATCTTGCAGGCACCTCAACTAGAGTTGAAACAACTCCCACCACACTTGAAATATGCATATTTGGACGACAAGGAAACTCCACCCGTCATCATATCAAGCAAATTGTCATCGCAACAAGAAGAGGAGTTGATAGAAACATTAAGCATCCATAAAGAGGTGATCGGATGGACATTAGCCGATATCAAAGGCTTAAGTCCTTCTACGTGTATGCACAAAATAAAAGTGGAGGATGGCGCGAAACCTATCCGAGAGGGACAACGGCGATTGAACCCACCGATGATGGATGTGGTAAGACAAGAAATACAAAAATTGCTAGATGCCGATATCATCTACGCAATTTCTGACAGTAAGTGGGTTAGTCCAATTCATGTTGTGCCTAAGAAAACGGGAATAACTGTTGTCGAAAATGATGAAGGGGAAAAGATCCCAAAGAGAGTTCAAACCGGATGGCGGATGTGTATCGATTACAGGAAACTTAATTCTCAAACTCGAAAAGACCATTTCCCTTTACCGTTCATCGATCAAATGATCGAAAGACTTGTTGGAAAAACACATTATTGTTGTCTTGACGGATTCTCTGGATTTTTTCAGGTTCCTGTAGCACCCGAAGATCAAGAAAAGGCTACATTTACTTGTCCATTCGACACCTTTGCATATAGGCGAATGCCTTTCGGGCTATGCAACGCTCCGGCCACTTTCCAGCGTTGCATGCTAAGCATTTTCTCCCACCACATCGAGCGAGGTATAGAGGTATTTATGGATGATTTTACAGTTTACGGTGATTCATTTTCTAAATGTCTATCTAATCTTTCATATGTGCTTAACCGATGCATTAAGTATAATTTAGTGTTAAATTATGAGAAGTGTCATTTTATGGTGAGTAAAGGTTTAGTTCTCGGTCATGTGGTTTCTGCCCAAGGTATAGCCGTCGATAAGGCTACAGTAGACGTTATTCGCTCACTTCCATACCCCACTTCAGTGAGGGAAATTCGTAGTTTTCTTGGCCATTCAGGATTCTATCGACGATTCATAAAAGACTTCTCCAAGCTAGCGCAACCGCTTTGCCGCCTACTACAAAAAGATGTGTCGTTTGATGTAGACAAAGCTTGTAGAGAATCATTCGATGAGCTGAAATTGCGACTTCTTTCCGCTCCAATTGTGCAGCCCCTGGATTGGTCGTTACCTTTCGAGATTATGTGCGATGCCTCCGATCTAAGTGTAGGCGCAGTGCTTGGGCAAAGAACTAAAGACGGACCACATGTTATCGCTTATGCCTCTAGAACTCTTGATTCGGCGCAGCGAAATTATTCGACAACAGAAAAGGAGCTTTTTGTTGTCATTTTTGCATTAGATAAGTTTCGCCCTTATTTGTTAGGAACTAAAATTCTTATTTTTTCTGATCATGCATCATTGAAATACTTGATCAACAAAAAGGACGCGAAACCTCGTTTGATTAGATGGATACTCTTGTTACAAGAGTTTGACATACAGATCAAAGACAAAAAGGGCAGCGAGAATTTTGTGGCGGATCACCTAAGCTGCTTGGCGACATCACCGATCGAACCCCCTTTGCGAGATGAATTCTCGGATGAATCGCTAATGGAAGTTAAGGTAACATTCCCTTGGTTCGCCGATTTGGCGAACTTCTTAGCCACTGGTAAGGTTCCTAACAATTTGTCGCAATCCGCGGTTAAACGTATTAAAAGAGATGCTAGATATTATATATGGGATGACCCATATTTGTGGAAATTGTGTTCTGATCAAATAATTTGTCGTTGCGTAAGTAATAGTGAGGTAACATCTATACTTAAATTTTGTCATTCTTACGCTTGTGGCGGACATTTTGGCCCTAAACGAACTGCGCACAAAATCCTTGAGTGCGGTTTCTTTTGGCCTACTTTATTTAAAGATACTTACAATTTCTGCAAAACATGTGATAGATGCCAGCGGGTTGGGAATTTAAGCCGTCGAAGCGAAATGCCAATAAATCCAATACATATATGTGAAGTCTTCGATGTGTGGGGTCTTGACTATATGAGACCTTTTATTTCATCCTATGGAAATCTCTATATCATTTTGGTAGTCGATTACGTTTCGAAATGGGTTGAGGCGAAAGCCACCCGTGAAAATGATGCAAGAACCACGACTAAATTTTTGCGTGACTTTATTTTTTTCCAGGTTTGGAACTCTGAGGGCGATCATTTGTGATAGAGGAACATATTTCGTTAATCGGATTTTCGAAGCTTTGATGAGGAAATATGGCGTGACGCAACGCATATCAACAACTTATCATCCGCAAACAAACGGACAAGCGGAGGTTTCAAATAGGGAAATCAAATCAATCCTAGAGAAAATCGTCAAACCTAATCGAAAGGATTGGAGCTTGAAATTAGTCGATGCGTTATGGGCAAACAGAACCGCTTACAAAGGACCTATCGGCATGTCACCTTACCGCCTTGTCTTCGGTAAACCTTGTCATCTTCCAGTCGAACTTGAGCATAGAGCGTTTTGGGTAGTGAAAGAATGTAATATGGAGATGAATGTCGTTGGCGAGACACGGAAACTCCACATCCAAGAGCTCGAGGAAATTCTCTGAAACACTTACGATAGCGCGCAACGTTATAAAGAACAAACTAAAGCGTTTCATGACAAGCACATTTCATTTAAATCTTTTTCAATTGGACAAAAAGTTCTCCTATTTAATTCGAAATGAAAATTTTTTCAGGAAAACTTAAGTCTAAGTAGAGCAGACCATTTACCGTAGTCAATACCTTCCCTCATGGAGCCGTGGAGATTGAAGATAGCTCGGGTGCACATTTTAAAGTGAATGGACAGCGACTTAAACCGTTCTTCGAAAGCACACCGATCGAACAAATTGAAGAAATTATCCTCGAAGAACCTAAAATCCGAGTAATGAATTGGTCGAGCTTAACGAAAATAAACAAAGCGCTAAATGGGAGGCAACCCATTGGTTTATTTTTTTTAATTTTTACCCCTTTTTTTTCATAATTTAATTTATGCTTCATTTTTCATTTTTGCCTTAATAATCTTTCTTTTTTCTCCCCATGCAGGTCTTCCTTCGAATGCAGCAGGACAAGCCTAAATTCACCCAGCCAAAGTGCACCATTTCATTAATGCGGTGCATTTTAGCACACTCAATGAATGGTGCACGATAGCCCAAGCCCTTTCCCCTTAGCATAACGTCCAATTTTTTCCCCTTTTCCCCTTCCCTTTCTTTCTTTCCCGCAAAACCACCAAACCCTAACAAAACACACCCAGTCGTAAAACTCACCCAGCCGGATTACTCAGCCCCCATGCCTCGCACAAGACAACAAGCCCGCCGGCTCCCCCAAGAACCACTGTTGGTTATCGGCGGATGGTGTCATTTTACACCGCCCCAATTCATGGCGATTAGCAGCGATTCCGAACCAACCACCACACCCCCTCCTCGCCGTGGTGGTCGTCAACGGCAAGCCACCACTCCGCCGGCCGAAAATCCCATCCCTTCGACTCCCACCGCTCATCTGCCTCCTTCCCCGAACGTCAGCCGCCGTTCGTGGCTCTCCAATAGTGCCGCCGGACCAAGCACCAGCCGCCATCCACCATCCCCACGGTCTCCGTCACCGTCGTTTAACTCAATGCACACTGTGGACTCCTCCACACACTCTCGGCAGCATCAATCTCAAACCCAACAGAGGGACTCCACCATCCCCTCATTTTCCATGCACTCTGCCGGATCGGAGCAACACCCCGAGGTAAATTCAACTTCGATTTTAACCTGCCCATTACTAATGTATCACCCCTCTTTTGGTTATACAGAGGATTTCTCGGCCGATTACAGTTTCCCCGGTTTCGCCGACGATCACCAATCCTCTGCGAACTCTCACCACGACGAACACTATGCCCAGCAGCAAAGCGCGTCATCCTTTCCTTCTCTTCCCAGGGGCGACACAGAAAAATCATAACAGAATAGGCGTGGGCATAAATACGCGGTTCCGGCCGAAGAAGAACTCAAGGGCTTCCTTATTTTTCCTTCTAATCAGATTGACCAATTTCAGAATATCAGACATCGACCTTTTCGGGTTTGCAAATTCATTCCTCAGCCTACTCTTGTCAATCTTAATATCTATGAGTCCGTCACAAATTATTTTCATGCTATCGGTTGGACTGCTTATTCTGAAATAAAATGTGGAACATTTTATGAGTTAGTTTTTGAGTTCTATTCTACTTTCTCTTTTGCCGAAACTCGTTACAATACGCCTGATTCCCCTGCTGTTATTAAATTTCGGCTATGTGGTGGAAACTTTGCTATGTCTGTGATTGAATTTAATTTGCTATTGGTTTTGTGACTAACGTCACAGACCCTGAGTATCTGACAGCATTATTTGAGATTCCTGCAGATTTTGATAAAAATGTAGCTTACTTTGAGTTCTCCGGACAAACAGACATAGCCTTTGACCCTCGTTCCACCAAAGCTATTACGCTTGAGGATCCAGGGATACGTTACGTTGATCGCTTCCTTGCCTACAATTTTTCTGGACGTAACGATGCATCTGCTACTCTCAGTAAGACTGAATTGTTTTTCCTTTGGTGTATGCATTCAGGAAGAAAGGTAAACTTAGGATTTTGGTTAGCTCGTCAATTCAAAGTTGCAATCTGGTATAATCGCCCCTTAATCCTTGGTCCCTTAATTACTCACCTTGCATCTAGAATAGCTCGCTTTGATATTGAGAATTTTACTTACGCCTTTTCTATGGATGCTTTAGATGAGCGTTGCTTGGTTTCCATGGGACTCCTTGACGGACCATCGGATGCGCCTTTCTTCAACCCACCGGGAATATTAACTCCAAGAACGAGGAGAGTTTTCACTCGCATAAATGCACCACGCGCCCCTAAATCCCCTCCTCCCCAGGACCAGCCTTCGAACGATGTACCGGATTTCGCTGCGCGCCTCCACGCACTAGAAGACAACATTTCCGAAATCCTCTCTTACCTACGTCCTGGGCGCGGCCGCGGACGTGGCCGCAATCATCGTTGATCACGGGGAGTTCCCTTTACCCCTCTTTGCCTTACTTTTTTTAATTCTTTTCTCCGAATTTGGGAAATTCATTTAAGTGAGGGGGAGGGTGCAAAAACCACTTGTCCTATGCTTGTTTGATAATATGTTTTGATTTTGATTAAACCTTGAGATGAATTTTTTTGTTCTTGCCATTACTTGTTGTCCAGCATGTTGTACTTGTTCTTGTGCTTAGGAATGATTGAATTATAGCATTTTGATAATCAAAGGATATGGGTAATCTGCAGTTTGACATCTCTTTTAATTTCTCTTGATTGTGTTAATTAGATTTCTCGCCTAGCTTAATCAAACTTAGCCCAATTTTGTGAGACTTTGAGCCTCGAGCATGCATCTTATACTTTATGCTCGTTTTTCCTTGCTTGAGAGTGTCATCTTAAACTTAGGAATCTAGAACTTGTGGCTTGCTTACGATTTGAGACTATACTAAGAACGAGGTACTTTAAAATGATTTAGGCATTAGGGTTTAACCTCTTCCATCCCTTTTATTTTAATTTACCCTTTCTCATCGCCTAGTGAGCCTTTGTTAGCCTTACATCCCATTTCTTTGACTTAACCATTTCAATTGATCAAATGCTAGAATCTTTATTAGACATGAAGGAGATAATTTTCAAATAAGGGCAGAAATTTTCTTAGAAAAAAAAGAGAAAAACAAAATAAAAGGAAGCAATTGGTTCGAAAAGAAAAAGAAAAAAGAAAAAGAAAAAAAGAGAAAAAAGAAGAAAAACAGTTTCGAAAAGAAGAAAAGAAAAAAAGAAAGAAAAAATGTGTGTTTGCTTGCCCATTTTTAGCTTCTTTTTAATGTCTTCACTGCTTAATGTTTGAAATATCTTGCATTGATCATCTTCTTTTGCCTTTTCTTTCCATCTTTCTACCCTTTTTTCTAAACCCACATTACACCTTGAATAAAAGACCTAATGATTTTTGCACCTCGATTCTAATAAAGTAGTGGAGAATTGAACTTGTTACAAGCCTATGGAAACTGTTGTTCATGTATGACTTAGAGTGATCTCGCTTCACTTTTACCTATAAACACTTTGAGTGCTCTTGAGTGTATCTTGGTGAGGATTAAGACTAGGTTAGGATTTGATTAATGCTTGATAGGTAATTGGAAGAGATAAGGACTGTTCTTTGTTTGCATTCATTTGGTTTGATTATGTTTCTTTCATGATACTCCTTTTGCGCTAGAACTCTTATGATTATGTTTGATGCTTGTGATGGCTTGAGAAATGCATTCTTTGGTTCATGCTTTTTCGGACATACTTGAGGACAAGTATGAGACAAATGAGGGGGAATTTGATGAGTTCTCAAATGTGACATACTTCATTTGCTATTTTTCTAGTTATTAGGACTTCTTGTTGCTTAATACATGCTGTTTTTGTTATATTTTGTTCAGGGATCCAATTCTGGAAATAGCAGTAAAAAGGGGGCATTTCTGCAGTTTTTATAATTCTGTCATAACTGGCATTGTGGGCACGACACTAGGCATGACGCGTCTGACGTGGCAGTGACGTGGCAATGACATTGCAACCTCTAGAAGATCCTGGAATGTTCCGAGAGAAGATCCGATCAGATTATCAGTTCTATCCATTTGGTTTTATTTTGAATTTTAAAAACATTTGAATTTGAATTGTTATTTTGATCTCTTATCCTTGTAATCTAAGCCTATAAATACCAACCTTTGGTGAAGGCTTAAGATCATCTTCTAGCTTTGAGTTCTTTATCTTTGTAAACATTTTTCAGTTTTAATCCAATTTCTTTTCCTCTATTTTCTTGTTTCATTTATTTTATTACTTTTCTAAAATCAAGTTAAGTATGATAATCAATATCATGCTTAGCTAAATCTTTTAATCCAAGAACTAGCCAAGTCAATTCGATTCGTGAGAATTGAACTTTGCCTAAATTCTTTTGGGAAATCATTTTTATCTTTCTGTTTAGATAGTTTGGGAATCAGCCTTACTAAAAGTTTTAAACCGTTTTTCAAATCAAAAAGGGCCCGTTGGTCTAAAATCGCTTAAAAACACAGTTGGGAGGAAGGATCGGCATGTGGCAATTTCGACTTCCTATGAACACTCTTAGCGACGGTCCGCTAAGGAAAGATAAAATCGAAAGCGATTCTTTTTTTAGACAATTTTTTAGTCGGGTTTCTCCTCCTTTCATTCTAAATATTTTAACGGCGATAGACGTGGTTGAATTATTTAAGAACCATCTTTTTAATATAGACTTGGGAGGATTGGTTACTCGAGAGAGAAACAAGTTACGACGGGTTGGGCCTCGCAGATTGTAACCGACATGATCCCCGAAATAAAAATCTATTTCAGTGATCGAAAGAATTGAAGGAGCTGGTTCGAGGCTATTTCACATACTTGGTTTTTCTTAATCATTTCACCTCTTCATTTAAATTTTGCTATTTCATTTTCGACCAATATCAGATCACTTCCCCCCATTTTATTTACTTATTTTGCAGATATTCCTGGAAGTAATAATTAAAGCATTCTTTAGTTAATCATTCCAGCTAATCTCCCTGCGGATCGACCCTCTTTCCCTATATCTATTTAATTTCTTTATATTATTATTTATTGAAAGAGGTTAATTTATTGATTTATTTTTGACTGGTTATACGACGACTTGTCACCTAACTATCACACTAACATCAACCCTCGATTCCTAACACATAGCAACCCCAAAACCAACCTTTAAACCCTTCAAAACCCCTCTAAAATCCAAATCCGAGAATCTTCATAAAACCCTTTAAAATTCACATATGTTGGACCTTGTGGTTTACAAACAACTTATCTAACAACAATAAATCAAAAGCTTTGTTAAAAGTCCATGAAGCTTCAACCTTTGACAAAATATTTGAAAAACCCAAAACCCAAAATACTTGGTTTTGTTGAAAGCTAATGGTACCAAAATGAAAAGGAAGGTAAGGACAAGTCAAATATAGTTTTACCTTTCTAAAATCACCCAAGATGAAGAAGAATGGTGATGGAATAGTGAAATGGAGAGGGAGGCTCTCTTTGGTCGTGAGAAATGAAAATGGGAGTGAGGAAGAAGATGGCAAAAAGATAATTTAACAAAAAAGGGTTTTAATTTGAAAATCCAGTTAATTACACTTTTGCCATTAATGAGATGGCAATCTCATAAACTCTAAAATTCATGGAATTTGAGTTTCAAATCAATTTAAGTCCAACACAAAATGTTTGTTTTGAAAATACGAAGCTCAAATAATATTTTATTATTTTAATTTTGAAACCGAACCTGAAACATTATTTTAATATTATTTTCACCCGACCCCCAAACCCGGGTGTTACATCTCCTAAGGCTCGAGTGGTCAAATTAAGAACAACTCTGTTACCTTCTAAAATAATGCTTCACTAAAATATTGAATCATAATTTGAGTTTATCGTTGACCACTTCTTCATGACAGTGTTAAGCTTGCCATATATACCTGCTTGTGCTTTGAGCATCCCTTGGTAGTCTGTATTACTGAGCTTTCCGAAGCTCACGTTGTTTTTACCATCAGAGGTTAAAAGATCGACCATGTTGCAGCTATCAACGTCGGTATGGGATTTTCTTCGGCTTGCTTGCGGAATATGGTATCTGTATAATTAGGGGGCATGTATGTCACGTTTTGAATTATATTCGAGTCTGAAACTTGTATTTATAACTTGTATCATAGTTTTGTTTCATTGTCTGAATAGTTTATGAGATTGTATTTTAACTCAAAATTTAACTTCTGATTTTAAGCGGTTTAGCAACTTGTTTATTTGAAATTTTAACGTGAGTCGCTCCGGTGACCCTAATGTAACTTCCTAGGATCCGTATTTATGCATATGCGGGTCTAGGGGTTACACTTTTATTTTACTATTATAAGTTTTTTTAGGATTATCTTGTCATCATTTCTATAATTAACGACTATTTAATTATTTTAGATCCTTTAGGAGTGGTGCAAGCTTATGTTTCCAAGGATCATGCAAGATTGTCGTAATTTAGGGATGGGCATTTTACTCGACTTGGTCGGGTTCCGATCCGAACCGGTCGTGTCAAATTTTTTATTAAAAAATTGAGGTCGGGTCAGGTCAGATTTCTTTTAAGGTGTGGTCAGGTTTAGTTCGGGTTTAGGGTGAAAAAAATCTGATTTGACCCGGGACTAATAATGTAATTTTTCCTTATATATTTTTGGAATATTTATAATAATACCCCTCTTTATACATATTTTTACAATTAGGTCCTTAAAATTGAATTTTTATCTACAATTTGGTCTCTAAAATTAATTTTTTATGATTAGGTCCCTATTTTTTTACAATTAGGCCCCTAAAAATAAATTTTTTAATAGGTCGGGGTCGAGTTGAGGTATATAAATTTCAGGTCGGGTCGGGTTTAGAGTAATTATTTTGGGGTAGTGTTCAGG
The DNA here is from genome assembly GCA_030270665.1 of Hibiscus trionum. Taxonomy (NCBI): domain Eukaryota; kingdom Viridiplantae; phylum Streptophyta; class Magnoliopsida; order Malvales; family Malvaceae; genus Hibiscus; species Hibiscus trionum. The sequence continues at coordinate 8,155,437 of BSYR01000046.1, forward strand.
TGGACCAAAAACCCGACCCGTGTCCATCCCTAGTTGTTGATTGTTTGTAATAATGGCTCTTAGGTGTGTAAATGAATCAAGCTTGAATGAACAAAGTTATTTTCGTGTTCGTTTATTTATCTTTTAAGGTGTTCTTGTTCGATTAAATTTTTAACATTATGTTTGTGTTCGTTTATTTATTTTTGAAGGTGTTCATATTCTTTTGTGCTAGTTTGCGAACATGTTCGTTTAACATTCGTAAATATGTTCGTCTAAAATTTTATTCATACTCATTTATTTAACTTAATAAATGTGATATAAATAGTTCATGAACAACTCGTCAAACAATCTATTCATTTATATCCCTAATATCTCTTAGACTTCTATTATGAACCAACTTTTATATAAAAAGCTAATGGCTATTTGATCTTGATTGCCTGCATATCTCTTTTAACATTTTATATGTGGAGCTGACATTGTAATATCTTTATCTGTCAGATAATAATTCATATCCAGCCAACCCAAAATATTTTTTTTATCATAGATCTGATCGGATTTGAGTAAACTATTATTCAAAAATAAAGCAAATTGTTGCTAGACTTGTAATTGAGAGTTACGAAGCAAAAAATCTGTATTTCTTTGGATCTATTCTTCTATTATATTTCACCATTATCTACATTTATTTTATATTATTCTTCCCTTCTTCTAACATCGGCAAAGCCATCATCATATTTTTAATTTTTCGAATTTGATACGGATCTTATTCTTTCAAGTTTCGGATTATACAAAAATTAATAAATTTAAAATTTCACGAATATTAATCTTCTTATATTTAACAATTTGATGTTTGTTATATCGTCAAATTCAAAAAATAATTAAATCAAATTATATTTTTCGGATATCCGATATTCAAATATTCAGATATCTGAAAATTTTCAGATCAGATACAGATCGCTATCTTATCGATCTAAAATTTCAGGCATCTTATTTTCGAATCCCATACGATCTGATATCCGAAAATGAACACCCCTAATAGGGAGTTCCTACAGCCGAATAGATCGTAATATTGAGGTTAAAATAAGGGGAAATTACCCCAGATACCGCTGAACTATTGGCGATGTAATGTTTATGTCATTGAATTTTTAATTTGTTCATTTTTACCACTAAATTTAAAGTTTAGGTTCAATTATGAAACAACGCCGATAATTGTCAACTGCGTAACAAGATTTAAAATTTCGAGATTGAAAGGTGTTAGGTTTCCTTGATTTAAACACATATTAAAAAATATAGGTAAAATGACAAAAGATGCCCCCAACGTTTGCATGTTTTTTCATTTGGTCCCCTATTCTTTTTTAGAGTAAACAACCCAACATTTCAACAGATGTTAACACATGTCGATACTGACACGTCAACAGATCTTAACACGTGGCAAGTCTAGTCAACATCATCTATTGATTGTCATTTGACTGACAATTTCCATCCAACAAGGGTATATTTAGACCAAATTAAAACGGTGGGAGTTGTTTGCTCCAAAAATAGAATAGGGGCCAAATGAAAATACATGCAAACATTAGGGGCATCTTTTGTCATTTTTCAAAAATATATTTTAAGTACTTATTTTATAATTAAACCCTTATATTAATATAACATAATTAATTATATCTAGCAACTCATATTAATTATTTCATCAATAATAATCTTTTGTCCAAAGTCGTAGAAACTTTTTAACATTAAAAAAATGTGTCAATTATTGCTATTAGATTTGATTGTACCAATGTTTGAATTATAAAAACTCTAATGTGATGCAAGTAAAATCCATATTTCTATTAAAAAAATCCATTTTAAAATTACACACGACAAGCAAGAACTACCTACTCCTTTACTCAAAGTCTACAATTAATTATTCAAATGATTTATTGATATGTTATTAAAATCTAATATCCTAAAATCAAATATAAATTTTTACAACCCTAATAACGCCGCACAAGGGCAGTTCTGTTGTGAGGCGGTTAATATACGACTAATATACGGCGTGACCGGTTAAATAGGTGACCCGTTAAACATAACAAAATAGGTAAAATTACCTATTTTGTTGATAAGAGTATCAACATATCCAGTGTAACACACTGGTTAAAAGTAAAAAAAAGGGTATGGTGCCAAAGGGATTCAAACTTGCATCCTTTGGCGTGGTGGGTGAGAGACGTAACCAATTGAGCCAAAGTTGCTCTTGGTTTTAGCCTTCTCAAAATTTATTTTAAGCTTGGTCTGGTGAGTCTGAACCCACATTAATTAAGTTTGACTCCTCACCTACCTATCTCGAGTTTGGAAAATTCCAATGATCCCAAACTCGTTCCCTCACCTTCCCCTTCCCTCGATCGGACTCAGATATGCCCTCACCGTGCCACCGTGGCACTCACTGCCGCTCTTGTCTCATGCGCCGTCGTACCCCGCTCCTAGCCCACCGTCCCACTCGCTCTGTTACGCGTCTGGTTGCCGGGGAGAATCGTTTGAAGGTTCGATGAAACCCTTGCTTCCCTGTTCAAGTTCTTGGTCGATTCAGTCACCGTCCGTTGTCCGTCTAGTGTGCCCTCACCACCATCGTGTTCGACGTGCCGTGACGAGCAATACCTCGGTGATCGGTCGTTGTTTCGCCACCGTTAACAACCTCACCGGAGTATTACGCTTTTCCAGCAGCACGCCTCTGTTTTGGTATGATCCAGTAAGTTCTAGCTTGAATCCGACTCGTGGGTGTGAATGGTTGAGCTATTTAGTTAATTTTCGAGTTTTTTTCCGACCGAAGCAGGTGTTTTGGGGTCTCCGGCGACATTCTGGTGGGATTTTCGGTGAAGTTCCGACGAGCTTGGATTTTTGGTAAGTGAACCGGGTTCAACCCGGTCTGAACCGGCCCAACTCGGTTTTAAAACAAACTCGAACCGAGCCCTACCCGTTGACTCGACCCTTTTTGCCCGACCCGTTGACCCGACCCTTCTGCCCGACCCGTTAACCCGACCCTTCTGCCTGACCCGTTAACCCGACCCGTTAACCCGGTCTGAGTCAACCTATCCGAGTCAACTCCGTGAGTCAACCCGTCCGAGTCTACTCGGTTGACTGATGACGTCAGCTTTGACCTATGATGACGTCAGCATTAACTCTGACCCCATTTGACCGTTGACCTGCTGACGTCAGTGTTGACTTTGACCGTTGACCAAAAAGTCAATTTTTTTTAAAAGTCATATTTTATGTTTTTCGACGTTCTGAGTCCGTTTTTGAAGCCCGTTTCGCAAAATTCTAATCCGAAAGCTTCCGAATCTGACCTTGAACCCAAACTTATTTATGTACTTAATTAATTGGTTAAGAGCTTGTGAGTAAAGTCTGATCTTGGAGTTTGTGTAATTGAAGGTATTCACGGTTCCTTGGATACATGATGTTGTGGAATGTCGAATTTGGGTTCGAGGGTATTCGAATGTCGTATCATGAACCGACTGATGTAGCTCGGAGTTAAGGTAATACATTACTACCTCTTGTATGCTTTATGAACATGTTGGTATTTGTTAATGCATGCATAAAAATGTTGATTATTACTGTTAATTCTGCTCAAGTCAAACCGAATATGGAAATGAGTATGATAATCTAGATAAGGTTGCAATGCTCGAATGGGAAGATTAATAAATCAAAAGGATATGAAGTTCAATAAGAAATTAATAAGGCAACTAATCTCCAAATCCAATTATTAGTGTCAAACGATAAAATGTGAAAAACTTTTGGATATGAAATTACGAAAATGCCCTCAAGGTATGAGAATGACTAAAATACCCTTGGAATTGGAAGCGATCTAGAAATCTATGCTAGATATGGTAAAACAACTTGATTCATCTGAAAACCTCGAACTACTTGGAAAGCTATGGTAACAAGATTTAAACCTTCAAGATTGTAAGATGTTAGGTCTCCTTGGATTTGGAATGAATATCTGACTATAGATTCAGGGGAATCTATCCATACCCCTAAATTAAGCAAGTGACTCAAAATTCTGAATTGTTTGAAATGAGTAAAAGTACAGGAAATATTGATATGGTTAAACTAATCGGAATGATCGTATTGGCCAAAAAGGGTTGATGTATCTTCTGACACCGAGGTTTGCAAATTAACCAGAACAATGGATAAACCTTTGAGTTCTTAAATGAACGAAGTGGTTGGAGGTGCCAAATTTTCTTGAATGGCTGAAACACCCATGAGTACTTAAATGATTGAAATACTATAAATGGTTCAATTGACATGAATGATGGACATCTCGAGCTTCAAAATGACTGAAAATACCCCCTTTGACTGGAAGTAAATTGCCTTTGATAAAATTACGGAAATACCAATAAAGCTAAAAATGACTAAAATGCCTCTAAGGGTTGAAGCATGACTCATGTATGTCAATCACTTCTGACATTAATGTAAGGATGGAAGTTTTTCGCACAGAATATAAGTTTGACTACTCCGTGACGAGTCCTATGGTGAAATATGAAAGCAACCGTTCAGATATACGATACAACTGGATACATTAGTAGGGTTGGTTAGTATTGAATGGTTTAGATATGTTAGTTTGAATGGTTTTGGAGCCTTGATAAACTTCTCGAAATCTTAAATATTGTAAATCATCATTTTATCATTACTGGGCTAAATTACAAAATCGCCTCTGATAGTTAAATGACCAAAAAGCCCTCGTTGGCCAAAGTATTTAAAATTGCCACGAATGTATCTTGATATCGTGAAAGATCTTGACGTCGAAATCTTTGAATGCCTGGTTGGAAACCTGATGAGCAAATAGAATTTCTGAGCCACTGTTTACGCCTCGTTAGTATAAATTACAAAAATCCATGTGTTTGATAAAATGACCATAATACCATTGTAGGCTTAAATGGCTAAATCACTCATGATATGCCAAAACTCTCAAAGATCTTGATGTATCATCTCCTGAATATCTGGTTTGAACCGTTGTGCAAACCCCTCTTTTAATAGGGGTCTCGTTTCAAAAATCCGTTCAATTGTCAAAAGTTTAATGTGTCCCCTTTCGTAAATGCCAAGTATCTCCAAGAAATGATCCGTCTCACCTAGTGTGTTCCATGTGTGCTACACTTAATTGAATGTGTTATATGACTATTACATGTTAGTAAACAATCTAATGACTTAATTATGGACGATGATACGCTTGATGAAATGTTGAACTAGATAGATTATATCATACTCTGCCTACTCGTTGTATGTCCGCTTGATCTATATACATGATATGTAATTGTGTTATGTGGTTGCTTGATCTTTGATAATATCGTATGTATATCTGATATAATTAGTAGTGTAATCTATTAGCTTGATCTATGATGGTACACTCTGTTTGTGTTGAGTGTGTAAAAGTTCTATTATTTACCCCCTATTTAACCCATATTTCTGCTGCATTCAAGCATAATTCATTGTATTTAGGCTAGATTACAGTTAGACATCACAAGTATATTAAAAAGCACAGTTTCTACTGAAATTGGTTGCTTTTGCAGGTAGCTGCTGTAGCAGATGGAGAGGCAGGCGCTGGGCAGTGAAGCAGAAGAGCTGGAATTGGACGAGCAGTCAAGGAGGACGATGCTGCCATGGTTGCCGCCGTGACAGCAGAGGACGACAGCAGTTTTGAGGAGAAGAAGCAAAGTGGACCTCGACAGAAAGAGAAAATTAAGCCCGTCTGTCGTGGAATATCACTATATTTTTCCAAGCCCTAGATCAGAGTAAAGGCCAAGCCCAAAGTTCAAGAAGAGAAAATCCAAGCAAGAAGGAAGGACGAATTAAAGCTATATTCTCTGAAGATTTAGTCTTTATTAGAGTTGTACTTTAATTTAAACTTGTATTCTTGCTACATTAGAAAACTTGGACCCAAAGCCTATATAAAGGCATGTAATTGGACCTAGGGAGAACATCACCTATCTCTAGCCTTCTTCCCAAAACCCTAGCCGTTTTCCCCTTCTCAACATGTTCTAAATTCCCCTTAGGGCCACGGGTTGATTTGTAAAGTAGTTGCAAGGGTTGCTTTTGTTTTAGAATTTTCAGTTCAATAAAATAAACTTCAAGTTCTCTTATTATGGTTATTAACATCTTGCAAGAGTATCGGGAGAGCATTGCGAGGTTATTTATTTACTTAATATCGGGAGAGTTAAGTATACGAAAGGAATAAGTGCGAGTTCTCTAGTTTATAGTTGAACTATCTCGGATCTAGGGATAGGACGAGGTTAAGTGGCTAAAGAAGAATTCAACAACATCGGTGTTCATCCTTCGATTCACGTCGGGAGGTATCATCAAAGACGTGTTCATCGACAGACTTGGACCTAGGGATAGGCCAAGGCACAATAGGGATTCTTGCCAAACTTGAAGTACGGAGTTGTGTGTTCGCTGCCGCGACAAGAAACAGAATGCCGCCGCGACAGGTGCTGCCGCGGCGGGGATGACGACATAGCAGATTCTCCTAAACTTAGCAATACCTACACTACTGAGCAATTCAATACCAGCCCATTCTCTCTATCTTGATTTCTTTAATCTTATTTTCCAGTAATCTTTATTATTCTCGTGACAACATCTTAAACTATTATTTTTACTCTCTTGCAGTAATTCAAGGTGAAGCTATTAGCCGAGTCCCTGTGGAGACGATATCCGATACTTCTGTATCACTTTACTACTTGCGTCGTGTACACTTGCACTACAATTGCGATAGACACTTTTACACGCAAGAAGTTTTTGCTTGCCCTCAAGCAATTCAGACCTAATGAAAAATAAAATGAAAATTTTGGCTTAAGTCTTTGAACTAAATTTACCTGTCGTGACAGCTCTGTTGTGGCAGTGCCTTTAGGGTAGCTTTAGGAGCAGTTTAGAGCCTTTATATAGTTCTGAAACTTAAACAATATTTGTGACTGTTATACTGCCTAGAACTCTTCTAGTTAACTAGAATAGGAAGTTTAGCACTTGAATAGCCCCTAGAGGTGCCAAACACTGGCTCTAGGAAAGAAGTTTAGCAAAAGAGACTCAATAGCCCTAGAGGTGCCCGAAACAGGCTCTAGGAAGTTAGCTAGAGGTGCCCGAAACCGGCTCTAGTGAAACTTTAGCTTAAAATAATAAAATCGAGCCAAAACAAAAAAATCAAAGGAGCATAAGAAGTGCCTTCAAAGAGATAAACTTTGGCATAAAAATTCAAGTTAGAGCTGAATTATTCTAGTGAAACTAAGAGAGTCTTGGCATATAATTGTTCACAAGCATGCATACACTACACGAGGACTATAGTGAGATTCCGGACGAATCCTAAGTTATCCGACAAGGTGCTGCCGTCAACAGAGAATGAATGAAGGGTAAGGGAAAGTTCACTGTTTTAAGCCAAAACAAAAATATTTTATTTTTCTTTAGGTCTGAATTGCTTGAGGGCAAGCAAAAACTTGAGTTTGGGGGTGTGTTGAGTGTGTAAAAGTTCTATTATTTACCCCTTATTTAACCCATATTTCTGCTGCATTCAAGCATAATTCATTGCATTTAGGCTAGATTACAGTTAGACATCACAAGTATATTAAAAAGCACAATTTCTACTGAAATTGGTTGCTTTTGTAGGTAGCTGCTGTAGCAGATGGAGAGGCAGGCGCTGGGCAGTGAAGCAGAAGAGTTGGAATTGGACGAGCAGTCAAGGAGGACGATGCTGCCATGGTTGCCGCCGTGACAGCAGAGGACGACAGCAGTTTTGAGGAGAAGAAGCAAAGTGGACCTCGACAGAAAGAGAAAATTAAGCTCGTCTGTCGTGGAATATCACTATATTTTTCGAAGCCCTAGATCAGAATAAAGGCCAAGCCCAAAGTTCAAGAAGAGAAAATCCAAGCAAGAAGGAAGGACGAATTAAAGCTATATTCTCTGAAGATTTAGTCTTTATTAGAGTTGTACTTTAATTTAAACTTGTATTCTTGCTATATTAGAAAACTTGGACCCAAAGCCTATATAAAGGCATGTAATTCGACCTAGGGAGAACATCACCTATCTCTAGCCTTCTTCCCAAAATCCTAGCCGTTTTCCCCTTCTCAACATGTTCTAAATTCCCCTTAGAAATTTTCAGTTCAATAAATAAACTTCAAGTTCTCTTATTCTGGTTATTAACATCTTACAAGAGTATCGGGAGAGAATTGCGAGATTATTTATTTACTTAATATCGGGAGAGTTAAGTATACGATTGGAATAAGTGCGAGTTCTCTAGTTTATAGTTGAACTATCTCGGACCTAGGGATAGGACGAGGTTAAGTGGCTAAAGAAGAATTCAACCCCCAAGTTAATAATCCTTCCAGAGATGGAGAGATTATTCCTCCTGTCGGCGACCCTCCTGCCGCTGCCGCACGACGGTCCTGCCGAGACTACATGCCGAATGATCATGTAGAACTAGAAACCACGCTGCCGGATATAGATGTTGACAACTTCGAGCTGAAACTTGTTATGTTCAGCATGATCAACAACGCCGGTCAATTTAGTGGTGCTGCTACAGAGGATTCTAGGGAGCATCTGAAAACGTTCCAGGAAATCTGTTGTTCGTTTAGACTACCAGGAGTTAATCCGGAGATACTAAGGCTTCGGTTATTTCCCCATTCATTGAGGGACAGAGCAAAGACTTGGTGGAATAAACATACGCCGGGTTCAATTAGAACTTGGGCAGATTTGTCTCGTGAATTCTTATCTCTTTTTAATCCTTCACATTTATCTGAGCGATTACGTAACGAAATTGGTACTTTTCAATAGGAAGATGACAAGCCAATGCATGAGGCCTGGGACAGATTTACCACTCTTCTAATGAACTGCCCAATGCATGGATTCCCCGTCTGGAACCAGGTAACCAAGTTTTATAATGCTTCCAATTTTCAAACTCGTATTCGAATTGATTCAGGTAACCAAGTTTTCAAGTTTTCAAGTTTTTAAAGGAAACGGAAGAAGCTTTAAGGGTTTTTCGTTTAGCTCTTGATTTGATAAGTTATTTATGTTTTCAAGTCCTTAGATGTATTATAACTTAAAATGGTGGGGTTTTGTCAAAAATCCCGAAATGGGTTTTTGGGGGCATTTTAAAAGTGTCAAAACTTGTGTTTTTGGAGTGGTTTTGTGATAGGTTGTTGGGCTGACGTTATAGTGATGTTAGAGAGGTGTTTAAAGGTGTTTTGGGTGTTGGAATTAGTAGTTTTCTGCTGGGTTTGATGGGAGTACGAAAATGGAATTTTTGGTTGTTAGCTTTGGCTTGAAGTTGTTGAGAAATGGATTGTGTTTGAAATCTGAGTAGTGGCAGTGTATTATGGATGTTTTGTGTAGTAATACATTATTTTTGATTGGTTAGAATCAAGGGGAACCATTGAGGAAGCTTCGGGCACGATTCCGGAGGTTGTGGAGACTTGATTCGGCTATTCTCGGTTTGCTTAAGGAAGTTCGGTGAGTGGAATCATTTTAATTGGTTTAAATTGGTTCACGTGTATGGTTGTGAAGTTGAATTGTGCTTGGTAGGCCAATCCAAGATAGAAGTTGAGTTGGTAGCTTAACTTCTTGTGTGTCTTATGAGTTTTGCTTAGTATGCATGATATATACTTGTAGAGCATGTGTTGATTATGTACGTGGTTATATACATTGATGTGTGTGATGATGAATATGTTGAAATGCATAATGGATTATCATGGTGTGACTTGATAGTATGATTGGCACTAGTTAAATTACCGGGTATAAATGATCGATCAATAGGATGAGAGTGTGCACACGGTTGAGTCAAATTCGCGCGTGGCCTTGGTGGCGTAAAGTCATCAAGGAGGAGTACAGTGATGTAACATTCCACCGGAAATTTTATATTATTACGTGATGATGAGTGGAATCCTATCCGTAGGGCATGTGATGATGAGTGTAATCCCATCCTTGCAAGGTCCGGTGATGAGTGTAACCCCACCGAAGGTAACGTTGTTGTTGAGTACGTTGGAGGTGAAAACCCTAACGAAAGTTATCCGCATATCCGAGTAAACTAATAGTTGCCAATATACTTGTTCATGTGGTTTTGTTGCTAAGATAATTGTTATATATTGTTGGGCATAATAGGTGGTAAGATGCCATATTAATGCATTGTTGTGATACTAGCTATGATGCTATGTTGATGCTTATGTATGCTTGTGTGCGGTCTTAAGGATGGTATGCTTGAACCCTGCATTGTCGTTGTTTTTATTTTAGAGCACCCTCACTAAGCTTCTAGCTTACGCTCTCGTTTTCGACAATGCAGATCATTAGCATGGAGTTAGCAAGGAGCAAGGAAATGAGCATTCCAAGCTTTTGTAATTGCTCAAGTATGGTTTAGTAAATAATGTAGTAGTTTAGCAATGGGGATGTTATGTGCTTTGTATGAGCGTTGTTAGACTCATATATGTTGGTTTGTTGTTTATGCCTTGATATTGATTTTTAAACCACATTATGTTATTGTCTAATGCTTTATGTTTTGAAGGCTTATGTTCATGTTCTATGATGTTTATGTGTTTTGCTTGAAGGCTTGCAAACCTTGTTATGAAATGCAATTTGGGGTGTATGCTTGATTCATTATATGAATGGCTTCTCCATGTATGTTAAGTGTTTGGGCATGTTTGAAGTAGGGTGAATGCCTCTAGAGTATGTGTTTGCATGTTGTATTTTGTTCCTTGGTGTTTGAGGCCTGTTGGGACCCTTTTGAGATACAAAAACTAGTTTTTAGAAACACACAGACTGCAGGCGTTCCGGAACGGGTAAGGTGGTTTCGAAACGGGTGTGGTTCCAGGGATACCCGTATCGGAACACGTTTCGGTACGATTTGAAACCGTGAACCTTTGTTCCGATACGCGTACTGAAACGATTTTGCTACTGTGATGGCTTGTTCTAGAACGCCTAGGCGAAATGGACCCCTGTACCGAAACGGGGTGGAGTGTATCGGTACGGCTGGTCTGGCTTTTTAAACTGGGGCCCGTGTATCGAGACGGGCAAGCATGTTTCGAAACACAGGCCTGAAATTTTATCTTTTGGCATCCTTAAAGGTCACCAAGTGTTGGGCTTAGGCCCTGTTTATTGTAAGCTTTCTGGTGAGCCTTGTTAGTATTCGTTTATGTATGTTTCGGTCGCGGGTGCAAGGAATCGAACTAACTCGGACACATGGTAAATCTAAAATCTATTTACATTTCATTTGTACAGTCTTGTCTTTGTTTTTCGTTGTCGTTTCACACTTAGGATTAAATGATTCATCTAGACAAGATAATTGAAGAATTTTTTTCTAAGGTTGCTAACATAGGCAGAACCTTAACGGGTTTCACTTCGGTTTTCCCTGTGTGACCTACTCGGACCGGTCAGTCGTCCAGACCAGGACGAGGGGGTTACATTTGTTCGTATCAGAGCCTGAGGTTTCCGAGGCCTCGGGTAGGTAAGTAAGGTAAGTTCGAAGTGTTATGTGGTTGCTATGTCTCGGTGAATGTTTTTCCATGTATGCTTGATGTTTGCTTGTTAGTACGGTGTTTGAAAGCATGTGTTAGCATGAATGTGGTATTGAAGCATAGTGTCGAGTTCCCATTGCTACTATTATTTATTTGAAAAGATTTTGTAAAAGAATATACTTGAGCACGATTGGACCCTTGCCTTTGCTAACTTAATCCTTATATGTTTGTTTGTTGTAGTTGTTATCTTGCTAGCTATGAGATGAGACCTAGAGGGAGGCCTAGGATGGTTCAACCGGAACCAAGGGCAGTAGCTCCGAGAGTCGAGCCAGTTGTTGAGGCGCAGGCGCCTACACCTCCACCTTCTCCTCCACGACAAGCAGAAGGTGAAGTGAGAGCCAAGGGTGTAGAACCTCATGTTAGCCAAGGACCGGCCAGGATAGATTTGGCTCCACTAGTTCAGGCGATAGCCGGGGCTTTTCAGGCAGCAGTGGCTGGGGGCCAGGTAATGGCACAACCTCAGGGTGAGGGCACATGTTTGCCACTAGAGTGGCTTCGCAGTTTGGGAGGCGAAGAGTTCAGAGGGTTGGCGCCCAAGAGATCTGAGACTTGGTTTGACAAGACCGTCCGTATTCTGACACAGATGGGTTGTACATGAGAGCGCAGACTTGGGTGTGTTGTATCTCTACTTCAGGGTGATGCCTACACTTGGTGGGTCACCATTACTACGGGCATGCCAGATGCCGAGATCACTTGGGAGTTATTTGAGTCAGCTTTTCGCAAGAAGTATATGGGTCCCAGTTATCTCGATGAGAAGAAGAGGGAGTTTATGGCTTTGCTTCAAGGGAACTTGACCATAACCGAGTATGAGATACGATTCATCAGGTTGAGTCATTATGCATCTGAGCTTGTTCCTACTGAGAGGGAACGTTGTGACCGTTTTCCCTATGGGTTGAGTGAAGAGATCAAGAGGTACACTTTGGCTACCGACTACACAGATTTTGATGTCTTGGTCGCTAGGGCCAAGGACATAGAGCACAATTTGGGCTTGACCAAACGTTCTGGTGGTTCTACTTTCGGAAAGAGGTCTAGCGAATTTGATAGAGGTGATGCCAAGAGGCATCGGGACAATGGGTATCACTTTGACCATAGACGTGGTGGTGGTAACCACGGTAGGGGCCATCAGGGCCAGAGAGCTGGTGGACGTTTTCCCGAGTGTGCTCGATGCGGGAGGAATCACGCCGGTGAGTGTTGGGGGAACTTTCACTCTTGTTGGAGCTATGGAGCTAAAGATCACATTAGGCGTGATTGTCCACATCAGGTGGGGTAGGCACAGGTTCAGGCCTAAGCTCCTGCTAGAGCTAATGAGTTTTAGAGAGGCCGTGGGTGCGGTAGAGGTAACTTCCAGCCGAGAAATTATGGCTAGAGGAACATAGCGCATGTAGTTGTCATTCAGCCAGATGGCATAGGCCAGGCTAGAGTTTACGCTCAGCGTGAGGGTCAGAACGACACAGATGTGATTGTAGGTAACTTCTCGATACAGTCTCTTAGTTTGCTCTCTTTGATTGACTCCGGGTCTACGCATTCTTACATTTTGAGTGAGTATGCAAAGTTGTTGAATTTACCTTGTGAGGTATTAGAGGTAGGAGTTAGTGTTACAAGCTCCTTCGGGGATACTGTAGTGGTTAGGAAGGTGTACCGAAGATGTCATCTAATGGTTCAGGGGCATGTGTTTCCAGTGGATATGATGGAGTTACCGTTCTATGGCTTTGATGTAATTCTGGGTATGAACTGGCTTACAGAACATAGAGTTAGAATAGATTTTGAGACTAAGAGGGTTTTCTTAAAGCTTGGAGATGATTATGAGATTGTGGTTGTAGGTGAGAAAGTGAAGTTCTTATCGAATGTAGTTTCAGCTTTGGAGGCTAAGAGGTTAGTTGAGTTGGGTTGTGAGGCGTACTTGGCCTACGTGATGAATCCAAACATGAGCAAAGTTAGGCCTCGGGATATCAGGACAGTGTGTGATTTTCCGAGTGTGTTTCCAGAAGAATTGTCGGGTTTACCGCCTGATAGAGAGGTAGAGTTTGCTATAGAGACTTGTTTAGATTCAGCTCCTGTTTCAATTGCTCTGTATCGTATGGCACCGAAAGAACTAAAAGAGTTGAAAACTAAGTTGCAAGAGTAGTCAGATAGAGGATTTATCCGACCGAGTTCGTCGCCTTGGGGCGCTCCGGTTTTTTTTGTGAAGAAGAAAGACGAAAGCATGAGAATGTGTATAGATTATAGGCAGTTGAACCAGTTTACAGTGAAGAACAAGTATCCCTTGCCGCGTATTGATGATTTGTTTGATCAGTTGAGAGGGGCATCAGTCTTTTCGAATATTGACTTGAGATCCGGTTACTACCAGTTGAAGCTAAAAGAGGTTGATGTTCCGAAGACAACTTTCAGGACTAGATATGGTCACTATGAGTTTTTAGTCATGCCATTTGAGTTGAGTAATGCACCGGCTGCTTTCATGGACATGATGAATAGAATCTTCCATCAGTACTTAGATCAGTTTGTGGTTGTCTTCATAGATGACATTTTGGTGTATTCGCGTACCGAGGAAGATCATGACCGGCACTTGAGGTTAGTTTTGCAGACTTTACTAGACAACAAGTTGTATGCAAAATTGAGTAAGTGTGAGTTCTGGATCCGAGAAGTAGTCTTCCTAGGACATATAGTGTCAGCCGATGGTATTAGAGTTGATCTGAAGAAGATAGAAGTCATTGTTGAATGGAAGCAACCGAAGTCTGTGACAGAGATTCGTAGCTTTCTGGGCTTAGCCGGTTATTATAGAAGGTTTGTGGAAGGTTTCTCGAAGATAGCCGCTCCTTTGAAGAAGTTACTTCAGAAGAATGTTCAGTTTGAGTGGTCAGATGCGAGACAACAAGCCTATGAGAAATTGAAAGAAGCTTTGACCCATGCACCGATTTTGATTCACCCAGAGTCGGGGAAAGAGTACGTAGTTTACAATGATGCTTCGTATGTAGGGTTTGGTTGTGTTCTCATGCAAGATAGAAGAGTGGTGGCTTATGCCTCAAGACAGTTGAAGACTCATGAGCGTAACTATCCGACCCACGACGTAGAGTTAGCTGCAGTTGTGTTTGCCTTGAAGATTTGGAGACATTATCTGTACGGTGAGAAATGCACAGTGTACACGGATCACAAGAGTCTGAAGTATATAATGACACAGCGAGAGTTGAACCTTAGACAGCGTAGGTGGCTAGAGTTGTTGAAGGACTACGATCTTACGATTGAGTACCATCTGGGTAAGGCCAATGTGGTGGCGGATGCCTTGAGTAGAAAGGTAGTCGTTGAGTTGAGGGTCATGTTTGCTAGTTTGAGTTTTTCCGGCGATGGTGGCTTAGTGGCTGAGCTTCAGGTTAGACTTACCTTAGGCCAGTTGATTAGAGAGAAACAACTCTTAGATAGATCTTTGGCACCTCACATGTAAGACATAGCCGAGGGTAGACCTTCATACTACAGTTTAAGTGTTGGTGGGGTCTTATGTTTCAGAGGTATGATAGTTGTGCCAGATGACAGTGATTTGAGGCGTACGATCTTGACCGAAGCACACAGTAGTCCGTTTGCTATGCATCCCGATAGTACGAAGATGTACCGAGACTTGAAGAATGAGTACTTTTGGGTTGGCTTGAAGAGAGACGTATGAGATTGTGAGGCAAGTCGGTCCGGTTGCTTATCAACTATGTTTGCCATACGAGTTAGAGAAGATCCACGATGTGTTTCACATTTTGATGCTTCGTAAGTATAGGTTAGATTCGTCGCATGTTATGCCTGTAGAGGAGATTGAACTGAATACGAATTTGACATATGATGAGGAACCAGTGGAGATCTTAGCCTCAGACAGCAAGGTGTTGCGTGGTAGATCAATTGAGTTGGTCAAAGTGAGGTGGCAACGTCGAGGTGTGGACGAGGCCACTTGGGAGATGAAGGAAGATATGGAAAGGTAGTTTCCTTATCTCTTTCAGTCAGGTAATTTCGAGGGCGAAATTCCTTAAGTGGGGGAGAGTTGTAATGCCCGGGTTTTGGGGTCGGGAGTTGAGGGTGTGAGTCGGGTTCGAGTCGTTGGACTCGATCTAATTAAAATAGACTTTGGGTTTATTTTAAATAGGATTTGAAATTCATTAATGGCAAAATTGTAAATTTTTAAAAGTAAGGAAAAAGGATGAGTAAAGGGTCTTTTGAAACAAAGAAAATAAGCTCATCTTCTTCCTTGGCTCTCCTTTTTCACGACATAAACCCCTCTAAAGCCTTAATCACTATTACATCAAAGCTCTTCATCATTTCAAGTGATTTCAACGAGGTAAACACGTTTTTGACTTCTCCTCTCTATTCCGAACATTTCTATGGTTTTAGATTTTTTAAAAGCATCATCTTTTTAGTTTTCAAGTTTTTAAAGGAAACGGAAGAAGCTTTAAGGGTTTTTCGTTTAGCTCTTGATTGGATAAGTTATTTATGTTTTAATCTAGTCCTTAGATGTATTATAACTTAATATGGTGGGGTTTTGTCAAAAATCCCGAAATGGGTTTTTGGGGGCATTTTAAAAGTGTCAAAACTTGTGTTTTTGGAGTGGTTTTGTGATAGGTTGTTGGGTCAATGTTATAGTGATGTTAGAGAGGTGTTTTGAAGGTGTTTAAAGGTGTTTTGGGAGTTGGAATTAGTAGTTTTCTATTGGGTTTGATGGGAGTACGAAAATGGAATTTTTGGTTGTTAGCTTTGGCTTGAAGTTGTTGAGATATGGATTGTGTTTGAAATCTGAGTAGTGACAGTGTATTGTGGATGTTTTGTGTAGTAATACATTGTTTTTGATTGGTTGGAATCAAGGGGAACCGTTGAGGAAGCTTCGGGCACGATTCCGGAGGTTGTGGAGACTTGATTCAACTTTTCTCAATTTGCTTAAGGAAGTTCGGTGAGTGGAATCATTTAAATTGGTTTAAATTGGTTCAAGTATATGGTTGTGAAGTTGGATTGTGCTTGGTAGGCCAATCCAAGATAGAAGTTGAGTTGGTAGCTTAACTTCTTGTGTGTCTTATGAGTTTTTCTTAGTATGCATGATATATACTTGTAGAGCATGTGTTGATTATGTACGTGGTTATATACATTGATATGTGTGATGATGAATATATTGAAATGCATAATGGATTATCATGGTGTGACTTGATAGTATGATTGGCACTAGTTAAATTATCGGGTATAAATGATCGATCATTAGGATGAGAGTGTGCACACGGTTGAGTCAAATTCGCGCGTGGCCTTGGTAGCGTAAAGTCATCAATGAGGGGTACGGTGATGTAACATTCCACCGGAAATTTTATATTATTACGTGAGGATGAGTGGAATACCATCCGTAGGGCATGTGATGATGAGTGTAATCCCATACATGCAAGGTCCGGTGATGAGTGTAATCCCACTGAAGGTAACGTTGTTGTTGAGTATGTTGGAGGTGAAAACCCCAACGGAAGTTATCCGCATATCCGAGTAAACTAATAGTTGCCAATATACTTGTTCATGTGGTTTTGTTGCTAAGATAATTGTTATATCTTGTTGGGCATAACATGAGGTAAGATGCCATGTTAATGCATTATCGTGATGCTAGCTATGATGCTATGTTGATGCTTATGTATGCTTGTATGCGGTCTTAAGGATAGTATGTTTGAACCCTGCATTGTCGTTGTTTTTGTTTTAGAGCACCCTCACTAAGCTTCTAGCTTACGCTCTCGTTTTCGACAATGCAGATCATTAGCATGGAGTTAGCAAGGAGCAAGGAAAGGGGCATTCCAAGCTTTTGTAATTGCTCAAGTATGGTTTAGTAAATAATGTAGTAGTTTAGCAATAGAGATGCTATGTGTTTTGTATGAGCGTTGTTAGACTCATATATGTTGGATTGTTGTTTATGCCTTGATATGGATTTGTAAACCACGTTATGTTATTGTCTAATGCTTTGTGTTTAGAAGGCTTATGTTCATGTTCTGTGATGTTTATGTGTTTTGCTTGAAGGGATGCAAACCTTGTTATGAAATGCATTTTGGGGTGTATGATTGATTCCTTATATGAATGGCTTCTCCATGTATGTTAAGTGTTTGAGCATGTTTGAAGTAGGGTGAATGCCTCTAGAGTATGTGTATGCATGTTGTATTTTGTTCCTTGGTGTTTGAGGCTTGTTGGGAACCTTTGGAGATACAAAAAATGGTTTTTAGAAACACACAGACCGCATGGGTTTCGGAACGGGTAAGGTGGTTTCGGAACGAGTGTGGTTCCAGGAATACCCGTATCGGAACACGTTTCGGTACGGTTTGAAATCGTGAACCCCTGTTTCGATACGCGTACCGAAACGATTTTGCTACTGTGAGGGCTTGTTCCGGAACGTGTTCCGGAATGCCTAGGCGAAATGGACCCCTGTACCGAAACGGGGTGGAGCGTATTGGTACGGCTGGTCTGGCTTTTTAAACTGGGGCCCGTGTATCGAAACGGGCAAGCCTGTTTCGAAACACAGGCCTGAAATTTGGGCTTTTGGCATCCTTAAAGGTCGCCAAGTGTTGGGCTTAGGTCTTGTTTGTTGTAAGCTTTCTGGTGAGCCTTGTTAGTATTCGTTTATGTGTGTTTCGGTCGCGTGTGCAAGGAATCGAACTAACTCGGACACATGGTAAATCTGAAATCTATTTACATTTCATATATACAGTCTTGTCTTTGTTTTCCACTGTCGTTTCACACTTAGGATTAAATGGTTCATCTAGACAAGATAATTGAAGAATATTTTTTCTAGGGTCGCAAACCTAGGCGAAGCCTTAACGGGTTTCACTTCGGCTTTCTCCGTGTGACCTACTCGGACCGGTCAGTCGTCCAGACCGGGACGAGGGGGTTACAGATTCCCTTTTATGGCATTACCCCTACCATAGTCTCACTTCAGCCGGGAATAGAATCTACCCCTATCCCGTATGTGATAGCACTACCCCTACCACTTCACAATAGAACTACCCCTGTTGTGTAACCGAAGAATTTTCTCATGATCGATTTTACATTTCATAGTGCACTTTAATCCTATGGTCGACCAATTATATCCGAAAACAATTAAACCATTTGCCACTTGTAAATATATTCGTTTATAACAAGAT
The DNA here is from genome assembly GCA_030270665.1 of Hibiscus trionum. Taxonomy (NCBI): domain Eukaryota; kingdom Viridiplantae; phylum Streptophyta; class Magnoliopsida; order Malvales; family Malvaceae; genus Hibiscus; species Hibiscus trionum. Next base: position 8,174,038 of record BSYR01000046.1, read on the forward strand.
ACCTCACTGTTTTTCATGTGCATCATTCAAACCAATTTTCATCAAAGCATCTTAAATACATCAACCCATGTATTTAGGCATTTTTTCAAACATGTTGCATACTATTTTCTAAACACATGTGTTATCAAAATATAAGCATATGCAACATTTCCCATTCTAAAACATACATATAACAGTAGGTAAAAAAAAATATCTTCAAAGCGTGAGCATGAATTTAGTAAAACAATGGAAACCGAAAATCGAGAGCAAAATCCTTCATACTTACTTCCGAGTTTAGATTACCGTTTCAAGCTCAATCTAAACTCCCAAATAGTGTTCTTAAAGCTTTGAAAAGCTTTTGAAAGCCATTTCCACTCATCGACAATGCTTCGCTTGCTTTGTCGAAGCGATCTCAAGCATCTAATGCTATCGAATCTTCTTCTAACGATGTCGGATCCACCTCGCCTATTTTATCCATAAAATAACAGAGGATTAATGCACTTTTATGCATCTAAAATCTCATCAACAAAACTCCTAAACTTCTTCTATCATAAATCCAACAATCTTCCCTCTACAACAACCGAAAACATAGTCAAACGCCATCTAAACATCTACCAGCCTTTACCCAAGAAATTAAACATCTAATCATAATCATTTTACATCTAAAATCATCCTCCAAACAACCTTATAACGCCATCACTCAATTAACAACAAAAACAGCCCAAAACTCAATTATTTCCAACATAAAAATATAGCAATTCACCTAATTCTGGGATTCAATTTACAAATATTTTTTCATAACAATTTAACACACTTTACACATGATTTTAATCAATAAAAATCCCAGTAATTAAAATCTATTAGCAAGATTAATTAATTCTCCATAATAAAAACCCATTTAAATCAAGATATTACCAAGTAATCGTTAAAACAAGTTTGAAATCAAAACAAAAGAGGCAAGAACTTGGGAATTTCAATAAAGAACATTTGATTAGAGGAGAATTAAGAAGATCACTTCTAACAAGTTATTTTCCCCTTGTTTTGCATAGTTTGATTGAAATCTTCAAGAAACCCAATGATATTTGTTGTAAAAAACCAATGATCAATGTAGAAACTCAAAAGCGAAATCAAATCAATTGATTCACCATCATTTTTGTGAAAGATGAGAGAAAAATAGAAGTTACGTAAGAAAATGATTTGGCTTTTTAAGAAATCTTTTTTATTAAATCTATTTAATTATAATTAATAAAATATTTTAAAATAACTAAAAATAAGGGGAAAGCTGATAAAACAATTTGGTGTAATAGCTTCTTAAAGATTCTAAGTTTTGACACATTTTCAATTTAGTCACTCTGGTTGCGATTTGGTACGTAAGAAAAAGTATTTTAGACTATTTTCCATATTTTATTTCGCCCAAAAATCATTTAGTTTGATTTAATTCTCGAAACTAGACTGAACTGCCTAATTCGGTTTGCCCGAACCGTTTAACTATTCGACTAACTCCTAGGCCCAAAATCGGGGTGTTACATCGTTACACTCCAGGGAACTAGCCGTTGAGGTTTTGAAAATAGCTGTTAGGGATTTGAAAAATAGGGATCGGTACACGTATAAGTGTATCGGTACGACCCTCTCCGTATCGGTACGACACATCCTGTATCGGTACGGGTTTTGGCTACTGGAAAATTATTGTAGCTTAAACCCTAAAGGGTATCGAAACGATATACACCGTATCGGTACAGTGTTGAAGAAAACTCAGGTTTAGTTATTTGAAAACGTGTTTAAGCCTTTCCAAAGCCTTATAAAACCCATCAAACATAATTTCAAGTTGTGTGGACTTCAAATATTTTTCTAAATCTTTTCAATTTAGTCCAAAACTAATTTTAATTATTATATCAAAACAAATATCCTAACAATCTCCCCTTTTTGATATAATAAAACTAACTTGAAAATTTGTTTTTGAGATTCTCCCCCTTTGTAAAAATAAATTTTGAATAAGAGTTTAAAATTTAAAAATAGTTAAAGCTTCCCCTTATTCATTTGAAAATTCAATTTTTCAACTAATTCTCCCCCTTTTTGTTATATCAAAAATGGTTCAAACCAAAGTTTGAAAACTTTTAAATCCATAATGATGGAAAGTTTTGATAATAAATTTTGACAAAAGTAAGAATTTTATTTAAAATAGGCTCCCCTTACTAAAGCAATACATGAATGTTAGTCCAACAAATATATGATTAACTAGTTGACTTTTTTTAAAAATAAATCAATTTAAAAACAAATAAATTCAACTAAATTTTACCACTTGAACCAAAGGTAGGATGTGAAGTCTATCTTCTTCAAGTGATCTTTCTTATGTGTATAGAGCTCCCCCTTAATTTTATCATTTGTTGATCATGCTCCATCACACCTAAAACAAGATAATCAAGTAATTTTTGGTATCCAAATTGTTTTGGATCCATAGACACTAGTAGCACAAACTTTAGTCCCCTTAGGAATCAATTTTACAATTTCATCATTTTTATTTGAAGTAATTAGTCCTTTTGGAACCCAAATACTTCTACATTTTCCATTTAAAAATCTAGGGGCACTAGACTGTCTTTGATAAAAGTTTGATTTTCCAAAATTGTTTTTCTTTTCAAGTTCCTTAGAAATCAAATATTTTTCCTTCTTAAGATCATTCACCTCTTTTTGATGATCTTTTTCTACACTTTGAAGCAAATTTTGTAAATTTAATACTTTAAGTTCAAAATCCTTAATTTTTGCTTCGAACTCCAAATTGGTTTTTAAAAGCAAATCATTTTCGGTAAAGTGAACAAGGGTTGAGGATGACGGTCCAGTGGTGGCTGTGATGGTGGTCATTGGTTTAGGTTCATGTGTAGTGTTTCTAGTATGGTGTTGGTCCTCTAAGAATGAAAGATCGTCTTGTTTCCACATTGCATGTGTCCTTTTATACTACCCAGACATGTGTCACAACAGGGTCTTCGTGGCGCTATGATTAGATTGACTATGACTTGAAGTACTAGGTTTGCTTAGTCATTGATAACGATCACGCGTGTTGGCCCGTAGTCGCCATATATCATTTGTCTAGGTACGTTCGTAGTTGGCTTATCTATTGTTGATCTTCTACTTGTTCGCCTATATGGGATTCGCAGGATCGAGTTATTATCGTTCGCTTGCGGTGTACGCTCGCAGGCTGTGGCCTCCCGACACGTAGCGGTAGGTGTTCGCATGTACTAACAAATTCGGATACACCCATGTATTAAGTAGCTTTCAACTTGTAAGTTGAATATGTCGAAAAAATAGATGTATTTCGTATGGTAATTTATAAGTCAAGATAAAAGTGTAATTATTTTAAAAAATTATTGGACAAGACTATAAGTGTAAACTACAAATGTAGTCATTTAATTTTTATTGTGTTTATGATTTGATCATCCAATTTTATTTTATCACTCAATTCTTAAATCTATATTATTAGACAATCCCATCATTAGTTGTGCAATGACAGTACCGAAACATTGCTTTTGAGCAACTTTATTTACGAAATTAATATAATATTTTATTTTTCTTCTTACCTATAGCCGACATGCTTTTCAACACAATTTGACCATCATCGATTGTCATTTGTAACGTAACTAGTACCAAAATGCTCCCATTTCTCCCCTATTTGTTCTTATCAGCTTGGTTTTCCTCAAAATCTACTTGAAATGAATAGTACTAAAATCAAATCGCCGGTCTTATCTTAGTTCAATCTACAATTTCCCCCAACTTCTCAGCGTGAAATAGAGATGTATTGTTCTTATCCTCATTCTCAACCAGAACTACTCTGACGCTAGTGAATTAAAAAGGGTGTCTATAAATTTGGGTTTAAAAGGAAAGTTTTAGGGAATTCGTAAATTTACCAGAAAAAAACGTCACAACTAATGTTTATGTGACCAAGAAATGAAATTCGAAAATTGGGTGATATAATCAAAAGTTTTTAAAGTTGGTTGATCAAAAGATAAACACTTTAAAATTTTAGTAACGAAGTGCGTAATTAATTACAATTACTCACCGACAACCAGTTGGTCTATCGAGATGAGATGTTAGGTTCCTTAAACAAGGTCAATGGTTCGAATCTTGGCTCTGTGAATAAAAAAATAGGGTTGGTCTTTTTTTCCTTTTAATATGTTTTAATTTTTTTTTAAAATGAATGAATGGCTTAGAGAATAGTGATAATGGAGAACCCTAAAACACCAGTAGACGAGTCATCCAAAACAGCATACCATATAATTTTTTGTTGGAACAATCTGATGTAATGAAGAATGAGATGTTACAACTCAATTCGAATGGTTTCGGCTAAGATCTCAGGTGAGAACTGGGGGCTTTCCTTGAGGGCTATGGAGACTTCAATGCTGCATAAGGTGTTTTCTCGAGCAAACATGCTTTGATTTCGAGGAAGAGGAAGAGGAAGATGGTGAAAAATAATGTGTTGAAAGTTTAGGGGTTAAATTAAAGCATAACTTTTTATTAACGTGCCACATCATCGTATTAATGGGTTTTAAGAAGGTTAACAGTCATGTGACCAAAACAGTAACGATCGAAAACATAAGTGGCAAGAATAATATATTTTTAAAATAAGTGACTTAAAGAGAATAAACCCTAAACATAAGAGACCTCCGGTGAAATTTATCCTAAAAAAATTTTGTGCAGATCTAATCCATTAATATAATAATGGATATTTATCATGTCTAACTGATCCCAAATCTATTAAACTATTAATTGATATCATATTTTCTTCTCTCTCGAGATTTGGAATATTGAAGTGGGAATATACTGAATAAGTTTTATGCATAGATGGATTATAATTTGTGAAGTTTTTGCGGTGTTATTTTTTTAACATATCTTAATTGTAATTTTAATTACAGGCGAGAGAGAGAAATCTTAGAGGAAAATTTTACTCTAATTTTTAATTTAATTTATTCAATATTTAATATATCTATTTTCCTCCAATCAAGTGGTGACACGTGTCACCACCTTGTTAAAGGAAAATTAAAGAGAATTAATTGTGGTCTTGGTGGGGTTTGAACTTAGTACCCCCAAGGGAAAAATCCAAGCGTTTACCAACACAAACCAATCCATAATGATATAAATTGCACCACCCTATATATATGTTTGAGAGGAGACTCGAACATGAGACACATGAGATGTGTAAAAACACACATATCACTAAAACCAAGCCTTTTTTCACATTTATTTTAATAACTTCATATATATATATATATAATATTGAATTGAGTTATTTAATTTAATTAATAATTTTTTTATTAAATATCTTAATTCAATGATTATATATATTATATTAAAACATATAATTTTGATAATTAATAAAATTAATTCATTTTTTTGATCAGATATGTGTTGATAATTTTCTTAAAAATTATTTTATAACCTATATGTTTCTTTAAAGAAATAGATCATTGTTGGTATAATTTTCCGGATAATATAATATATATAGGGTAATTATTTGATACACTGGCGGTGGAAACTAAAAGTTTCTACAAGTGCCTTAGTATTAGGGTTTAGAGACTTAGTTTAGGGTGTATGGTTTATGGATTTAGGTGTATGAGTTTTGAATTTATGGATAGTAGTTGGAATTTATAGTTTATGGTTATAATTTAGGTTTTATAGATTAAAACCTGAATCGTTACTATATTACCTTAAAAACTAAACCTTAACCTTAAACCTTAAATTCTAATCATAAACCTTAAATTCTAACCGCTAACCCTAAATTTTAAATCCATACAACTAAACCCCTAAACCTTGTACCCTAAACTAGGCCCTAAACCCTAAAATTAAGGCGCTTGAGAAAACTTTTAATTTTCACCACTAGTGTATAGGATAATAATCCATATATATATATATATATATATATATATATATATATTCAAATTAAATCTTTCTTTAAATATACATTAAATATAATTAACATGTTTTTATTTTTAATTTAATTATTTGAATTGATTTAGTGATATGCACATTTTTATATATCTCATGTGACGCATGTTCGAGTCCCCTCTCAAACTTTTTTACTTATTTTTTTCCTAGCTTTTGCTTCATTATAAGATGTTCTCGATTGGAGTCAAGTCGAGTCATTCAAGTTTCTATTAAAATATAATTGTAAATATTTATCATGTTATAGTAATAATTGGTTCCAGTTTAAACGATTTTCTATAATTGTATATGATATATATTCTTTCATATGCGATATATGCATATCAGGCAGAATAGTGATATTCGACTTGTAGTTGAAAACTGGTCAACTAATTACTAAAATTCAAAATTTTATTTTATATCTCAAACTTTATTTTAATTTTTTCGACTCGAGTCAAAAAATTATTTTTTATTAGATTCGAATGAATTTTATTTACTTCTCTAACTTTTTTAACCTAATTGAACGTGCTAAGTAAAGTTAGAACACTTGGTTATTAAAATAATTGTATAATTTTCAATTCGGTAGGTGACAACTATTCAATTAATAGTCTTTCTAATTTTTTATTGATATTTTCCCCTATAAATAGCAAAAGTGATGTTGCAGTAGAGATATCCCTCAAAAGTGAAGGCTCTTGGATTTCTCTGCAATCATGACATCTTTCCTTTCCTTCTTCGCAGTTTTCTGCATTCTTTTGGTAAGTTTGATTTATTTATTTATTCTCTTTTTCAAAACCATTTTTTCCTACAACAAGTTCATTAAGAACACTGCCTCAATAACAGTTTTTCTCCATGTTTGTAGTCTGCTGAGACTATTGCAGCAAGAAAAGCACCAGACAGACAATGGACTGTTGAAACGGAGGAGCAGCCCATGGGGGAAGCAATTAAACCAGCAGAACGTGAATCTTTCGTTAAGGATTTCGATCCAAACCGTCCTCAATTTCCTCTAGTTTACTACTCCAAAAAAGACAGTCAATCTCATGATCCTGTAGAAACTGATAAATCTTTTGTAAAAGACTTTAACCCAAACCGTCCTCAATTTCCTCTGGTTTACTACTCCAAAAAAGACGGTCAATCTCATGATCCAGTAGAAACTGATAAATCTTTTGTCAAAGATTTTGACCCAAACCGTCCTCAATTTCCTCTAGTTTACTACTCCAAAAAAGACAGTCAATCTCATGATCCCGTTGAAACTGATAAATCTTTTGTCAAAGATTTTGACCCAAACCGTCCTCAATTTCCTCTGGTTTACTACTCCAAAAAAGATAGTCAATCTCAACATCCCGTAGAAACTGATAAATCTTTTGTCAAAGATTTTGACCCAAACCGTCCTCAATTTCCTCTTGTTTACTACTCCAAAAAAGACAGTCAATCTCATGATCCCGTAGAAACCGATAAATCTTTTGTCAAAGATTTTGACCCAAACCGTCCTCAATTTCCTCTGGTTTACTACTCCAAAAAAGACAGCCAATCTCATGATCTCGTAGAAACTGATAAATCTTTTGTCAAAGATTTTGACCCAAACCGTCCTCAATTTCCTCTGGTTTACTACTCAAAAAAAGACAGTCAATCTCATGATCCCATAGAAACTGATAAATCTTTTGTCAAGGATTTCGACCCAAACCGTCCTCAATTTCCTCTGGTTTACTACTCCAAAAAAGACAGTCAATCTCATGATCCCTTAGAAACTGATAAATCTTTTGTCAAAGATTTCGACCCAAACCGTCCTCAATTTCCTCTGGTTTACTACTCCAAAAAAGACAGCCAATCTCATGATCCCGTAGAAACTGATAAATCTTTTGTCAAAGATTTTGACCCAAACCGTCCTCAATTTCCTCTTGTTTACTACTCAAAAAAAGACAGTCAATCTCATGATCCCATAGAAACTGATAAATCTTTTGTCAAGGATTTCGACCCAAACCGTCCTCAATTTCCTTTAGTTTATTACTCCAAAAAAGACAGTCAATCTCATGATCCCATAGAAACTGATAAATCTTTTGTCAAGGATTTCGACCCAAACCGTCCTCAATTTCCTTTAGTTTATTACTCAAAGAAAGATGGCCAGTCTCAAGAAGCTGCCAAAAATGATAAATCGTTTGTTAATGATTTTGAATCGAAGCTATCTGAAGTTGAAAATGCTTTTGCCAAGGTTGTTAACATATAAATTGAGGAAGGTGCCGAAGAAGTATGGAAGAAAATGGACTCAAATGGTATGGAAAACTTGTGTGTTAGATTTGTGTTTTGGCTGCTTGCATGCACCCTGTAATAAGTGAAGAAAATGTCGTAATAAAATGGTCCCTTGTTAAATTGCCTTTAGACTTATTTAAAGATTCAGTTCACTTTGAAACATTTGATAAGCTCTTTTTAATAACCAAAGATGAATCTTATTGACATATGACAAGGTCCAGCAAGACAACACACAATAACCACCAAGCAACAATAAACGAATTAGAATAACTGGTGACGTGATTTGTTGAACTAGAATTAGGGATGTGCGTGGGTCGGGTCGGGTTTTTGACCAACCCAAACCGAAAATTATATTCCTCAACCTGAACTCAATCCAACTTTACCTATAAAAAATCAATCTTAGGGACCTAATTGTAAAAAATAAGTTTAGAGACCCAATTGTAAAAAATAATTTTAGGACGTAATTATAAATGGGATAAATTATGTAAATCATCACTGAACTTTAGCCACAAACTTATATTTACGACTGGAGTTTCAAAAAGTTCAAAAATACTTGTTTTGGTCACTTCCTAATTATATGGATTATTTTATTTTTTTATTATGACATGTCAGTTTTGTTAATATTAAACGCCGAAAGACATGAACATTGTCTTTTAAAAAAATTCCCACAGTATGATACATGTAAGATTATTTCCTAGAATACTGTGCAAGTGAATTTGGATGGATTACAATCCGACTTTGAACAACAAACTCTATTAATGATTAAAGAATTGAAGTCGGGTGGATTACAGTTTGAATTTGAACAATGTATTACACTGAAGTCAGAACCTTTTCCCACCGTTTTCAACATTTTTTAATTGAAAAAAATAGGGATGAACAGTGAAGTCAGATCCCTTTCCTACCAATTTCACTTTTACTGTAGCAAATGCTATAGATATGAAATTAATCTGACAAGTACAATATTTTTAGGGGGAAAAACCTGATGCCATATTTAAGTAAAGTTGCCATTAAACCTAAAATAAATGTAAAATACGATTTAAAATTTTTAAAAAACTACAATCATACCCCCAAACAGAATGAAGCCAACAACATTTACCTCCACAAAATGTCAGTTTTATTTTGTTGAACTTGTTGAACGGATTTTGTGGAGATTTCCAATTTATTTTGAGGATAAATAATACACAATTTCTTCCTTTTTTTCTTTCACTTTTCTTAATTTCAAGTTAGGAGTAAGTTTAGTTTTTCTTGAATTTTTCGTTTTATTGTTAATCGTGGAATAAATCAGAGGAGCATGGTGGTGTTTATGAGATTAACATTTTTTGTGTTTATGGTGAATCAAAGAAGAATTGAGCATGAAAAAGTTTTTTATGGGTAAACATTAACATTTTTGGGTTAGAAGAACAAGGTTCAATGGATATTTAGGAAGATAAGTTTGAAATTGCCTTGGGATTAACTTGTGTTGCGATTTGGGGGTGAGATTGCCGATTAGCCATTGTTCACCGGTGTGAGGGTGAGGGTGGAGAGGATGGTTATGATTTGGAATCTAAGGTTTTAGGTATGATTTTGAGTTTAGGGTTTTGGTTTAGGGGTATGATTTGAGTTTTTATTTCTTATTTTAAATCATATTTGAAATTTAATATTAAAAAATTTACATGTCATAATAAAAATAATAGTAAAATAATCAATGTCCTAAGAGAGTGACCAAAATAAGAACAATTTAATGGTGAGTGGGCAAATTTGACGTTTTAAAACTTTAATGACCAAAATAGGTCTGGAACTAGTTCCTTTTATTTAGTTTTTTTTTTATGTTCGATTCGCATTCAACCATTGAGAACTGTAAATTGTGTTGGAATTTCCATAAATACTAATTCCAGAAATCTTAGACCAATCATGTGGGTCTGGTTGAATCATTGGGGTTCTCAAGACGAGGAAGAATGAATAATAAAGTTTAGGTGTAGTTAAAAAATTATAATTTATCGACAATATTATTAACCATAACGTACTTCTTGAAACTTTAGTTACTAAAGGAAATATTACTCAAATTTTAGTACCATAAGTGTAATTTATTCATATTATTTATACACAACAATTTAATCAATTTACTATATAAAATTTCTCTGATTAAGTGGATTTTTTTTTTGCTAAGCTGATTTTATTTTATTAATAACTTTAAAAAGCCCTATGGGTGGGATACAAAAATAATAGTTATAAAAAAGAGTTCAGATCAGATTTTGTAGACAATAAAGTCGGGTCAAGTTTGAGTTTGTGGTGAAAAATCCTTGAACTAGAATAATAGTATAAATTTATCCATATATATTTAGGAATAATTGCTATAATGTGTCTTTCTTTCTCTATATTTTCAGTTATCCCCCTATTTTGCTTAATAAAAATACGTTTTTTTTTCATTTTGTCAGGTAGGGTCGAGCAAATTTTTATCCTAAAATTTATGTTGGATTCAGATTAGGTGAAACATCTCCAAATATTGAGCTGAATCGAGTTCAAATTGAAGCTTTCAGTTTTTGAATCAAGTTAAGTCAAGAAAATCAATGCACCATAAATCCTCAATCGAATAATTTGAAAATACAATTCTATCCCGATTAAATTGGTATCACATATCGACTTATTAAAACGAAATAAAAAGGAGATGACCTTTGCCAAGGTATATCCTGACAATAGACTTTCTTAAGTATTTTCTTAAAAGTCACTTAAAAGATTTAAGATTTGTGCAATTAATTAAAATAAGACATTTAATTTATATTTCAAAAGAGATTTAAGGACCCTTAATTTTGGAATAAAAAAGAAAAAAGAAAAATAGATACATCAATATTTTTACTTTCTCGATGAATAAAAAAAAGAGTAATACAATTTAAACCCATAAATACCATTATTTTTATCCAAAGTCGTAAAAAAATTTAACATTAAAAAATGTATCAAATAAACTTTTAACATTAAAGAATGTGTCAATAATTGCTATTTGATTTTTATTGTCCTATTGTATGTGATTCTTCATGAATTTTAAAAACTCCTTTTTTAAATAGGAATTATAAAACTCTTATGTGATGCAAGTAAAATCCATTTTAATATTACACGTGACAAGTAAGAAATACCTAATCAAAATTATCCAAAATTTAAAATTAATTGTTCAAATGATTGTTCAAGTTATGGCGATTTGATCTTACATTGTAAGACTCTTATTAATTAAGTTTTTATTGCAGATCTGATCCATTAATAGAAAAATAAATATGTTATTATATCTTACCGATCCCAAATCCATTAAACTACTAGGAGGAGACCATCATATTTCCCCCCCTCAGATTTGATATATTGAACTGGAAATGTATTGAATAAGATTTGGACACATACAGCACACGTGTAATAAGCATGTCTCAGCTTGTAAGTGTTTTTTTTTTTTGCTTGGCAGATCATATGATTTATTGACGAATAATCATACAAAGCCACCAATACCAAAAACCTCATTAATAATTCCTCTAATCCTAATTGGAGGAAATAGTACTATGATAATGTCAAATGAAACATATACTCAGTCCCCAGTTTATATAAGACTATAAGTCTATCATTGGAGAGTTGGTTGTGCTTAGCTGGAAGAACCGTTTAGCAAGTCAGATAGTGTAACTGATTAGTTGTAACAGTTTGGGCTTATGTATTGGGCTATAAAGTCTGGGTCAGAATCCAGTAAAGGGTTAACCCCATTTTGTATTCTAAGCGATGAAAAGATAATTCTTTGAATATCATCTATCATCGTCTTCATCTGTTATCTTCTTCGTCTCACATTCATTCTCTGTATTAGTAACTTGAATTCTAAACATGGAGATAATCTGACATGGTATTTGAGGCCAAAGATCTTAACATTGTTTTTTGCTGATGTCATTCGAATATGACGAATCTTTCCCATTATGCTTTCTCAGTCGCGAGTTTCATTTGCGCCGCCATTTGCTTCACTAGAGATTCTCTATTTCTCTTTCACAATCCTACTATCGGCGATTAAGCTGAGCAAGTGTTAGTGAAGTTCAATCGGTGTTTCCTTCATGCTTGGTGGCGGTTTAGTTTGCTACTTCAAATACTTTGTGGAGTCTATTGATTGGATATCGGCTTAGCAATTCTCGATTCGATTTTAGTGAGATCTTTCCTTTGTCTTGTTCATGTCTGTTAGGATATTTGTTTTGATATAATAATTGAAAATTAGCTTTGGATTGAATTGAAAAGATTTCGAAAAAGATTTTAAGTCCAAACAACTTGAAAATATGTTTGATGGGTTTTATAAGACTTTGGAAAGGCTTAAACACATTTTCAAATAGCTAAACCTGAGTTTTCTTCAGTAATGTACCAATACGGTGTATACTGTATCGATACCCTTTAAGGTTTCAGCTACAGTAATTTTCCAGTAGCCAAAACCCGTATCGGTACAAGCATGCCGTATCGATACGGAAAGGGTCGTACCGATACGCTTATATGCGTACCGATCCCTGTTTTCCAAATCCCCAACGGCTATTTTCAAAACCCCTAACGGCTAGTTCCCTACAGCGTACTAATCCCCTGTACAGAAATGGAGTATGGCGTACCGATCCCAAGTATCGATACGCGCCACAACGTATTGAGATGAGAAGGCTGCTTGAAGCTCAATGGCTAGTTTTTGAAGAACCGATACCGATACGGCTACTCATGTACCGATACCGACTGCTCCAAAACTGCATTTATTTCGGGAAATAAAGCTACTAACGTCTCTAATTCAATTCCAGCAGTCTCCAATGGCTAGAAACTCATTTGGGAGTATTTAAGGCCTCAAGAAGTATCTGAAGAAACTAATGATCCTCAAGTCAACATTCATTTTATTAAAAATATGTCTTAGTGCTTAAATTCATATTCTTGTATAGACTAAACTTGTTGAGCTCAAATGTTAATGTATGCTCAAGCGTATTAGGGTTTGAGTGAGTGCTTTAGAGTGCAAACATCTACCTAAAAGAGGGATTTTAGTTTTCTATTAATTCTCTTGTTATAGAGGTTTCCCAAAGCATGTTTTGTAAGCTTTGGATGCTAGGCTTGGTGAGTGAGTCTAGGTTGTAAAGGGTTGCCTCCTGTAGAGTGTTTGGGTGTTCTCTATTTATGAGCGCAAGTGCACACTCTTGTCAAGTTATAGTATAAAAGATATCGTCTCCCACAAGGATTGGAGCAGCTTCTGTGAATGGTTTCCTGCACAAAGATTTAGTAAATGCACAATTAAATCTCACAATGTGGAAATATAAAAACACAAGTAAAATAAAGATAGTGATGATAAGGATGATAGGGAGAGATTTGATCGATAGATTGGATAAGGCAATTGCAGCTCAGTAGCATGTAGACTGCATTGTAAAGCCAAAGAGTCTTTTGTGCTGCCATGATTTTCTACGTCGGCGGGTAATAGCGGGCGGTAGCTACGACCCTGTCACGCGGCTGCAGCAGGTCTCTGCCCCTGGAACTTTCGCAGTCTCGGCAGGTGGAATGGAAATAAGTCTTGGCGGCAAATCTGGTAGATACTCCAAGTTCGGCAAAGCAATTCTTAAGTGATCCTTCCTATGTCTAGGCAAGGATTCTGTCACAAAGTGATGTAGGCAATACCTAGCAATCTCAGCGTAAACCTAACACAGGTAGTCGACATTTTGTTACTCATTTTAGCCGCTGAAACTCGAACTTATGTCTAAGCCGAATTAGTCAACACCTCAACATGATGAGATCGTACTTAATTCTTTCATGAGCCTAACACTTTCGTGCCCGACAAATGGATGTTGGGCTGCGACAAATGAATTAGTCAACATCTCAGCGTAAACTAATTGAAGAAGTGAAGAACATGAATTAAGCAAACTTGGAATTTTTATTGAAAACACACTTAAACTATTACAACCATTTCTCACAACTACTTTACATGCAAAAACCTAAACCCTAGGGGTGTTGGGCCGCGACCTCCAACACCTCCCATCTATCTAGCTATCTCTCCATTTATCTGTGCGTCTAAGCACACGCACCCATATCCTCTAATGCCCCTATACCCTTACATACATTGGGTATATATAGGGCTCATGGCATAAGTTTGAGTCCTCCTTGAAGTAGAAGTTCTTAAAGTTGTTTTACATTAAATGCTGAATCCTTTTTACTTAAATGTGGACTCTTTGGACGTTACCTTCTCCCGCAAGTAAGGATAAGTAATCCTACTTATCAATCTTGGGTCAGCATTACCGGCCGCTATAGGCTTTAGAGGATTTCAAGACTGGGCTCAGGGAATTGCCCTCTTTCAATCGCGACCCATCTTGACTAAGTCGGTGTAACTCCTGCCTGGGTGGCACTTGGCAGCAACGCTGCTATGGCGACGTCCTTGGCGGCATCTGGAACTGCTTCAGTACAGCTCATATTGTTTCCAGCTTTCATGTCCTCTCCTTCTGTACACAGCTACAACATCTGAAAAAAAAACTAAACTAAAACAGTATCTTTTCTTAACCAAACATAAAATATTCAATAAAAACATGGTAAAAGAGAAAATACTTTTATTATGCATGCAATGCACCTAAATATGCCTAAATGAGCTTAAGAATAGCAATAATACGGGAAAAAGTGTGTATAAAAATATAGAACTTGTGGACACTCTACACACCCCCAAGCTCGAACTATTGCTTGTCCTCAAGCAATGCAGCCTAGCTAGTAAATCTGCCCCTTGCACATTTTGTTTTGCTCATCAAAAGTCGTATATTATTACGAAAAATATACAACGTTACGTCAAACGATCGCCTCGTTAAAAACCTCCCTAAGCCTTACGGAGGAAAAGAGTACGACCCGTTGACGACAAGGGTAGGGCACAACCTAAGAGCACAGAAAAAACCCCTCAACACAAACAACCAACGCCCACACAAGAACATTAACAAGCAAGAAATAAAGAGGCACGTGATACCCTCTCCTTAGCCAAAGCATCGGCTAGACCATTCGCTTCGCGGAAATTATGCAAGAAACACACGGAAGATAAACTAAGACAATCATGATCAATCTTATGAAAAACATCCCAAAGACGGCACAGATGCTTATCCACGTGTAGAACCCAATTAAAAGCAACCATGGAATCCAACTCCACCACCAATGGGCAAGACGACCAAGCCGACTTCCGAAAGAACTATAAAGCAAATGCAATTGCCCGCAACTTAGCTTCGTTGGACTCGAGACAGTCGAGCGGACTAGAGGACAGAGCCACTATCCTACTTTGATCATCTCGCAACACACCCTCAAAGACTGCTGGACCAGATTTACCATGTGCAAACCCGTCGACCGAAAACTTCAAGGTCCCTGCAACCGGTGGGTCCCAACAAATTCCTTTGCGCACCGGTCGCACAACGGAAGGCTTGGGGAATAAACTCGGGCATTCCCACTACAACGCCTCACTAATAAGGAGATCATCTCGCAACGTTCGCATCCAATAAAACGAGCGCAATTTAATTAAGAAGCAAATCTCTAATGCCGGTAAAAACTTCTTATTAAAAACCATCTCATTGCGCGTGAGCCAAATTGACCAAAACAAAGCTGCAACACTCGAAATCCACAAGCAGTGAAGCACACCAGAAAAAGAACAATGAAAATCCGGTATGAAAAAAGCTGACAAGTTCTTCGGCAAAGGCAAACACATACCCCACCAATCCCGAAACCAATCCCAAATATTCTGAACAAAAGAGCATGAAAATAGCAAATGATCGATATCCTCCTCACTATCCTTACACCAGATGTACAACATACTTTGACCATCAAAAACAAAACCCCGCCGTCGCAAAAAATCAAAAGTAAGCAAGCGGCGCAACCAAACAAACCATAAAAAGCTTGTACCTTAGGCGGCACAAGAATCTTCCACGTAAAACAAGAGCCAAGATCGCTTTCGCCCGCACGATCTAGCATCAACAACTGAGAAATGGATTTAACCGAGAAGAGCCTTTGAGCATCCGATGACCAAACCAACCTGTCGCAACAGCCAATATGAAGTCGTATATCGCCCACCACAGACCACAGCTCGTGGAGCTGCCCCAACTCAAACGAACGAAGAGGTCTACAGAAAAAATTAGACCACAAAGAATGTCGAAAAGCCCATGCACCCAGAAATCCACGACCAAGGCTAAACGATTCCGGACACAGGAGAACAGACGTGGGAAAATATCCTTCAAGGGCTTATCTACACACCAGACATCAAACCAAAAGAGTACATGACTCCCATCCCCCACTTGCCATAACAAATTATCATGCAAATGCCTTTGAACATCTACTAAGCAAGTCGTCTGTACAATTTGCTTCCATACTACGGACATCACACATTGACGTGAGGAATTAAAACGCCACAATTGGGCAGCCTCGCCATATTTTTCCACGATAATAGACCTCCACAGCGAGGACGTGCCGGTAGTACAACGCCACGACCATTTAGCTAATAATGCTGTATTCCGAACCTGTAGATCCGCCACCCCCACCATTTTCCAGCTCACTCGACTCATTTTGCGATGTAAGCTTACACCACCCCAAAGAAAAGCACGCCTCACCTTATCAATGGCCACAATTACTCCTTTCGGAATCCTAAACAAGCCCATGTAATAAACCGGTAATGAGAAGAGGACTGAATTAACCAAAGTGACCCGAGCCGCGAATGATAGTAAAGTTTGCTTCCACCCAGCAAGCTTCCGTCGAACATTGGCAATGACAGGCTCCCAAACCGCGACACTACGAGGATTAATCCCTAACGGAATCCCCAAATAAGTAAAAGGAAAGGCACCACGGCAACATCCCAAAGCACTAGCACACGAGTCGATCAATCCATCCTCAACTCCAATAGCAAATAACGAGGACTTGCCAAAATTAATTTGCAATCCAGAACAAACTTGAAAACAGCAAAGCAACCGTCGGATATTGTCAGCACAACCAGACGACGCTTCAAAAAATAAAATTGTGTCATCCGCAAACTGTAAGTGCGAAATTGACACACCCGGAGCTAAGTGCACCCCCTGTATAAGCCCCGCCTCCTCAGCCTGAACCAAAAGACTATGCAAAGCCTCCACCACAATAACGAAAAGCAGAGGCGATAGAGGACACCCCTATCGTAAACCACGTCCTAAGGGGAATTCTTTCGTAGCACAACCATTCAACAAAATCGACATACGAATAGTAAATACACATTCCATCACCCAGCGACGCCAAGTCTCATAGAAACCCATGCGCGTAAGCTCATGGTCCAGAAAATCCCACCGACACAGTCGCATGCTTTAGCAAAATCCTACTTAAGAACGAAGCCACCCGATGCACTCTTACGTAAAGAATGAATAAACTCGTTAGCCAACAAAATGCCATCAACAATTTACCGTCCATGAACAAAAGCTGACTGATTATCGCTTATCAAATCACCCAACACCTTTTGCAACCTCCTTGCTAGCACCTTAGCTAAAATTTTGTATATAGAATTCACTAGACTAATCGGCCGATAATCACTTAGTGTCCTTGGAGAGTCAATTTTTGGAATCAATACAAGAAAAGTGCAATTCACGCCCGGAACTAAAGTACCCGAGGTATAGAACACCTCCAAAAACACGTAACACATCCCCTTCGATTACATCCCAACATGACTTAAAGAATGCCATACTATAGCCATCTGGACCTGGCGACTTCAAACCATCACAACATCGAATTACCTCCCAAACTTCCTCAATACCAAACGGAGCCACCAGCCCCTCATTAGTCGTTGTATCAACCTGTTGAAACTCACCCTCAATGCACCATACACACAATCGTGCAACAGCCGCAAAGTGTGAAGAGAAAGCACCCATAATGTGGTCGCATAACCGACGCACATCCGTCTCCCAACGACCCTTTACCATCAAACTGGAAATTGAATTCCGAACTGCTCTAAGCTTAGCTGCGCGGTGGAAAAAAGATGTCTTTCTATCCCCTAAACGCAACCAATTAGCTCTTGATTTTTGTCTCCAAAGGGAGTCCTTCCGTTTTATAGCCCGCCAAAGCAGCAGCAACCAGCCCCGCCTCCATTCTACCAGCTGCGATTCAGTTCCGCTCGGATCCTCATCAACTTCTTTAGCATCTAGGCCCTCTAACTGAATATGAAGCGAATTAATTTCCTGCTCAACATCTCTAAAAACAGTACGATTCCAACTCCGTAAAAACTTCTTCAAAAATATAAGCTTCGCCATTATGTTTTCACTCCCAAAGCCTACACTCTACAGCCAAATCATGTATATGTTTCTTGTCATCTAACCAACAATTAATGAAGCGAAACGGACGAGGTCCCCAATCCTGATCATCACATAGCAATAACAATGGTGTATGATCCGAAACCCTTCTAGGCAAAGAAGACTGTTCAATATTGGAGAAAGCATCTACCCAAGCTGACGATATCAGAAACCTATCAATACGACTCCGACGAGAACCCCTCCCAAACCACATATATTGTTTCCCTCTTAACGGCAAATCCATAAGTCCAACAAAATCAATAAATTCAAAAAAAGCTTCCATACCTGTCGGAAGCGAACTACAGCCAGCATGTTCCGATAACCACCGCACCGAATTAAAATCACCCGCGAGACACCAAGAATCTGGAGAGCTACGAATCAAGTCCCCAAGACACTGCCATAATAATCCTTGAGCCGACACATCGCACGGAGCATAAACATTTAGAATACAACAACTCAAATCCTCGGCGCACCATCTCCCCTGCAAGAGTATAAAATGGCGATCCACCTCCACTGAAGTTAGGAAAAAACGGGAGCCTTCCCACACTGTAATCAGTCCACCCGAGGCACCTATTGAAGGTGAAAAAATAAACTCGAATCCATCGGAATACCACAAACTCCCAGCCATCAAAAAAGACACTTCCTCTAACTTTGATTCTTGAAACATCGCCATATCAACTCGTTGTTTTTTAATCACATCGCTCACCGCCCGTCGTTTCAAAGATGAACCTAACCCCCTGCTGTTCCAAGACACGGCGTGCAACCTCACAGCCCACATTTCTCTCTGGAAAAAAACACGAGTAAGATCCTTTATAATATCTTCTTCGCAACCCACAGTCTTAACCCCCACTATACTACCCAAAGCAACTATAGCCGCGATTTCTCTGTGTAAAATTTGTTGTCTATTTTGGAAATCTTAGTGGGATAAAGAAGCGTTAACTACCTGCGAAGAAACTTGAGTTATTTGTATACGCAGCCTGCCCCTACCAGGTTTCTGCGTCAAAGGTACTCCTGATAGAAGATTGATAGACTTGGTTTTTCGACCATTAATCCAAAGCAGAGAATTCTGGTTTGCGATATCTGAATGAACCACCAGCTGGTCCCCTGAACAATCCTTATCCACCACCTCTACAGCGTTTGAATAATCCTCATCCGCCACCTCTACAGCATTTGAATTTGGCTCAACCAACTCCACGATACTAGCATTCAATTCTAATAGCAGACTCCTAATCATAATCAAACTATCTACCGTAT
Organism: Hibiscus trionum; assembly: GCA_030270665.1. NCBI lineage: Eukaryota > Viridiplantae > Streptophyta > Magnoliopsida > Malvales > Malvaceae > Hibiscus > Hibiscus trionum. The sequence continues at coordinate 8,193,666 of BSYR01000046.1, forward strand.
GAAGATTTCCAATTGTAGGACTCATCTCAACCTCTCCCATCGCTCGATCGGACCGTCGTCCATCCGTCAACCCCGTGGTCCTACCATCCTGCACCTCTCTCAGCTCGGGAGCCCCCTTCGAGTCATACTCGACCTGTGCACCATCGACATGGTCCAGCTGTTTACTAACTTACCAAAGGTGATTACAGTGCCACCACTCTACCCGCTCTGGGGCAGCTGTCACCCCAGTAGGTTCTATGTCCCCTAGCTCCATCGATGGACGGTCATATCTCGGTCTCGTCGCCTTTCCAACCGAGCCCGAAGACAATGAGTCGCTATCACCATCTCCGGTCATCGCCATCGTACACTCACAATCAACCCATGGACCAAACGTGTTGAGTTCTTTGATAAATAAAAGGGTAAGACACGCCATCCACCTCCAATTTTACCTTAGCTTCAATGCTCGGCATGACCGACGTTTCGATTAAAATCCAGCCGCATTCAAAAGACTAAGAGGATTCTGTAGCATCCGCTAAACGTGCCAATTTTCCCCTAATATGCGCAATGCTCTCAAAAGAGTCTCGTGACCACGCATGAATCGGTACACCCTTGATCGAGAGCCAAACCCTCCTCGTCCCTACAACTAGCTCCGGTGACCACCGTTCCAACTTCGAAAAACACCCTCAGACTGATTCTAGTTGCATTATCTTATTACGTGTTGTTGGATCCTTAAACATGAGAAGAATAATAGAATCGGCGATACGTAAAATTGGCAACCCCTCGACCTCTGATAAGTGAAATCTCACGGCTAATTCCTTAATAATCCAGGGCTGCTTACACCATCCCATAGCGGAATTGTGCAGAATTTCCAATTTGTCAGCCGCCATGAAGCCATGTACACTATGATCAAATATATTGCATTGATTAACCTCATCCTCCGATCGCTGCTTCGATGAGATCTTGGTTCGCAAATTCCCGGTCTGTTCCAACTGCACAATCCTTGTGTTGGCCTGTTTATGTCTCCAAAACGAATCAAGGTCCCCATATTTTGCTGGGAACACAGAAATGCGAGATCCATAAATCCATTTGCCATATAAACGTTCTACCACCCGCTTAGTATCGCCTCGACTCCTCATTCTCACGAACCCAAAACGAGATCCATTCCTAGCCAATTTCCGAGGGATGAAAACGTCCACCACCACACCGTGTCGATCAAAAACCTGACATACTCCTTTCCAGTGAATGGTTGTCGAAAGGTTTCCCACAAATACCGTTCACACCTTTTGGTAGCCTTGTTCCGTTGACAACCTTGTGCCGCTCATGTTGATTTTTGTTCCCTTGCACGAAAATTAGTAGAAACTTAACTTAGCCTTTAACTTGATTTCTTACCTCAAGGCCGTGGCACCTATTTTATGTCAGTGATAGGAAACGACATGAAATAACTTAGATTTTTAATTTTCTTAGTGCCATTGCAGTGTGTGCAGGTCTGTGTTCATGCTAAACATGCTGAGATAACTAAGTTAACAAAGAATGCCTAAAATAATTAAATTACTAAAAAGGATATGAGTTGCTGCCTTGGCAGCACAGTTAGGCACTTTCGTCTTCTTTTTCTGATCATGGCCTTAAGGGCTTCAGCTCATCACAACTATTTTTCGGGACTGAAGCTAAGATAGGTGCACTCTACGAAACTCCGAACCCTTTGAATAGAGTCATCCCGTGAAGGCTTTCATTCACTCTTGCTAATTTGTCTGTCACTTGGTTTAGATACTTGGACTTTGATAGCAGGGGAGTGTCATTGCTCATGATCCTTCCTAGAGCATGTTTTAGGCACTTCTAGGGTATTCAAACATCCTCCCTAGAGCCTGTTTCGGTCACCTCTAGGGTTTTCACCTTTTTTGTTCTTCTACCTTATGCTGTCGCGGTGGCAAACCTGTATTCAATTAAGAAATTTTTATTAAGTAAGGCAGGCAATGTTGAACTTACAACTCAAGCAAAAATTCAGCATTTAACAGACATGGTAAGAATAATTGGCAAAAAGAAAAATTTTCGAAGTATTTTTCATGCTTCTTCCCATAGTTAGGTTGTAAATTTTTTTTAGTATGGTGCGAGAATAAGAAATCGGCTAATGGTCATAGGCACAAGTTTTAAGCTAAAAATTTCTACTTCATTGAGTGCTAGGGAAAAATTTACATATGCTCCTATATGCTACTAAATGAACCTAGAAACAAAGAGGACTATTCCTCCAAAACTCAAGGTTGGCATTTTCCTTAATGCCTTACAAAATAAAAAGATAAAAACAGGAAAATAAAACATAAAAAGAAAAAATAAAAACAGAGAAATGAAATAAAACATAAAAAGAAAATTAAAAATTGAAAAAGAAAAAAAAGGTGCTATAGACTAGGGGAGTTCCCCTTTGTTGCTGCTGCGTCAGAGGAGGATTCTGAGGAGGCGGGCAGGACTAGGCAGTGTGTGGTAGATGGTTTGGTGGCTGGGCTCTTCTTCGTGCCACGCGGCAGCTTGATGCGACTAGGGTGGGTTTCTTGGATGGTCCCTATGGTTCAGATTCTCCACCCTTTGGCTCGGTTGCTGGCCGCTTCCTTTTCCTTGCTGCCTCGGCCGGTTCATCATCAAAGGAGTCTGAAATCTCTATGTCTGAGTTATCGGCATCTTTGGCAGCGGCCTCCTTTTTTACTGGGAGGGCGGCGGTGGTCTCCTCCTCTTTCTCTGACTCGGATGAAGAGGTGAGGTCGTATGTCTGGATGGGAGTAGGTGAGGTCGTATGGCTGGATGGGAGTAGGTGAGGTCCTTCTCTTGGGGCGGATGTGCGGCCCCTCGCTGTCGGCGGCGACTAGAGTAGTAGCTGGTTTGGATGTGATCTGGGTCAATTTGGACGTTGCTAACTCCGATGGGAATGCTGGCAACTGTGGCCCGTCGTCATGGTATTTGTCAAGCAAGTAGGCCACAAAGTCCTTTTCCACCTCCGCGATGTATTTGGTGAAGATCATATGTTTGTGCTCGATCCTTTGGCAGCTTTCGACGAGGCTGCGCAGCAGGGGGATCACGATGGAGGGGAGGGCAGCTTCAGTATTGCCCACTGCAAACTGGGGTGGTGACAGGTTGGGATGGCGGCTGGGCGGTTGATGGTGTTTCCGATTCTGGATCCTGCATTATCTGGAGGCGCGCCTTTCTTGTCCACCCTTCCTTGGCAGGAAGTATTGTGTCCTTGGGGTGCGGCGGCACATGGAAGTTGGCACATAGGCCTGTGACGAGTGCATGAAAGACGAGAGGTCCCTTGGCATTAGGCTTGTCAGCGTGGGCATAGATCTCCTCTAGAATTACTTCTCCATCATTGATTGGCCGCCCTATTATAATGTTGTGGATAAGAGCGAGCCGCGGCCTGTTGACTGTTGATTCATGCGTGGTGGGCATCAGACGGCGTTGAACGAAGTTGCTCCAAAGAACTGCCTCCTGCAGCAGATCGCGGTGGTTGACTGAACCATTATTCTTGCCGGTTAGCCACTTCGTTTTTAGCTGGTGGATTTCTTTCATGATCTTGTCATAGTCAGCCGCCGTTAGGTAGGACTTCCATTCATCATGCGGATTCCCGCAGATGTCTATGCTGTAGAAGCTGTTGATGGTATCCGCCGTGAACTTGACACCTTCACCGCGGACATATACGAAAGGATTTCTCGGTGTAGGCTTGTGGGCGTAGAACTCTCGCACCTGATTGCTATTTATCCCTTCTGGCTGTCGTGCGAAGATGTCCCAGCTCAAGTTGTGAATCCTCTCGAATATGGTGGGTTCGAGGCCAAAATCTCCATCTGGCCTGGTGTATTGGAACCTTATTTCCTCCCAGTGTTGTCGCTCAGTGTAGAATTTTTTGTAGGTTGCCGCGACAACAGGGTTTAAGAACCTTTGGTAGATAGGCTTGGAGGTGGAGGCGAGTTGTTGTGATGTGGCCATAGCTAAGAGAACGGTTGTGTTTTCCTAAAGAAAGAAAAAGAAATTGCAAGAAAGTAAAGCTAGTGAAATCTTGAAAGCAAATATGAAAGAAAGAATTAAGAGTAAAAGAGAGAGAGCAGAGTGAAGAACGGGCGGCAATGATTGCGGCGCGAATAACGGGATTCCAATCGTTACACAGATAGTCATTCCGCTCGTTGTTGCAAATGTAGCCGTTGCATCTAGCTGTTATGAAGCCGCTAGCCGTTATACTCATCTGCCTTGGGCTGCCTTGGCGGCTGGTTGGGCTTCTCCTTTATTCTTTCATCCTTCTTGGTCTTGCCTTCATTCCTAACCTGAAATAAATTAAATGAAGAAATTAAATAAAAATAACCGGAGATTAAATCTAATCCTAATTCATAAAAAATAAAAATAAAAATAAAATTCAAGTTATGTTGGGTTGCGCTTTTCCCAAACATAACCACTTCCTTAGGGCTCTGAATTTGACTTTTCGTCTGGGCATGTCCTTCCTCTCCTTAGGTGGATGTTGGCTGCCACCCTTGCGGGACATACATCAAAGAAAACAAAGAGGCATTTTTTTGAAAAAAAAAACAAAAATTCAAACATTGTTGATGTTGCCAATCCCCAGCAACGACACCAGAAACTTGTAGAGCGTTTGAGTGTTCTCTATTTATGAGCGCAAGGGCACACACTTGTCAAGTTATAGTATAAAAGATATCATCTCCCACAGGGATTGGAGCAGCTTCTATGAATGGTTTCCTGCACAAAGATTTAGTAAATGCACAATTAAATCTCACAATGTGGAAATATAAAAACACAAGTAAAATAAAGATAGTGATGATAAGGATGATACAGAGAGATTTGGTCGATAGATTGGGTAAGGCAATTGCAGCTCAGTAGCATGTAGACTGCGTTGTAAAGCCAAAGTGTGTTTTGTGCTACCATGATTTGCTGCCTCGACGTGTAATGGCAGGCGACAGCTACGATCCTGTCACATGGCCGCAGCGAGTCTTTGCCCCTGCAACTTTCGTTGTCTCGGCAAGTGGAATGGAAATAAGACTTGGCGGCAAATCTGGCAGATACTCCAAGTTCGGAAGAGCAATTCTTAAGTGATCCTTCCTATGTCTAGGCAAGGATTTTGTCACCACGTGATGTAGGCAATACCTAGCAATCTCAGCGTAAACCTAACATAGGTAGTCGACGTTTTGTTACTCCTTTTAGCCGTTGAAACTCGAACTTATGTCTAAGCCAAATTAGTCAACACCTCGACATGATGAGACCGTACTTAATTCTTTCGTGAGCCTTACACTTTCGTGCCCGACAAATGGATTTCCTCAACTGGACTTTTGGAACTAATGGAAGAAGTGAAGAACATGAATTAAGAAAACTTGGAATTTTTATTGAAAACACACTTAATCTATTACAACCGTTTCTCACAACTACTTTACATGCAAAAACCTAAACCCTAGGGGTGTTGGGTCGCGACCTCCAACACCTCCCATCTATCTAGCTATCTCTCCATTTATCTTTGCGTCTAAGCACACGCACCCATATCCTCTCATGCCCATATACCCTCACATACAATGGGAATATATAGGGCTCATGGCCTAAGTTTGAGTCCTCCTTGAAATAGAAGTTCTTAAAGTAGTTTTACATTAAATGTTGACTCCTTTTTGAATTAAATGTGGACTCTTTGGACGTTGCCTTCTCCTGCAAGTAAGGATAAGTACATCTACTTATCAATCTTGGGTCAGTTTTACCGACCGCTACAGGCTTCAGAGAATTTTAAGATTGGGCTCATTTGGCTCAGGGAATTGCCCTCTTTCAATCGCGAGCCATCTTGACTAAGTCGGTATAACTTCTGCCTAGACGGCACTTGGCAGCAACGCTGCTATGGCAGCGTACTTGGTGGCATCTGGAACTACTTCAGTACAGCTCCTATTGTTTCCAGCTTTCCTGTCCTCTCTTCCTCTACACAGCTATAACACCTGAAAATAAAAACTAAACTAAAACAATATCTTTTCTTAACCAAACATAAATTATTCAATAAGAGCATGGTAAAAGAGAAAATATTATTATTATGCATGCAATGCACCTAAATATGCCTAAATGAGCTTAAGAATAACAATAATACAGGCAGAAGTGTGTACAAAATATAGAACTTGTGGACACTCTACACCTCCTTAGCCTTGAAAAGGGGAAAAATTCTTAGTGAATTGTTTGAAATACTTAGTGGGGAAGCTAAGATAGTGGATGTAGGCTTTGGTTAGAAAGTCGAACCACTGTAAATCATTGTCTTATTTTTCTATCTTTTTGCTTCCACCACCATCACCCAAAATTGAACTTCTCCACCACTTGGCAAGGTATTTCGATTGAAGATATTATGCTCCACAATTGGTATCAGAGTGAGGCTCAATCGAGAGGATTAACATCATATTAAGGCGATCCTGGTAAGCTCGATCAACCTTTCAATCAACCGGTGTTCATGGCGCAATCAATAGACAAGCCACCATTCTTCAACGGTGAACATTATGCCTATTAGAAGAATAGGATGATGTACTTCATCAAGGCCAAAGATTACCGACTTTGGGATCTTGTTGAAGATGGACCATTCACACTACAAAGAAGCAAGGTGGAATGGAATGCAAATGACAAGAAGATGATGGAGCTAAACTCGAAGGCTCTGCACATTTTATTTTGTACATTGGGACCAGAGGAGTATGCTAAAGTCTCTTCTTGCGAAAGTGCCAATGAGGTTTGGGACAAGCTTGAAGTGATCCATGAAGGTACAAATGAGCTGAAGGAGACGAAGATTGGTCTACTCAACCTCAACTACAAAAACTTCAAGATAAGCCCGAATGAGGACATAAAGAATATGTTCGACTGTTTCTCCATGATCGTTAACGAGCTAAAAGGATTTGGAGAGGATATTTTGGAGGACAAACTCGTTCAGAAGTTGATTTATTCACTTCCTGAATCATGGGAGAGAAAGAAGACGACAATTATATATGCAAAGAACTTGAAGGAGCTCAAGCTTGATGAGCTCATTGGGTCTGTACTTACCCAAGAGTTGATGTCTCAACCTTTGTAAAGGGAGAAGGAGAAAAAATCAAAGATCAAGAAATCGAAGATATAAATGTTGTTGCTCTTAAATCCTCCATAAAGCCATCTAGAAGATTCAAGTGAGGAGGAAAGTGAAGAAGAAGAAGAAGAGATGGTCTATCTCTTCAAGAAATCAAGTCCATGAATCGACTTTTGTCTCCGGTCATGTGCCTCGAGCATCCACTATCAAGGTACCATGAGTTTTGGTTTTGTGCTTTGGCCTTGTAGCAATGTCCCCCCTACAAAAAAAGAGTTAAGCTTTCATTTTTGGTACCCAAATCATTTTGGGTCCATGAGTGTTAGTTCCCAAATACTTGGTTCTCTTAGGAATCCAAGATGAAATGGCTACAATATTGTTAGAAACTACAAGTTCCTTAGGAACCCATACACTTCTAACTTTCTTGTTCTTGTGATACTTATAGGAGCCTCTTTGTTTGTGGTCAACAAAGTTTCTCTTCACATGTTGGGATTTTGAAGAAGATGCTTTTTCAAAACCGTTTTCCCAACATTGGTTAGAGAAGCTTTGAGTTTACTCACCTCCTCTTGGTGGTAAACATGGTATTTTTCAAGAAGGTCGTTTAAATCATTTGATTTCTTTTCAAACTCATTTGAGGAATTTTGTAAAACCAAGACCTTCTTTACTAATTCCGAGTTGGTTTTAGAAAGGGGATCATTTTGGGTTCTTAAAACCGAAATCGTTTTCTTATTTTTTTTTAAACCGACTCCTTGTATTTCTCAACCAACTCACCATATACCTCTTGCAACTCATCATAAGCATCTTGAAGTTCATCATATGTAAAATCAAAAGTAGATGAGTTAGAGGTTACCATAGAAGAATCCTCCTCAAGAGACATGAGGCAAAGATTAGCCACTTCTTGTTCCTCATCCTCGGATGACTCCTCATCACTCCAAGTAGCAAGCTTAGCTTTGAGCTTCTTCTTCTCAAAGCCCTTCCTCTTGAGTTGAGGACACTCGGAATGGATGTGACCCGGTTTCTTGCACTCATAGCATATGATCGAATCATTTTCTTCTTCTTTGTTCTTGGTCTTGAAGTCCATCTTTCTTTGAAATTTTCTACCTCGATTGGACTTCATAAACCGTGAGAATCTTTTGCCTATCATAGCCAATTCTTCAAGATCTTCCTCCTCACTAGAAGTGCTCTCCTCATGTACAGAAGCTTTGAAAGCCACTCCTAGCTTCTTCTTTTTGTCTACCTCAAGTTTTTCCACTCTTCTTTCTTCTTTCTTCTTTTCATCTTCCCTTCCTTGCTTAATTATTTCATGAGTTAGGAGAAAACCAACTAGCTCATCAAGCTTTAGTGTCTTCAAGTTCTTTGCCTCGATGATAGCGGTTCTTTTCCCATCCCAAGACTCGGGAAGAGAGTAGAGTAGCTTCCGAACTAGTTTGTCCTCCGTAATGATCTATCTAAAACCTTTTAGCCCATTGAAGATGGTTGAAAAACGATCAAACATCTTCGATACGGTTTCGTCGGGCTTCATCTTGAAATTCTCATAGCTAAGATTGAGAATTTCAATCTTTTTTTCCTTCACATCGCTTGTCCCTTCATAGGTTATCTCAAGTGTATCCCACACTTCTTTAGCACTTTCGATGGAAGAATCTTTGGAGTAGATATTCGGTCCAAAGGCACAAAATAGCATGTGAAGAGCCTTGTCGTTGATTTGAAGCTTATTTAGATCATCTTCACTCATTTCATCTTTTCTTTTTGGCACAAGTATTCCTTCATCGTCTCTCTTCATTGGAATGATGGGACCATCATCTATAGCATCCCAAACAAGATAATCACTTGACTTTATGAAGAGACGCATCTGGTTCTTCCAAAAAGGATAGTTGTCACCGTTGAAGAAAGGCAATTTGGTGATCGATTGAGACTCGTACATGTTAGAGCCGGAGGTAGATGTCATAGCTTGCTTTGTTGATTATCACACTCTTCCTAGAATCTCTTCTTTCGGTTGTTAATCCTTCAAAGAGGTAGGCTCTGATACCAATTGTTGAGTGGATTAAGAAATTGATCAAAGCCAAGAGGGGGTGAATTGGGTTTTTAAAATTTAGAAGGAGAAGTGGAATGAATAGAAATGAATAACAAGACAATTATAGTGCTTCAAGTTCCAAATAAACTCTACATCCACTACCTTAGCTCCCACTAAGGATTTTCTAACAATTCACTAATTGATCTTCCTTTTTTCTAGGCTTAGGAGGAAACCTTTACAATACCGGTCAATTTTCTACCCAAAATTGACCAAACCCTCACTTGGTTACAAAGAAGAAATTGAGGGCAAGTAGGATATCTCATAATAAAAATTTTCCCCTTTAAATACAAGCACTCAACCCAAATTGAAATACAAGATAAGAATTTCACTCAATACAATTTGGGATTTTTACAAGAATAAGACTTTTGGCACTTGAGCTTGGATTTTTTGTATAGATGTTTCTCTTGGATGCAATAGTTGTTGTTGGTCTTTAATAGACTTGTTTTTATACCTTCTCCATTAATTCTAGCCGTTTGGGTGGTTAGGGAATTGATTAAAGCCATTGGAACCCTCTATTTCCATCATAAATGCACTTCTGCAGCCTACCGTATCAGTACTCGGGGAAGCGTATCGATACTTGTCTCAAAAAAGAAAGAGTCGTTGCACAAATATAAGAGGGTGTATCGATACATGTGTAGGCATATCGGTACGAGTTAGGGATCCGTTTCGATACAGTTAAGACCGTACCGATGCAATTTTTCCAACATAGCTCACTGGAGGAATTCGTATCGAAACGGGTAAGAGCATATCGATACTCATTAACCACCTCTTTAAAAATTGGTTACCTACCAACTGACACACAACAGTCAAAATATTTAAGGCTTCGAATTTAAAAATTTCTTTTAAATCGTATCAATACGGGTGAGACCGTATCGACACATGAATCAAACTCCTTGTGATTTTATAGAAAGAGCGTATCGATACATATGCAATCTATTTCGATACCTTGTTTCGATATGGTAAGGGGCGTATCGAAACAGATTTCTCCAGTAGCCAAGTTTGAAAAAAATGTATCGATACGGTAAGAGGCGTATCGATACGCGTTGACATTTTTGAGCAATTTGGCTTTGGAACACTTAGAAAATATACTGGAGTTTGAGTTTTTCAAACTAGAGCAAAGCCTTGTTGATTTGAAACCATTAGAGGGACTTAAAAATTCATTTCAAGTTTTACAATTTAGTCCTTAAAACACTTTGTTATATCAAAATCAAACATAGGATTTACAGAGAGTGATAAGTACAATAAGTACTTAGTGAGGTAGTTCCTATAACTATTAATTCAATCTTTTAAATGTTTTATCTCATTTAACAAAGGTTACCTAGCTAGCCTTCAATTCATTTGAGCATCACCTAACTAGTTTCATGCACTGGCAAGTACCTCACTTAGAACAAACTTAAACCTAAACAACCGTTCTCACAACTACTTTACAACATAACCCAAACCCTAGAGAATTTAGAACATATTGGTGGCAAGAAAACACAAGAGAAACCTAAGCTATGTCGACTATGAGTTGTGATCTCCCTCAAATACAAAGTAAGATCGGGTATATATAGGGCATTGGCCTAGGTTAAGTCCTCCTTTGAGTAGATGTCTTCCTCATGATAAAGTAGCTTTTGCATTGAATGCATCCTTAAAATTCTGACTTCTTTGACTTGGAATTGGACTTCTTGTGCCACAAGTAAGCTTAAGCCGCCTTGGATAATTTCCCCTTGGGCGGCTCTGTTTGTTGTTTCCGGCATCAGTAAATTGCATGGATGGGCTTATTGGACTCAGAAAATTATGTTCTTCCAATCGCACTCCAATTCATCAATTCCTTAAGTTGCTGCCCTGGGCGATAGGTATGGCGGTGGCAGCTACTCGCCAGCATCTCTCACTGTGTTGAGCTGCTTCAGTACAACTCCTTGGCTTGTTGTCTCAGCATCAGCTCCTCTCTTCTTCTGATAGCTTCTAGCACCTGAAACTAAAACTAAACTAAAACAATATCTTTTCTCAAAGATATTGAACAAAAACAAGGCAAAGTAAAGAATACTGTAAACAATGCATGGATGCACCTAAATATGTCTAAAATGCACTTAAGAATAACAATAATATGAGATGGAATGCATAAAAATATATGACTTATGAGCACTTTACAACTGACTGGAGATCCAAGGCAGCATTTAAAGCAATTCATGGAGATATGCCAATTATTTCAGCAGCTAGGAGTATCTGAGGATACCGTGAAGTTGAAACTATTTACTTTTTCTTTGAAAGACGGAGTGAAGACGTGACTCAATTCTTTGCCACCTGGCTCAATTACTTCATGGGTAGATCAATGCCAAAAGTTTCTAACACAATTTCAGCCGCCAATGCTCACTGCCAGGCTGCGTGGTGAGATCATTACAATCAGGAAGGCTGAGGACAAAACCCTATTTAATGCCTGGGAAAGATTCAAAGACTTGTTGAGAAGGTGTCATATGCTTGGGTTGAACGCACAGACAAGGACTATTGTCGATGCTTCAGCAGACGAATCATTGTTGACAAAAATTATACAGAAGCTGTTGGCATCCTTGAAAGGATAACCATAAATGATTTTGAATATCCTGTTGCAAGACTTGGGACTGGAACCAAAACAGTGGGAAACTACAACTGGATGAGCTAACGTCCATCCATGTCGAGATTTCCATCCTCACCAGCATGGTGAGAACTTTACAAAAAAGCAACGAGTCCCAAGCAGTTAAAGCATTGGTGCCATTTTCCACTATATGTAGAGACAACCACCGTGTCGATGAATGCCCTGCCAATCCTGAGTCGGTAAATTTCATTGGTGATTCTGGACGTTATTATAATTCTAACTCCAACACTTATAATGCAGGTTGGAGGCAGCACCCTAACGTAGCTTGGGGAAATCAGGGAGGAAACGAGTACAACGCACAACGCCAGAATGCCCAGAGGCAAAACTAGAATGCCATGCCAACATTGTAAAAATACTATTCCACAGAGAGATCAAACTAATTTACAGCAAGGGAAAAGACTCAATTAAGGAGGCAATCTTACAGAGTACACAGAGCAGAATGATGTCACAGTTCATAGTGTAACACCCCCTACCCGGCCTGGTCGAAGACCGGGTCGGAGAATGCTACCGACGAACAAAGCAAACAATCATGCAATAACCTTTCATTCCATATCAATCAATAATTATTAACCAACTTTTAAACTATACCGAATAACCAACCCAGTTCAGTTTATTCTATAGGAACAAGAGTCATTCATTTAGGACTATTTTAAAACAATTGGAAGTATCAAGGGCTAATTTATAAAACATGATAAATTTAGGGTCTTTCCAGACAACAAGTATACTAAAAGGGAATTTGATACAAAATAAGCATGCTTGTAAAATTTCGTACAATTTAGAGTTCATTTACCAAGTAAATTAGACCATTCAATATTTAGTGACCAAACTATGTACATTGCAGACTTCAATTACATACATGTTAACTAACCTAACTAACATCGTATCGAAACACCCTTAAGCCGTTTCGATACGGTTCCACGATGGTCAACCCAGGTTGACTTGATTTTCAGACTATATCGACACAAATGAGACCAGTATCAATACGAGTTGACTTCACCAACTTTGACTTGACTATGGTTTGACTCGTTTCGATACAAGATAGACCCATATCGGTACGAGGGTTCACAGAGGCAAAACATTTCGATACGACCATCAACCCGTACCGAAACAAGAGATCTAAGAGGCAAAATGTTTCGATACGGTCATCAAATTCGTACCGAAACGCTCTATTACATGGTCAAAATATGCTTTACTGCATCGATACGGGCCTTTCCGTTTCGATACGGGTGACCTGTAATAACAATTTTTTGTTGGTTTAAGGTCGAATCGACTAACCAAACAATGTCCAAATGCAACAAAACTTCACATGCAACTTTTCAATGACTCAAACTACCAGCATGCCAAATTTCATGTTCATATGAATACGATTACCCAGTTTTAACCTTTAGGATCATATCGTGCAATTTTAGCTACTTTGAACTTCAACAAAAAGACTATTTTGAGCTATAGGCCTTAACATGATACAAGCATAACACATACATAACAAAATGGGCTCAAATGAATAGTTCAACTACTTTGCCACCTTCCTTGGAGTTCATAGGATCAAAATACATTACTTAAGGCTTGTAGTGACTTGTCTTGTCCGACCAATCCGATCTTCACACAAACAACCTCTCAACCTGAAAATGCATGATATGAAACATGTTAGGCATGCATTGCCTTGTGAGGTAGTAAAATATAATGCAAAAACTTAACAAGTGATGCATATACATGACCCCATGCTTATTTAACATTAATGCCATGCTTTAATATTCAATGCTAAACATATATGATTTCTTGTTTATCCCTTGGATTGAATCATGGTAGTGGATACGCGAATTCCTACGCCTCGTCAAATCATGTATGGTCCATATCCTCTGCCTTGCCAAATGACCAATATCAATACACATCCCTCCGCCTCGCCAATCAATGTAGGCCGTAGCCCTAGGACCGTAGTCCACCCGTACTCTGAGCTCATGAATTCTATAGCATGCCAATTGTATCCATCATCTATTCACATCCAAGGTTCTTTATCAATAGCTATATTCAATGATTCATATACTTGTTAATTCAAAAATCATATCCATAATCTCATAATTCCTATTCATAGTTCTCATGCTTACTTAATGATAAATCAATGATTGTTCAATGATCAATAATAATAATCTTGCCAAAGGCTATAGTAATAACATAAGCAATACTTGCTATCAATAATAATATTGATGTCCAATGCAATGCTTACAGGGCTTACCAACTTGTCCGACTCTCTATTCAATGCATCACCCTTGTAACTATTGTTAGACATATATCAAAATTCGTAATAATGAACTCGGAAGGCTCCGCGCCTAAACCCGAGACTCTACTACACTCACCTTGTAAATCTGAGGCTCCTACGGTTCTCGGATTACTACGCCTCTATTCTTAGCTTCCGATGGGGTCGACGGATGATCCGAAACGATTTCTTGAGCTAGGAAAAATCAATACAAATTCGTTAGGACAATATTTCGATATTGAAATCAAGATAACAATGTCAAAATCATTATCTAAGCTTAGGATAGCAATTTCAATAATAAGTTCTATAGATAGCTAAACCCAGCTTCAAGATTACATCACCGAAACTCCGTGGATTTGGTATTAACTTGAGGAGAAAAGCTCACCTACTTCAAGGCTACGATTTAAAAGCAAAAATTTGATGAAATTTAAGCTTGGACTTAAACCTTCAATGGAGGTGCTTGCTTGGTTTAAGAAACGAAGAAGATGAAGTTGGATGAGGAGCTTGCTTAGGTATTTTCGGGTTAGCTTAAAACAAATGATTTTCCTCCCCTTTTTTTCAATTTGGCTGTATAGGCTTTTCCTTCCCTTGAAGGAATCCTTTTCTATTTGCTTAAAGATCAGTGGCTCAATTGTGGAGGGGCTAATTGCATGATTAGTCCCTCAACTCTCGAAATTTCATGGTTTTGCCCCCAAACTTTCAATTTCCTCAATTTGGCCCTTAAATATTTCTTCATAGTTTCAATAGGACCCTTAAAAACTAATGAGACTCAATTAAGGTCTAATAACAATGCAATTAATTAATTAGACAATGCCAAGTCAAAATTTAGAATTTTTCAATATAAGATTTCCGATTACCGAGACCTAAATCCGACTAGCATAGTTTTTTGGGTGTTACAACTCTTCCCCCCTTAAAAAGAATTCGTCATGGTTTCCTGAAATGAAGAGATGCGGATATTGCTTCCTCATGGTTTCCTCTAGTTACCATGTAGCCTCCTCCACAGCATGGCTCCTCCAGAGTACTTTGACCAAGGGTATAGACTTGTTACGAAGTCTCTTAACTTCTCTTGCAAGAATCTGGACTGGTTCCTCCTCGTAGGTTAAATTTGGTTGGATTTCCACTGACTCGGGTTCCAGAACATGCGAAGGATCAGAACTATACTTCCAAAGCATCGATACGTTGAAGACATCATGAATCTTACTTAGCTCGAAAGGTAGCTGCAAACAATATGCTATAGGGCCAACTCTTTCTGTGACTTCAAAAGGTCCGATAAATCGGGGACTTAACTTTCCTTTCTTGCCAAACCTCAGAATCTTCTTCCATGGTGAGACCTTGAGGAAGGCTTTCTCGCCTACTTCATACTCGATATCTCGTCTCCGAAGGTCAGCATACGCTTTCTATCTATCAAAGGCAGCTTTCAGACAGTCGTGAATGATGGTGACTCGTTCTTCAGTTTCCCGAAGTAATTCATGGCCCAAAACTTTACCTTCTCCCAACTCAGACCAACATAAAGGAGTACGACATCGTCTGCCATATAATGCCTCATACGGTGCCATCTTGATGGAAGCTTGGTAGCTGTTATTATAGGCAAACTCGATGAGAGGTAAGGATTTCTCCCAAGGGCCACCAAAATCTATGATGCACGCTCGGAGCATGTATTCCAAGATATGAATTACCCTTTCTGATTGGCCGTCAGTTTGAGGGTGAAAGGTCGTGCTAAGATTAACTTTAGTACATAGAGCTCCTTGTAAGGTCTTCCAAAATCGAGATGCGAAACGGGGATCTCGATCGAAGATGATATATAATGGTACTCCATGGAGTCTAATCACTTCCTTGATATACAAGTCAGCTAGCTTAGGAAGTCCGTAATCCATCCGAACTGGAATAAAGTGTGCTGACTTGGTGAAGATGGTTTACAACGACCCATGTAGCATCATGTTTCGTAGGAGTTAGAGGTAGACCACTAACAAACTCCATTGTGATCTTCTCTCACTTCCATTGAGGTGGATCAATAGGTTGCAACAAACCGGTAGGGACATGATGTTCGGCCTTAATACGTTGACACGTGAGACAGCGAGATACGACGTCTACTATGACTTGCTTCATTCCTGGCCACCAATACAATTCACGGAGGTCTTTGCACATCTTCACAGACCCTGAATGAACCAAAAATGAACTCGAATGAGCCTTCTTAAGGATATCATTACGAGTGGATTCATCGGCGGGTACGCAAATCTTATCACAGAAACATAGGAGCTCATCGGAATTAACCTTAAAATCAGGATTATCCTGAAGTCTCGAAGCAATGGCTTGAAGCTCAAAATCTTGATCTTGCAAAGCTTTGATTCTTGAAATGATGGTAGACTGAACTTAAAGTTCAATTACAAGGCCGCAACGCTTTTGAAGACGGAGATGAGCATTAATAGCTCGAGGAGCTACAAGGAATGGAATTCATGATAAACTATACTATATGATGAATAGAATAACTATGATCGTATTAGTAATACTTACGAGGCATCGATTTACGACTGAGCGCATCAGCTACAACATTAGCCTTGCCTGAGTGATAATCGATAACAAGGTCATAATCCTTGAGGAGTTCCATCCACCTTCACTGGCGAAGGTTCAACTCCTTTTGCGTCAGAAGGTACTTAAGGCTCTTATGGTCGGTAAAAAGATAGCATTTTTCTCCGTAGAGATAGTGCCTCCAGATTTTCAAGGCAATGACAATCGCAGCTAATTCTAGATCGTGAGTGGGATAATTCGTCTCATGTGGCTTGATTTGTCGAGATGCATAGGCAACAACTTTTCCTTCTTGAATTAGAACACATCCTAACCCGAGATGTGAGGCATCACTATAAACGGTGTAATCCTTCCCAGACTTGAGTTGGGTCAGGATGGGCGCATGAATCAATACTTGTTTCAACTGATCAAAACTTCTATATTGCTCCTCGGTCAACACAAACGGTTTTCCTTCCGAAGAAGCTTATTCAAAGGTGCAACTATCATAGAAAATTCTTTGAAAAATCTTCTATTGTAGCCGGCAAGGCCGAGGAAGCTTCTGACTTCGCCAATGTTCTTCGGTGGGTGCTGATTAAGGATAGCTTGAATTTTCTCCGGCTCCACTTAAGTGCATGAAGTTGATACAATATGCCCTAGGAAGGCAACTTCAGTGAGCCAAAACTCACACTTAGAGAACTAAGCATATAGTTGCTTCTCACGAAGGGTTTGAAGCACAATGCGAAGATGGTCACGATGCTCTTCAATAGTCTTTGAATAGATTAAAATATCATTAATATAAACCACCACAAACTTATCAAGATAAGGTCGAAAGATTTGGTTCATCAAGTCCATGAAAGCCTTCAGAGCATTATTTAGACCAAAAGGCATTACCAAAAACTCGTAGTGGCCATACCTTGTGCGAAAAGCAGTCTTGGTTACATCACAATCCTTCACTCTCATCTGATAGTACCCAGACCTTAAATCAATCTTGGAGAACACAAAAGCATCCTTTAGCTGATCAAATAGATCATCGATTCTAGGTAATAGATATTTATTCTTGATGGTCACCTTATTCAGTTGCCGATAATCAATACACAACCTCATGGAACCATCTTTTTTATTCACAAAAAGGATTGGTGCTCCCCAAGGAGAGGAACTCTGCCGAATAATGCCTTTATCAAGCAATTCTTGAATCTAAACTTTTAGCTCCTTTAATTCTACTGCAGCCATCCGATAAGGTGCGATGGAAACTGGGGGAGTCCCCGGTTGTACTTCAATGCCAAATTCAATTTCATGGGTCAGAGGTAAACCCGAAAGTTCATCAGGAAATACATTAAGGAACTCACAGACTATATCGATATCTTGTATCCGAGGTCCATTCTTAGCTTCTAAGGTTAAAGCTTGCAATGTAGGGTTCCGAGATTTCATCAGAACTACACTTTCCTTACCTAGACCCTGGAGATACAACTTCCTCTTACAACAATCTACACATGCATGATGTTTACTAAGCTAGTCTATGCCTAGTATCACATCAAACTCATGGATTGGCAGAGCTAGGAGATCCACTGGAAATGGAACTCCTTGGATCGTTATTGAACAATTATTACATATGAAGCTTATGGTGACACAGTCACCTAACGAGTTGGTCACGGAGATTCTTGGTATTATAGGTTCACTAGACATCTCATAATTCTTAACCAATTCCGTGCTTATGAAGGAGTGCGTAGATCCTGGATCTATCAAAGCATACAAGGGATGCAAGTATAACATAATCGTACCTGCGATGACGTCAAGCTCGTCATCCTCCTCTCGGCTTCTTACATGATACATCTGTGTAGAGGCTTTTGATTCTTGCTTATTGCCAAACTTCCCTGAGCCACTGGGTCTCCCTAAAGCTCCCGATGGTACTTGTCTATGGTAACCTCTAACTCATCTACTTTTGATTTTACATTTGATGAACTTCAAGATGCTTATGATGAGTTGCAAGAGGTATATGATGAGTTGGTTGAGAAATACAAGGAGTCGGTTTTAAAAAATAAGAAAATGATTTCGGTTTTATGGACCCAAAATGACTCCCTTTTTAAAACCAACTCAGAATTAGAAAAGAAGGTCTTAGTTTTACAAAATTCCTCAAATGATTTAAACGACGTTCTTGAAAAATACCATGTTCACCACCAAGAGGAGGTGAGTAAACTCAAAGCTTCTCTAACCAATGTTGGAAAAAACGGTTTTGAAAAAGCATCTTCTTCAAAATCCCAACATACGAAGAGAAACTTTGTTGACCACAAACAAAGAGGCTCCCATAAGTATCACAAGAACAAGAAAGTTATAAGTGTATGGGTTCCTAAGGAACTTGTAGTTTCTAACAATATTGTAGCAATTTCACCTTGGATTCCTAAGGGAACCAAGTATTTGGAAACTAACACTCATGGACCCAAAATGATTTGGGTACCAAAAATTAAAGCTTAACTCTTTGTTTGTAGGGGGAACATTGCTACAAGGCCAAAGCACAAAGCCAAAACTCATGGTGTAAAGCATAATTTATTGAGCATTAGTCAATTGTGCGATAAAGGGTTTAATGTCTTTTTGATAAAAATGGATGTAAAATTGTTGACATTAAATCTCATAAAACAATGCTCATTGGTCATTGCATAGGAAACATATATATGGTGCATCTAGATGACATTCATTCATCTCATGCATGTTTTGTTGCTCAAGATGAAAATGTTGCATGGTTATGGCATAGGAGACTAGGACGTGCTAGCATTAGTGTTTTAGAAAAATATAGTTTCCCTAAATCTAGTTAGAGGTTTACCCAAGATTAAGTTCTCAAATGATAAAATATGTGATGCATGCTCTAAGGGTAAACAACATAGATCATCCTTTAAATCCATTAATGATGTTTCTACAAGTAGGTGCTTGCAATTAATTCATATGGATCTATTTGTTCCAATTAGGACAACTAGCTTGGGTGAAAAATCATATGCTTTTGTTCTTGTTGATGATTACTCTAGATATACTTGGGTTCTCTTTTTAAGCACCAAGGATGAGGCTTTAGAAAACTTCATCACATTTTCAAAAATAACCCAAAATGATCTTGAACTTGAAATTTCACATATTAGAAGTGATCATAGAACGGAATTTCAAAATATGGGTTTTAATGAATTTTGTAATGGAAATGAGATTAGCCATAATTTTTCAGCTCCTCGAACTCCCAACAAAATGGGGTAGTTGAGAGGAAAAAATAGAACTTTAGAAGAAATGTCTAGGACTATGCTTTGTGAAAACAATTTACCTAAGTATTTTTGGGCGGAAGCCACTAACACTGCTTGCTATATTATTAACCGAGTAATGATTAGGCCTATTTTACAGAAAACTCCTTATGAGATTTTAAAATATAAAAAGCCTAACATTAGCTATTTCATCCTTTTGGTTGGAAGTGTTTTGTTTTAAATAATGGAAAAGACAATTTAGGTAAATTTGATGCAAAAATTGATGAAGCTATTTTTCTAGGTTACTCTTTAAACTCTAAAGCCTATCATGTGTTTAACAAAATAACTTTAGTTGTAGAGGAATCTATACATGTTGTTTTAGATGATAACCTCCTTCCGAGGAAGGAATCTTGTGATGATGATGATGTAGGAATCCTTGATGCCTTTGTTGGAGGACAAACTTCAAAGGAGGATGAGATTCCAACTAAAGAAGAAGATGCACAAGATCCACCTCTTGAAGCCTTGAAGGACTTGGCTCTTGAGGAAAAGAAAGTGAGCTACCCAAGGGAGTACAACTATGTCAAAGGTGGTGAAATATTGGGTGATCTATCCAAGGGGGTAACTACTCGCTCTTCTCTTAAAATGCTGAATCATGTTGCATTTATCTCATGCATTGAGCCTAAGAATATTAAAGAAGTATTAAAAGATGATTTTAAGATTATGGTCATGCAAGATGAGTTAAATAAATTTGAGAGAAGTAAAGTGTGGACATTAGTTGAAAGGCCTAGAAATCAATCTACTATAGGAACTAAATAGGTATTTAGGAATAAACTAGATGAGAGTGGTAACATAGTGAGAAACAAAGTTGCTCAAGGTTACACTCAAGAAGAGGGAATAGGTTTTGATGAAACCTATGCACCCGTAACTAGAATGGAAGCTATTAAGATGATGCTTGCATATGCATGTTATTATGATTTCAAGCTTTTTCAAATGGATGTCAAAAGTGCATTTTTAAATGGTTTTATAAATGAAGAAGTGTATGTGGAACAACCATCGGGTTTTGAGGATCCAATTTTTCCAAAACATGTTTTTAAATTGTCAAAAGCTTTTTATGGTTTAAAACAAGCTTCTAGAGCTTGGTATGAAAGACTTTCAAGTTTTCTAGTTAGAAAAGGTTTTGAGAAAGGAAAGGTGGACACAACAGTTTTTATTAAAAACAATGGCAAAGATATATTAGTAGTTCAAATTTATGTTGATGATATTATATTTGGTTCTACTAATGAATTGTTTTGTCAAGATTTTTCTAAGTTGATGCAAGGTGAATTTGAAATGAGCATGATGGGGGAGCTCTCATTCTTTTTTAGACTCCAAATCAAACAAATGAAGGATGTCATCTTCATCAATCAAGCTAACTACATCAAGGATATGCTCAAGAAGTTTGGCTTGGAGAATGTAAAACCTCAAGCCACACCAATGAGGTCATCTACAAAGCTTGACAAAGATGAAGGAGGTAAGTGTGTTGACTCTAAGCTTTATCGCTCTATGATTGAATCATTGTTTTACCTTACTGCAAGTAAACTGGATATATTGTTTAGTGTTTGCTTGTGTGCTAGGTTTCAAGCTAGTCCTAAAGAGTCTCATCTTATAGTCGTTAAAAGGATCTTTAAGTACCTTAGAGATACTCCTTGTTTAGGTCTTTGGTATCCTAGACACTCAACCTTTAACCTTCATGCTTATTCGGATACGGATTAAGGGGGTTGTAAAATTGATAGGAAAAGTACTTCTGGCACTTGCCAATTCTTAGGTAGTATGCTCATATCTTGGTTCTCTAAGAAACAAAATAGTGTAGCTTTATTACCACCGATGCCGAGTGCATATCCTTAGGGAGTTGTTGTGCTCAAGTCCTTTGGATGAATCAACAACTCTTAGATTATGGAGTTAAAGTTGAAACCATACCCCTTAAGTGTGACAACACTAGTGCTATATGCCTAACCAAAAATCCCATCCAACACTCTATAACCAAACACATAGAAATAAGGCATCATTTCATTAGAGATCATGTCCTTAAGGAAGATGTTTTTTTAGAGTTCCTGGACACCTTAAATCAATTAGCGAACATCTTTACAAAACCTCTAGATAATGAGCATTTTTGGTCCCTTAGGAGAGAGTTAGGTCTAACTAGCCTATCTTGACCTTTTAGGACCTTTTGTGCTTAAATTGCTTGATTTCTTGCAAAATGCCATTTTTATGTGTTTTTAATCCTAATTTCATCCATGCTCATAGTTAGGGGGGTATGTTTATGTTTTTACTTGTTTATCTTGCTCATACATAGCATTTATGCATCTAGGACTTATTAGAATTCACATTTTCTACAATTTAGAGCCTCATCTGCACCTTCAGGCCTAGGCGTATCAAAACGAGTCAATCTATTTTGATACAGGTGCATTAAATGAATGCAATGTGACCAGGGTGTTTCGAAATGCCCTAAAGGGTTTCGAAACATTTTGCCTCTGCCAAGGAATGTATCGAAACGGCCCAAATGTGTTTCGATACGGTATGTCTCGTGGGATTCGATACAGTCAAACCCGTATCGGAACGGTCAATAAGGTTCGAAACGTCGGTCAACGTTTCAGTACGCTTGTTTCGAAACAGTTGTGCTCGTTTCGAAACGCGTATCCGGACAACTTTTTAAGGGCTTTAATTCCTAAAGTTTACTTTTAATTAAAATTCCCCAAAACCCTAAAAAACCTAAACCCAATTTTTCTCTATAAAAACCCTCTAAACCTCATTGTTTTTCATCAAATCTTGAGGGCTTTTACTCACAAACTAAAGTCTAAGCAAGCTTCAACAACTTGGTGCAATTTCTTTCATTCATTCATCCAAAAATCTCTTTTTGAGGTATTTTTCAACCTTTTCTTTTTCCTTTGATTTTATTCGTATCTTAGGTTGGAAAATATTAATATTGTATAAATTATATGTTTTTCAACTTGGGTTCTTCAAAACTTGTAAAAAAATTCAAAATCTTCAATTTTTGATTCGAATATATTTGTTTTCACTCGTATTTTTTTTGTTTTTCAAAAGTTGTTTCTTTTTCAAAAATTCTTTTGTTATATGTATATAAGTTTTTAAAGTGTTTTTCTTTAAAACCTTAATGAGATTTTTCATTGGATTGAATTAAGGATTTAAATGCAAACATTGAAATTCTTTTTGCTTGCTCTTTGTTTTTAGGAATTTCATGGAAAACGTTAACAAGAAATGCAAGACTCAAACGGATGAAGGTTAAACCCAAGAAAAAATCTATACTAACATTACCCTCTTTTTTCAAAAGAGTCTTAGGAATCAAGAGACTAAGGACCGTTTCAAAACCATCAAAGATTTAGCCGTTCATCGAGAGCGAGTTGTGGATATCGCGTTCCTTGACTCCGAGCGCTTTGAATTCTGCTATCTAACTCTCTTGCGAGAATGGAGCTTCTTAGCCTTTTTGAGCATTCTAGACATTGTCTACAAGCATATGGTCCTGCTATTCTACTCCAATGTCGTTCTTATTGATAATGAAGATCATATCGAGGTGATTGGCATTGATTCGTACCTTTTGGGCAGGAAGTTCACTATTGATATACCCGTTTTAGAGAAAGCTCTTGGGCTCAAAGATAAAGGCATTGAGGATGAGAACCACTATGGTGCTCACACCGGATCCGTTCTCACATTATATGCTCATGATCGATTCCTCCATTTGATGATCTCTTGGTTCATCCGCCCTTCAGGAGGTAAGTTTGCCCACGTTCGTCAAGTTGATTATTTTTTGTTGGAGTGTTTTCGCAAAGCACAACGCCCGAACTTGGTCAAAATCATGTTCGCCGAGATTGTCCATCAAGTGAAGATTCGCAACACCAATGTACTTACATCTTTCACTTATGGGGTTGTTTTAAGTTATGTCTTTGGTACCCTCAATTTTGATTGTTCTTATGATTCTCCGGAACCCCGCTAGCAAAAGATTGGTGAATCTTCTCTTATCAAGTTCGGGTTTTGCTATACTCTTGGCCAATGGGTTCATGTTGATAGGCATGATTCGGCACCTCAAGTTGAGCCTCCACCTCAATCTCTGGGTCCTAACAATGAGGCACTTATGGCTTTCTTTACCGAGCGGTTCAACTCGATCGATACAAACATGGCTTCGGGTTTTGGTGCTTTCAACACTCACCTTCAATCTTTGGAGGAACGTGTCTCCTCTCTTGAGAATCAAAAATCATCTATGGATTTATCTTTCTCCACATTCTATGGTGATTGGAGGAACTATCGTCGTGCTCAAGATAAAGACAATGATGATTCTCTTGATGATGGTGGTGACGATGATGACGAGGCTTAGGATTTGTATTGCATATCATATTAGTCTATCATATTAGGATTAAGTTTGCACCTATCTATCTTTTTATGTTTTAAAGACCTATGCTTTGAGTATTTTCTTTGGGATTGAGCTTAAACTTTAATGCTTTAAGCATTTGTGTTCGATTATTTGTTTCTTAAACTTAATGATATATATATTATGTTGTTTGGTTTCTTGCTTATAACCTTGTTTCTTCTCATGATTAGCCTTGATTATTATTATTTTTGATCTAACAAAAAGGGGAGAAGAAATATAAGAGCCAATTTTTTTAGTTAGTTTTGAGTTTCAAACACTTGAATTTTAAATCTCTTCAAAACTTTAAAACTCGTCTTACATTGAGGGGGAGTTAGAACATCTTCAAGATTTCAATATTCTTAAAAATTCAAACTTGATTTTGTTATATTAAAAAGGGGGAGATTGTAAAACTAATGAATTGATTTTGATATAACAAAGGATTTAAGGACTAAATTGAAACGGAGAAAATGAATTTTTTAAGTCCTCAAAACTTTCCTAAGTGTTTAAGAAAAATATCCTAGTCAATACCTAAGCTTACTCAAATTTTTTTAAGTGTTTACCAAGTCAAAACAGTGATTTTCAAGTCACCGTTTCGGAATGGCCTTCAGGCGTTTCAGAACGTTTTGAAACTGTTAACCTCTGTTTCAAAACTAGCTTTTGTGTTTTGATACGGGTGTATCGAAACAGGTTTTTGTGTTTCGAAACGGATGAAGAACAACGGAACGCTTTGAACCGTTTTGATACGCCTGTGTCGAAACGACTCAAACGTTTCGAAACGAATTTCAAACTTGGTTTCAAAAT
Source organism: Hibiscus trionum (assembly GCA_030270665.1). Classification (NCBI taxonomy): domain Eukaryota; kingdom Viridiplantae; phylum Streptophyta; class Magnoliopsida; order Malvales; family Malvaceae; genus Hibiscus; species Hibiscus trionum. Next base: position 8,218,534 of record BSYR01000046.1, read on the forward strand.
TTGATCGTTGAATTTTTATAACTAATTTTAAAGATACAGTTAAAGCGTATCGAAACGCTTAAAAGCCGTTTAGATATAGGTTTTGACAGTGGCAAATTGTTTCAAAACGGGCTTTAGCACGTTTCAAAACAAGCTCTTAACGTAACGAAACGATCGTGTCCGTTTCGGTATGGCCTATTTATTACACCCCAAAGGCTATTTCTATTTTGGTCTGTTTCAAAATAGGGTCGGGCGTTTCAGAACGGGTAGTTGCAGACTGCATTTATGGAGGGAAGATAACATCCCAACGGCTATAATAATGAAGGCAACAACCCCAAAGGCTAGAATTCAATGAGAACGTATAAAAGGGACTTCTAAAAGCACAAGCAACAACTATTGATCCAAAAAGAAAGATCCAAACATCAAATTCAAGCTATTGTGCTAAAATCCCATATTTTCTTGTAAACCCCAATTGTAGAACCTTGTATTTCCAATCTTATTTGTTCAAATGGGTTGAGTGCTTGTAAAAAAGGCCACATTTGTATTGAGAGATACTAGCTATTATCCTTAAACTTCTTTGTAATCTTTGAGTGAGGATTGAGTCAATTTTTGGGTAGAAAAATTGACCATTTTGTAAAGGTTTCATCCTAAGCCTAAAAAAAGAGGAAGATCAAGTAGTGGAGTTGTTGGAAAATCCTTAGTGAAGCTAAGGTAGTGGATGTAGAGTTCAATTGGAACTTGAACCACTCTAAATCTCTTGTCTAGCAAATTTTATTTTCCACTCCACCACCAAAATTTCCAAAAAATCCAATTCACCCCTTCTTGGCTTAAATTGATTCTACGATCCACTCAACAGAAAAACTTTATTTATCATGTGCAATTATTAAATGCTCGCACCTAATTATTGAGTGTTGATTTAATGGATCAGATCTGTAGCATAAAAAGTTAGTTAATTTAAGTTAGTTGGCTCCATTCAAAGGTGGAGTGAGGGGTGTTGAGGGGTAGTCGTAACTCCTATAAAATTGAAATTCCCTTATAATTTAATTATTTTCTTTATATTTTCTGTTGACAATCTAATTTCGCATCCACTAAAATTTTGTAGTTTCGCATCTCCTACATTTCTAATATAATTTCTTAATAGTTTATACTTCTTGCATAAAATCCGACGCTTGTCCCTGATATGAAGTATTACATGATAAAAATATTTTAATTTCTCCTCTCTCTCTATATCCATATCTATCTATCTATATATATATTCAACATTAATTATCACTTGCAATTATTAAATGCTCACACCTAATTATTGCAAGATGGACTGAGGGGTAGCCGACACCTCCTATAAAATTTAAATTCCCATATTATTGAAATATTTTCTTTGTATTTTCTATTGATAATTTAATTTCGCATCCCCTAAATTTTATAATTTAAGTTGAGAGGTGCTTAATACATGAGTGTGTCCAAATTATAATTCGTTTAATTGATTTCGGATCGGTTTATATGATAACATATTGAGTGTTGAATTAATGGATCAGATCTGCTGCATAAAAAGTTAGGGTAAACTACATAAATGGCCACCATACTATTGGAAAAGTCGTGATTTGACCACCTTACTTTTTTCGAAGCAATTAAACAATCATACTATTAAATTGGGTGCAATTTGACCACCAGCCGTTAGAGGTTAACGGTAGGGTGACGTGACAGTTAAAAAAATATGGGTATAATAACACATTTGGTCCTTATTATTTACACATTCTTTCAATTTAGTCCTAATTTTAATTTAATAAAATAAATTAATTATTTAATTAGGCGGTGACACGTGTCACTACCTTATTGGAGGGGTTTAATTATTTATATTTGATTAAATAAATTTATTTTCATCCTCCAATCAGGTGGTGACACGTGACACCACCTAATTAAAGGATGAAAATGGAGAAAACAATAATGCACCCAAGGGGAGTCGAACCTGTGTCACCCAAGGACAAGGAGAGCAAGCTTACCACCACACTAAGTGCTGCTTTGTGACCTAATTCCTGCAATATATTATATGTACTTATTTGTTTTCGAAGGCAGCACCCTAACTGGATAGAATCCAAGCATAGTCCCTCACAGACTCAGGCCACAACCAAATCGACATATGCAAGTTAGGGACAGATATTATAGCAAATCCTTATTAACTAGTAATTAAAAAAAACATGAATAAGGTGCTATTAAAAATGTGAATGCTATTTTAATGTTATTTGTTCTCTTAGTCATTCGTACAGCACCTGGCCCTCCCGTGTATGCTATTTCATTTTATTTTGCTTCCCAGGTTGGTAATGAAGAAAGAATTCATGTATATTATGCACATGGGCATGATAATCCAACTTTTGTTCGCAGGTGTTACTGGCTGCTTGATAAGTATGTAATTTATAACCTCGCCGATCTAGTCCCCACATTATTAGATCTGATAAAAATCATGAAACTCTTTCTCTTTATCTCAAGTTGTTGTGTGTGTTAATGTTGATCATCATTGGCCTGATCTTCTAGTATATTTTCTTTTGCTTCAGGACTCTAGAAAACATAGTTCTTGTTCACTATCGTGAAACAAAGGAGGTTGGTATTGAAAATGAAAGTTTGGAGACACTCTCTCCAAATATTAGCAGTTTGTTGTGTTCTTTATGCCTCGTAATCAGATAATGACCTGACTAACCATTGCTGATATACATTAAAGTTGCAGGGTTCTCCAGCCACACCTGTGAATTCAAATTCCTGTTTAACTGATCAGTCTACTCCTTTGCTTCTTACTGAGGAGTTTGATTCTGGAGCCACTAATGCATATTATGAAGGTGAGAGTTGAATTTTCTAGAAATTAAATTATGCAAACCAATAACAGAATTGTATTCGACAAGCAAAAAAGAAAAAGTCAATAACAGCATATCTTTGCTGTAATGTTTTTTCTGCTTATAAATACATCATCTTCTCATCTATTGTTGTTCTGGAAAGTGAACAGATCCCAGTGACAGCATTACGGTAAATCACGAAATGACTCTTCATGAGATTAATACGCTTGAATGGGATGAGCTTCTGGCGACAAATGATACTAATAGCTCAGCTGTACCTATTGGAGGTAACAGACTAGTTTATAGTTTAAGTAGGACCCCTAGTTTAATTACTGAATTATTGACTTATTGTGCTGTGATGGCAGACAATAATTCTACTTGCTTTGACCAATGGAACCAAACAACAGTTAATGGCCTCTCATATGATGTAAGAAAACCAGACAATAATTCTACTTGCTTGGATTCTAAGTGATGCCTTCGAAAACAAATAAGTACATATAATATATTGCAGGAAATAGATCACAAAACAGCACTTGGCGTGGTGGTAAGTCTGTTCTCCTTGTGCTTGGGAAACACGGGTTCGACTCCCCTTGGGTGTGTTAAACCCCCTCCAATAAGGTAGTGACACGTGTCACCACCTAATTAAATAATTAATTTATTTTATTAAATTAAAATTAGGACTAAATTGAAAGAATGTGTAAATAATAAGGATCAAATGTGTTATTATACCCATATTTTTTTAACTGCCACGTCACCCTGCCGTTAACCTCTAACGGCTCGTGGTCAAATTGCACCCAATTTAATAGTATGATGGTTTAATTGCTTCGAAAAAAAGTGAGGTGATCAAATCGCGAATTTTTCAATAGTATAGTGATCATTTATGTAGTTTACCCAAAAAGTTAATAAATTTGAGTTAGTTGGCTCCATTCAAAGATGGACTGAAGGGTGTTGAGGGTAGTCACACCTCCTATATAATTGAAATTCCCCTATAATTTAATTTTTTTTATTTTCTATTGACAATCTAATTTCGCATCCCCTAAAGTTTTATAATTTCGCATCTTTTACATTTCTAATATAATTTCTTAATAGTTATACCTTACCACGTCCGTCCCTGATATGATGTATTGCTGTTAGAATTAAACCATAATAGATATGAAACTTAAACCCCAAGATCTATCATGTCAAATCATCAAGAACAATAAACCGAATAAACTGAATGCGGAAGCGTACCTGAATTCATTGATAGATTGAAAATCTTGAATATTGATGTGGAAATCCCAAAAATTTTGGTATTGATCTTCCAAGAAGATAGGTTATCTCTTGAAGTAAAACTCTCTGACGGGGAAGGAGAGAAAAACAAGTTAACCTATTTCTTGGGGACCACTACCTCTTTATATAGTTGACTTAATCAACTATTAAATATTTATAACTCTGCCCCTCATTGAATTATAAATTTATCTTATGGTATCTACACTTTTATTTCCATGACATTTTAATACCTATGACACGCTTAACTTAATTGGTCACTTTATTTTGTGTCATACTTTATAATAGCAACATACATTTTACATATGTGTTCACAATTGCGGATTTTAATCCAACAATCTCCCACTTGGGCAACATATGTTTCCTGATAAATGTACAACCTTATGAGCTCAAAAATTTGCTATTATATAATAGGTATTCTATAACAATCTCGTCCATCAATTATATCCATATAGGATCAAAGCGGTCTTCGCCATATCAATCATGACTGGACCCATCAATGGTCACGTATACAAACATAATCAAATGACATAGATCAATCATGGATGTGTAGCATGGAAAATTACATGAAATGTGAACCGAACATGTCTATTTCCAACTGGTCCTCCTAAACCTTAGTGAGATCAACTTTACTGAATTCAGAGTGTACATAAACCAAAAGAACTTTTTTTTCTGCAGAAAATAATCTTAAATAACTTTAAACTGAAGTAACTGAAATTGTGTCTAAACCGAATGAGCATTATTTCAAAATTACAAACTCCCACTAAAAACCGAATATCCTTAAATAACTTTACACCCACATGAGTAGTGTGCTCATGAAAGACCTAGGGTGACGGTTTCTTAATATGCGCGCAATTATGGAGTTTGTACCAACATGCTCTATAGACACACAACCACTCTGAATTTTCTTTAACAACTAGGAACTTAATATTTATGTGCTTTAAATTTGAAGTGTTCCTATTGTGTATAGAATAAATGAATGCATATTTATTGTCACAAAATAACTAAAGTGGTCTTTTTATTCAATCTAAAATTAGCAGTCCATGTGACAAAATTCTTTTGCATCAATATTCTATTAGAATCGAAGTCTGTAAACCTAATGATCTCTAACTTACCAGAACTCCGACAAGTGAGCAAGTAATTTTTGTTCTCTGAAGATATCTTATAACCCCATTGGCTGCTATCCAATGGTTCATAATATGATTACTCAAATATATGTCTAACATTCCAACAAAGTACACAATTTTCGAACGCATACATACTTAAGTATAAATTAGATTCTCAATAGCTTATGTATAGAGAATCTTTTAGATTTTGTAAATTTCAAGGTTACTTTTAGGACATTGAGTAAGATAATACTTATCTTCTTTAGCAATATGAGTGTCACTTGGTTTACTCCCACTGAACTTGTAGTATATACAAGTGCCAACCAAATTTATCTCAAAACCGAATGAGATAATCAACATGAAATTTATAATTTCATTAATGAGAGTCCTACTTAAGCTCATAGATAGATTTCTTTAATTTACATATCATTGATATTGTATCATAAGACACAACTATATGATTGTACCATATGAATAGTTTCTTCAATGTCTCCATTGAAAAAAAAAACTTAACATCTATCTAATGTAGCTTAAGACTAAAACAAGCAATAAGCGTCATGAATATCCTGGAAGAGTCTTTCAATGAAACTTGAGAGAAGATCTCTACAAAATCAATGTCTTCTTTTAGAGTATATCCTTTAGATACAAGACGTACTTTATACTTATCTACATTACCATTTTCATCCTTATTGGTTTTAAATATTCATTTACAACCAATTGGTTTGCACCTTAAGGAAATGAGATAAGTTCCTAAACTTTATTGTCTTGCATAAAATTATACTCTTCTTGAATGACATCAATCCACTTGTGAGAGTTAAAACTTTTATGGTCTGATAAAAACGATTGAGTCATTTTCTATCATTCCATTGTTACCTTATTTTCTTGAAGAAATACAACATAATAATTCAGAATAGTATTTCATCTTCCTCTCGTGGACCTCTTTAATGACACTTGTTCTTTTTAAAGGTTGTTGAGTTTGTTCTTCTGAAACAATTACCTTATCTTGAATGAGAGTTGTTCAACATTATTTTGTTGAGGTACTTGATTCACTTCTTGATTAATGATAGGTGTGAAAACCTAAACATCATCAAAAGTGATAGTATGAATTAAATTGTAATTCAATTTTTCCTCAATAACAATGCATCTAACCTTATTTCTCCCTCCAAATTCAACATCCTAAAAAAAGTTATAAATTTCTCCTTAAAGTAATCTTAATTGTGGGATCATAAAATTTACAGCCCATGGATCACTCAAAATAATCGAAGTAGTTGCTCACTTTTGAAGTTTAATTACTTCACATATGTCCTAACTTATACAAAAGAATCAACACTTAAAAACTTATTGTCGTTTCTTTTGGCTAGAACCCTTAGCAACTTTATTCTAATATTTTCTTTATTGCCCTTATTCTTAGAGACACTAACTAAATGAGCACTAACCAAATGAGTACTTTTACACTTATAATGCTTCAACTTTTCTTCCTCTTGAACATAATGAGAAATGAGCCTAATTAGAGTCTATTTCTCCTTTTGGCAGTTGTAACTGAATCTGAATTGGTTAAACTGTATAGGAAGTGGTACCAAAATCATAAGAACAAACAATTGTTAGAGAGTTTGATCTTACGTGCCTTAAATTTTTGAAGCAATATTGAGAATTTTCATAATCTACTCCCTCACATTTCCTTGACCCTTATACTTCATAGAAGTAAAAAAAAGAGCATAAGTGATGTCATCTTAACCTTAATGTTTTGGGTAAAACATTTCTTAATTTCGTCAAGGAAACCCTTAGTTTGAGTAGTTTCTTTAAATTTGTGCTCCTAAAAAATTAGAATGTTGTACTTTATGATCATTAGACTCACGCGATTCAAACGATTTCACCTCTCAAAATATTTTTTTATAGGTGCTTACCGCAGTGAGAGGTGCAAAATGTTCTTTCCTTAGTGCAAAGTCTATGCTCATACAACCAAATACCATATGTAAGTGTCTTTTCTTATTCCTTGAAATTAGTTTCACTAAACATGAGTTTAGAATGTATTTAACAGATATTGTGACAAGAAATGATAAATTAACTAAATATAGAACAAAAATAAATAAATAAAATTAAAACAAGCTCACATAAATATTCATAAGTAAACAAATAAATTTAAAATAATGGCTAGTTCCCCTCAAGATACCAAGCACAACGTTAATATCAAGTCTTTGGACAGTAATATTAACTGTAAGCGGTACTCTTGTTGTAGCAATCAAACATTGACAATAAACTATGTCAAACAATAGGCTAATCTTTGGACTAACGTATTGCTCACATAAAATAACTTATAATTGTCACACATTTATCGCCACAGTTGTCGTTGTAATTCTGCCAAATATCAACTTTCCTTTGGGCCAATTAATAAACGCATGAATTACAAAAACCCATAATCATCTTAATATTTTAAATAAACTAATCTACACAAAAGCGGTCACTTTGGTGACATTATGTTTCAATTAATCCATTAAAATATTAGACATCCGAAGCCAAAATATGAATTTAATTGTTTCAAAATGTTTGTCTTAATTTTATCTTTCAATCAAATTAAAAGATAACCAAAATAATAATAAATTTGAATAAAGGTAAACCTCATATTAAGATATCGAACACTCCATTAATATTTCATCGTTGGACAAAACATTAACTTGCAAGTGATATCTTGGTATAGTAATCAAACATTGATAATAAGAACATGTCAAACAGAAATCTTCCTTTGGGCCGATTTATTGCTCACATATAAAACTGAATAATTATCACATGTTTATTACCACAGTTGCACATGTAATAATGTTAATTATTAACCTTCCTTTGGGTCGATTAATACTAACATAATCCGACTTACATGCACAAAACCTTCTATATTTTAAAAATAAAATAATTTCCACAATAGAGGTCACTTTGGTGACTTAATGTTTCAATTAAATTATTTTAAAATATATACAATAAATATACCGATATCTAAATTTAAAATTTTGTAACAGTCAAAACTGAAATTTCTGTTAACACTTAAGTTTCCGAAATAATCCAAAATAAGGTTGTCTGAATGGGGCTATCAGAACTCAAAAAAACTATTTTTTTTTTACCGTTCCTTAAAAGAAATGTCTTAAACCTTAAACATGCATTTACTAAAATCAAAGTCGGATTCAAAACATCCAATCTTTAACTAAAAGCCAAAATCAGAAGTATTATACAAATGAGTAATTCATATAATGATCACATGAAACTTTAATATATTCATAATAGCCGAATAATCAAAATTAAAATTCTTGATCAAACAGAATCAAATATGAATTCCATAAACTTAATGACGTGTATTAACAATTGGTACCCAAAATAGAGAACGTGAAAGTAAAACTCACGCCCATCTGAACCAATATAATTTAAGGCATAAGAGGATTGGCGATTGGTTGAACTTATAAGTTTGATGATAGATTAAAGATTATCACACAGCCTAATTGATTCAAAATCTAATCTTTAATCCAAATACTAAATATCAAGTCAATATATAATCAGACATAAACATTAGAGTGATTCAATACCAAGCAGAATTAATGAAATATCAATTCTCTAATATGAATTCACATGAAGTCAACGAACTTTAGCTCTTTTTTTTAATTAAACTGATGGAATTAATCAAAGTACATAAGGACCAAACTGAACATACTAAAAAAAAAGGGTACTTGGACGCATAATTTCCCCCCCAAAAAAATGCCCAAATATGACAATGGCAGACTTCACGTGGCCCTTTTGATTCAATTAACATAGGTTAAAGAAAGATCACAGCAAACATAATGGCATTAGATCACCGAATCTATTCATTGATTAACTTTTTTTTAATGCGGCGATTAAAGATTAAAAAAAGATGTTAATCAATTGAATTAAAACCCTAAATTATTATAGGAAGCAATCAAAGTTAACGAATCGTCAAAAACAAACAACGAATATCGTATTTGTATAAATTCAATCGAACATGAAAGCATATCGACATCAAAACTTTGTACTCCAAACAGTTAAAAGAACCCAATTCAAGCCATCAATATCATCAACATAAATACCATGAATTATACATAAATTAATTATTGTACGATTGTGATTTTCCATAATAAAAATTAATCGATTCTCAATTATTCAACATGACGAGGCTCTGATGCCACTTGTTAGAATTAAACCATAATAGATATGAAACTTAAACCCCAAGATCTATCATGTCAAATCATCAAGAACAATAAACCGAATAAACTGAATGCGGAAGCGTACCTGAATTCATTGATAGATTGAAAATCTTGAATCTTGATGTGGAAATCCCAAAAATTTTGGTATTGATCTTCCAAGAAGATAGGTTATCTCTTGAAGTAAAACTCTCTGACGGGGAAGGAGAGAAAAACAAGTTAACCTATTTCTTGGGGACCACTACCTCTTTATATAGTTGACTTAATCAACTATTAAATATTTATAACTCTGCCCCTCATTGAATTATAAATTTATCTTATGGTATCTACACTTTTATTTCCATGACATTTTAATACCTATGACACGCTTAACTTAATTGGTCACTTTATTTTGTGTCATACTTTATAATAGCAACATACATTTTTACATATGTGTCCACAATTGCGGATTTTAATCCAACAATTGCATGATAAAAATATGCAACTTTATTTATCACGTGCAATTATTAAATCTACAATGTATGGTCATTCTGAATATTCAACTTTATTTATCACGTGCAATTATTTCTAATATAATGTCTCAAATTATTGCAAGAGATCTGTCCGGTTGCAGATCATATTCTTGGTGACGAATTACGTTCGGATACTGGTGTCGGCTACGGTTCCATTGCTTAAAGGATAAGGCCAAACCAGGGGACAGCAACTTGATGAAGAAATTATACTATTTTGGTTCTCCTCTCGTTACGTTCGGTCAATAAAAATCATAATTTTCACTAAATTTTTTCATTGACCAAAATAATTACATAGTAAAAGTTAAATGACTATATATATATAGGGTTAGGATCAAGTTACACTATGTAAAACTCAACTAGTTTTACACTAATTTATGGCCATTAGATTGGTTAAATGAATGGATGAGATTAACTCCTTACTTTTTTTCCCAAGTGATAATCTTTCCATATCCTATATATATATATATATATATATATATATATATAACTTTCAATAGTTTTAATGTAATTATAAGGTAATATATGTTCACGTATCTATATAAAATACATATATTTTTCGTCATATTCGACTTACAAGTTGAGACGTGCTTAATACATGCGTGTGTCCAAATTAAAACTTTGTAATTCCTCATCTCCTATGTTTCTAATATAATTTCTTAATAGTTTATACCTCTTAAATAAAATCCTACGCTTGTCCCTGATATTAAGTATTACATGACAAAAAATATTTTAATTTCCTCCACTCTTTATATATATATTTCAACTTTGTTTATCAAGTGCAATTATTAAGTGGTCAGATAAAATATTTTGGAAAAAATATAAAATAAAATATTTTTTGAATAGTTTAAAGGTGATTATAATGTAAGATATTTTCATTGATATTCTTAATCATTTGGCAATGCATACACACCTTGCAAACATTGCGATTGCACCTGAATCTTTTAAGATGAATATCATCTATTTTTTTTACTGAACCCACTTTTTAGGTTCGTAAAATAAAATATCTGAGTTGGGGTCTAAGATTTGATGATATAATAAACATACAATCTAATCATTGAGCAATATTTTATATGCATTTTCGATTTCAGTTTATCTTCCCAATCTCTATGAAACTTCCATCCTCTCACTGCACAGTCACATGTCCGGCAATTTTATATTATTGCTAAAAAAATAATAAAAAGAAACGATAAAGTTGTTTTAAATTCGTTGATTGAGCAATAGTTTATTTGTCAACGTTATTGTTAATATATATATATATATATATATATATATATATATATATATATATATATATATATATATATATTATATAAATTTAAGTATGTTTTAAATAGGTGTGGGCAAGATCGGGTACCCGACCAATTTGTCCATAATTAGTTTCGGTCTCGGTAACCACCAGTTCCTGAAAACTGAAACCAGTCTCGGTTAGACTGGGTCTAAGATTCCAGGAACCGGTCTCGGTACTAGTAGGAACCGGTACCAGTATCGGGTACCCGGTCAAATGGTTTATTATGAATAAAATTTGAGCAGCAGGGGAAAAATTTCAACCATCAATAATAATATTAAATAACAAAGTCAGAATATTGTAGGCTAAGTTGAAGTCTTAAAACAAGTTATACTCATAATATTCATACATAAAGAGAAAGAATAAACTAAATAACTCTATCTATTGCAAGCAAGACAACCAGAAAATTCGATAAGGAGAAATAAAGGATCGCTTTCAATTCTTTCCAACCTCTTCAACGCCATTCGGTACCAGACCAGTACCAGGTATCCAGTACTGGTCTTGGTCCCATTGGGTACCCATCGGGTACCGGGTCTAAAAAATCAAGATCCGGTCCCAGACCAGTTGCAACAAGGACCTAAATTTTGGATCCAGTCCCGATCCCACCAGAACTAATTCCGGGTAAAAATCCATCGGGTCCGGGACCAGGTAATCAGGTTTTTTGCCCACCCCTAGTTTTAAATACAATTATTTTCAATTTAAAAATTAAAAAAAATTATATATAATTTAAATTTTAAACATTATTATTTAGACATAATGTTAAAAAAATACTCATAATATTCGGTTGGATAATCACTTTAGCCCTTATTTTTTCGAAGCACTTTAATCTTCAACGTTTCATTTATTATTTTAAAAACTTTCAATAATATTATCTTTTAATAGTCTAAAGGAGATTAGATACATATTTTGTTTGGTAAACAACTTTTTGAGCTAAAATTAGAAGTTTGAAGCATTTTTAGAGGTTTGACCAGTCAAATCCACTAATTTAGATTTTTTTGGTAAATAGAGGATTGTAATAGCAGATTGAAGTGAAACCTCTAATTTTGAAAAGGCTCTTTTTAGGAACTTTTTGAGTTAGAGGTTTAAATAAAAGACTTGTAAAGACTACTTTGTCCTCAATAATTTAAAAAAAAAAATCTCTAAATAACATAAATTTGATTAACTAATACAATTAAAAAAATAATTTCATAAATGAGAAATTAATATACAAATTAATAAATACTTATTAATTTAATAATTAATAAAATTATATTCAAAATATAATTTCATAAATAAGAAATTAATATATACATCTAAATTTAATAATTATTAAAATTATATTAAAAATATAATTTCACAAATAAAAAAATTAATATGTACATCCTCATATGTTCAGTAATGATGTTAAAAATAATTTTTATAATCTAATTAATATTAATAGATACAAAATGTTAATAACTAATAAATTATTCAAACAAGTATCAAATATAATCATATCCTTAAATGTAATTTTATCAAATTAGTTATACAACCAGCTAATATAATCCGCTAGACAAAACAGCTAATTCAATCTGCTATTCGCTATCACCTAATGTAATATACTATCAGCTATTCGCTAATTGCCAAATATAGTCATTCTCGTTTTTAAAGGTAGAAGGGCCTCATTAAAAATAGGGTCATTCTTAACCCTTTGACAATGCACAGACATCTTGCAAACAAAACGATTGAACCCGAATCCCCTATAATGAACATCATCCGCTCTTTTACTGAGATCACTTGTTGGATTCTCAACTTTACTATTTTTAAAAGTGAATATAATAACTATATCTCAAAATTTCATTTATGTATAATATAACTATTAATACTAATTTATATCCAAAGATAGGATATTAGATTTTTTTTGAATAATGCCGTTTTGTTTTATTCATGTAGTAAGAAAACAAAGAGTCCAAAAGACAAATTTAAACCAGGCTCAGACCCATCAGGTGATTTGAGCCCAAATAAAAGAAAGAAATAAAGAGACCAAAAAACAAATTTAAAACCAGGCTCAGACCCATCAGATGATTTGAGCCCAAAATAAAAGAAAAGTGACCTACACAAAACGACACTCGTCCCTGCAATCAACAAGGGAATTGGGGTTCCCTAAAAGAGACGGTCGAAATACCCCCAATCTATTCAACAGACACTTGCATCCCCGGCGGAAGTATCTAAGTTCTCGCAAAACGCCATGCAAGCTTCTCTTGAGCTTCATCAAGCCAGTGGCTTCGTCGCCCAGCGGCCTTTAAACCGGGCCAGTGGTTGATTCACTGCAAATTTTCGGTCTTGGCAAGAAGATGAACCGACTCGCACCTAACCAGAGACTTCATCTCCCACCAGGTACGGAAACTATCTCAACATCTGGGTTTAGGGCATATCTTTCTCGATCACATGCATAACCTGATTTGGGGCTTCTTCGATCCAGCAACCTTCAACGCCCAGTTTTCCGAGAGCCGCGATGGAGTGAGACGCTTCATTCCCCAACCTAGGAGAGAAGAAGAACCGACAATCGTGTAAGTTCTACGTTAAGCTTTTTATATCTGCTATTTCTCCCCGAATCACTGAAGAGTCATTTGAATTTGCTACTAATTTTGTAATGAGGGTCCTGGAGTCGCTTTCAACAATGATGTGGTGAAATCCCAAATCTACAACAAATTTTATGCCCTGTATTGCAGCCCTTGCTTCCGCTTGAACGACCGAGACAAATTCTTGCTGAGGTAGAGTTCCAGAGCCCATAACCTGCCCCTTCTCATCTCTAATTAAGAAACCTGAGTATGCCTTTTTTGTTGCAGGTACACAGCAAGCATCGATGTTCAATTTGAAATAACTTGCTGGGGGTGGAACCCAACGAACCTCTACTGGGGCCCGAGGGACATAACAGCTCCCTGAGGTATTTTCATACTCTGTGACACTGCTCTCAATAAACATGCATATGCCTTGTACTATTTGAGTTTTCCCCTCATGTAAATGCTTGTTCCGTGCATGCCATATTGCCCAAATGGTGTATGTCAGCAGTTCAGTAGAATTCATATGCCGATGTTTAAATATCCAAGATAGCCATTCGAAATACGATAGCCTACCTACATTTATTGGCCAAGATACTCCTAGGCTATGCCATAATTGTTGTGAAAATGGACAATCACGAAATACATGCTCGATGCTTTCAACTGCATTATGACATCTAGCACACGTAGTATTCAAAGCTATTCTCTTTTGCTGTAAATTCTGAAATGTAGGTAAATAATTCCAGAGAGACTTCCAAACATGGATTTTTACCTTTGACGGGCAGTTTGTGCTCCATAATAGCTTGAAAATGTTTTTGTTTTCATTTGGTAGAGTAGGACTGTTGAGCAGTAATCGATATCCACTTCTAACTGTATATAGTCCTGAGTGTTCACCTCTTCATACCAGCTTATCATGTAATTGGGAAGCTGGAAGAGGTATACTGAGGATTTCGTTTGCATCCTGCTGATTAAAACTGTTATTAATCAGCTGCACATTCCACTCATTAGTGCCCTGTGTCATTAGATCTCGTACGACGTAAAGTCCTTCCACCCTTGGAGAAGCAATTAGCTTGCTTAACGAACCCGGCAACCAGTAATCCTCTCATATTGAGACCTGCATTTCGTCCCCTATGCTCCATTTGATACCCTTCTCCAAAAGTCCTTTCGCACTCCATATGCTTCGCCATGTATAGGAGGGGTTAACCCCTAATCTGGACTTCATAAAGGTTGTACTTGGGAAATATCTTGCCCGGAAGACCCTTGCTAGCAGTGTGTCTGGATTTTGCAGAATCCGCCATGCCTGCTTAGCCAGTAAAGCTACATTAAATTTAGCCAAGTCTCGAAACCCCATACCACCATCTTCCTTTAGGACACAAAGGGAACTTCAATCACACCAATGGATTCCTTTTTTTGCTCCCGATTTCTGCCACCAATAACGAGCCGTAATCCCTTCAAGGCTTTTACAAATGGATGATGGCAAGAGGAAACAGTTCATTGCATACTGTGGAGTAGCTTGGAGGACCGACTTGATAAAGACCTCTCTTCCTCCCACTGACAAAGGTCTAATGTTTCACCCTTCAGTTTTCTTCTGAAATTTCTCCCTTAGGCCTCGAAAAGTAGCATTCTTGTTCCTCCCAACTATAGATGGTAACCCCAAATATTTCTTGGGGTTTTCCGATTCTTGCACCTGTAATACTTGACACACATTTTGTCGTATCAGCCCACTAACATTTGCACTGAAAAAGATACCTGACTTTGCAAAGTTGATCTCTTGGCCTGAACATTTAGAATAAACTTGTAAAAGATTTTAATCTCCATCGCCCCGTTGGATGATGCTTCCCCAAACAATAGGCTATCATCTGCGAATAGAATGTGGGTAACGGCTGGTGCATACCTGTTAGTTTTCACCCCTTGAATTAAATTGTTTGATGATGCTTTCCTCATCAATGAAGACAAGCCCTCACTGCAAATTAGAAAAAGGTATGGGCTTAATGGGTCCCCTTGACGGAGGCCCCTTGACGGCACAAAGGATGGGCCAACTGAGCCGTTCAAAACAACCGAGTAGGACACTGTTTTCACACACAGCATTAGTCGAAGCACCCAGAGCCTTGAGAACCCCATCTTCCCCAACATCGATTCCAAGAAAGGCCATTCCACCCGGTCATATGCCTTGCTCATGTCCACTTTTAATGCGAACGAACCATTCCTTCCCTGTCGTTTATTCTTAAAACAGTGGAGGATCTCGTATGCAAGTAGGATATTATCCGTGATGAGTCGGCCTGGTACAAAAGCAGATTGGGCTTCGTCAATGCATAAGTGTATAACCCTTTGGAATCTGTTAACAAGCATTCGGGAAATTGTCTTATATAGGACATTACATAAGCTAATGGGCCTGAAGTGAGACATGCGCTCCGGTGTAGCAACCTTGGGTATAAGGACAATGCGTGTATGGTTTATTAATTCAATATCCTGCTCTCCATTCAACACATCTATACAATACTGTGCCACGTCTTCACCCACTATGTGCCACAACCTTTGGTAAAACACTGCTCCTAATCCATCTTCCCCTGAAGCCTTCAATGGGCCCATTTCTTTCATTGCTTCTTTCACCTCTTCACTAGTAAAATTACGATCCAGAGCCCCATTCATTTCTTCAGAAATACAGGGTAAAATCCCATCGAGTATTGCGTCTGGGTTATCTACACCATTCGACTTGAACAGATCCGAAAAGAAACTTGTTGCAAGGTTTAGCAATCCCTCATTCGAGTCAATCGGGTTTCCTGATTCATCTACCAACTTTTCGACCCTATTATTTTTACACCGTTGGGAAGCAAATCTATGAAAATAAGCTGTATCATATCCCCATTTCGAAGCCAATTCGCTCGGGCACGTTGTTCCCAGTATAGTTCCTCCTTATCCATCTCTAGGTTCAAACTCAGCTTTGTTTCTGTGATATCCAGTAATACATCATCGGTGGGTGGCTGATCACTCAATTGTTCCAGCCTTTTCTTCAGGTCCCTTACTGTGATCTTCCTTGTTCTTTTAAGATCTCGAAACCAGTTTTCAAGGCCCAGTCCAACCTGTTTAAGGCGCTCAGGTATGGTTCCGGTAGAAGCATCCCAACATTTCTTTACCTCACCCTCACATGAATCCTCTAGCAACCACGACGCTTCGAATCGAAAGTGCCAGACATTATTCCCCGCATGCGTTTCTGTTGTGTTCAACAACAATGGGCAGTGGTCGGAGAAAGAGTGGGGAAGATGATCTAAGGCATACCCCGGAAACAAATTGAACCAAGGAGCATTTGCAACCCCACGATCTAATCTTTCGCGGATGTTGTTTGTGCTGAATTTTCCTTTCTCCCAAGTAAACCATCGCCCTCGATAACCAATATCCTCAACGTTACAATCAGTCAGGAATCTTCGAAATTCACTCATCTGTCTCTCGCTTCTCGGCAGTCCTCCCTTTTTCTCATTTAAGAAGGCAATCTCATTAAAATCCCCAACAATTAGCCATGAGATATCAGGTATATCATTCAGTTGTCTAAGAAGATTCCACGCAACAGCCTGGTTTTGTTGTTCAGGTGCACCGTAAAACCCCGTCAACCTCCAAGATTTCCCGTCTGTGTCGTCATTTATGAGGACATCAATGTGCCTTTGAGAATATGAGCGAAGTGAAATATCACAATTATTCTTCCACCCAATCGAAATTCCTCCACTGTGTCCAACCGCGTCAACATCTATACCATTTACCAATCCACATCGTCTTCGAACTTGCGCCATTTGTGCACCCCGTAGCTTTGTCTCTATTAGGAAAACCACGGATGGGTTTAAGTCTCGCAGCACATGCTGGAGACGGCGGACAGTCCGAGGCATACCCAAACCTCGGACATTCCAACATAGGAGTTTCATGGCGTCCGGCTGACCTGGTTAACCAGACCTGCCGATATCCCAGTTGTTGTTCCTCCCCGCACTTCCCTCTCGATTGCATTATAGCTCGCTGACTCATTCGGAATAGCCGCTTCCTGCTGCATTTGCTGTCTTTTAGAACCCTCTGTTTGAAAAATTGGACTGTCCTCATTTTCTATAATCATGTTGTCAGCCCGGCCAGAACCTTCGGGTATATCTGTTGGGCCCCCAGCAGGCTCATGTGTATTTTTTGGGCCCCCAACTCAGCATATGCAGTTTTCCCGCTAACTGCTTCTGACCCATATTCCTCCACTAACCGGTTACCCCCTAACCTGTCTGCAGCAGTTACATTGTGCTCAACTGTACCCGGACCCTCCTCGACCAGCCACCTACTCTTCACCGCCGCCCCACGCCGAGGAGTTGCCATGAGAGATAAGTCCCACCCGAAACTAAACTCTCTTGTCGGATATAGCACCCGTAGCGGGCAAAAACTCTCACCGTGGCCCAATTTTTCGCATACGAAACAAAATAGTGTGAGCTTTTCATATTCGAATCTAGCATACGAAGTCGTCCCATTTGGTAAAGCAAATTTTTTGCGCCGCTTTAATGGTGACCGGATATCAATTTTCGCACGAACTCGCATAATCCGTTGATAACCCAGTTGAATCGAGCTAGAATCATACTCGATAAATTCA
The DNA here is from genome assembly GCA_030270665.1 of Hibiscus trionum. Classification (NCBI taxonomy): domain Eukaryota; kingdom Viridiplantae; phylum Streptophyta; class Magnoliopsida; order Malvales; family Malvaceae; genus Hibiscus; species Hibiscus trionum. The sequence continues at coordinate 8,236,819 of BSYR01000046.1, forward strand.
CCAAGGAAATTCCCAATTTTCTTTGCTACATCCGATGACATAAATCCGTGCGGCAAATCATGAACTAAAACCCAATAACTCACATGGTGAAGAGCAATCGACATTGGGTCCTCGCCCACCATTAAACGATGCATAATCAGCAAGTGACTGTTAAAGTTCCAGGGACCGCCCTTTTCGATTCGATCCACATCCACTTTATGGTACAGCCTGAATAAATATCTGTTATCTCCCAAATCCGAGATAGAGATCCCACCAATTGGATGCCATACATTTGCTAATGTTGCCCTCATTGACTGGAAATTCACAATGTTGTTTGTTAAGAACGAACCCACAAAACAATTCTCAAATGTGATAAGGGATGTTGTTTCTGGGGTTCCTAGTGGCAACACTTCCTCCTCTTCTTCCACAATCTCCAACCCCGCTAACTCCTCTTCCACTCTGTCCATCAGACCCAACCAGAAGCTTCAAAAAACCCAAGATTACCAGATAAAGAAATAACAAGAAGACGTGCTATTCAGCAGAGAGAAAAACGTGCTATTTAGCAAAAGAGAGTAATTTGTACTATATAGATAGGATATTAGATTTTAATAACACATCAATAAATCATTTGAATAGTTAAATTTAGACTTTGGGCAAAGGGGTAGGTATTTAATGTTAAAAATCAAATATCAATAATTGACACATTTTTTAATGTTAAAAAGTTCCTACGACTTTGGATAAAAGATTGTTATTGATGAAATAATTAATTTGAGTTGCTGGATATAATTAATTATGTTATATTAATATAAGGGGTTTAATTATAAAACAAGTAGTTAAAATATATGAGCAAGCATATTTGGCCGGTTGGCTAAAGTGCTTATCTTTGTTTTACCATTTTTCTTTGGTCAAGGGTTCTAGACTCGGCAAATTTGGGGAAATAGGGTAGTTTAGATTTTTATTTAAGAGATAGGGGTTGCTTGGGGGAAATTTTGGAATATAGGCAAAAATCTACAGTATTTGGGGACCTCGCCATGTGCTTATGGCGTTCTTTGGACCCCGCCATATGGATGTGGCGAGGTCATGTGTATTGCATGCCTGCCAACTTTGCAAAAGCTGATTTTTTTTTAAAATTTTACCTGCACCTCGCCACCTGCACATGGCGAGGTCCAACCTCGCCACCTCCACACGGCGTGGTACTGTAGAAACTGGCCTATTCTCCAAAAAAAAATTCCCGAACAACCCCCATCTCTTAAATAAAAATTCAAACTACCTTATTTCCCCAATTTTGCCTCTAGACTCACTAAGAACACCCCTTCCTTCCCCTAAAGTCTCCCTCCCCTCTCTTTTAAATAAAATTTGTAAAAAAAAAGTACTTAAAATATATATATTAATATGTGTTTAAAATATTTTTTAGTTAAGATAGAAGTTCATATTTTATTCCATTACACTTAAAGGTCGGTAATTAATTACCATAAAAAATGTATCATCCAATAGATGAATGATATGTTGTCTAATTATTATTGTTATTTAGTTTTTCTAAAAGGAATTCATAACAAAACTTTAAATCTCTTAAAAGTACCCTAATATTTCTATTTTTTTCATAAAACTCCAAATCATTAAATCCCCAAATTCATCATTTGTCGCCGCCGAGTCAACCACCATAGCATACGCTTCCATCATCGAACTTCACCACTGATTCTCTAGTCTTCTGACGATAGAAATCAACTAATTGTAGCGGTGGCGACGTGAAGATCAGTGATGACAGTGGATGAATTTAAAGATTTAAGTTTGGGAATGGGTTCTTTGTGAGAAATTAGAAATTTTTAGGGTTTTTTAATTTAAAAATTTATATTTTAGAAATTAAAAGAGATTATAAATAAACAAAGCCACATGTCAAATAATGACTTGGTGTTAAATTTTTATAATGGAATAATTTTAAAATAATAACAATAAAAAACGTTAAGTATCTATTTTGACAAAAAAAAAAAACTGAACATTTCATTGTCTAAAAAATAATGTAAATACTTAATAAAGAAAAGTTTGAGCCTAAGGGTCACTGTTATAAAGAGCCAACAACCCTGTATCATCCTTGAAAAGATAATATTGGACTATTTTTTTGAAAGTTAAGGTGATTACAAATAGTATCTGTTTTGAATAATACTCTCAACCATTTAACAATGCAGGCTCCATATCACCCTGTTGCAGCTGCTGGTGCTCGAACCCGTGATCTCTAAGAATAACAACCATTCCCTTAAACACTGAGGCAAGTTGATTCGTGCATAAGATTGGATTACTTTTAAATTATAAAATAGAATCAAATTAATATGATAATTAAATATTTGTCGATTGAAGAAATGAACGGTAAATTAATTTCTAAAAAAGTAAAATGAAAAAACGTACTACAATACTAAACATAAATATCTATTATTTTTATATGAAAATGAAAGGACTTATTACAAACAAAAACATCTGGGTTTTATTTTGTAAGTATGAATAAAACAAAACAAAAACTCATACTTACAAAATAAAACTTATAGACTAAACGATTGCCCTAATGCCGATAATGGTGACAACCGATTATATTTATTAATTTTAAAAAATAAAAATGTTAAAGATACGAAAAAAATTGAGTTAATAATACTGATTAATGTTTTGGTCAAAAAAAAATTTTGAACCAAACAAGTAGTTTGAGTGGAAAAGCAGATGATGTTCGTCCTAAGAGACCCGAGTTCAATCGCTTTGTCTACAAAGTATGTGTGCATTGTCAGATGGTTAAAAATATGTATAAACAAATACTACCCCTTGTAATCACCCATCTAAAAAAATTAATCATTGACTAATATTAAATCACAATCTCTTAGTCCCGCATACAATTCCCATTTTGTCACTGCTGACATTAAGAAAACCCCCCAAAAAATTATTCACAAATGAAGTTAAGTGACCAAAACGTAAAACTTACACTTGAATGGCAAAATTGCAGACGGTTGAATTTTTTTTACCAGTACAAAAAAATTGGATTTCAATTAAAAACATAAAAGAAATGTGCGATAAATATAACACATTGAAAAAAACCAAGTCTATCAAGAAATCTCTCAAAAAAAATTAAAACATATAATTTAGAGGGTGTGAAGAAAAATTATTTAACCTTTCATTTAATATGTTGTGTATTGTATATAAAATCCAACAACCATCATGAATTTTTTTTCTCTTTCAACTAGACACTATATTATGTATGAGTGGAGTTCAAAAAAATCAATCATGTTATACTATCGACCTTCTTAGACCTTTCATGATTAGAGGGTGCACCGTGTTGACCACAACATGAATACCATATTATTATAAAGATAGGTAAAAATTATGTCATAAGCGAACAAAAATCATGTTACCGAGACAGACAAATAAATAAAAATGAACCTAAAACGAAGAGAATTTTTATTTGACACTATACACAAAGAAAAATAAACTAAAGTAAAAGAAAAGGCTAGTTGAGGACACTAAAATTAACACTAAAATGGACGCCACATACTACACTTTTGAAGAAAAAAAAGTTAAAAAAAGACTTAGAGAAAAACTTAATAGATTTACAGTTTCAATGACAGCTCTTCTATACCCAAGATACCAAAGATGAAGTAAAGAATTATATATTGCCCATAACTCGGCAAACAAAACTGGACAATCACCAATACTTCTAGAGAAGCTCAGAATCCATTCACCATGCTCATCTCTTATAATAACACCAACCATTACAGTTTGGTTTTTGAAAGCATATATTACGGTTAATTTCTGGAAAAGATTTGGAATCATACCCCATGATCCATTCACCAAGCTCAGAATCCATTCACCATGTCCTTTTTATGTGCTAGGTATATATTTTACCAATGATTTTATGAACAAAATTTCTTTACCCTTATATATACCCCAACACTAAAAAGACACTAAAAATTTTATTCTAAACTCTAACTCTAACCCTAAATTCTAAACCCTAAACTCTATACCCTACAACCTAAAAGATACACCATACCTCCAATTTCATATACTCTACCCTTGAACCCTAAATCCTAAACCTACTTTTTTAAGCAAGGCACCAAAAGGGACATAGTTGGGACGTAGAGGTGGCAATCGGGTCATTCAGTTCGGGTCATTTCGGTTCTGGTCATTTCGGGTCTATCTAGAATCGGTTTAGATTCGGTTCGGGTCAGTTCGGTTCGGGTTCGGGTCTGTGTTGAGTCAGATTCGGTTCGGGTATTGGATCGGGTCAAAATCGGATTGGTTGTTTTCGGGTCGGGTCAATATCGGATCGGTCGCTTTCGGTTCGAGTCAAAATCGGGTCGTTCGTGTCGCTTTCGGGTCGGGTCGGGTCAACATTTAAATTTTCGGGTCAATTCGATTTGAGTTGGGTTAAAGGTTTGAGGTTTAGTATTTATGGTTTAGTTTAGAGTTATTGATGTATGAGATTAATTCTGATTCAACTTGTTAATCTATGCATTTGAATTTGATTAAATATTTAAATCAAAGATTCATGTATCCATATCAAATTTTTTTGTATAATTATATTAAATCAAAGTTTATTATATGTAATAATAATAATAATAATAATAATAATAATAATAATAATAATTTCTGAAATGAATTAATTTATTAAACTTAGGATCTAATTGAGCTAACTAAAATCTAAAAGCATAAATCACGGACATAATTAAAATAATTCTAAAACTAAATGTAAAATTTCAATTAAATTAATCTAAATTAAAACTCAATTAAATTTTAAAAAAAAAAGAGAAAGACAATTGGTAAAAATAAAGAGGGAAAAGACAAAAATTTGGAGGGAAATAAGCCACCAATTTTTTAAGCTAGATTGAAAAAAAAAAAGAAAAAGACAATTAGAAAAAATAGAGAGAGAAAAGATAAAATTTTGGAGGGAAATAAGCCACCAATTTTTTAAGCTAGAGATTAATTACTTTTTAGGTCACGTTGCATTTAAAATGTTACATTTTAGTCAACTTTAAGTTTTAGTTTAATTTAATTTAGTCACAAGTATCCCCACGGTTTAGACTTCGGATATAGAAATCCCCTCCCCGTAGTGATATTTAGTCTCTAAAAATTTACTTTTAGTCGAAATTAACTAATCTTTGTAATTTAGTCTATTAATTTAATATAATGATATTTTTGTTCATTTTAATTTCTAAGATTTAATTTTTAGCCAAAATTGACCCCTATTTATTTATATGGTATAATTATAAAATTAGTCATTGGACTCTCAAATTTCTCCACTTCCAAATTGTCAATTTAGTCCACAATTTCAATTTTATGCTATATTTTATGGTGAAATTATAAAATTAGTCACCAAGATCTCAAATTTCTATACTTTCAAACTGTCAAGTTGGTCTCTAATTCCGGTTTTAGCTATATTTTATGGTAAGATTGTAAAAATTATCTCTAATTTTTGTTTATGGTTTATGGTTTAGGCCTTAGTGTTAATGGTTTAGGGTTATTGATTTTATATTAATTTCTACGACTTAAGCTTAAGGATGAAATTTAGGGTTTATGAGTTTAGTGTTTAATTAAGCCCCTACAAATCTTTTATAGGGGTCATATATGTAATTTTTGTCCAATCTATTTCATAAAATTATATTCTTATCTAAAATTGAGTATTATATAGATTCAGTATGAGTTGACCCTTTTAACTTTTTTTTTTGAACAGCAATATGATTTTATTGAAGAGAAAAAATCATACAAGCACAACTAATAGCCTCATTAAAAACCCCCCTAAGCCTAAGTGGGGGAAAAGAGTACCATTAGTTGTGTGCTACAAGGACCAACACGACTCAGATCAAGGCCGAACCCATAACCAAGACACCCTATCAACACCTCCTTTCGCAAGGGAGTCCGCCACTTTATTTCCCTCTCTCAAGACATGCGAGAAGCATACATCCAGCAAATCCGCACAAGCATCATCAATCTGAAAGAACCATCGCCATAATCGCCAAGGTCGGCTCTCGCCAAGGTTGACCCTTTTAACTTAATCTGTTCCATTCACAATGTTAGAATTTAAATATTTGACATTGTTTAAATAATATAATATTTCATCTTTTTAAAGCATTTAATTATTGATGAAATATATTTTTTATTTTAATTATAATTTATAACTATATATATATATATATATATATATATATATATATACTTTAATTATAACTATAATATATATTATATTTTATTGTTTTTAATTAAAAAAAATCAAATAGGCAAAAAATTAACCCATCTGCCCTATCTCCCTCCCGAGTCCCGATATTTTTGAATTTTCCCCAAATCTTAAACTCAAACCCCTAATCTAGGCAGTCCCCGGCGGTCCTCCACGGCTCCACCTCTCTGTCGTCACCGTCAGCTTCAGCAATCCACACTCCACACTAAAGGTTTTTTCAATGCATGGACTAGTGATGCAATTAAAGGTTGCCCCTATGAATTGGTCTATTATGTATCCATTCCTTTTAATGCAATCTTTTGACATTTTTTTCTTTGTAAATGCAAGATTAAATATTAGGAGAGAAAATAGTACATTGAAACTTTAAATTTAAAAATTAGTTTATTTAATTAATATTGAAACGTAAAATAACATAAAATGTTATTATACCACAATTTTGACAAGAGGAACAGTCTTTTCCATGATATAGTATAAAAAGATAATAAAACATACTTCTTTTTATTATTTATTATATTGTTAAAAATAGATATTCGGGTTAAAATCGGGTCAATATTCGGTTCAGCTTTCGGTTCAGCTTTCGGTTCGGGTAGCATTCGGTTCGGGTCAAATCGGTTCGGGTCCATTCGGTTCGGGTCCATTTCGGTTCAACAAAAAATTTCGGTTCGATTTATTTCGGGTTTCGGGTCAACTTCGGATCATCATGTTCGGGTCAAAATCGGGTTTCGGTTCGGGTAATTCGGTTCGGATTTCGGGTCTCGGGTCAAGTTTGCCAGGTCTAGTTGGGAGCAGACAATTTCCTCCATCCTAATTTTCTAACATATGTATTATCAATAAAGTTTTAAAAAAATAATCATTAATACATATATCATAAAATTATTGACTAAACATATAAAGAGTACATAAAAAGGATAGACGAATTTTATTCTATCAACACCATTGGGAAAATAAAAAGTACTCTAGATTTTATTTTCATTTTATTACCATGCATCACACATAATTTGATTATTATTACTACTTGGGAACAAGAAGAACAGCCATGTCGTACGCGGGGACGAAGTGGCAAGCCTCGGTGGTTCCTCGCTCAACCCCAAGTTGACGGAAGGCGTAGAAATTACGATTCCATTTAGAGGTATCCATGTGACAAACTAAAACCGCCTCCACCACGGCACCATTTTCACCTCTCAGAGTTACCTTGAACATTCTGTTGGTGGTGTCCATCAGGATATGGCAGTAGAACACGGCGTAAGGATACGCCATATTATGACACGGCAGGGACTGTGTCGATGTTTTCTCTTTCACTTCAAGAACAGTGTAGTTCTGGAGAACGGGACTTGTCTTTGTGGCTACGGAAGTTCTAAGGATTTCGAAACGGACGTCTGGTCCGAAGATGCCGCCGACGAAATCGATGAGGGAGTCGACGGAGGTAATGCATGCCCTGTACTCTCCTGGTCGTTCTATCTCGCAAGTGGTGAGTGTTTTCTCCATTGCTAAGGCTTGTGTGGAACCGGCAGGGATGGAGAAGAAGCGGAGGATGGAAGGAAGTGCCTTTAATGAGAAAGGTAGGGAAGTGCGTGTTTTTCTGGGCAAATTGCGAGCAGGGTCTGATTCTTTTAAGTGGGGAAAACTGACTGGGATCGTTTTCCCAACTTGAATATCTTTCATGAAGAAGAAAACCTTGTGGTCAGGTTCCTTCCCCTCCACTTCCATCCCCATCCCCATCCCCATGCCCATCCCCATCCCCATCCCCATGCTCATGCCGGAGTTGGACGCTGCGGATTCTCCGGCATCTCCTTTTCCGTCCATGCTGGGGAGTCGCAGAACATTACCACCTCCCCCTGCTACATCTCCAGGAGCAAGCTGCGAACAAGTGAAAACAATAGTATACAAGAATCTGGGTTATGTTTCATGTTTCTAAAAGACTTCGTTACAGTAATATGTTGGATGATCAATTTCAAGACAGCAAAAACGAATCAAAGATTTAATTACCGTGATCAAAAGCACAAGGAGGAAGCTGTAAGAAACGAATCCGTTGCCCATTCTTTCTTCAGTTCCATCCTGTATTCGTCTCTATCCCTCGTTTATAAATGACCAAGAGTGCTGCCTTTGGGTTGTCCCGATATTAAAAAATAGGCTATTGGGTCACTTTTGTTCATGTAATAGTCTCAATTTATCGATTTCACTTCTATAGTATTTTCGCATCAATTTGGCCTTTGAAGTACTCGAATTACATCATCGTTTGCCTTTTGACTGACGAAGTCAACATTGACCGTTACGGTGCTAACGTGACAATTTACGATGATGTGTAGAGGGGCAAAATTAACTTTTTGACCTAATTTGAGGGTAAAATTAATTTTCAGGTAAAAAAATATGAATTTAATAAAATATTAAAATACTAAATTAATTTAAAAATAATTTAATATTTAAAAATATTTTATTAATATATAGCTAAAATATAATAAAAATTAAAAATAAATAAAAATTATAAAATTAAAATATTGGAAGCTATTAAGTTATAAATTATTAGAAAATTAAAACTTAAAAATAAATTCTACCCTCTAATCCTAATTTCTAAATTTCAAACCCTAAAATTCAAACTCTAAATTGTAAAATTTTATCAATATAAAGTGAGTATGAATCATAAAAGTATGTGTATAAATTTGATCAAGTAAAAGGTTTAAATTTTAGGGTTTAAGGTTTGTGCTTTAGAAATTAGACTTTGAGTATAGAGTTTAATTTTTTTAGTATTGAGAGATAGGGACACCAAAAGGGGTAGAAGATTTTTGTTTGGTTGAGAGAATTACATTAACTCTATTTTAGGATTCTTTATTCCTTACATCTTTTAAGAGAAAGAAATCTAAAAATCGTCCAAATTTTTTTATAAAAATTTTATATTTTTAATAATTTATAATATTTTAAATTTTAATTATTGAATAATTTATAATTTATTAGCTTATGATATTTTAATTTTATAATTTTTATTTATTTTATTTTTAGTCAAATATTAATAAAAATTATTTTTATTAATATTTATGTTATTTTAATATTTTTGTATTTCACTCATATTTTTTTGCCTAAAATTAAATTGTGCCCTCGTATTCAACCAGAACATCAATTTTGCCCTCGAATTCGCTTGAAAAATCAATTTTGCCCCTCTGCCACATCATCGTAAACTACCACGTCAGCACCGTAGCGGCCAACGTTGGATTCTGTTAGTCAAATAGAAAACGATGATGCAATTTGACTACTTCATGGGCCAAATTGATGTGCAAATACCATTAGGCAAAATCGATAAATTAGGACAACTATAGGGGCAAAAGTGACCCTTTAGCCTAAAAAATATTTTATGTTAATGTTCATTAGTCTCAATGAAGTCGTAAAAGGCAAGGTTGTTTCTTTAGGTATCCATGTGATCTTGTCACATCATCACATAATATAATTTATCATCAACGTCATCACATAGTTGACAATTAACGGCGTTGTTTCATAATTGAACTTAAAATTAAAATTTAGTGGTACAATTGAACAAATTAAAAGTTCAATGACATAAACGATACATCGCCAATAGTTTAGCGGTATCTGGGGTAATTTCCCCTTATTTTAACCCCAATATTACGATCTATTCGGCTGTAGGAACTCCCTATTAGGGTGTTCATTTCGGATATCAGATCGTATGGGATTCGAAAATAAGATGCCTGAAATTTTGGATCGATAAGATAACGATCTGTATCTGATATGAAAAATTTCAGATATCTGAATATTTGAATATCGGATATCCGAAAATATAATTTGATTTAATTATTTTTTGGATTTGACGGTCGTATTAATGAAAAAATTGGAATTTTGAATATAACAAACAAAAAATTGCTAAATATAATAAGATTCACATTTATGAAAATTTTGATTTTTCGAATTTTCAGATATAACAAACATCAAATTGTTAAATATAACAAGATTAATATTCATGAAATTTTAAATTTATTAATTTTTGTATAATCCGAAACTTGAAAGAATAAGATCCGTATCGGATCCGAAAAATTAAAAATATGATGATGGCTTTGCCGATGTAGAAGAAGAGAAGAATAATATAAAATAAATGTAGATAATGGTGAAAGATAATAGAAGAATAGATCCAAAGAAATACAGATTTTTTGCTTCGTAACTCTTAATTACAAGTCTAGCAACAATTTGCTTTATTTTTTAATATTAGTTTATACAAATCGGAACAGATCTATGATAAAAAAAAATAATTTGGGTTGGCTTGATATGAATTATTATCTGACAGATAAAGACATTACAATGTCAGCTCCACATATAAAATGTTAAAAGAGGTATGCAGGCAATCAAGATCAAATAGCCATTAGCTTTTTATATAAAAGTTGGTTCATAATAGAAGCCTAAGAGATATTAGGGATATAAATGAATATATCGTTCGACGAGTTGTTCATGAACCGTTTATATAACATTTATTAAGTTAAATAAACGAGTGTGAATAAAATTTTAGACAAATATATTTACGAATGTTAAACGAACATGTTCGCAAACTAGCACAAAAGAATATGAACAACTTCAAAAATAAATAAATGAACACAAACATAATGTTAAAAATTTAATCGAACAAGAACACCTTAAAAGATAAATAAACGAACACGAAAATAACTTTGTTCGTTCAAGCTTGATTCATTTACACACATAAGAGCCATTATTACAAACAGCCAACAACTAGGGATGGACACGGGTCGGGTTTTTGGCCCACCTGAACACTACCCAAAAATAATTACTCTAAACTCGACCCGACCTGAAATTTATATACCTAAACCCGACCCCGACCCGACCTATTAAAAAAATTCAATTTTAGGGGCCTAATTGTAAAAAAATAGGGACCTAATCATAAAAAAATAATTTTAGAGACCAAATTGTAGATAAAAATATTTAATTTTAAGGACCTAATTGTAAAAATATGTATAAAGTGGGGTATTATTATAAATATTCCTAAAATATAAGGAAAAGTTACACTATTAATCCCGGGTCAAATCAGATTTTTTCACCCAAAACCCGAACTAGACCTGACCACACCTTAAAAAAATCTGACCTGACCCGACCTCAATTTTTTAATAAAATATATAACCCGACCGGATCGGATCGAAACCCGACCAGGTCAGGTAAAATGTCCATCCCTAAATTACGACAATCCTGCATGATCCTTGGAAACATAAGCTTGCATTAGGGTCACCGGAGACTAGTCGTTAATTATAGAAATGATGACAAGATAATCCTAAAAAAACTTATAATAGTCAACAGATTTGACTCGGACAGGTTGGCTCGAACCGGGTCAACGGGTCGGACATACATGTCGGGTCAACGGGTCGGGCAGACGGGTTCGGGTATGAGCTTAAGCAGACCGGTTCATTTTGTTTGACCGGTTCAGTCTAAAACCAGCCCGAGTCAAGTTGGGCTCAGACCGGTTTACAGGCTGAGTTGGTTCAAACCGGGTTTTTACCTTGAATTTCCAAATCACCGGCCGATTAACGGAGAAGGTCGCCGGAGATGTCGTCGGAAGCCCTAGATGCACAAATTCTACCGAAAAACAAAGAGTAATAAACCCTCAACTCAACCCAAACTATTATATCATGAAACAAACCGGGATTTAATCGAAAATCACCTTACACAGAACCGAGAAGGCCGAAATCGACAAAGCTCCGATGAAGCCCTTCCTGGCGTCAGACAAATGATCGGCCGGTTGAGTTTTGCTCGCCACTTCGTTAGGAGCTCAGATCCGGTGGCTGTGTCGCAAACGAACGACAGACGGGGCTGAAAATGGAAGAAACAGAGGCACATGATTTGGGGTTTTTGGCCGAGACGTCAGACGAGCTTTCCCGATGAAAGGTGGCTTGGTTTTAGGCGTTGAGGCCAGGGATGAGACTTAACTGATGTGGCAAACACTCTAGCAACGACGGTGCCGTGCACAACGCGTCGGTGGGGTAGATCGGATGAGTGGTCGATGGGGTTAGGTGAAAGAAAACCTTTGGATATCCCAAGGGTATTTTCAAACTCGAAACGCCAACCTGGGTAAGTGAGGAGTCAGATGGGTTATTGAATTTGTGATAAGTTTTTTTTCAAGTCCCCACTTTTTTGAAAACATTTAATTAAAAGGGGATTTTTTTTAAAAATAATTCGAGCTTAAAAAAATCCTTAAAAAAATCTTTTCTCGGTTGGAGTCGCCACCGGCCACTGAGGTAGGCCGGACACCGTAAAAACAAAACCAGAGATTCGTTTGAAAGGGTTCGGGAGTTGGTTACGTGTGGGGAAGGGTTAGCACCCCCATCACGCCCGGAAATCGGTACCAAAACAATTGTTGCTTTAATTTGATGGAAAATATTCGAAATTTAAAATGACTTTAATTAGGGGTTCTTAATTGAAAATTGGACTTTAATTGTGCGAGCCATTTCAAATTAGTGGTTTCAAATTAATTTGTCGTTTAATTAAAAAGGATGACGGTACACCGGACCAAAGACTAAACCGACATCATATAAGACTGACTGTCGTGTTAGTTTAGGGTTCGGATCCCATACGTCACCTTTATGCATGATGCGAGCAGCTAAATATGATGTTATGATCTTGTTCGTTTTAATTACGGATTTACCTTTAGACGATTCGAATTAATCCGAATATCCGAGGAATATCCAATAAGCTAGGGTACTTCGACCCGAATACACGAATTAATAAGTATCTCCTTTTTATAGTTAATATTAATTATCATGCAAATTTAAACATTACGAGTCACATGGATGACAATTAAAATGCATGTCACAAAATGCAAATTCAAACGACATTTAAACAACTAGGCATGCCACATAAAAAGAACATGTTACATATATGACAAAGCTACATTATATGCATAAAATTAAATGAGCTAGAGATTAAAACATACGACTACATATTAATAAATAAATACACATGCCATACTTAACAAATATGAACAAAAATGCAAAAAAACATATATTCGATATAAATAGAAAAGGCCAAAGCATGAATAACAAACCATATATTCGATATAAATAGGTAACATGCACAAATAAAAAAACATAATAATAAAATGCTAATAATAAAAAAAGCGAACTGGCAGGGATCGAAACTGTAATAAAACCTTTTAAAAAAACTGATTGAAATGCCAAATAGGACTCGATTTAAAAGATACGGAAACATACATGGACTAAAAGGGTAAATATCCCATTCGGAAACCGATTGAAACCAAATTTGGGACGAGGTTGAAAAGATTTGAAAAACAACGGGGACTGCGGGAAGGGTTTTGAAAAGCGGAAGCCCTGCCCGCGTAAATATGCCAACGCGGAGGGGTTTAGGACAGAAATAAACCTATTTTAAAAGATAAAACCACTATAAAACCAAGTTTTAAACAAAAATCAGCACTTTTATCCTCCGTTAACCCTAAAACACACCGAACGCTTCTCCCATCCTCTCTGCTTTCCCGGCACCGTCAGGGTTCCGGTCGCCATTGTTGGAGCCGTAACCCTAAAAAACCTTTTTCTCTCTTTTTTAAACCTTTCAAAAAAAACCTCCGTTTACGAGATCAAAAACCCCCCAAAACCTTTCTGTTTTTTGTTTTTTTCTAAAGACCGAACCCAAAAAACTTTAACCCTTTTACCGACGTTTGCCTCTCACCGGCTCATCGTGCGTGGTCCCAGAAGGGACCGGATGGCTTGTCACTGGTGAGATAGGCAACAGACGGGAGGAAGAAGAAGAGACACGAAGGTAAATGAAAACCCTAACTCGTTTATGTTTTTTTATTTTATTTTAAGATTCAAACGAAAAAGAACAAAGACGATATACCTCTGGTAAAATTCTTTTTGCTTGTATTGATTGAAGCTTACGATTACAAAAACTCTCTCCAAAAAAACCTTCTCATTACATTGCGATTTCGGCTTTTTATACCCTCTGAAATTCCGAATTTTTGGGTTACATAAATTAAAATAAAAACCCTATTGGTTCTGTTGATTTTTGTTTGTATTCATCTCTGCATTTGCGGTTTGTTGCCTCTGATTTTCTGAATTTCTGCTGCGTTTTTTGACTCCATGCATCTTCTGACGTTCGTTTGTTTTTGGTGTGCATGTGACGGATGAGGAGGGGACCAGAGAGGCACAGCTTGACGGATCGACGTCGTGGAGCGATCCTGACCGTCGGGGAAACTGGAGGGCTCGTGTGGACTAAACGTGCGCGTCTGGAGACTGGAACATCGCGCGTAGATCACACGTGCCTGGAGGACTCGTTCCTGGCCATTTTACCTGTCATTGATCCAATGGTGGAGATTGTGCGGTGTTAGGGCAAGAAAAATGGGATCTAGGGCTTCTCGTATCAGGGGCCATCTGGACCGTTCGATCCGATGCCCTTGATCCGACGATCCAGATGCGGCTGCGTAATAACATAAGAGAGGCATTAGGGTTCTGATGTAATTAGGGGTTGGGCCAAACGGGCCTTACTTGTAAATGGACCTTATTATTAAATAAACTTGGGCTTTGTTCTTATTGATATTTATTGGGCTTATATATGTTAGTTTTTTTTTGGTTTTCAGATTTTCAGATCTAATAATAATAATAATAATAATAATAAGATAATAATAATAATATATGGGATAATAACCGTAGGTAGTGGTGATAGATAATAATAATAGATCGAATAATAGTAGATAATAGTAAAGTATGTGGTAATAACACAATGGACAATAATGTATGATAGTAATTATGATAATATTTGTGGATAATATGCAACAAGAATAATAATGTAATAGATACTACTAGTATAAGATGATAGTATAAATAATAGCAAATATTGATAATAGATGCTCTAATAGTAATAATATATATATATATATATACACATATTGTTTTTTCTTTTTTCTTTCTTCTTTTTATTTATTAATTATTCGATATACGTCTTAACAAAGTCCATTAAAGATTAAAAATAAAAAAGGGTGACACCCCGGACAAAATAGGTGATTACAGCTGCCCCCTTTGCTTATACTTGTGGAACAAGAATAAAGCAAAGGCCATAAGCACCAATTTTGTCCGACTACCTTGTTTGGATTCCGAGTCACCATGCACTTGAATTACTGGCAGTTCGGAAGTCGGTACGGGAAAATATAACGGTCGCAGAGGCTTGAAGCTGTTCTTTCTCTTTTAAAAACTCTTCGACCCTTCGAGGTTCGAATAAAAACTCCACTCTCAAAATGCCCGAACGAATAGGCGGATTCCATTCTCCAAAAGCTTGAACGGATAGGCAGGTTCCATTTTCCAAAAGCCCGAACGGATAGGCGGGTTCCATTCTCCAAAAGCCCGAATAGATAGGCGGGTTCCATTCTCCAAAAGCCCGAATAGATAGGCGGGTTCCATTCTCCAAAAGCCCGAACGGATAGGCGGGTTCCATTCTCCAAAAGCCCGAATAGAAAGGCGGGTTCCATTCTCCAAAAGCCCAAACGGATAGGCGGGTCCCATTCTCCAAAAGCACGAACGAATAGGCGAGTTCTATTCTCCAAAAGCCCGAACAGATAAGCGGGTTCCATTCTCCAAAATCCCGAACGGATAGGCGAGTTCCATTCTCCAAAAGCCCGAACAGATATGCTGGTTCCATTCTCCAAATGCCCGAACGGATAGACAGGTTCCATTCTCCAAAAGCCCGAACGGATAGATGGGTTCCATTCTCCAAAAGCCCGAACGGATAGGCGGGTTCCATTCTCCAAAAGCTCGAACGGATAGGCGGGTTCCATTCTCCAAAAGCCCGAACGGATAGGCGGGTTCCATTCTTCTCATGCCCGAACGGATAGGCGAGTTCCATTCTCCAAAAGCCCAAACTGATAGGCGGGTTCCCTTCTACTGGGAAAAGCTTTAATATATCTGTCAAAAATAGGCAAAATGATAAGATGATGTGAGTTAGCATGCTCTTAATCCTAGGGATGCTTAAGTACAAATGATGCATGAATTATGACATCAAAATTGCTTGGACGCTTCCACTCTCCGGGTTGGTCGATCTTGACCTTTTTCTTTTTCTTCTTAGTCTCTTTTGGCTTTCTCATCTCTGCCAAATCTCAATCTTTGGGTCTCTCCCCGAAAGACGACTATTGACTTCCACTGGTCAGAAAAGACACAACACTACTCGTAGTGGTCATTCTCAAAACATTTCCCTTATTCAAACCGGGTCCTCAACTTCTCTTCGTCTTTACTCAACGCGACGACTTTTCTCTTCTCTCAACAATAGGGGAAGCACATGCTCCCAAGCCCTTGAACTTTTCTCCTAAGTTCATCAAGGTCCATTTTCATCTTCTGAAGCAATCAAAGCATTTTGACAAGAATTCGCTTTGAGTCCCTAAACTTTAGTTTGTAGAAACTTACTACTATCCTTAACATGGCCACTGGTGAGCTACCATTTGCTTTCATGGCATTGGATTCTAATACTTTATCCCCGAAGCAATGGGAAATTAATTTGTGTTCACAAAAGATTTAGATTGCATCTTCTAATTTCAAAATGAGATGTGTTTTCAAAATCTAGACTTTCTTTTCATATTATGGATACATCAAGCCAGATTAAATACCCCGAATATCAAGTGCATGAACGACACTATTATGGCTTACCAAGGATTGCCTCAAGCATCACGTGTCTAGGAGACCTCGAAAACTGAGGTGATGTCTGAAAATGTGACATACTCTCCGAGCTATTTCAACTTTTTAATCAATTAGACTTACCTTCTATAGGCTTTGCCTTTATCATTACCACTTCGTCTCAATTCTTTATGATTTTGGGGAAGTCAACTCATCACATTCCTTTGGCTCGAAATAAATGATGGAGCAAACAACAAAACCCCGAGCTACTCGGCATTGTCATGATTTGAAAATATTACCATCACTCATGTAGCTAAAGTGAATGGCACATAGCAACCTTATTGGTCTTTTGCTATAGCAGAGTGCCCAAAAAATTCCACACTCGTATTCGAAGATGCCTATTAGCAGGCTTCGAACATTGGAGTGCTTTTGTTACGCTTTTATTATTCTCTCTTTTGTCTTTTCTTTTTCTTCTTCTCTTTTGTTTCTTTTTCTCTCTCTCTTTCATTTTTTCTCTTTTTCCCTTTCCTTTTTCTCTTTCTTTTTCCCCTCTTGTTTAGCGCGAAAAATTTCTGGTTATTCTCTTGAAGGCCCTAATTCTATGTGTACTTAATGGATGACCAAATTAACTTTGAGTGTACGCCATATATTCATCATCTTCAAAGCTTTCGATTTCCACTAGACAAAGGCGGCTCAGAGTCAATCTTTGGGGTCAAGGTCAATGTCCCTTGTGCAATTGATATACGGGGACTCAATAGACAAATATATACACACAAAATGAAAAGGCAACTGAAACACAATGCATCCTTTCATTGAATATTAAAAAAAACAATCTTAGGCCCTTACAAAAAGGTCTTTGCTACTTTCGGGTAAAGGGTAGCAAAGTTGATTCCACACATCACTTCAGGAAAAAGCTTAAAATGCAATGAAATGAAAAAAACAAACTTGGATGCATAAAACTCTTGACTACTACTAGGCTGGCCATCCATCCCACCCCTTAAGCTTCTTCGAGGAACTCAACCTCCTTATTGTCCATCAATTCTTGAACCAACTGCTTAAATTCAGGACGAATCTGAATCTTGTGCCCCACAGTCTGATGGTACTCACAAAAAGGATTCATGGCCATCATATGCCCCATTTGGACCCTTCTTAAGTCGGCTTCTAACTTAGCAAAACTCTCATCCATTTGCTTCCTTTGATGGTGAGTAAAGTGTGGACGCAGAATCTTCGATAGTCACGAATACTGTCATGACCCCGAGCAATTAATCTCACGACTTAATGATGTAATGCATGAAATGTGTATGCATAACTGAAACAAATGATTGAAGGCAACAAATTAAAAAACACAAAATCGAATGCAAGGAAATGTTGATTCGACGAACATCCTCATTAAACAACTTTCCATAACAGAGATCAAGCCTTGTTAAAGTTTTCAACTTTAGACTGTTCTCGAATCAACACTTCATATGAAAATGCGATGAATACGCAAAAAATAAGGAAAACAAGACAAGAAGGCAACTGGGTTAGTATCAACAATAATGAATACTTGAATACAATAAGCGAAAGGAAACACATCAAAGCAGATTAACAATGCAAGACCTAATAGCATGAATTCTAATTCTACGGTTATCCGCATGACTCTAATTGGGGTGGGCTTCTTAGATTCTCACACATGTGGTTCGGTTCTAATAAGGGTACCCGAACCTATCTCATCACCTACTAAGGTAACAAGAACCCCAATTCTGGCCTATTACAAGCTTGCGAATTGGTTTCGGTTCGAGGGAAAGCACTACCTAGTGACGTGGAGGGCTGCTCACATGTCAAAGGCGTGGATTCCGGAAGTGAATTACTGACCCGTGGAGGGAGACTCACGTGAGTATGGGTGTTTCACTCCCACTTAAGGGACGAAGCTCGGGTATAGAGCTTAATGCTCGTAATGCAACACATGTCGGTGTTTCCTATAAAATTAAATGAAAAATTAATTCAAGACCACCAATTATCGAAGCTCGTGTAATTAAAGTCTTATTTTCAAGGAAGAATCACCTCCCTAAAGTCAAATTAAATTTCAAAAATTTCCATTAATTTAAAAGCAACAAGTGTTTTTCGGCTTAACTCTCTTTTGTTTAAAAAACAAAATTTGTCCCCAGCGGAGTCGCCACGCTCTGATAAGTTTTTTTTCGAGTCCCCGCTTTTTTGAAAACATTTAATTAAAAGGGGATTTTAAAGAAAATAATTCGAGCTTAAAAAAAATCTTAAAAAATCTTTTCTCGGTTGGAGTCGCCACCGGCCACTGAGGTAGGCCGGACACTGTAAAAACAAAACCAGAGATTCGTTTGAAAGGGTTCGGGAGTTGGTTACGTGTGGGGAAGGGTTAGTACCCCCATCACGATCGGAAATCGGTACCAAAACAATTGTTGCTTTAATTTGATGGAAATTATTCGAAATTTAAAACGACTTTAATTAGGGGTTCTTAATTGAAAATTAGACTTTAATTGTGCGAGCTTTTTCAAATTAGTGGTTTCGAATTAATTCGTCGTTTAATTAAAATGGATGACGGTACACCGGACCAAAGACTAAACCGACATCATATAAGACTGACTGTCGTGTTAGTTTAGGGTTCGAATCCCGTACGTCACCTTTATGCATGATGCGAGCAGTTAAATATGGTGTTATGATCTTGTTCATTTTCATTACGGATTTACCTTCAGACGATTCGAATTAATCTCAATATCCGAGGAATATCCGATAAGCTAGGGTATTTCGACCCGAATACGCGAATTAATAAGTATCTCCTTTTTATAGTTAATATTAATTATCATGCAAATTTAAACATTATGAGTCACATGGATGACAATTAAAATGCATGTCACAAAATGCAAATTCAAATGATATTTAAACAACTAGGCATGCCACATAAAAAGAACATGTTACATATATGACAAAGCTACATTATATGCATAAAATTAAATGAGCTAGACATTAAAACATACGACTACATATTAATAAATAAATACACATGCCATACTTAACAAATATGAACAAAAATGCAAAAACATATATTCGATATAAATTGAAAAGGCCAAAACATGAATAACAAAACATATATTCAATATAAATAGGTAACATGCACGGATAAAAAAACATCATAATAAAATGCTAATAATAAAAAAAGCGAACTGGAAGGGGTCAAAACTGTAATAAACCCGTTTAAAAAACTGATTGAAATGGCAAATATGACTCGATTTAAAAGATACGGAAACCTACAGGGACTAAAAGGGTAAATATCCCGTTCGGAAATCGATTGAAACCAAATTTGGGACAAGATTGAAAAGATTTGAAAAAAAACGGGGACTGCGGGAAGGGTTTTGAAAAGCGAAAGCCCTGCCCGCGTAAACATGCCAACACGGAGGGGTTTATGACAGAAATAAACCTATTTTAAAAGATAAAACCACTATAAAACCAAGTTTTAAAAAAAATCAGCCCTTTTATCCTCCGTTAACCCTAAAACACACCGAACGGTTCTCCTATCCTCTCTACTTTCCCGGCGCTGTCAGGGTTCCGGTCGCCGTAACCCTAAAAAACATTTTTCTCTTTTTTAAAACAAAAAACCTCCGTTTACGAAATCAAAAACCCCAAAAAACCTTTCTGTTTTTTGTTTTTTTTCAAAAGACCGAACCCAAAAAACTTTAACCCTTTTACCGACGTTTGCCTCTCACCGACTCATCGTGCGTGGTCCCAAAAGGGACCGAATGGCTTGTCATCGGCGAGATAGGCAACAGACGGGAGAAAGAAGAAGAGACACGAAGGTAAATGAAAACCCTAACTCATTTCTGTTTTTTATTTTTTTTTATTTTAAGATTCGAAACAAAAAAGAACAAAGCCGATATACCTCTGGTAAAATTCTTTCTGCTTGTATTGATTGAAGCTTACGATTACAAAAACTCTCTCTCAAAAAACCTTCTCATTACATTGCGATTTTGGCTTTTTATATCCTCTGAAATTCCGAATTTTCAGGTTACATAAATTAAAATAAAAACCCTATTGGTTCTGCTGATTTTTGTTTGTATTCATCTCTGCATTTGCGGTTTGTTGCCTCTGATTTTCTGTATTTCTATTGCGTTTTTTGGCTCCATGCATCTTCTGACGTTCGTTTGTTTTTGGGGTGCATGTGACGGCTGAGGAGGGGACCAGAGAGGCACGGCTTGACGGATCGACGTCGTGGAGCGATCCTGACCGTTGAGGAAACTGGAGGGGCTCGTGTGGACTAAACGTGCGCGTTTGGAGACTGGAACATCGCACATAGATCACACATGCCTTGAGGACTCGTTCCTAGCCATCCGATCCGTCCTTGATCCAATGGTGCAGATTGTGCGGCGCTAGGGCAAGAAAAATGGGATCTAGGGCTTCTCGTATCAGAAGCCATCTGGTCCGTTCGATCAGATGCCTTTGATCCGACGGTCCATATGCGGCTGCGCAATAACCTAAGAGAGGCATTAGGGTTCTGATGTAATTAGGGCTTGGGCCAAACGGGCCTTACTTGTAAATGGACCTTATTATTAAATAAACTTGGGCTTTGTTCTTATTAATATATATTGGGCTTATATATGTTAGTTTTTTTTTTGGTTTTGAGATTTTCAGATCTATTAATAATAATAATAATAATAATAAGATAATAATAATATATGTGATAATAACGGTAGGTAGTGGTGATAGATAATAATAATAATAGATCGAATAATAGTAGATAATAGTAAAGTATATGGTAATAACACATTGGATAATAATTTATGATAGTAATTATGATAATATTGGTGGATAATATGCAACAAGAATAATAATGTAATAGATACTACTAGTATACGATGATAGTATAAATAATAGCAAATAGTGATAATAGATGCTCTAATTGTAATATATATATATATATATATATATATATATATATATATATATATGAACATATTTTTTTTCTTTTTTCTTTTTTATTTATTAATTATTCGATATACGTCTTAACAAAGCCCATTAAAGATTAAAAATAAAATGAGGTGACACCCCGGAAAAAATAGGTGATTACAGAATTTGATTCAATATCAACCCAAACTTAAAGCCAAGTATTACTCTAGGTAAGACATGACAAACATGAGCACTTAGCTCAATGGTTTGCCATTTAAAGGAGAAAGGAAGGTTGAGGTAGTGGGTTCGAACCCTACCAACCTCAATCTCTTCCAACATTTATTTTCCATTCATTATTTTTTAAGGGTGAAATTCAGAGTGTTACAAAAAGCGTGACACGAGAGCAAACGTAATTATCGGTGCCAAAATATGTAGTAAGGGTTTGATTGTCAATTTAAATTTTTAAAGAATTAAAGATATAAACAAAAATTTTAAAAATTTTTGAAAGGAAATTTAATTAGAAATATCTAAAATATTAAAATTTAATATATTTTTTAAAAATTGAGGGATCCTAATGAAAATCTTAGAAAAGAATGATTTAAGGGTCGACAATAAAATCTTTAAATAATTATACTTTAATCTTAAATTATTAAATTACCATATGGACTACCTTTGTTTTTTTATATACTTAGGGATGCCAGTGGGGCGGGTTTTGCGGGGATTCACCCCACTTCGCATTCAATTGGGATGAGATGGTTACATATTTCGCGGGTTGTGGGGTGGGGATGAACTTAAAAATTAGATTGGTTGTGAGGGGTGGGGAAGGCATGAATATGCCTTTGTACCCGCCCCACCCGCCCCACATCATCCCAACTAACCCGCCCCAACAGATCTTATAATAAGTTATTATAAATATTATTAAAAATATAATATCAGCATGGATCATAGTCAAATTTGAGGTAATTCATATTGATTTGTCTTGAGATATTATTAAAAAGTTCAATATATATAATTGAGATTGATCAGATCAAATATATAAATATTTTTTTAAAGTATCAGTGTGAATCAGAGTTAAGTTTAAGATAATTTATATTGACTTGTCTTAGAATATTTATGAAATATATATATATATATATATTGTTGAGTTGTGTGGGGCACGATTCGTTCAACCGATATGGCTCACCAAGTGGTGGAGAGGTGGATTTTTTGGTGGAAGGGTTAAGGAAGCAAAAATGGAAATGACACAATGAATTATAGTGGTTCAACCTTCTAACCAAGGTCTACATCCACTACCTCAGCTCCTCACTAAGGATTTCTCAATCAATCCACTATTGATTCGTCCCCTTTTCTAGGCTTAGGAGGAAACCCTTACAACCAATCAAGCTTTCTACCCAAAGCCTTGATTGAAACCCTCTTTACAAAGAGATAATGAAAAGCAAACTTAAAACCCTCTAATAGGTGTTTGTTTGCACAACTAAGCACTCACCCAAAACCTAAAACACTTGAGCAAATTTGACAATTTTGGCTCACTAGTGTTTGTCTATACAATAAATGACAATTTAAGCTCTAAGACAATCTTTGATCATTTGATGTTTGACAATATGAGCATTAGCCTTCTCTTGATGCTTGGAGGTCCCTTTTATACTCCCAAATGAGTTTGTAGCCATTACTAGCCGTTGGGATCATATTGGAGCCGTTGAGGACTTTAATTCCCACCGTAAATGCAGTTTTGCAGCTCCCCATTTCGAAACGCTCGAACCCGTTTCTAAACACCCTTTAAGTAGAAAGAGCCGTTGCAGTCTGTCAGGGCATCCGTATCGAAACACCCCCTTGCCGTTTCGAAACCCGTATCGAAACGCTATAGGCCCGTATCGAAACACATGCATTTAAAAGTTAGTTGAGAAAATAGCCGTTGGGGTTTATGACCGTTGTGGTCAATGCCACGTAGGCGTATCGAAACGGAATAGCCCGTTTCGAATCGCTGGGCAAAAATCCCATCCAGGGAAAGCCCGTTTCGAAACAAGTTTCGAAACGTTTTTGCTACTGTAATCCCCTGTTTCGAAACGCCCTAAGGTGTTTCGAAACACCTGGACAGTTTTGTGAAGTTTGGCTTTGAAAAACATGAAAAACCCTTTTAAAAACTTCCCGAAACATAATTTGAAGTTGTTTGGACTTTGGAAATGTTTTAAATACTTTTTAAATCAGTCCAAAACATTTTTCAATTATTATATCAAAACATTAGTTCTACAATCTCCCCCTTTTTGATATAATAAAACTCACTTGAAAAATTGTTTGGGATTCTCCCCCTTTAACTTTAAAAATGTGAATAAGAGATTAAAATTTTTAATTCAAATAATGCTCCCCCTATTAAAATTTTTAATTCAAATAAAGCTCCCCCTTATTCATTTGAAAATTCAAATTTTCAAACCATTTTCCCCCCTTTTGTTATATCAAAAGGAACTTAAAACATTAAGTTCAAAATAACAATAGAGGTAAAAACTTGGACAAAAATATGAATTTGGTTTAAAAATGGCTCCCCCTTACTCAAAGCATCATAAAAAATGTTAGTCCAGCATATATGATCATCTAGTTGAATAAACTAAGAATAACACAAATAAATGCTAAAACAACTAGATTTTTACCAACACTTGAACCCAAGGGAGGATGTGAAGCCTTCCTTCTTCAAGTGTTCTTCCTTGTGTGTATGGAGCTCCCCCTCAATGTTTGACTTGTTGAACATCTCCATCACACCTTGCAAAAGACAATCAAGTAATTTTTGGTATCCAAATTGTTTTGGATCCATGAACGTTAGTAGCACAAATTTTAGTCCCCTTAGGAATCCATTTTTCAATGTCATCCTTTTTAATTGAAGTACTAAGTCCTTTTGGGACCCAAATACTTCTAAAACATTTTCCTTTAATAAATCCAGGGGCACTAGATTGTCTAACATAAAAATTTGATTTTCCAAAATTGTTTTTCTTTTCAAGCTCTTTGGAAATCAAATCTTTTTCTTCTTGAACTTTTTGAAGCAATTTTTGTAAATCAAAACATTTTAATTCAAACTCTTCAAGTTTTGCTTCAAGTTCAAGTTTGGTTTTAGAAAGCAACTCATTTTGAATTTTTAACTTTGAAATCAATTTATTGTTTTTCAAAATGTGGATTTTGAAATCTAAAACCAAATCATCATAGGCATCTTGTAATTCATCAAAGGAATAAGAACATGAAGTAGATGAATTAGAAGTTACCCTTGAATCTTCTTCGATGGTCATAAGGCAAAGGTTGGCTTGTTCATCGTCGGTGGAGTCCTCATCACTCCAAGTAGCCACATGTACCTTCTTCTTATGGCTTGAAGTGCTTGCCCTCTTCTTTCTTTTAGGTTCTCGTTCAAGCTCTCTCAAGGCTTTCTTCATGAACGGGGCACACTTCTTGAAGAGATGAACTATCTCTTCATCTTCATCCTCCTCTTCACTTGAGTAGACATGATGGCAAGTGGAGGATTTGAGAGCCATGGCACTTGCATTGATGCCTAGCCCTTTGATTTTCTTCTCTCCCATAGCTCTAATTTCTTCCCTCTTCTTCTCATCCTCTTTGTTCTTCTTCATGATTTGATGAGTAAGGAGTGGCCCCATAAGTTCATCAAGCTTCAAAGTCTTCAAATTCTTTGCTTCGATGATGGCGGTCGTCTTTGAGTCCCAAGACTCGGGAAGTGAGTAGATGAGCTTTCGAACAAGCTTTTCCTCTTGGATGGCTTCTTCATAGCCTTTGAGACCATTGGTGATAGTGGAGAACCTATCAAACATCTTCTCGATGTTTTTTTCTGGATCCATTTTGAAGTTCTCATATTCTAAGGTTAGGAGCCCAATCTTGGTCTCCTTGACTTCATCGGTCCCCTCGTATGTGACTTCAAGCTTGTCCCATACCTCCTTGGCACACTCACAAGAAGACATCTTCTCATTGATGGTTGGGCCAAAAGCACAAAACAAGATGTGCAAGGTTTTGCAATTAAGCTCCATCTTCTTGCGATCGTCGGCACTCCACTCCGCTTTACTTCTTTGAGGCACGAACGAACCATCTTCAACTACATCCCATAGCTTGTAATCTCTTGATTTGATGAAGAACTTCATCTTTGTCTTCCAATGGGCATAGTGAGTTCCGTCAAAGAAAGGCGGTTTGTCGATTGAATGTGCCATTGAGCCGGTTGATGAAAAATTGATCGAGCTTGCCGAATCTTCTCAATAGGATGTGAATCCCCTTCGATTGAGCCAAGCTCTGATACCAATTGTTGAGTTGTGTGGGGCTCGATTCGTTCAACCGATGTGGCTCACCAAGTGGTGGAGAGGTGAATTTTTGGGTGGAAGGGTTAAGGAAGCTAAAATGGAAATGACACAATGAATTATAGTGGTTCAACCTTCTAACCAAGGTCTACATCCACTACCTTAGCTCCCCACTAAGGATTTCTCAATCAATCCACTATTGATTCGTCCCCTTTTCTAGGCTTAGGAGGAAACCCTTACAACCAATCAAGCTTTCTACCCAAAGCCTTGATTGAAACCCTATTTACAAAGAGATAATGAAAAGAAAACTTAAAACCCTCTAATAGGTGTTTGTTTTCACAATTAAGCACTCTCCCAAAACCTAAAACACTTGAGCAAATTTGACAATTTTGGCTCACTAGTGTTTGTCTATACAATAAATGACAATTTAAGCTCTAAGACAATCTTTGATCAATTGATGTTTGACAATATGAGCATTAGCCTTCTCTTGATGCTTGGTGGTCCCTTTTATACTCCCAAATGAGTTTGTAGCCGTTACTAGCCGTTGGGATCATATTGGAGCCGTTGAGGACTTTAATTCCCACCATAAATGCAGTTCTGCGGCTCCCCGTTTCGAAATGCTCGAACCCATTTCGAAACACTCTTTAAGTAGAAAGAGCCGTTGCAGTCTGTCAGGGCATCCGTATCGAAACACCCCCTTACCGTTTCGAAACCCGTATCGAAACACTATAGGCCCGTATCGAAACGCCTGCATTTAAAAGTTAGTTGGGTAAATAGCCGTTGGGGTTTATGACCGTTGTGGTCAATGCCACGTAGGCGTATCGAAACGGCATAGCTCGTTTCGAAACGCTGGGCAAAAATCCTATCCAGGGAAAGCCCGTTTCGAAACAAGTTTCAAAACGTTTTTGCTACTGTAATCCCCTGTTTCGAAACGCCCTAAGGTGTTTCGAAACACCTGGACAGTTTTGTGAAGTTTGGCTTTGAAAAACATGAAAAACCCTTTTAAAAACTTCCCTAAATATAATTTCAAGTTGTTTGGACTTTGGAAATGTTTTAAATACTTTTTAAATCAGTCCAAAACATTTTTCAATTATTATATCAAAACATTAGTTCTACATATATATATATATATACATATATCATATATATGTTTATTGGTTTCTTCATTACTGTTACCTAACGTTGAACATTCTTTCTAATGTTTGTTTTCTTCTCCTTCGTCCTCGCCATAAGTATTTTATTTTCCTAATATTGTATGTTACTTATTCTTATTTTTTTAAAAGGTTGTTTTTTCATTTTTATTCATTTTTAGTTCTTCCTATATTGTTTATTTGTTACAACAATTGAAATATTATTTTACATTTTATTTGTGTTATTTTCTTGTCATTTACAATAGACTTTAGTATCTTTTTAGTCCAAACTTTTGTGTTGTACAAAATTTAATTTCGTATATTATTATTTTTAAGAAATGATGACATTTGAAATAATGTCACATATGTGGCGGAGTCTGAATGACAAATATTTCATACCTTTTTATAATAAATTTTATTTATATTTATATAACAAATATTTATAAATATATCATATAAATGGATCATGAGGTGGGTAAAGAAGGGATTAGGTGAGTTTGAGGACCGACAATCATGATGGGGTAGGGATGGTTTTAGTCTTGCGGGTTGCGGGGCAGAGATGGTTTTAAATTTTTTATTCGCAGCAGGACGTGGGGCGAGGATGAAGATAAAAATTCTTGATGGATATGGGTGTGAGAAGAGTAACCTTCGCACCCTCCACGCCCAATTGACATCCCTAACATACTCAACTTACAAGTTGAGAGGCGCTCATTAAATATATGTGTCCAAATCTTATTCAATACATTCCCACTTCAATATTTAAAATCTCAAGGGAAAATATGATATTGTTATGAATATTTATCTATGTGGATGTCTATCATGATAAGAACTTTATCAGAGAGATTTGATTTACTTTATTATTAAGAGTATTATATTCATTAATTAGAGTTTAATGTATTATGTACTTCTTATGCCTATAAATAGATGATTTGATGAAGGCATTGCATACAAGTCTATATTTGAGAATAATAGAAATCTCCCTCTTTCTCTCATCTCTTTATTCTTTTACTCTTGTTCATTGTTCTACATTATTTTATTCACAACACGTTATCAACATGATCTCGCTCGATTCATGGTTCTTATTGGTGATTTCATAGAAGGATTTCAATTTTGATAATGTCGACTGCATCCGCTACATATTCAAGTTAGCTTGAAAAGTCTGGTATGATTAGTTTATTTATATATATCGATATAGTGGTTGGTTGATTATTTTTAATTTAAAATCTATATATTTGGATCTATTCTTTAGATATTATTTTGTTCTAATAATCCATAAAGGTTGGTCTAATTGTTTATGTTTTCATTGCTAATTATTTTTCAACTTAAAAAGGTTATAAATGCTTACATTAAACTCGTTGTTTCTTTACAAAATTACAATGACTCTTTTTTCTTTTTGGTGGGCAAGAGTTAAGGTTACACGTATGTAAATTGAGATGAAAATTAGCGGTCATGGTCATTGTTATATTTACATTATATATATAATTAGAAACCAATATGTATTTATGTTATTATTTTTATGAAAGTTGATTTTTTTTCTTTAACCATGTTTTGAGTTTTACGTGATATGTTTCATTGGCTTTAAAAAAAACATGGCTTGAATCAAGAAAAAAAATCAAAAGAAGTACGTTTCTTCAATATGTTTATATTGAGATCAATTTTTATTTACATTATTCTATTGATGAAAGTTAATATTTTAACCGTGTTTTTGAGTTTGTGCATGAAATAATTACCTTGAAAGAGACATGACATTATGAGAAGTTGTCTTGGTCATTTGCTACCTCTCCATTGTCCTCGAGAGGAAAACCAATATCGGTAAATTTTAATTTTATTTTTATTCTTTAAAATACGATTTTAAAGTGCAATAAATAGTGATGATTTTGAATCTACAAGAAGATTGTTATAAAGTCTGTATTTGCTCAAAAGCAATCATTCTACCGTGTCAAAAAAAATCAACCATAGACTTCTCCCAAGTTCAAGTTACGAAAATTCGTATTGATCCAAAAGGTTTTATGGGAAGCATTCCCTGAAGTGAATGCAAACATGGTAAATCACTATTCAATTGGTAACATAACTTCGATATAATCCAAGTATATTGGCTGGACATCCCGTTCTGCGAGTCTATTGGTCTCAAAGGAGGTTTTTAAAGGACCTTGTGGACTGGTTTAACAATGTCACGTACGAGGATTAAATCTTTGTTCTCCGTGATAAGGATATGTGAAAAAGGTTTCAAAGGCCCACTGGCTCTACTCCATTCCCTGAAGTGAATGTGAGATTATATTATGGAAAGAATAAAAGTCACATTAAAAGTTGTGGCCGTGATTGAAACCATGAATATAGAATGGAAAATATGGTCATTTTAAGGATACTTTTACTCACAGGAAGTGAGGTTATAAGGATGACAAGAGTGATAAATATCATTCCAATGAAGTAAAATCCTACTTATTTCCAATGCGATGTTATAAACCACTGGTCTCGTACTTGTCGTATGTTCAATAATCAACAATCATTGAATGATAAATGAAATAAAATATAAGCAAATTTTGTTTGCCAAAAATGAAGAAGATGATACTGGTCCAACTTTATTTGGACATTGTTGGTCCAACTCATTTGGACGTTGTTGATTTTCTTATAACCCTCGAAGAGAATAAATCATATTCTAATTATTCTCATAACTTTGAAGAGAATTATTTATCTTTTTATTTTGCTTTATGTTTATTTACTTTACACACATTAATTATTTACCTTTTATATTTATATTTATATTTATATATTATGATATTTATTTATTTTGTTTAACATGATTACTTGTCAAATAAAATTTATGGTGACGATTTATACTCAACATAAGCACAAGATATATTTTCCCATTTAAATGCAAGGGAATAATGTGAGTACTATATCTCAAAGTACTGAAAATATTGATGCTCTAGAAGAGCAATAAATTCTTGAGAGAAAGCACATTATGAAAAATGCAGAATTGCGAATATTACAATAATTATCGCTAATGGTAATAATATCATCACCACTAGAAGTGAAAATTTTAAGAGAGCAATATGAGTTCGCAAAATATCCCTTTGGGAATTATAGATAACATATGTTATCAATTGGTATTTGAAATAAGCCAATGTGGATATAAATTATGGTAGCCAAAAAGTCAGCTGAAAGCTCTAAAATAGCTATATATTGCTACCAAAAGATGATTTCAATTGAAAGCTCAGAAAGAGCTAAATATAATCCTATCAAAAGATAATTTCAATAAAGTTCAAAAAGAGCTAAATATATTCCTAATCAAAGGCACAATTTTGATGGTCGTACTAGACATGTACGAGTGAGATTGAATTACATGTTATGGTAAACAAGAAGTTTACAAATTCAGAGATATATACACATGTATGTAACCCCCTTGACCTGGCCTAGCTGTCAGACTGCATCGAACGAGTTACACGGGGAAAACCGAAGCGAAACCCGTTAAGGCTCCACTCTGATTAGCAACCCTAGAAAATTTCTTTTAAAGTTATCTTATCTAGATGCATTAATTATATCCTATGTGAGGGGACACACAACGGAAAACGCACATGGATAAAAACAAGCAAAACAGACAATTAAGATAACCCTTTTTAATTTTTACAACATGTCGAATCAATACGCTAAAGGACCGTACCGATACGCCTATACTTGGTTAACACCCCAAGTCAAACCTAGGGAAACCATATCGATACCCTCAAGGCTGGTATCGATACGCCTTTAACGGTCAACTTCCCTTGGTCAACTACGAAGACCGTACCGATACACTCGGGACCCGTACCGATACGCCAAAATCTCATCAATTTCTCAGATTTCCAGAGAGCATTTTGGGTATCGATACGCCCCCGCGTACCGGTACGCCTTGCCCAAAACAAGGGACGGTATCGATACCTCCCTTGATCGTATCGATACGCCCTACCCTGTAAAACTAATTTTAGCTGCTAAAAGCACAAGGAACCCAACATTAGAGGCATTTAACAAACGTTTAAGCAACATACAAGCACACAAATGACTCAAGGCATCCATGGATAAACATATAAAGAAATTTAAACACTTAACGATGCAACAACCAACAAGACAAGATTCTTAGAGAAAACAAGCATACATAGCATTCACCAACATAGCCAAAAGCTAAACAAAATCATAAATCATCAAGGTAAAAGGCATTACAAGCCAAACACAACCTAGCAAACTTGTCTAAAGCAAGAGACATGCCAACAACACCTCAAAACATAAAGGTACTATCCCATTACTTAATACTAGTTATTGAAGTCTAAACTCATACTTGAGCAAACCAAACTCCCTTGTATTCTCCCTTGTTCCCCGAGCTGCTCCAAAAGTCTAAGGGCCTGCATTGTTGGAAAAGAGAGCGTAAGCGTTTAAGCTTAGTGAGCGGTGCTCAAAACGGTAGCTACAAATGTAGTTTTAAAACATTAGTTTGCTTGAAAACCAAAACCATTTCCAAATCATTTCCACATGCTTGAACACATAACAACATGCATTTACCTTTACGTGCATTTATCGAATGCAACCACAAGCCATAGGCTCACAACATGCTCATTCTCATAACGCAAGCAAAGTAACCACAATGCATAAGCATAAAAGAAGAAATCAACAACATTCTTAACATGAGAATTAAAGCATCATGGGTATATTGACATTCATCGTTTTTACTTGGATATGCAGATAGTTTCTCAAACCCACTAGACACTTCCGGTGGAATCTCACATCACCGTACTCACATGTCTAGTAAAACATAACTTCCGGTGGAATCTCACATCACCGTACTCCTCCTTAGTAGAATCTAACATCACTAAGGCCACACACAACTTTTACCTCGAGTGCACTCTAATCCTATTGATCGATCAATTATATCCGGTAACAACTCAACACGTGTCAATATACTCATTCACAACCACAAGCATTACCGATGCTTGAACCACTTACCATGTCCAAACTTCCATGCAAAGCATGTACTCACAATGCAAGTATAAACACAAGTCATAAGTCTCAACATGTATAACAATGCAAACTAACACATTATCAACATGACATGTTCACTTAGCATCAAGAATCATAAAACACAGATTAATTGCATAAAACCTTTAAAACTTACTCTTGAGCTTGGATTGGCCTTTCAAGCTCAATCCAAACTCCTAAAACATTTCCTTAACCACGTTAAGGCTTTTAAAATTGATCCACTCACCAGCCAACTCACAAATGATGTCTAAGATGCCGAATCAAGCCTCCGAGCTACCCGGATTTCTGTCCACAAAGCCTAAATCTGATTCCTCTTTTTTAAGCAACCTAAAACTGAACATTAGAACACTAATACACTCACAAAAACAACAAAAACTCGGAACTCAACAATCTTGCAACAACACACATCGATTCAAGCCCCAAATTTCACACGATACATATCAATTTGAGTCCCAAACTACTTGCAGCCACACCCATCGAATTTACCATAAAAAATCTATCTTTTAACATCCCTAAACATCAACCCAAAGCAATCAAACCTTCAGCTGTCATTTAGACCCAAAACCCATAAAAAAACTCAAGATTTTCAACTCCCAAAACACCCACAATACCCATTTCGGGTTTCCCTTAATAACCCACCATAACAAAGTTAAAAACATACTCAAACTCAGCCATAGTCAACCCAAACGAAAAACCCATAAACTCCCTTCTATTTCCGACAAAACTTTAAAAATAAAAACATGTTTAAACCTTAGGTTTTGCAAAAATCTTAACATTTATGACTCAAGGAAGATAAAACCAAGTTAAGAAATCATTTACCTTGAAGAAAATCACTTGGACTGAGAGCTTAGGGCAATGGAATAGTGAAATTGGGGTTTAGGAGGGGTTTTAACGTGAAAAAGGGTGTTTTGATGAAGATTATAGCATTTTTTTTTCAAAAACCCTTTCTTATTCCTTTTATTAAAAATTCCCATTTTGCCCTTTAATAAAAAACCAAGGTTATCCATTTAAGAATAGCTTCAAAATTAACTGTTGAGTGCATAAATGTTCTATATTTTAACACTCATTTACCCATATTATTGAAGCACTCAAGCATGTTTAGTTTCATTTTAGGATAAATTTTACATAAACATCATAAATGGATAATATTGCATGGATGCTGCTGATTTTGGTTTATTCTTGTAGGTACCTGCCGCGACAGTAATCCAAGGCAGCAGAAAATCAGAAGTTAACTACAGAGCTGGAGCA
The DNA here is from genome assembly GCA_030270665.1 of Hibiscus trionum. NCBI lineage: Eukaryota > Viridiplantae > Streptophyta > Magnoliopsida > Malvales > Malvaceae > Hibiscus > Hibiscus trionum. Next base: position 8,270,153 of record BSYR01000046.1, read on the forward strand.
AAGGAGTTAAGGAGACTGTCATTTACAACACCGTCGTCGCGTCTGTCGTGACAGAAGAGGCGATAGTGAAGACCATGGTGAGAAAAATTGCGAAGTGGAGTTTGATCGATAGAGCATTTAAAGCCTAATTTTTGTGGACCACTCGCATAACTTTCGAAGCCCAGAAGCACAAGGAAGGCCTTGCCCTAAGTTTGAGGAAAAAGTCAAAGCAAGAAGATAGGGCGAATTAAAAGACATCTACTTAGAGATTTAGTCTTGAACAGAGTTGTACTTTATATCTAGACCATTAAGAAAACTCAAGACCAAGGCATACATATATGCTTGTAATTCGACAAGGCAAATGATATCTAGCTCCTAGCGGTCTCCCCCCAAAACCCTAATCGTTTCTCTCTCTCCACCATGTTCTAAACTTCCCCTAGGGCAAAGGGTTGATCTTGTAACGTAGTTTGTAAGGGTTGTACTGTTTCTTAGGATTTTTTTTCTGTTTAATTCAATAAAATCTTCAAGTTTATTTACTCTGGTTTCAACATCTCATAAGAGTTTCGGGAGAGCATTGTGAGGTTATCTATTTACTTAATATCGGGAGAGTTAAGTATTCGAAAGGAGTAAATACGAGTTTTCCAGTTTATGGTTAAACCATCTTGGCCTAGGGATAGGTACAAGATTAAGCAGCTAAGGAAGAATTCACAAACATCGGTGTTCATCCTTCGATTCACGCCGGGAGGTATTATCAAAGACGTGTTCATCGACAAAACATGGACCTAGGGATAGGACGAGTCAGAACAAGGATTCTTGGGGAACCTAAAGTACAAAGTTGTTGATCGTTGCTGCAACAACAACAAACCTCTGTCGCGACAGGTGCTACCGTGACAGGCTCGACGACAGCCGCAACAGAAAGCCTTTGAACAGTGCAATACCTGCACTACTGAGCAATTCAATACCAGTCTATTTTATCAAACTAAATTCCTCTTTTATTTTAGTTTATTCTCAAGATCACTCAAAACATTTTTTAAACTTATTTCTTTTCTTATGCAGAGATTCAAGGATAAAAGTATTTCCAGTCCCTGTGGAGACGATATCCGATACTTAGTATCACTTTATTACTTGCGACGTGTACACTTGCACCTACTTGCGATAGATTCTTTTACACGAAACAAGTTTTTGGCGTCGTTGCCAGGGACTGGCAACATACCTTTACCTTCAATTACTGCACTTTTAGATTTTATTTCTTTTCTGTTTTAGTTGTTTTATTTTTCCCGTGCGTTTCACAAGGTTTTTCTATTGCTTATGCACAAATCGAGATGTGGCAAAGAACCTGAGTACAAATTAGACCCAGAAATCGACCGGACATACCGTTTCAGGAACCAAGCCCGAATCTTGATAGAAAGAAACAACTATCTCGAGGAAAGACTCGAAGCCATGGTGAACGAAAGACAACGCAACGGGGTAGATAACAACAACAACAACCTCAAGGTTGATGACGATCCTTCTATTGATGCCCAAAACAATCAGCAGCTGCCTGCTGCCCCAGCAGCACGACAGACATGCCGGGAGTTTATGGACAATGATCATATTGAACTAGAAACCACGCTGCCAGATGTGGAAGCTAAACACTTCGAACTAAAACCTGTGATGTTCAGCATGATAAACTCTGCCGGACAATTTGGCGGCTCTGCTACAGAGGATGCGCGTGAACATCTAAAAACCTTCCAGGAGATATGTGGATCATTCAGACAACTAGGAATAAGCCCGAAAGTACTGAGACTCCGACTATTTCCCCATTCATTGAGAGATAGAGCGAAAATCTGGTGGAACAAGTTAACGTCGGGTTCAATAAGAACTTGGGCAGATCTTTGTCGTGAATTTCTATCTCGTTTTAATCCTTCTCTTTTATCTGAAAGATTGCGTAACGAGATTGCTACTTTTCAACAAGAAGATGACGAACCAATGTATGAGGCGTGGGACCGATTTACAGCCCTCTTACGAAACTGCCCGATGCATGGATTCCCCGTATAGAATCAAGTTATAAAATTCTATAATGCTGCCAATGCAGACACTCGGATGAGGATAGACTCAGCAGAAAACGACTTGTTACTAGACAAGGAACTAGAAGATGCAATGCTGGTGTTGAAAAAATTAGCAAAGAACGATGAACAGTTCCCCATAGCTTGAAGAGGAGGGAGACGGAGAGTATCTGTCAAGGAATATGAATCTGACAACTCGGTAAAAACTCAAATTGCATACCTCATCAAGGTAGTTGAAAACCTGCAGCGAAAAGAATCTAAGGCTATATTTTCTGCCGAGGAGGTGTGTGAAACTTACAGTGGAAACCACATTACATATGAGTGTCCCTTACAACTGGAAGAGGGAATGTATGTTGAAAATTATAACAAGAACAAAAGTTATGATTCCAACAACTACAACCCAAATTGGAGGAAGGACCCCAAATTTTCCTAGAGTAACCCAGACAATGCATTGAATCCTCCAGTCCAGAATAACCAGAACCAAGGAGGTCCCAGAATCCTGTCACGACAGCAACCACAACAACAGCCACAACAGCAACCGGCAACCACAATAAGCATACTGGAACAGACCCTAGCAACCTTCATGTCTCAAACAGGAGCATATATGGCCAAAATGGGTCACTTTGTCAAGAAAATTGAATCCTTCATGGATAAGATAGAGATGAGAATGACAAACCATGAGCTAACCATAAAATCTCTAGAGACACAAATGGGTCAAGTTTCACCGTTTATCAACCCAAGGCAAAATGGAGGATTCCCTAGTGATACTGAGGTCACTAGAAAACCCACACATGAGCAGTGCAAAGCCATTACAATGAGAAGTGGGAAACAACTACAAGGGCTGATAATATCTGATAAGGAATCGATCCTACAGACATATGCCGAGATCACTGCCTCGACAGAAGGAAAGAAACATGCTGCCGTCACCCCTGCCACGATAGTAGAAGAAGTTTAGGAGGCAACAAAAGAAGCTGAAGATTGTAAGCCTCCTCAGATCCGATTCCCATTGAAGGACGCCTCGAAGATTGCCGTCCTCCACTCCCTTTTCCGCAGCGATTGAAAAAACAGAAACAGGAGTACCAGCTTAAGAAAATATATGATGATTTTAAGCAAGTACACATCAACATTCCGCTGTTGGAAGCCATTAAGCAGATGCCTAGTTATGCAAAGTTCCTTAAAGATGCAATGTCCATGAGATCCAGACTTGGGGAGTTTGAAACTGTGATGATGACATAAGGATGCATGGCAATCCTACATAAGCGTCCACCCCCAAAGAAGAAGATCCCAGGAGTTTCATCATACCATGCATAATTGGTGATAAGTTTGTGGGTAAGGCACTTTGTGATCTTGGTGCTAGTATTAATCTAATGCCCAAATCTGTATTTCAGAAGCTAGGTATTGGACAAGCAAGACCCACAACAGTCATGCTACAATTGTAAGACCGCTCTTACGTACAGCCAAAAGGAAAGATTGAAGATATTTTAGTAAGAGTGAATAAGTTTATATTTCCTGCTGACTTTCTTGTTTTAGACTGTGAAACAGATGAAAACGCATTGATCATCCTAGGGCGACCCTTCCTAGCCACAGGAAGAACAGTGATCGATGTAGAGAAGGGAGAACTGACTATGAGAGTCAATGACCAGCAGATAAAGCTCAATGTTCTCCAAGCCATTAAACAAGCTGATGTAGAGGAAGAATGCAAGGCAATATCAGAAGTAATCACAGACCAACCCTGCATCAGATCATGATGTCACGACAGACAATTTGGTCACTGCCACTGCAGTCACTTAGATGACTGCCACGACATCGTTGACGACAGCGACTCCTCAAACAATAATACACCTGATTCTGAAGGTCCTGAGGAGGTAAATTGGCTAGGCACACGTCCAAGTAAGTTCTTTGAACCTTTGAACTATAACTCGAATGAACATGTGATTCAGAAGCCTTTCATTGACCAACCACCTGTCGTAGATCTTAAACCCCTGCCAGGGCAACTTAAATATGTTTTTCTTGGTCTCAATGATACGTTTCCCGTAATCATCTCTTCTAAGTTGATGCAGGAACATGAACAACAGCTGATCATGATGCTACAACAGCATAAGAAGGCAATTGGATGGACCATGACTGACATCCAAGGCATCAGTCCGGCAATTTGTATGCATAAAATCCTCTTGGAGGATAACCATAAACCGACAATTGATGCCCAGAGAAGACTAAATGAAGCTATGCGAGAGGTTGTACGAAAAGAGATCATCAAGTGGTTTGATGCTGGAATTATCTATGCCATCTCATATAGCAAATGGGTGAGCTCGGTGCAATGCGTACCTAAGAAGGGGGCATAACGGTGGTGACCAACAAGGATAACGGGGAAACCTTATTATTGTTTCCTTAATGGTTACTCAGGTTAGAATAAAATTGCAATTGCACCGGAGGATCAGGAGAAAACAACCTTCACATGCCCATACGAAACATACACCTTTCGAAGAATGCCATTTGGACTATGCAGTGCACCAACAACGTTCCAGTGGTGTATGATGACAATATTCTCGGATATGGTGGAAGATTTCCTAGAGATATTCATGGATGACTTTTCCGTCATTGGAGACAGTTTCAATGATTGCCTAGGAAATTTGAAGAAGGTGCTTGAAAGATGTGAGGAGGCCAACCTTGTATTGAACTGGGAAAATGCCACTTTTTGGTGGATGAGGGCATAGTGCTGGGACACAAGGTCTCCTTCCGATACATAGAAGTGGACAAAGCAAAAATAGAAGTTATTGAAAAACTGCAGTCACCCACAATACTCAAGGGCATTAGAAGTTTCTTAGGACACGCAGGGTTTTATCGTAGATTCATTGCAAATTTTTCTAAAATCACTAAACCCATGTGTCTTCTGTTGGAACAGAATAGGGCCTTTGATTTCAATACTGAATGTACTGAAGTATTCAGGACATTGAAGGAGAAGCTGGTAACAGCCCCAATAGTGCAGCCACCGGACTGGAGTTTACCATTCAAGATCATGTGTGACGCCAATGACTATGCTGCCGAGGCAGCACTAGGGCAGCGGAAGGAGAAACTCTTCCATGTTGTATACTATGCCAGCAAGACTTTAAATGATGCCCAGATAAACTACACCACAACAGAGAAGGAGTTGCTCGTGGTGGTGTTCTCTTTTGACAAGTTCCGACCATACATACTTGGAACAAAAGTGGTGGTCCATACGAACCATTCAGCACTGAAATATCTGTTTACCAAGAAGGATGCAAAACCACGATTGATACGTTGGATTCTACTATTGCAAGAATTCGATATAGACATCAAGGACTAGAAGGGAACAGAAAACTAGTAGCAGATCACTTGTCAAGACTGGAGATGGGAAAGGACCAAGCTAAAGACAAGATCAACATATATGAGATCTTCCCAGACGAGCAGTTATTCACTGCCACCAGCACTGCCGCGATAGCCATGGCGGAAGGTAAGCTTCCTGAAATCCCTTGGTATGCTGACATAGTAAATTACATTGTGAGTGGTTTATTACCCCCTGAACTTAATTACCAAGCAAGGAAGAGGTTCCAAAATGATGCAAAACATTATTATTGGGACGAACCTCTTCTATTTAAGCATTGTGCATATCAGATCATCAGGAGATGCATACCATAGGAAGAACATGAAGAAGTACTCCACCACTGCCATGCTGCTCCGTATGGAGGACACTTTGGAGGAAACAAAACTACTGCCAAAGTTATGCAATCTGGTTTCTTTTTGCCTACACTGTTCGAGGATGCACAAGCCTTTTACAAGCATCGTGACAAATGTCAAAGGACTGGAAATATCTCTAGAAGGCATGATATGCCCATGTAGAACATTCTCGAAGTCGAAATTTTTGATGTTTGGGGAATCGACTTTATGGGACCATTCCCAGCCTCTTGTGGGAACTTGTACATACTGTTGGTAGTAGACTACGTGTCCAAGTGGGTAGAGGCTATCGCCACACAAAAGATTGATGCCAAGACCGTGCAAAGATTTCTCCACAAAATATCTTCCCAAGGGCGATCATTAGTGATGATGGTAGGCACTTTGACAATAGGGTAATTGCAAGTGCATTGAAGAAGTATGGAGTTAAGATGGAACATAAAGCATATTGGGCTATCAAGACAGTTAACATGGACTGGGACAAAGCAGGGCAAAAATGGCTGCTGGACTTGAATGAAATTGAAGAAATTCGAGCCATGGCCTATGACAACGCCATAATTTACAAGGACAAAACAAAGAAGTGGCACGACAGAAAACTGCTGCCACGACAGTTTAGCCCAGGGCAGAAGGTGTTGTTATTCAACTCTATGTTGAAGCTTTTTCCAGGAAAGCTAAAGTCTAGATGGTCTGGACCCTTCCAAGTAGTCCAGGTTTTCCTCATGGATCACAATCAGATCAATTAAGGACGAGCACCAATTCAAAGTCAATGGACAATGGCTAAAGCACTATTAGGGGACTAAAGCCCCAAAAAGAGCAGGAAGTAGTTACTTTAGGAGATGCCCCTCAAGGCATCCCTAATTTAACTTAGTTTTATTTTATTTTATTTATTTAATTTTTTATTGTTTTAGGAAATTAGAATTTAATATTTTGTTATTTTAGTTTTCAGGTAAATAATGGAAGCAGAGTAAAGAGAAAGAGCGAACAAGTCCACCACACTCACAACAGCGAAAGAAGCCTAATGGTAACAAGGCTGTCGTGACAGCCGGTCACCAGCTGTCGTGACAGACGAGCAAAAATAGCATGTCTCCATGTTGTCGCGACAGACATAGAAACACGTAACAGATGGGCAACAGACACGGAAATACGTAACAGACGCGTCAGAAAACCGTGTGACAGCTGGTTCCGTTTTTCATGCCACCCATTACGGCTTCAACAGGAAGAACCCCGTTCTATATAAACCACCAACTCCATTTCATTTTTCACCTCATTCTCTTCTCTCTACTTTGTTTCCAAGCATTTTAGCTTTTCAATTATTTTCTTTCATTTCTACAGTTCCTTACAATGACAACAAGATCGACTAGAAGAAGTGCGGCCTCCTCATCTTCCGCGGCAGTCTCTACTCCCAACCACAATAGAATCCACAGGAGGTTCGCCTCGGCATACTTAGAGAAAAGATACTATGATTCTTTTCAAAAACGAGAGATGTGGGAGGAAAGAGGATTCACCTACACGAAGAAAACAGAAGATCTAGGGCTTGAAGAGTTCATATCCAAACAGATTGTGGCATTAAAGTGGCAGATGTTCGCAGCACAACCAGAGGAGATGAACGTTACACTAGTACGCGAGTTTTATGCTGCCCTCACATCCAAGGATGACAAGACAATAACTGTTAGGGGTAAGGAAATCTCTCTTGAGCCATCCTACATCAATACACTATATAGCATATATGTGGGCAGAAAGGAGGATGCACACATCAGGTTTATCAACAACCTGTCACCGGCAGACTATAACGACATCATGGCAGACCTGACTAAAGAGGGCGCCAATTAGAACGATGATCCAAAACATAGGTGGACGGTGCGAAGAACCCAACTAACACCTGCCGCAAAGCTCTGGAACCACTTTGTAAAGAAGCGTCTCATGCCGACATCGCACAACACAATAGTGGATCGACAGACACTTGCCCTCGTACACTCCCTCATTAACGAGTGTCAAATCAACGTAGGTAAATACATCCTCAACGACATCCATGAGTGTGTACTAAGAGGAATGGGTCCCCTCTTCTTCCCCTACCTCATCAAATCCCTCTGTCGAGCCAACAATGTGCCTGAAATTGATGAAGACGTGAAGATCCAGGGCAAGAGGGGAACTCAGCAGAACATCTACACCTTGATGGAACTGAAGGCAGCCACCCCAATGGCTTATGTTGATCCCACTGCTGCGACAGAACCAGATTCCACAGAACTTGTCGCGGCAGAGCCCGAGCCGACAAAACCTGCACAACCAGAAGCCACCTCCTCCAACAAGATAATTCAACTCTGAAGAAGATGGAGGCACGATAGTAGGGATTCATAGAGTACATGAGGGACTTCACCACTGCCACGGTAAACTTTATAAAAGTTGAGTTAAATTATCCAAACGTAAAGTTTCCCTCTTTTCCAGAAACTCTTCTTGCCACCCCTACACTTGCTTCCAGCCCTAAGACGCCCACACCGACAGATGCCTCCACTTCAACCTCTGCCACGGCCGGAGACGACGACAGACGAGCTTCCACCCCTCGAGGAACCAAACGAAAGGAACCACTACCAGAAATAGATCCCAAATATTTCGAAGGTTTCTCCTCTTACTCAGTCTGGCAGGATGACTCTAACTTCGAACCCTCTGCTGTCTGGGAGATAGCTAAGGACTTCCCTCCAATGAAGAAGAAACAGCTTGACATCGATGTTGAGGGATCCTAACGCGACAAAGCAGACAACAACAACAGAAGTAGCAACGACAGTGAACTCGAGGGATTATGTTTTTGCATGCATTTGAATTTATTTCGAATGTTTTTATGAAATATTTAGTACATGTTTTAATGTTCGAGTTTCATAAATATTTAAGAAATTTTACGTTAATTATTATTAATTAATTCAATTTGTATTTTAAAATATTTCTAAACCTAAGACTTATAACTTGAGGGGAAAGTTTTCAAATCTAACTTCCTAGATTCGACCCATTTCTTCTGGGCCGAGTTTAGGGGTTACATTTAGTGGTATCAAAGCACGGTTCAACCCTCATACTATAAGGCTCACAAAAGTTTTTTTCGTAATGTTTTCGACTTTTGCATGCATATGAAATATTTTGGGATAAATGAGAATTTTCTGAAAATTTTACTACGATATTAAGTGGTTTTGAATTGTTTTAAATTCGAAACTCCAGTACTGATTCTAACTCTAGGTTATTACCTTTTGTAGATAGTTCACTATGCCACCGCGTAAGAGTTCTAATTTATCGTTTGTTCATGGACAGGGCCGTACTGCTGCTTCTGGCAGTGATCATCCGTCTTTTTTTGGGCAAATGGGAAATCAGAATGAGATATCGGGTAATGAGATAGATCCGTTGGGAGGACATCAGATCGGAAATGATGAATCACTCGATGTTGAGGATACTGAGACAATTTATTCGGATAGTGCTACGGTTCACCGTGAGTTGCTCCGTTATCTTCATCAGTCAGAGGGTTCGAGGAAACCCATTTCTACAGAATTCATAGCTGCTGGGATGAAATTGTTTGAGGGTAAAATCGATACACATCCAACTGATGCAGAGTATTGGCTAAAGAAATTAAAACGACTGTTTGTTGAGATGGATTATCCAGTTAATCAGAAATTGCGAGCCGTTTTATCTTTGTTAATAGGTGAAGCTTAGAATTGGTGGGAGTCAGTGGTTGATACTGTTCTATCTAGTCAGATCACATGAGAGTTTTTCCGAAAGGCTTTTCAGGATCGATATATAGGAGCTGAGTTCCTAGGAAAGTGTCGTGATGAGTTTATGAATCTGAAACAGAACAACATGTCTGTGAATGATTATGAGATAGAATTTAGAAGGTTGGACAAGTATGCTCCTGGGTTTGTTCCGACTGAGGAAGATAAGTGTGACTGGTTTTTGAAGGGACTTCGACTTCCATTTCTGAGAGATGTTGCAACACATCAGGATAAAGTATTCGACAACAGGGTTAGTCGGGCTAAAATTGCTGAGAGGATTCTAGCATTAATGGAAAATGAGGAACTTCAAAATTCTAATCAAGTCGGAAAGCAACTGAACACATTTGTACAACCGAGTTTTGTTAACTCGTCTGGAAAGAGGCTTAGAGATGAGTCTTTTCCTTATAGTTATCGTAATGTGAGACATGCAGTACAAACAATTCCGTCTGGTTGTGTGGGTAGTTCAAAAGTTCGTCGGCCTATTTATGTTTGTGGTTATTGCAATAAGAAGCATAATGGAGAGTGCGGATTGATGAACAAAGTGTGTTTTAGATGTGGATCTCACGATCATTACTTGAAGAGTTGTCCACGTTTAGCAACCTGTTCATCCGTACAGATTCAGAGACATGCATCAGTTCGGGCACCTCCCCGAGGTAGAGGGCAATTTAGGTCAGTTGCTTTTGGTGCTTCTAGTAGAGGTAGACTTGCCCAGAGTGGTGGTTCAGCTAGATCTGAGATTAGACGTCCAGGTTCGATACATTCGACTGGAGTTCACGTTGAACATGATGATATGCATGATGACAGGGCATGTACATTTTAATAAGTTTCAGTTCTATGTTTCAGTAATTTCGGTTATGATATATCATGAATTCAGAATGGGAATGTTTATGCGTGTTTTAGTTGGTTTTCAGATCTGTTGTTAAATCTAAAAATTTCGAGGACAAAATTTCTTTTAAGGGAGGGAGAGTTGTAACACCCTAAAAATTACCCTAATTTGGAAACTTTAATTTTAAAATCCCTAATTCAGAAACCTTAACATTTGAGCATTTTGGAATCGAGCCCTAACTGTAAATTGAGGGCTATATTGAGATAAATTAGAATTTGTATAAATCGGAAAATATGAGAACACGCTAAATCACCTATCCATCACCCATTATTGTTTATGTAAGTCGCACTCCCATATTCCTCACTCTCCCGTTAAGCATATCCCTCACCTTCCCCGAGTCCGGCCAAGCTCCGATCAGAGGCTCATCGGCCACCGTTCATCAAACCGAGACCACCCCTTGTTTTCTTTTGTCGTCCGATCAAACCCCAATCTTTGGCCTTCCCCTCTTTATTGTCGTTTCCTTAAAAACGGTAGTAAACCGTTCGATCGTCCCCTTGTCTCCTCCATCGTTGCTCGCGTCGCCGCGTCTCCCCCGTACCTCGTTGCTGTCTGTTTTGAACCGAGGGAAAACCATTTAGTTTCCCTGCTTCGTTTGTTCCTCCGCCCTTTGTGCTGCCATCCTCCTCCGTTCGTGTCTGTAAGAAAAGTCATCGGAAACCTTTCGTATAACTTGTGTTTGTGCGCCGTTGTCTCTCCTCCTTCGTTAGTTTTCAATTTCATTTTGGGTAAGCTATCAATATTCAATTTTGTTTATTTCATGTTGTTAGTTATTTTGGTTTTAGGTTTCTATTTGTGTTAACCGAAATTGACACTTTGGGCTGTTGTTTTTGTTGTTGGAGTACACTGCCTTTGTTTGGTCGTCGTCGTGTGCTGCCGTCAGACCTCCCTAATCTCTGCCGCACTGCCAAGGGTTCAGCAAACCCTACTTTTTTTGTTACAATAGTTGTGAAGGAGGTTGGTTGTATGTGTGTGTGTGTTTGTGATCTGGTAAGCCACAATCGAGTGGTCTGGTTCCTTAAGCCCAAATTCGTGTGATAACAGCCCAATAGAGAACTTGTTTGGTGAGCCCAAGCAGTTTCTATGAGCCCAATTAATGTCTGTGAATCTAATCGGACCCTAATCGGACTAAGTGAATCAAGTCAGTAAACCAAAATCGAACCAATCTGAGTAAACTGAACCGATTTTGTTGGCCTATTTTGATCGAACCGTTTGACAGATGATCGAATTGGACATTAACTGTTTGACCATGTGGCATCAGCTTTGACCGCTTGACCAGACCTATTGACCAGATCTGAACTATTGACCCATTTGACAATCACTTCGACCTTTGACATTGGAAGTTTGACCAATTTGACTTTTGACTAAGTTTGACCGTTGACCAGTTTGACCAAAGTTGATTGTTGACAAAGTTGACCTTTGAACCAGTTTGGTTTTTGACCGTTGACTTTGACTTTTTATCATAGTTGACTTTGATCGTTGACCTCGAGTTGACTTTTTCGAACATCCTTCCTTTTAACCTTTCTCGACGCCCTAAGTTCGTATCCGCTGCCCATTTTGTCAAATTAGATCCCGAAAGCTCTGTTTTGTTAATTTTGAGCCATTATTATTGGAATTTGATAAGTTATGGTTTTAGAATCTGATACAGAATATTCTCGTGTTTAGGTGCCGACTTTGAGACCGTTGGGTTACCTCTAGTTGTTTAGACCAATCGTGCACATTCTTCGAGATCTTCACGTGAGTATATCTTCAGTTCGATTTTTAGTGTTTTAGTTGGTGGCTTAGTTATAACAATAAATGTTAATATAGAATTCATACCTCGTAGGTCTTGATTCAGTGAGATCCGAGCGTAAGGCTCGCCCTTCTCGAGATTAGGGCTTCTATGGCTAAGGTGTGTTTTTTGGGGTGTTTTCAGTAAATTTTTATTCTTGCTTGATTTAATATCTGATTAATTATGGTTTGAGACTATTTGAAACATTATGCATAGCATAATGAAATGTGTTTTAAATCAAGCATATGATTTTTGGAAAATATGATACTCGTAAGAGTTCATATTTATGATTTTACAAATCATATCATGTGTTATTTGTTCGGAATTGTGTTCAGAAAAAGTGAGAGAAATCTCCACTCTAGCGAGTGCAACCTCCACTCTGTATGATATCGGATATTAGGGCATTGCATCATGCATCGGACATCATAACATTTATGATTTTCATTTATTGGATACACTCTGTTTTCGGAAATGAATTTATCGGAAAATGAAATATTGTTTTGATTTTGTGTTATTACTAAATGACACAGTAAGCTTTTTAGCTTACACCCCTTGGATTTTACTTTTAGATACTCAGACTTATTAGACGACTCGGTACTTGGAGCATCTCGCATTTTACTTGGATATTTTCATAATTCAGCTTGAACTATCTTTGATTATTTCAAGCTATTGTTTAGCAAAATTTAGAATAATTTGTAATTTCGGACATTGAGAATTTTATTTTGGGATTATGTTTTTGCATGCATTTGAATTTATTTCGGATGATTTTATGAAATATTTAGTACATTTTTTAATGTCCGAGTTTCATAAATATTTAAGAAATTTAACGTTAATTATTATTAATTAATTCAATTTGTATTTTAAAATATTTCTAAACCTAAGACTTATAACTTGAGGGGAAAGTTTTCAAATCTAACTTCCTAGATTCGGCTCATTTCTTCTGGGCCGGATTTAGGGGGTTACAACCACGACAATTTATCTCATTCTTTCATCATTGAAAACCGACGAACAACATCTCAATCAAACTTCAAACAGGAAATCTCCGTTAGAATGACGTCGAAAGGACAATGAACAATGTAGAAATCGTGTGATAAGAAGAGGAACTTCATTTCGACGACAACGTCGTGACGACGACAATATCAATGGCTGGTTTGTTATTTGGGTTAAGATTTTTTTAAATTTGGAGATTTGTTTTGTAAATTTTGGTAAGATAAGAGTTCTTTTTAATTACAGTTTTTTTAAATAAAAAAAAACAATTAAAAGAAAATATAAATTAAAACCTTTATTTATTAATTAGACCCTAAGCCTCAAAGTCAAAATGATTATCAAATTAATAATTTATGGTTCAATGGAATCATATGCTAAATATAAAAACGAAATACATACAAGCAGAATTGACATTACCAAGGATGTAAACATTTTTTGAATGGTTATTGGCTATTGCTGATATCAAGACTTGTTATAAAAGCAATATTATTAATATGGATACCTTATAAAATAAAACTTTCAACTTTATTATTTTAAGAGTTGAGTGCACCACAAGTTCCAAAAATATGAATTTCATTTTAAATTGATTTTTAAATTTTTTTAACGTTTTAATTTCATCCTCAAATTATGACTCTCATTTTAAATTGGCACCAAACTTTTGAACGTTTCAATTTAATCCTCAAACTATCTCTCATTCTAAATTGATCCCTCGAACTTCTGAACATTCTAATTTAATCTACAAATTATCAATACATGCTAATCATAACCCATGCCAATAAAACTGTTTTAAAAATTGTTAATTGTCACGTAAACACTGATTTGTATTATGTAATAATATGATGTGTCATAAACGATAATTTTGTGATGAAATTGGAGTGTTCAAAACGGTAGGGACCAATTTAAAATGAGGGTCATAATTTGGGGATAAACTAGAATATTCACAAGCATGGGACCAATTTAGAATGAGAATCATAGTTTCGGGGTGATTACAAGGTAGTATTTGTTAAGGTGATTACGAGGTAGTATTTGTTCACACACACTTTGACAAAGCACACACACTTTGCAGACAAAGCGATTTGAACCCGAGTCTTTTAGGATTCTTTATAATTATATTATCATATAATACTTTTCAAAAAATGATTGTATATCAATCGATTAGCTATGTCTCAAAGTCAATGATAATCAAAATAATTATTATGGTTTAAGGAAATCATATGCTAAAAATGTAATACATAGTTGCAGAATTGACAGATATCAAAGTTATAAACTTATTTGAGTGGTAATTGTTGATATTAAGCAAAGACTTGTTATTAAACAATATCATTAATATATAAAAAAATTCTAGGTCAAAATTAAATTTTAATACTAAAACTTCAAAACGAAATAGCATTCAAGGGACAAAAACCTCTTAATATAAAATATTATAACAATGCATAACTTATAAACTAAAGCTTTCAACTTTTGGAGCATCAAAAATATTCCAACTTTATTATTTTTAAAATGTGCATATAATAACTATATCTCAAAATATTTTTTTATAACATAACTATTAGTATTTATTTATATCAAAAGATAGGAGATTAGATTTTAATAACATATCAATAAATCATTGATTATGGCTTGTGATCTTGCCACATCATAACATAACATAATTTACCATCCACGTTGTCTCACCATTAACAACTAACGACGTTATGTAATAATTGAACCCAAAATTAAAATTTAGAGCTAAAATTAAACAGACCGGAAATTTAGTGACTTAAACGGTACAACGTCAATAGTTTAGTAGTTTCTGGTGTAGTTTTCCTTTATTTTCATTACACCGTAACTGTCCATATTGTCCCCCTTTTATTTATGTCCAATTTGAAAACTCCGGTATTAATCTATCTAATAGATTTTATGTCGGAGCTCTTAGATTTTTATTGGACATATTAATTAATAATGGGACTCGTTTTAATAAATAACATAATATTTACTTTTAAAGGAACGAAATTTTTTGAAATAATTATAACAACTACTCTTACCGAACTAAATTTGAAGATCGATTGATTATAAAAACATAATATTGTAAGAAAATTTTAACCTCAGTACATATTAGAATCTATTCGGTCGTAGGGAGTCCCCATACCTAAATAGAAAAAGCCAATCTATAAGAAATTGATCCATAACAAGGATTCAAACCATTACACTCATATCACTTGAATCAATAAGAAATTGTTTAAGCAATAGATAAAGTTCACTCTGAGAATTTACTACAACACAAAATAAAATAGATAAAGAAAGAAGAGGATCCAGTACAACATCTGATGAACACATGAAAACCGTTACGTTCGAAGATTAATTGATACTACAACTTGTCGATACACATTTTATGTTCCTACCCGAAGATAAATACAAATGTGGTGTAGTCTGTTTAGATTCCAATTACCTCCTTGCAATAACCTGCAGAATGAACACAAATGCACCAAAAATCAGGAACCAAAGTTCGCCATTAAATCAACTTTCTATCATTAACTCATTAAACCAAATAAAACAACGTATTTAGGGATAGACACCAATCAGAACAATATTCGAATATATAGTAAATAAAAATGTGTGAAAGAAAAAATAAAAGGATACCAAACAAATAGATCAATTGGAATATGTCTTAATAACAACATTTGACAATATAAAACGTTGTCAACACTCAACAGAATTATGTATTTATTGTTCACTCTATAAAAAACACTTATTATAACTACTTACTGATGTAAAAGAAACAAAATGGACACATAGTCTAAGGGCATTTCATTCATTAAGGAATGTTTAAATTTTGGTTTGAGTGTGAAAAAGCATGCAGCGCTGGGAACTACATGTTTTTTTTGCTCAATAAGATGTCGTCTATTAAGATGAAATATACAACCAAACGTCACAACGGTCGCCTCGTTAAAAACCTCCCTAAACCTAATGGAGGAAAAGAGTACGACCCGTATGTGACAAAAGCATCGAAAGCAAACGAACAAACAAACGAAAAACCAATAACCAATCACTAACGTCAACAAGCACAAAATAAAGAAATACGCGCCACCCTTTCCTTAGCCAAAGCATCTTCTAAGCCATTCGCCTCTCGGAATATATGTGAAAAACACACCGAATGTAAATTGGTACAACTACTATCAATCTCACGAAACACCTCCCAATACCGCCACAGTCGTTTATCCACATGTAACACCCAGCTAATGGCAACCATGGAATCCAACTCCACCACCAGAGGATATGTTACCCACGCTGACTGCCGAAAATTAGACAAGGCAAAAGCAATCGCCCGCAACTCAGCCTCGTTAGACTCAATACTACCAAGAGGGCCAGAGAACAACGCCAAAATCCTACCGTGCTCATCTCGTAACACACCCCCGAAACCTGCAGGACCCGGCTTGCCACGCGCGGATCCATCCATAGAAAATTTCAATGTCCCTACCATCGGAGGCTCCCAACTAATACCGTGACGCTCTGGTCGCGAAATCGGGGACTCAGAATAAAAACTCGGACAATCCCACCACAACGCCTCGCCAATGCAAAGGTCTGTCCGTAATGTCCACATCCAATAAAACGAGCGTAACTTAATTAAAAAGCATACCTCCTCAATCGGTAGAGACTTCTTATTGAACACCATCTCGTTTCGTGCTAGCCATACTGACCATAACAATGCTGCCACGCACGACACCCACAAGCAACAACGCACGCCCGAAAGCGAACAATGGAAATCCGGTAGGAAAAACTATGATAGACCCTTCGACAATAGTAAAAAAACTCTCCACCAACTTTGAAACCAATCCCAAATGCGCTGTACCACTGGACAAGAATACAATAGATGGTCGACATCCTCCTCACATTCCTTACACCAAATGCACAACGTGCTTTGTCCCTCAAACACAATACCCCTACGTCTCAAAAAATCAAACGTGGGCAGCCGACGCAACCACACAAACCACAAGAAAGCTTGTACTTTAGGTGGAACCAAAACTTTCCATATGAAACACGCCCCAAAATCACTCTCCCCTGCTTGATCAATCATCAAAATTTGAGAAATAGCCTTAACCGTAAACATACCTTGCTTATCCGGAGACCAAATCACCTTGTCACGGACTCCTATATGTAAACGAAAATCTCCCACCACGGCCCATAAATCACATAACTGCCCAACCTCAAAAGAGCGAAGAGGATGACGGAAAAAATCAGCCCATCTTGAATGACGAAGACCCCCCTGCACTGAGTAATCCACAACCAACACAAGTCTATTGCAAACACATGAAAATAATCGTGGAAATATGTCCTTTAACGACTTTTCCGCGCACCAAGTATCAAACCAGAAAAGGACTCGTCTCCCATCCCCCACTTGCCACAACAACTTCTCATGAAAATTCCGTTGGACATCGGCCGAACAAGCTGTCTGCACTATCTCCTTCCATACCACCGACATCGCATGTTGGCGGGATGAATTAAAACGCCACCATTGGGCATCCTCTCCATACTTAGCCACTATAATTGCTCTCCATAATGACGACGCATCAGTGGCATACCGCCACAACCATTTAGCTAACATAGCAGTGTTACGCACTTGTAAATCCGCCACCCCCAAACCACCCAAATGTCATGGCCTACACACCATCTTCCAACTCACTATACTCATCTTTCTATGCAAATTTACGCCACCCCAAAGAAAACCACGTCGTAGCTTGTCGATCGCTGCAATAACACCTTTAGGAATACGAAATACACCCATATAATAGATCGGTAGTGAAGAAAGAACTGCATTTACCAAAGTAACCCGTGCCGCAAACGACATCGAGTTACGCTTCCAGCTTGCTAGCTTCTGACGAACATTAGCAATAACCGGTTCCCAAACAGCCATACTATGAGGATTAGATCTTAATAGCATCCCCAAATAAATGAACTGAAACGAACCACGTCGACACCCCAAGGCCTTAGCACACAACTCAACAAACTTCTCTTCAACACCAATAGCAAATAATGACGATTTACTAAAATTTATTTGCAAACCTGAACAAACCTGGAAACAGTTGAGCAAACGTCGAATGGAATCAGCACATCCAGGAGAAGCTTCGAAGAACAATATCGTATCGTCCGCAAATTGCAAATGTGAAATTGACACCCCCGGTGCGACACATACTCTCTGAATCAAACCTGCCGTCTCAGCCTTAACTAACAAGCTATGTAACGCCTCTACCTCAATAACAAATAGCAATGGCGACAGTGGACAACCCTGACGTAATCCACGCCCCAACGAGAACTCTTTCGTAGCACTTCCATTTAATAGTATAGACATTCGGACCATAGTCACACATTCCATAACCCACTGACGCCATACCTCACTAAAACCCATACTATCGAGCATATGATCCAGGAAATCCCACCTCACGCAATCATAAGCTTTAGCGAAATCTAACTTAACCACCAAACCACCCTTCGGACTCTTTCGCAATGAGTGAATAACCTCATTGCGAGTAAGATGCCATCTACAATTTTTCGGCCACGAATAAACGCCGATTGATGCTCACTAATCAGCGAACCCAACACCCTCTGCAAACGTTTAGCAAGCAACTTCGCAAGGATCTTATAAACAGAATTTACAAGGCTTATCGGTCGGTAATCACTGAGAGCCTTAGGTGAATCGATCTTCGGAATCAGGACTAAAAACGTATAATTCACACCCGATTGTAATTTGCCCAATGCGTGGAATTCGCCTAAGAACCTTAGCACATCTTCGTTAACTATATTCCAACATGTCTTAAAGAATGCCATATTATACCCATCCGGTCCTGGCGCTTTCGATCCATCACAACCACGTTACACCTCCCATACCTCATCACAATTAAATGGCGCCACCAAAGCTTCATTTGTTACTCTATCAACCCTGCCGAAATCTCCCACAACAGTCCAAGCACATAACCGATTGAATGCCTCAAAATGCATAGAAAAAACCGCCACAATGTGTTTCCGAAGCCGATGTACATCTGTTTCCCACCGGCCATTTATCAACAGTCCCGTAATTAAATTCCGCACTGCTCTAAGTTTTGCCGCGCGGTGGAAAAACGCTGTGTTGCGATCCCATAAACGTAACCAGTTCGCCCTCGATTTTTGTCTCCAAAGGGATTCCTTATGCCTGATTGCCTGCCATAACCGTTGCATCCACTCCCTTTTCCACTCTATCAATTCAATTTCCGATTCATATTAATCTCCTTCCAAACCCGCACCATCTACACCCTCCAGCTTTGCTTGAATCGACTGAATTTCAAGCTCAATATCGCCAAACACCGTACGGTTCCAGCTACGCAGAAAACTCTTCATGGTTCTGAGCTTAACCATAATATTATCAATTCCAACCCCCTGTTCCGACAGCCAACACCATTCCTCAGACAGTTCAAGAACATGTTTTTTATCCTCCAACCAACAATTAATAAAATGAAATGGCCGAGGCCCCCAATCTTGTTCATCGCATAGCAATAATAAAGGTGTGTGATCCGACACCCCCCTCGGTAATGAGTGCTGGCCAATATTGTTAAACGCATCCACCCATGTAGACGATATCGAGAATCTATCAATACGACTACGCCTGAAACCCCTCCCAAACCACGTGTATTGCTTCCCTATCAACGAAAAATCTACAAGTCCAGCATTATCAATAAAATCGAAAATTCTTCCATACCTGTCGCCACCGAACTACACCCTGCACGTTCCGATAACCAGCATATCGAATTAAAATCCCCTGCGATACACCATGGTCCTGTGATATCCATAATAAGCTCCCTAACCGTTGCCACAGCTTTCTTTGTTCCTCCATATCACATGGTGCATATACATTCAACATGCAGCATTGTAATTCTTTTGCACACCACCTCCCTCTAATGAAGATAAAATTTCGATCCACCTCTATTGAAACGACGCTGAAGCGTGATCCTTCCCATATCGTAATCAAACCCCCTGAAGCACCTATCGAAGGTGAGAAAATAAATTCAAAGCTATCCGATGCCCACAAACTCGTAACCACTAATGATGACACATCCTCCAGCTTTGATTCCTGCAACATCACCATATCCGCCCGTTGTTTCTTAACTACATCGCCCATCGCCCTACGTTTCAAGCTCGATCCCAGCCCTCTGACATTCCATGAGACTACGCGCATCCCTACTGATATCGCCTTTCCCCGGAAAAAACTTGTTGAAGATCCTTTATAATGTCTGCTTCACACCCCACTGTTCTCACGCCAACGATATTACCTAATGCCACTGTCGCCTCTATTTCCTTTGATACTAATTGTTGGCAATTCTGAAAGTCCGAATCCGAGAGTGACGCATTCACAACTGGCGTCGAAACAGGCTGGTGTATCGCTTGTTTACGCGGTCTGCCCCTACCAACTTTTTTCTTCAAAACCACTCCTGATAGAAAATTAACTGATTTTGTTTTCCCACCGTTAATCCAAATCAATTGGCTATTGTCTGAAGCAACTACTTTCTCTCTAATCTTATCTTATTTTTTTCTCATTTTTCGAATCTGCTTTATCCTCCAAATCCACCGAATTTGAGTTTGGTTCAACCATCTCTACAATAGTTGCATTCAAATCCACAGAGTTTGAATGGGGTAGAATTACCTCGAATAGTTTTGCTGCTGTAAGACTCTTCCCACCCTCGCCTGTCACCCTCCCGGAGGTCTGCTCCTCCATTGTCCCGGTCTCATCGCCACCTCCCTGCAACTGTAACGAGTCCGTAGAACCCTTCGACCCAACCTCATCGTGTGAAGCATGGGTGTGATCCAGCCTGTGTTCCCACAATGTATTGTAACGCCACTGCCTTGCCTCTTCAGTTTGGATCTGATTTTCCGAGCGGCTCCACCTGCTGCAATATCTCGAGTTGGTGATCATCACCTTTGCATTGATTCCCCCCTTCCGAACCCTGTATCGAGGAAGCATCATCCTCATCATCAGATTGCACCATTGTGCATTCACATTCCATCCATGGTCCAAATGCACACTCTCGGATTTGTATAGGAAAAGATGCACTGTCCACCTCCAAACTCACCTTAGCCTCTATATTTGCCATGGTCGATGTTTCGATTAACACCCATCCACACTCAAACGATTAAGGTGAGGCAGTAGAGTTCGCTAACCGAACCAAACTTCCCCATATGTTCGCGATGCTTTCGAAAGATTGTTGCGACCAAGCATGGATTGGAAGACCCTTAATCGATATCCAAACCCTTCTCGATTCCAATGCTATTGCCGGTGACCATCGTTCAAGTCTTGTGAAGCATCCCCGTATCGATTCCAATTGCATTACCTTGTCACGTGTTAACGGATCTGTGAACATCAGTAATATCATTGCACCGGCTATGCGCAGAATCGACAGTCCTTCCATCGTCGTTAGGTGCAATTTCACGGCCAGCTCCTTAATGCTCCATGGTTTTTTGCACCACCCCACAACACAATTTTGCAGGATTTCCAGTTTGTCCCTTGCCACAAAACCCTTCCCTGAAAAATTGAAAGCCTTACCGTTGTTAACCTCCTCCTCTGATCGCTGCTTCAACGGCGACGTTGGTCTCAACTTCCTTGCCTTTATCGGCTGTGCTGTATCGGTTTTGGCCTATTTCCGTCTCCAAAATGAGTCGCGCTCTCCATATTTCGCTTTGCATACAGTGATCCGCGTAAATCCATTTATCGTTCAATCGTTCTGTTACCCGTTCAGCATCCTCGCGACTACTCATCTGTACGAAACCAAATCTAAAACCGTTCCTATCAAACTTCCGGGGGATGAACACATCCACTACTACCCCATGACGATCGAAAACCTGCCAAACCCCTTTCCAATGAATTGTTGTCGAGAGATTTCCCACGAAAACTGTCCACACCTTCCGATTGCTCATGCTCGCATTCCCACGTGGTACGTAAATCAGTTCCTTTGCTTTATCTAATATAAACTTTTTTTTTGGGAACTACATGTTAGTTTGATATGTATAAATAAACATTCTAGTTATTGTGAAGGAACAAGAAAATATCATACAACTCGTTCCATTGTTCGCTGATATCTCTCTAATATAGCTTTACACCTATGAGCTGATTCACCTTCAACACCATCATGCATGGAAAGAAATTTGTTCAGTAGCATAGAAGCAACTAGTTTCTTGTTGCTTTAAACTAAATGATGAGGAGAACTCGAGCATTCTGTACATCCTTACCTGCTCGTAAATACACTACAGAAGAGAAACACCAAAATATATGAAGGGATTCCTATTCTCGTGCATTTATCCAATCCCAAGATAGTAATTTTATTCCAACTAAAAGAGAGCAACTCCAGAACCCCAATGTACCATTAAACTCTGGAACATAAGCCAAAGAAGAATAACCAGGCTCATCATATGAGCTTTTTATTACAGGAAATAATTTTTGGCCATTGTGCAACCATTCCGTCTTAAAAGGCCATAGTAGGCATCCTCAACATTTATCTATCTCCACTTAAGTATATAACATGAGGGTGGCAAATACATTTCAAAGCATGAAATGGAGAAAAACTGAAAAAATAAGGAATTTAAAAGCTAATCTGAAGAATTGCTCGACCATTCTCTTTTTGTTCTCGACTGGAACCATCTATTTGGCATCACAAAATGCATTCTACTTGAGTTTACCAACTTCATCTTGAGCGCCCGATGGGATCTGGTACGAAGTGGATGATAAAACCATAGTTCGTGAGCCTCATGTCCATCTACGTACCAAGTCATAGCAAAATATTTAGTATACATTATTGCTCCATTAACATATCATATATAACATCGTATCTTTCCCACCAGCTCATTTCAACAAGAGAGAAGCAAAACCAATTAAAAGAGAGAAAAATTAAGGTAAAATATCCATATCTATCGGTTCTAACAAAGTTGTATTGTGGCTATCATTCAGCTTCAACATCACCTATTTTTTCCCATGTTTGAAATTCTAAGGCTAAATGTGTTGAATAAACTTTAAATGTTGCTTTTAGTGAGTCTTAAATTTAGAAGTTATGTGGAAAATAAAAGGTCAATAGTCTTAGTAGATGAAAGGCCAAAGGGTGATATAGGAGTTAGTGGTCTTTATGGTTTTTAATAGAATTTATTGTGTTTAAGTTTTTTTAACATAACAAGTGCCTAGTGTCTATATAAAGGCCTTGTTGATTTCATTTGAGATGTGGAATGAGCAGAAAAGATATAAAAGAGTAAAATAGTTATCCTGGTTATTTCGATTTTAGTTCTTTAAATTGGCATCAGAGCCAATGGCGAATGTAACGGGTCAAATGCTGTTACCACGACTAACGAAGGCGAACTACGAAAACTGGAGCATTCAAATGAAAGCTCTTCTCGGATCTCAAGATGCGTGGGAGGTGGTCCAAGAAGGTTTCGAAGAACCAACAACTACCACGGGATATACAACGGCTCAAACCAAGGCGTTGAAAGAGGCGCGATCGAAGGATAATGCGGCACTATACATGTTGTTCTGAGCCGTTGATGAGTCGGGCTTTGAGAAGATTGGAGGTGCAACTACTTCAAAAGAAGCGTGGGACATTTTAGAAAAAGTGTTCAAAGGAGTCGATCGAGTCAAGCAAGTGCGTCTCCAAACTCTTCGTTGCGAGTTGGAGGGCATGAAGATGAAAGAGTCGGAAAGTGTATCCGACTACATCACACGTGTACAAGCCGTGGTGAACCAACTCATTCGTAATGGTGAAACATTAACCGATGCGCGAGTTGTGGAGAAGATTTTGAGATCATTAACCGACAATGTTGAGAATGTTGTGTGCGCGATAGAAGAGTCAAAGGACCCTGCGACGCTCACAGTCGACGAGCTCGCCGGTTCTCTCGAGGCATACGAACAACGTAAGAAGAAAAAGAAGGAGGAGACACTCGAGCAAGCACTTCAAACCAAGGCATCAATCAAAGATGAAAAGGTACTCTATTTTCAAAATTTTTGAGGTAGAGGGCGTGGTCGTGGAGGTCGTGGAAATGGTCGTGGTGGTCAAGACGGTAGTCATGAAGGGTTCTATAATGAGAAGGGACATTCGAGCCAACAAAATTGGCATGGAAGAGGACGCGGTCGAGGAAGAGGTAGCCGATCAAACTATTCCAACATCGAGTGCTACAAGTGTTACAAGTATGGTCACTACGCGAAGGATTGCAACTCCGACAAATGTTATAATTGTGGTAAAGTGGGGCATTTTGCAAAAGATTGTCGAGTCGATAAAAAGGTAGAAGAAACAACCAACCTAGCCTTGGAAGACGAAGCAAATGAAGGCTTTCTCTTGATGGCTCAAAATGAAGTCAACGATAACAATGACACTCTGTGGTACCTCGACTCGGGTGCAAGCAACCATATGTGCGGTCACGAGCACCTATTCAAAGAGATGCAAAAGATTGAAGATGGTCATGTGTCGTTTGGGGATGCATCAAAAGTGGAGGTCAAAGGTCGAGGTACAATTTGTTACTTACAAAAGGATGGCTTGATAGGGTCAATCCAAGATATTTATTATGTACCAGATCTCAAGACCAATATTTTAAGTATGGGGCAACTCACAGAGAAAGGTTACTCGGTACTTTTGAAAGACCGGGGACTACACTTGAAGAACAAGCAAGGGCGTCTAGTTGCTCGAGTCGAGATGGGTAGAAATCGGATGTACAAACTGAATTTGAGAAGCTTGCGAGAAAAATGTTTGCGAGTCGACGTAGAAGACAAGGCATCGCTGTGGCATCTCCGCTTTGGTCACCTATATCATGGTGGTCTAAAAGAGTTAGCAAAGAAGAACATGGTGCACGGGCTGCCAGACATGGATTATGAGGGAAAATTTTGTGAAGCATGTGTGCTTGGCAAGCAAACGAGAATCTCATTTCAAAAGAAGGCAGAATATCGAGCTAAACATCCTCTCGAGTTGATTCATACCGACATATGTGGACCAATCACCCCCGAATCTTTCAGCGGTAAAAGGTATTTCATTTCCTTTATCGATGATTTCTCACGAAAAACTTGGGTTTATTTTCTGAAAGAAAAATCTGAGGCATTTGAGGCGTTCAAAAAGTTCAAAGTGATGGTGGAGAAGGCAACATGTAGACACATTAAAGTCGTTCGATCCAATAGAGGTGGCGAGTAGACTTCGACTGCTTTCATGGAGTATTGTGAGACGCAAGGCATAAGGAGATTTCTAACCGCACCATACTCTCCTCAACAAAACGGTGTGGCCGAGAGGAAGAACCGGACCATTCTAGACATGGTTCGATCAATGCTCAAAAGGAAGAAAATGTTGAAGTAATTCTGGGCAGAAGCTGTGCAATGTACAGTCTATGTGCAAAATCGATGTCCACATGTGAAGTTAGATGATCAAACACCACAAGAGGCATGGTGCAGACAAAAGCCGACAGTTTCCCATCTCAAAGTGTTCGGTAGTGTGGCTTATGCACACGTACCGGATCAACGAAGAACGAAGCTCGAAGACAAAAGCAAAAGGTATATTTTTATTGGGTATGATGAGAAGACAAAAGGGTACAAGCTACTCGATCCAATAAGCAAGAAGGTGACAGTGAGTCGTGATGTGCGAGTAAACGAAGCAAGCGAGTGGGACTGGAACAATTCGACAGAGGTTATTATCGAAGTTGGAGAATCATCAGTCACTGCACCAACAAGAATACCAACAAACTCTGAAACTACCGATGATGAAGATGAATCACGACAACCCAAAATGCGAAGTTTGCAAGAATTGTATGATTCGACAAATGAGGTACACCTTGTATGTCTTTTGGCAGATGATGAAAATATCAGCTTTGAAGAGGCTTTGCGAGACAAGAAGTGGCAAACTGCCATGAATGAGGAGATTAAGGCGATTGACCGCAACAACACATGGGAGCTAAGAGAATTGCCGAAAGGAAGTCAGCCTATTGGAGTGAAGTGGGTGTTCAAGAAAAAGATGAATGCTCAAGGCGAGATAGAACGGCACAAGGCGCGACTTGTTGCGAAGGGATACAAGCAAAAGGCAGGTATCGACTACGACGAGGTGTTTGCTCCCGTTTCAAGAATGGACACAATCCGATTACTCATTTCACAAGCTGCTCAATTCAAATGGTCGATATTTCAAATGGATGTCAAGTCGGCATTCTTGAATGGTGTGCTTGAAGAAGATGTCTACATCGAACAACCACCCGGGTACATGAAAGTCGGAGAAGAGAAGAAGGTGTTAAAATTGAAGAAGGCGCTTTACGGGTTGAAGCAAGCACCGCGGGCATGGAATACATGTATCGATACATATTTCAAGGAGAACGGGTTCAAGCAATGTCCCTACGAGCATGCCCTTTACGTAAAGAAGAATGGAGGTCACGTGTTATTTGTTGCTCTTTATGTTGATGACCTCATTTTTATGGGTAACAATGATGAGATGATAGAAGAGTTTAAGGTACAATGACACGGGAATTTGAAATGACAGATTTGGGTTTGATGAAGTTTTTTCTTGGTTTGGAGGTTAGACAAGTAGAGACAGGTATTTTCGTATCACATGAGATATATGCAAAAGAAATTTTGAAGAAGTACAAGATG
This sequence comes from Hibiscus trionum, assembly GCA_030270665.1. NCBI lineage: Eukaryota > Viridiplantae > Streptophyta > Magnoliopsida > Malvales > Malvaceae > Hibiscus > Hibiscus trionum. Next base: position 8,296,839 of record BSYR01000046.1, read on the forward strand.
GAAAATTGCAACCCGGTATCAACACCAATGGAACCAGGTGCAAAACTCTCGAAGTTCGATGGAGGAGAACGTGTCGATGCGAGTAGATATCGGAGTTTGGTTGGAAGCCTTCGCTATCTCACATGCACAAGGCCGGATCTTTCATTAAGTGTCGGCATTGTAAGTCAGTTCATGGAGAAGCCGGTTCATTCATAGTGGAAGGCGTTGAAGCGAATCCTACGGTACATCCAAGGAAAAATGACACTCGGGTTGTTCTACTCGAAAGTAGAAGATTACAAATTGGTTGGGTACTCCGACAACGATTGGTGAGGAGACATTGACGATCGGAAAAGCACATCGGGATATGTGTTATTTATGGGAGATACTGCATTTACATGGCTTTCAAAGAAGCAACCGATCGTGACGCTCTCAACATGTGAAGCTGAATATGTGGCAGCATCTTGGTGTGTATGTCATGAGATATGGCTTAGAAATTTGTTGAGCAAGATGGAGCTAAAGCAACTAGGTGCAACCGTGATTCAAGTTGACAACAAATCAGCAATTGAGTTGGCAAAGAACCCGGTGAACCATGAAAGAAGCAAACACATCGACGTTCGTTTTCACTTTATCCGAGATCATGTGAAGGAAGGAAATGTGGAATTGGTGCATGTGGCGAGTCGGGATCAAGTTGCAGATATCTTCACAAAATCGCTATCGAAAGTACTTCTCGACAAATGCAAGAAGATGATTGGCATGATGGATGGTAGAAGCATTTAAGTTTATGGGGGAGTTTTGTTGAATAAACTTTAAATGTTGCTTTTAGTGAGTCTTAAATTTAGAAGTTATGTGGAAAATAAAAGGTCAAGAGTCTTAGTAGATGAAAGGCCAAAGGGTGATATAAGAGTTAGTGGTCTTTATGGTTTTTAATAGAATTTATTGTGTTTAAGTTTTTTTTAACATAACAAGTGCCTAGTGTCTATATAAAGGCCTTGTTGATTTCATTTGAGATGTGGAATGAGCAGAAAAGATATAAAAGAGTGAAATAGTTATCCTGGTTATTTCGATTTTAGTTCTTCAAAATGAAGTTCCAAATGGAACATAATTAAAACAAACATAAAGAATACATATTTAGAAGCGAAGAGTTAAAAGCATTTTCCTCTTAACAAATTAAATTCATAGTTAAAACATCGTCAACGAAGAAATAGCTCCAATTAACCAAAACCGCATTTCTCAAACAGAATACATAAATATATTATAAGCATGTTAACTAAGTTTCTTCCAACAAAATCCTGAATATAAATATTCTGTAAATGGAATCACCTAAAAATCATGCAGATATACTGAAACCAGGGATTTAGATAGCGTTCGCGGTCACGTTTTCGATCGCGTCGCGGTTATCGCGGTTGCGGACATAACGGAGGCTATTGCGATCATAGCGGGTGTCGCGGTCGTAAATTTTTTTAAAGTTTGCACAACTTATTGTAAAAAATAATAATTATAATTATAAAAAATCATCTTTAATGATATTTAGAGTATTTTCTAAACAAAAATGAACATAAATTAAAATAGATAAAAAATATCTATTATAAATTATAATTGTGAGATAGGAGATTAAATTTGTTCTTTTCCACCAGCAAACTCAAAAATAATGTATATATATATATATATGTTCAACTAGTCAATACCTAAATTAAAAAAAATGATCAATGTAAATATCAACAATGGAAAATTTAAATTATAATTATAATTTTTTTTCCAACACTTATTAATGAATTTAATTGAAAGAAAATAAGACTTAAAGGCTCAATTGGAAGTTTCGTTATGGATTTGAAGACTTAATTGGAAATGGAATAAAACAAAACATTTTAATGAAACTAAAAATATGCTTTAAAGGACTAAATTGTAAGAGTACTAAAACTTTTAAGCCTCTCCAAAAATTCACTAAAAATGAACCCTTCTTCCCGCATTTACCCTTTTAATGTAATAACATTATCTTCAACCCAGATTCTCTCATTTTTTTCTCTGCAACATTTTCCTCCTCCTCGGCCACCATCCGTGATTGAGCTAAAAACGGGGATAGCGTCTAGCTATGCCACGACAGCCGCTATCTCATTATTTCCCGCCAGTGACAGCCCGCTATTGTCGTGATTCCATTGCCCACTGTGATTTCCTTTGATTGCGGCTTCGGACGGTGGCGCGACCGCAATTTCACGGCCGCTATCGCGGTTGTGCTCTGCTATTTGAAACCCTGATTGAAACAAAAAATTGACAGAAACTATCAAAAATTGAAACGGTGCTTAACACTTCGTTGTTAATGTTCACTGCTTTTACATCAAGATTTTTCTAAAGAACCAAAGAGAAAAGTAAACATTGATTGCAAAAATGTTCGTCGCCAAAGATGTTACCTTCATTGCAGATAGTTGCTGCCAAAGTACCCATGGGACAACTGGAACGACCGATGGCAAGATAAGTGGCTGAAATAATATATTGAGATCCCCGAACGTTCGGCGAACACACGACGTAAGGGACAACTGGAAGGACCGTCGGCGACGCGAGAGTGGCGAGAGAAAAACATAGATTTAGGAATTTGGTATTTGGAGATTGTGTCTGTCTGTTTGGGAAAGAGTAATAGGCAAATGAAAAATATCGTTGTGTTTGTTAATCCAAACGCTATTAGGCATATGCAGTGCAGACCCGGTGATAGGCTTGATTGCATTACCTTCCTTTTGAAGGGTAATGCCAGAGAATTGTGGGAAACCATTGAGCTGGGATTGCACCCTACACTACCCACTTATGAGTACTTCTTGAAAGAGTTCAAGAGAAAGTACTTTGGAGAGGCTTAGATGGACGTGTTGATGGATGCGTTCTCTCATTTGGAACAGGGGAATCGTACAATGTTTGAATATGAGCAAGAGTTATTGCGACTAATTATATTTGTTCTCGAGTTAGTTGCAACTGAGGAGTTGAGATCTAAGAGGTTCTATCGGGGGCTAAAACTCGAGCTACAAATGTATGTGACTGCTGACCCACACAAGACGTTTGCATAGTTAGCCAATAGTGCCAGATCCCTTGAGAAGGTGGGGATCCTGATTCAGGGATATGCTGGAGGGTCCCAAGCTTAGTACAAGACCTATGAGACTGGGGTTCGTCTAAAAGTTTAGGCAAGAGATCTAGAGATTCTAGGAGGAACAACAAAAATCATTTACAGAGGTTAAATCAGAGGGTTACCGCAAAGGGCATTCGACTTCGTCGTTTATGATGGATTGGGTGTTAAGCATTACCATGCAATTAATTAGTTTTGGATTAGTTTAGAGTTAGTTAGTTTGTTGGATTGTTGAGTTTAGAACCTCAAGCCTATATAACAAATGTAAATAGGCTTAAGCAAGTACCGATTGTATTTTTCATTCCTTTATTAATGAAAATTCCCCTTTCTTCAATATTCTCTCGTGTTCAACTTTAAACCATCGTTCATCTCCCTTACGCACAAACCACCACCGTCAGTCACATCTTCAGCCACCATGGCCCTCTTTTCACATGGTATCATTCGTTGTCGTTCCTAGTGCCTTTTCTACTTCGTTTTTGCCTTTCATACCTAAGTTCATTTCCGATGCATTCTTTGAGTTCTCTAATTTCAGATCTTGAAATCCTCCATCGTGTTTTCTGCTAAGTTCTTCAATCGTTCTGCGATTTCAAATCTTGAAATTGTTTCTGTTACTCAAATTGCCGATGATCTTGCGGTCGTTCTTCTCTCTCCGTTTCTGTTTTTCCTTCTTTGTTCAGTTTTCCAATATGATTCTTCGAATCTATTGTTGCTTCTCATTGCAATTGTCTCCTTATTTTGTTTCAAAATCATTTTGACTCCTTATAGGTGATCTTGACGTTGCTTCATCAATCGACAATTGATTTCCTCAGTGGCGAGTTTCATCTGCGTCGTCGATTGTTTCACATGTTGCTGATGCATGTACGATCTGTAAATCTTCTTCGATCTGATGAGATCTTTGCAATTTTGATTCATTGACTAATTTTACTTGTATCTTTGGTTCACGTCTTATATAGTCTTCCATAATCTGAGTTGCTCTGCTTCGATTTGGTTCATCTCTGCTACTTCAATTTTGTGCGATTATAACTGATTTTCTGAGTTTTCTCTCGACATATTTTTTGATTCTCTCAATGTTCTGAAATTTGTGGATTGCTATTATCTTCTGTTACTGATGCTAATGTGGGAATCTTCTGAGATTATTGTAGAAATTGGTTTCTCCTGGTGTGATATTTGTCGGTCTGATGTCAAGCTTTCGTCATTGATAAGATGTGAGCACACGTGCTATTGATTTATGATTTGAAGAAATGGTGATGTCCTCTTATGCTACATATAGCGTAGTTGATGCTTCCTACTATGAAACACTATTGCTACTACTTGATAGGGAATTCAAGAGTTCTGTAAATATTGTTTTCTGAATTGAGGACTCTAGCGTATTGGTTGAGTTTCTGTTGAATAATATGATGATGTGTTCGTATGTATGGGTTATGTGGTAATGGTTGCAAATGTGTTATTAGGTTCTGAGCATCTCAATTGGTGTCATCTAATATTGTTGTTTAAAGTTCACAACCTCATATTGTTGGAGAAAGCTGGTGATTTGTTTTTGCTTGTTGTTACTGATGCTTGGTGTTGTTGGTTTCGTTGTTAAAGATTTGTGTCGATCATTTGAAATCAGTTTGGCTTCATTAACTGTTGCTTCTACTCCAAAGTTAACATGAAACTTGAGGCTTGACAGCCAAGTTGTCATGGAAGAAAATGTCTGGGGAGAGTTAAGTGTTTAACAACCTTGCTTTCCTCAACCAGACATAAGAGGGTGTCTTCTTGCCCAAGAGAGGCTTCAGATTGCACCCGATAGCATGTAGCTTAACCACCTTGCTTCTAACAAAAAGAAAGTCTGAATAAGTGAGAAGAAGAGTAGTGTAGATGAAGACTGAACATGTGAAGCTACGAAGAAGAAGAATTAAAGTAAAATGAAGAATACTTTCGATTCACGTCTCACCTAATTAAGAACGAATGAAGAATGTTATAATCTGTGAAACAGCTCACTATGCATTTGTAATTCCATGCCTTTGTTTTTCTTATTCGAGAAAATATAAAAAAAGAAGAAAGAAGAAGAAAAGTAGGGTGAATGAAGAAGTTTTTTTTTCAGCAGCAAGAATCAGCTCAGGCATCCTATTTCAGCTCACTATGATTGCATTTTTTTCGAGAATCAAATTCGTGAACATCAAGAAGATTCAGAGCATGACAAATGTTAAGCATTACCAAGCAATTAATTAGTTTTGGATTAGTTTAGAGTCAGTTAGTTTGTTGGATTGTTGAGTTTAGAACCACAAGCCTATATAACAAATGTAAATAGGCTTAAGAAAGTACCAATTGTATTTTTTATTCATTTATTAATGAAAATTCCCATTTCTTCAATATTCTCTCATGTTCAACTTTAAACCACCATTCATCTCCCTTACTCACAAACCACCACCGTCAGTCACATCTCTACCCACCATGGCCCCCTTTTCACAGAGGTTAAATCAGAGGGATGCCACAAAGAGCATTCGACTTTGTCATTTCTAATGAATTGGGGAGGTTCGTCTAGATCGTTGACCCGCCGTTTGTGTGATCGGTGCGGATAACACCACCCAGGGGAGTGCAATAAGACGACTAAGACTTGTTTTGGGTACGGATATCTGGATCAATTTGTTAAGGATTGGCACCAGGCTAGCTATGGCGCCCCAACCCAGTCTCAGAGGTCCCACCAGTCTGGACAGAGGGGTCGAGGGTTCGATAGAGGAAAATCAGGATCCATGTCAAGATAGAGGAGTAAAGGCACCGAGAGGTCTACTTCTAGAGCTCTAACGAGACAATATGATGTGAAGGCTAAGGATGACTACGAGGCTACATATATGATTTAAGGTACCTTCACCCTATTCTCTTTTCCTATTGTTGCATTAGTGGACTCTGGATCCACCCATTTATATTCGTAGTGAGATTTTCTGAGGGTGAGGGATTATAGTTGAGGATTTAGAGGTTGGAGTTCACGTGAATAGTCCTATGGGGTATGATGTTATGGTAGGCAAGGTGTATCGTTGATGTCTGGTGGAGATTCAAGGGCATGTGTTCCCAGAAGATTTGATGGAGTTACCGTTCCAAGAGTTTGATGTAATCTTGGGCATGGATTAGTTATTCGAGCATGATGCCAGCTTGAGGTGCCAGGCGAAGAATTTGACATTTCGTGGATCTGGCGGATAGATGTTGTTTGTGTAAGTTGAAAAGAACCATTGCCTTTCCAATGTGATCTCGGCCATAATGGCTCGAGATATGATGTTTCAGGGTTGTGAGGCTTTCTTAGCTCACGTGGTGGATATGAGGATTCGTTGTGCCACGCCTGAAAGTCTTCCGACTGTACATAAATTCGTTGATGTTTTTCCTGAGGAGTTGACATGGTTGCCTCCTAACTGAAAGCTAGAGTTCAAGATTGAGTTGCTACCGACCGAACATAGAGAGTTGAAAAATTAACTTTAGGAGTTGATTGAACGAGGGTTCACCTAATTGAGTATTTCGCCTTGGGGTGCTCATGCTATGTCTGTGAAAAAGAAGTGTGGATTCATGGGATTCTGTATAGTCTATTGCCAACTTAACAAAGTGACAATAAAGAATCGTTATCCTCTTCCCAATATCAACAATTTGTTTGACCAATTAAAGGGAGCTCGCGTGTTTTCTATTGGATTTACTATGTATTTGATAATATGGTGCACATGAATAGAGTGAAATGAAGAGCTTGATCGTTTCATTGATTAAATAGTGTTTATATACATCAAATGATGAGAAACCCTAATGTGTATTGAGCAATTGTTGCATGACAGGTTGCACGACAGCTCAACTTCTTCTAGAAGCAGTTTGTTGTATCTCCAACAATCTTGGAGAATGAATTCAGATTGTGCCAGCTGTGATAACAACTCACATTCTTCTTCTTATCTTCAACATTTTCCCTACTTGAGTTTTTTCTTAGATTTAGTATATGAAGTTTGAATCGAAGTTCTTCAAATTGTTGAATCGGCAAGGCGTTGGTAAGGATATCAGCTACTTGACATCTAGCTGGAACATAATTCACTTGCATTTTTCCTGTGGTAGCTTTCTCTCGTACAAAGTGTAGGTCAAGATCAACGTGATTTGTCTTTGCATGAAGGACGGGGTTAGCTGCCATCGAGACCGTGCTTGTATTATCACACCAGAGCTGAGGAATGTTTTTGGCTTTGATCCCCATTTCAGTTAGAACTGATTGAACCCACATTACTTCTGAAGTTGCATCAGCAAGGCTCCTATACTCAGCCTCTGCTGTGGATCGAGACACGACGCGTTGCTTCTTGGAACACCATGTGATGGTGTAACTTCCAAGCATAACACAATAACCATTGATATACCTTTGATCGTCGGAGTCACTCCCCCAATCTAGATCTAAAAAAGGTGAAAGTTGATAGTTGTCAGAGGACTGAGGTTGGAACCAAAATCCATAGTCTATAGTGCGAGCTAGATATCTCAGAATTCGTTGTATGGCTTGCCAGTGAGTATCAGTAGGATGTTGCATGTACTGTGAAACTTTGTTCACAGCAAAGGATAGGTCAGGCCATGTATGGCAGATGTACTGTAGGGCACCAACTGTACTTCTATAGCGTTGAGCATCTTGTATTGCATCACCATCATGCTTGTTGAGTTTGGGAAATGTAACCATTGGAGTAGATGCAGCTTTGCTTCCCATTGTGTCTGTTTTAAGTAGAAGTTCAGAGATATACTTTCTCTGATTTAAGAGCAATCCACCTTCATGTGTATGAACTTCAATGCCAAGAAAAATTGGAGATTGCCTAGATCTTTCAGTGAGAATTCTTCATGCAGGGCATTGATCACTTGTAAAACACGTGTTTCAAGATTTTCGGTAATCAAAATATCATCAACATAGACTACTAGATAGATTGTAAGATCACCTTGCAGAAGAATGAACAAAGTGGGGTCGGCCCGTGAAGCTTGAAAGCCAAGTTTGCTTAAGTATGATTGTAGTTTGACAAACCAGTTCCTTGGGGCTTGTCTTAATCCATAGATAGCCTTTTTGAGTCTGCAAACAAGAGGATTACCACTGGAATCAATTTGAACAAAACCATCAGGCTGTTGCATGTAGACAATTTCATGTAGATCTCCCTTAAGAAAGGCGTTGTTTACATCAACTTGATGTATGTGCCATTGTTTTGTAACAATCAAGGATATGAGAATGTTGACTGTGGAGAATCATACTACGGGACTGAATGTTTCCATGAAATCGAGGCCAGGAGTTGGAGAATATCCTTTGGCAACCAATCGTGCTTTAAACTTATTGAAGGATCCATCAGTGTTGTACTTGACTCGGAATATCCATTTGCTTCCTATAGCCTTCTTTCCAGGTGGTAAGGTAACCAAGTCTCACGTGCCATTATCAATGAGGGCGTTGTACTCATGCATTAGAGCATTAGACCATTCATGGTTGGTTAATGCATCTTTGATTGTGGTTGGGGTGGTAGTACAATAAGCTGAATATAGTTTAGGATTGAAGGTGCCAACTTTGCTACAAGTAAACATAGGGTGGGAGTTGAGTGTGGTATTGGGATGAGTGTTTGAAGGAATGTCAAGATTTAAAGAAGTTGTAGGTTGTGTGGATGGTGTAGGGTTATTATGGGAGGTATCTGGTGGAGGTGTAGGATGATCGGATTGATTATTTGATGATGGGAGAGGATCAATATGAGTAGAAGAGGATTGTATAGGGTTTGTAGGAGTAGTGTTGTTTAATGTGGAAGTAGAATGGGTGGCTGAAGTAGGAGATGGTGTTGGGGATTGTGTTTCGTGACTAGTATGTATGGAGGGGATTGTTTGTGTGTTTGGAGGAGATGTTTGGGCTGATGATAGTGCATGTGTAGGAAGAATAGGTAATGCCCTGGACCTGGTAGGAAAAGAGGGAGCATGATGTGTCTTGGTAGCATATGGAAACAGGGATTCATTGAAAGTCACACTGCGAGACATGTAGATTCGACCATGTTCATCAGCACATTGATAGCCTTGGTATCTTGGAGAGTAGCCAAGAAAGAGACAGGGCTTCGATCTATAACTGAGCTTGCATTTGTTGAATGGTCTAAGGTTTGGATAGCATTCACAACCAAAGACTTTGAGGTTACTGTAATCAGGAACACGACTAGTCAGCTTTTGATAGGGGAGATATTGCCCAGCTGCTTAGATGGTAGACGATTGATGAGATACACCGAGCTTAAGACTGCATACGACCAGAATTGAAGTGGCATTGAGGCCTGAGCAAGAAGAGATAGAGCCATCTCGATAATATGCATGTGTTTGCGCTCCCCTACACCATTATGCTATGAGGTGTAGGGACATGTAATCCTTTGTTGTATACCAAGACTTGGAAGAAGAGTGTCAAGGAAGTGGAATTCACCTCCACCATCCGTTTGAACTGCTTGCAATGTAGTGGAATATTGAGTTTTAACGAGATTGTAGAAGAGATTAAATGTTGTGGATGCTTCAGATTTGTTTTTGAGCAAGTAGAGCCACCAGTTTCGAGTTGACATGTCAACAAATGAAATGTAATAGAGAAAGCCATTGGAGCAAGACTCCAAAGGTCAATTTCTACTAATTCAAATGATTTTTCATACACTATTACAGAAGATTTGAAGGGTAATGAGTGACATTTTCCAAGTTGACAAGCACTACACGCAACATTTGTTTCCATAACAAGTGGTTTGTTCACAGCTAACTTAATTATTTCAGGCGAGTCATGTCCAAGGCGTCTGTGCCAAAGCCAAAAAGAAGAAGAAGAATAGCTAACTTCAGTGGAGAGAGCTGAAATCTGGTCATTAGGAAGATCACCAACTAGTGTATAGAGACCACCCTCTTGTGTGCCTTCCAGAAGGACTGATCTTGTGTGCTCATCCTTCACACAACAATAGTTGGAATGAAATTCAATAAACATTGAGTTATCCTTTATAAGTCTGGAAACATACATCAAGTTTCGAGTAATCCATGGAACATGTAATAGATCACTGAGTATAAGATTGCATGATGATGTAGAAATGAGTGAATGTCCAATATGAGAAATATTCATGGACGAACCATCACCTATGTGAACAGACCCTTTACCACAGTATGGTTAGCCACCTAGGAGAGAGAGGAGGAGTTGCTGGCTACATGATGTGTAGACCCAGAATCTGGATGCCAAATGGTGTTCGATGCTACTAGAGTGTTGACATGAGCATCACCAGGAGAAGTTTTCGGATTGAGAGATTAATCTACTGCTGGCTTGTCACCAAGGAAGGGATCGTAGGTAATTTCAACCGTGTCAGGATTGTAGGAACATGCATTAGCCTGTGTAGGGCCTCGAGGTTGAGAGGTAGTTGGTGTAGTACCCTTGAAGTTATGGTCATAACGATTCCAGCAACGCTCTACCAAGTGTCCTAGTTTGCCACAAAGTTGGCACTGAATTCGTGGTCTGTTGCCCTGATGACGACCTCTAGTATCGTCACGTCTATAGGTGTTTGAAGGAGGAGTGTACTCCACTCTGTCACGAGAATCAGTGTAATTGGTGTTGTGAATGCCAATGTGTATTTGAAGGGGATCAGAGAGCCGAGATTCAGTATCAATAAGGACATAGACAACATCATCTACTGTGTAGGGTTCCTTGCTAGTAGAAATGACAGCAACAAATGGGTTATATTCAGGTGAGAGGCCATTTAAGATGTTGGCAATATGTTCAACTGTAGAAATAGGACTACCACAGGAGGCAAGCAAATCACAGATTTCTTTGATTTGCATAGTGTAAGCACGCATCGTCATGGAAGATTTCTTAATAGATCCGAGTCGACAATGTAAATGCATGAGACGTGTAGTAGATAGCTGAGAATAGAGTCGTGTGATAGTAAACCAGATCAGGGCTGAAGAATCAGCTCCAACAAGCTGAGGAAGAATCTCTGAGCTGACGGTGGAAAGCAACCAGGAGGCCAACGAGCTATCTTGTTTCACAAACTTGAGGTAGGCAGGATTTGGGGTTCGTTCACCAGCTTCATTTGTGATTTCTTTAGCTGGGGAAGATTTGGAACCATCAATGAATCCTTCTAGCCCTTGTCCGCGGATCAACAAGGTGACTTGCTGCTTCCACAGGAGAGTTGGTTTCGTCAAGCTGGATGTTGATACGTTTGTTGGAGAAGGAGAGATCAGATGCATTGGTGAAGAAGGTGGGAGTAGTAGCCATGGTAGATGCCTCGTCTCCAGGCATGGTGATCACGAAAAAATGGAGAAGAACTTGCTAGGAAACGAACATAAGCAATGATACCATGTTGGATCTACTATGTATTTGATAATATGGTGCACAAGAATAGAGTGAAATGAAGAGTTTGATCGTTTCATTGATTAAACAGTGTTTATATACAACAAATGATGAGAAACCCTAATGTGTATTGAGCAATGGTTGCATGACAGGTTGCACGATAGCTCAGCTTCTTGTAGAAGCAGTTTGTTGTATCTCCAACATTCTTGGAGAATGAATTTGGATTGTGCCAGTTGCGATAACAACTCACATTCTTCTTCTTATCTTCAACATTTTCCAAGATTGAATTAAGGTCGGGGCATTACCCATTGAAGGTTAAAGATGAGTATGTTCATAAAACTACCTTTCGAACTCGTTATGGCCACTACGAGTTTCTGGTAATGTTGTTTGGCCTCACAAATGCCCTGGCAGGTTTTATGGATTTAATGAACAAGATCTTTCAACACTTCCTAGATCAGTTTGTGGTTGTTTTCATTGAGGACATCTTGGTGTACTCTAGTTTAGATGAAGAGCATGACTACCACCTTCACATTGTGCTTCAGACTCTTTGAGAGAAGACATTGTTTCCTCAGTTCAACAAGTGTGAGTTTTGGTTGCCTGAAGTGGAATTTTTGGGCTATATTATTTAGGAAGAACGGATTTGTGTAAACCCTCAGAAGATTCAGGTCGTGTTTGAGTGGAAACCATTGAGAAATGTGTCAGATGTTCGTAGTTTTTTTGGCTTGGCAGGTTACTACCGACGCTTTGTGAAGGGTTCTTTATCATAACAACTCTTATGACCAAATTGCTTCAAAAGGGAGTTCCGTTCGAGTGGAACGAAAAGAGACAATAGAGTTTTGAATAGCTTAAGGCTTATCTGACAGAGGCACCAGTCTTGACCCAACTAGAATTGGGTTATGATTTTTTGGTTTTTAGCAATGCATCCTTAAATGGACTTGGTTGTGTCCTTATTCAAGAAGGAAAAGTTGTGGCTTACTCCTGAAGAAATCTCAAGATTCATGAGCGTAATAATCTAACCCATGACTTTGAGTTGGCAACAATTATTTTCACCTTAATGATTTGGAGGCATTATTTATACAACGAGAAGTGTTACATCTATACCGACCACAAGAGCTTGAAATATTTGATGACACAAAAAGAGTTGAAATTGAGACAACATCGGTGGATAGAGTTGCTCAATGATTATGAATGCATGATTGAATATCATCCTGAAAAGGCTAACGTAGTCACCGACGCGTTGAGCCAAAAATCTATGTCAGATTTGAGGACCATGTTTGCTCGTTTGAGGATGACCGATGATGGAGGCTTGCTAGCCGAACTTCGTGTGGAACCAAATTTAGTGCAATAGATTAAGAAAACACTTTCTTTAGACGAAGATCTAGTTGCCAAGATTGAAATGGCGCAACGTGACGAGATGACCGAGTTTGAACTACAAGATGGGATCTCGTACTTCCATGACTGTTTGGGTGCACCTGGCCACTGACGAGTTGAGGGAAAGGATCCTTAGAGAAGCTAATACTGGACCTTTTGCTATGCACTCGGGTACCAATAAGATGTATCAAGATTTGCGATCGTTCTATTGGTGGCCAATAATGAAAAGGGGCGTCTTAGAGTTTGTGACTAAATGCTTGGCTTGTCAACAAGTCAAGGATGAACATCAAGTTCTTTCGGGGATGCTAAAATAGATTCAGATTCCACAATAGAAGTGGGATCGAGTGACGATGGATTTCGTGACCGGTTTACCAATGACAAAAGGGAAACATGATGCAATTTGGGTTATAGTGGATAGATTGAATAAGGTTGCACATTTCTTACATGTGCGAATGTATTACTCTTAGCCAAGCTGTACATTAAGAAGATAGTAAGAGTTCAAAGTGTGCAATTATCGATCAACTTAGATAGAGGTCTGAGGTTTATTTCAAGGTTTTGGAAGATGTTTCATGAGGAGTTGGGCACCAAACTGCATTTCAGTACGGCTTTCCACCGGTAGACGAACGGTCAATTTAAGAGAGTTATTCAGATTCTTGAGGATATGCTTCAATGTTGTATCATTGATTTTGAGGGAAGTTAGAAGGAGCATCTTCCATCAATTTTGCTTACAACAACAACTTTCAATCGAGTATCCATATGGATCCTTTTGAAACGATGTATGGACGTAAATGTAAAACTCCCTTGTGTTGGACTGAGTTGTACGAGAGGTGAATTGTGGGCTCATACCTGATTAGACAAAACCAAGGAAAAGGTTCATATAATCAAAGACAAATTGCAAGCGGTGTTCGACTGCCAAAAGGATTATGTGGATCCGCATCGTAAGAATATTGACTACGAGGTAGGTGAGAAGGTGTTTCTTAAAGTGTCACCATGGAAACAAGTCATACGCATTGGAGGCAAATGGGAAGTTGAGCCTGAGGTTCATTGGACCTTATGAAATCATTGAGAGGGTAGGACCAGTGGCTTATCGTTTGGCTTTACCACCTGAATTGGAGCGGATTCATAATGTGTTTCATGTTTTGATGCTTCAGTGATATCGCTCTGAACCCTCACATGTTATTCCTCTTAAGGAAATCAAAGTTTTTGATGATTTGTCCTACGGTGAAGAACCGATTAAGATCCTTGACGTGGGAGTCAAGGAGTTGCGCAACAAGAGCATATCGTTGGTAAAGATACCATGGAGGAACCATGGCATAGAGGAAACTACTTGAGAAACCAAAGACGACATGGAGTTGTTGTATCCACAACTCTTTCAGTTTAGGTAAATTTCGAGGACAAAATTTTCGTTAAGAAATGGAGAGTTGTAACAACTCAAATTTTTGATTCAACGTGTTAGCGTTGACCCGAGCCTTGGATCATAGTTCAAGTAGATTTAAAATCTTTTGGGCCTTGAGTGATGGCCTTTGGGATTAGGTAATAAGCCATATTGTGAAGCTTTGGAGGATGAAGGACTTTAAGTGTGGTTCTCCCATTTTGGGGCTGAACACTTTTAAACTTTGTTCCCTCTTCTTCCAAAAGTTGCCCATAATACATCCTCCTCCTTAACTCATATTCTTCACTGAAAAACTCATGCTTTCTTGCAAGAGCTCTAAGGAAAATTCAAGGTAAAGGTCCAAAGTTTGTATTTCAATCTTACCATATGAGATTTGAGTTTTAGATATGTTAACCCTCGCCTAACGATCTACATTCTGAGGTAAGTATGGTTGGAAATGGTGGTAAGAGGAGAAAATGAGTTTTAATGGGGGGGTTTTGAGTGGTGGGTGTTTTAGGACAAATTTCATGTTGCAAATTCGTTTAAAACATGTTTCTAATCATTTGAGAGTGTAACAAATCTTTTTTTACACATTTTGATTAGTTAAAGAAGTTTGGGAGCCATCCATCACCCAAGGCAAAGAGAAGAAGTGAAGAGGAGCTTGTGGGAGAAGGATTTCACGATTTTAAGCAAGGTTCGTACATCTCCAACTCTAATATGCTTCATGCTTTTCATAAATGTGATTGCTTTGCATTGTTTAAGTTTTTAGGTGTTATGGGTGTTTAAGCATGTTGACTTTAATATTCTTGATTTTGGGTGTCCATGACTATTAATATGTGTAAAGGGATACAAGTTGCCAATAATATACCTAATAAGTGATAGAAAGCAAGAAAACAATTTGGGTGGTTCGATTGGGGAGTTTTTTTACATGGGGTGCCCGTACCGGTACTCGAGGGTTTTAAAAAAATTAGTAACCAGATTCGGGTCAGTACGGGATTCATTATCGATACTCGAGCCCACGTATCAGTGCGGTGGACCTTGTACCAATACAGGCAGTTTTGACGAGTGCTAAACCCCTCTTTCTTGTCAAGTGTAGTTACAAAGATATTATTTCAAGTGTTTATTAGATTTCTTATTCCCAAATTATCTTCATCTTTGTTCAAGTATTTTTCATATCTTTTGTGCTTCATCTTCATGTGTATGTTGGTTTAAATATATGCTACAACCAATTCAATGGTATTTGAATAAAAGTGGTAAGGAAATTCGGGTTAGATTTCCAAAAGTATGAATTCATTTTCTTAATAAGTCAACGAGTTAGTGTGTAGTAAGAATATGTGCTTTGGGTCTTTATGGTTCTTAATGCTATTTGATACGTTTTAATAATTAGTGGGTTATTTAAGGAATTTTAACCTCAATAATAAAAGTTGGTAATTTATGGGTTATTAAGTTACTTTCTATCAAAGAAGAGATTTAAGTTACTTGTGGGTTATCATCTAACTTAAAACCAAGCTATTTGAAATTGATGTTGATTTATCTTTTGTTGGTCAATGATCTAAATTCTTGATATAATATTCCAAGTTCTACCTTGACTATAGTTCCAATTTATATTGAATTCTACTTTACTTCAATTGCTTTCTTCAAATCCAAACCCCACTTTACTTTAATTGCTTTCGCATGTGAATTTATTTTCTTACCGTTCTCTGTGAAATTGACCCTTCTTGTCGCTACTACAAATCCAAAGAACAAATAGCTATTTATTTTTGACGGATTTGACACCCATCAAAAATTGTCGCCGTTGTTGGGGAGTGGTGTCAAGAAGCTAAGGTCATTTTTTAAGTTTATTTTCTTTTTCTACTTTATGCTTTTTTCTTCTCGTGTAGATAAAAAAAATTGTTTGATCATGATATCGAAAAAACCGAAAGGCGAACAATCATCAACATTATGGTCGCAAACTCTCAACAATTTAGTTCAACACATGACATCGTCTCTCGACGTGTGAATGAGTCATGTGGGATTTTCATAAGTCAAGAGCATGTAACCGATGTTCCCCACACTCCAAGTAGAAAGTACCAAGGACGCCAATGCCATTGGAGGACCTTACTTCTAAAAGAAGCATAATCCATACCCACATACATACAATTCCTTGTGGAAGGACTATTCACACTTGCATTATGGGAAAGGAAATCCACAAGAAATCTACAAAAAAACCCCAATAGTATGCACAGCATACCTTATGCGAACAAAGTGTTTTCGCGAACCTGAACCACCAACGAAGCCTTCTTTAGAGGAACTTATGAATAAAATCGAGAGCAATTTAGAGCAGTTCCAACAAGAGAGAAAAATTTTCCGCGAAACACAGGAACCACGTAGGCTCACTACGAAGACAACAAAGGAGGAAAAGGGTGTGAACGTACCATGTCCCATACCCTTGGCGAATGGAGAAAATGTGAGCGAAGGTGCTGTGAACGCTGAATATAACAATGCGAGGAAACTTTTTACAGAACATGAACATGTGAAGGAGAGTTTGATTGACGCGAGTAATGAACAAAATGAAGGGAAGGCAAACGCGCCTTATGCGGACAAAGATGATGTTGATGCTAAACAATAGGAAACCCATGATGCGAATACAAGCCAACTTGATGCGGATTGTGAGCAAACGAAGGATAATGAGCTTTCCGTGAACGATGCACTAGAGAATTCAAAGGAGAATCCGCCAAATGCGCACACCAAACATGATAGTGTGAAGGCCAACAAACCTTCTAATTTTTGGCTCGTATCTTTTCCTGACAAATATAGCAATCCCCAAATTCTTAAGCCTACAAAAGACGAAGCTGGTGCAAAGAGTCTTGTGCCACCCATTGTGGTTCAACCATATTTACCGCAAAGGTTCGCACAGACCAAAGAGGATGAGCATGAATGAAAAACACTTGAAACACTTCACAAGGTTGAGCTAATCATCAATATACCTGGGGAACAAGATATCAGATCAAGATAACTCCTTGCGTAGAAAGACATCATACCTTGGTATGCGAATATCACATACTATTTTGTGACAAAGACATTTTCAACATGTACATCGCAGGTTGAGAAAGATAAGATCAAATGTGACGCGAAGTCGTACCTATGGGATGATCCATGCCTATGGAAGATAGGAGCGGATCCAGGCATGGTGGGGAACCTCAACTGGGATCCAGTGATCCAACCAATCAATGTCGAACCTCCCTATAAACCTGCAATAAAACTACCATGGTAGAAGAAAGTTTTCAAATCAATCAAGGACAAACCTCATGAATAACACATTCTTGTCGTAGCGTAAAAAGGGAGTCATGTCTAGCCAAAGACGTTAAAGAAAGACGTTTCTTGGGAGGCAACCTACGATTTTATTCTTAGTTTATTTTAGTTTATTTCATCTTATTTTATTTCATCAATAATTTTTTCCAAGTACAGGGGTAGCACTATGGAAATATGGCGTGCTCACGCCTTAAGAAAAAGCTCCAGGCAGAAACACTATGAAAATATGGCGTGCTCACACTACAAAACTTTCATGAAAACTTTTGGAGGGAAATTTTTACCACCGGTGGGAAAGCAAAATTTGGTAAAAAAAATTTGCTCTTCTTTTTACAAGATAGATGTTGAAAATTTAGAGAAAATGAGGGAAAGATTTACATTAATTAAAAGTCTATCACCTTTAAGTCTTTCTATCCAATCAAAACTTTTCATCTTTAAACCTTTCTTGTTTTCCAAGAATTTGAAATTCTTTTTAAGAGAGAAAAAACCATTCATTTTTTTCATCTACTATTTTCCTTCTCAAATCCACCCTAGTTTTAGCCCTACAAGAAAAAGGTTTTCTCTTTCTCTTTTCTTAAAGATCTTCAAAACACCAAAAGGATTCTCTCCAAGAAATCACTCAAGCATGCCAAGGACAAAGAGTCAATGAAGGAGGGATGAATGATGAATCCTCTAACAATCGTCTCTGCCAGTCAAAGAGCAACCCGAGCAGCCGCCGGTTCGCGCCTCCTCCTCTCGCACTCGCAACCGCCGCCGCGTGCCACCTCCTCCAACCAATGCTAACCACGCCGACAACCTCACCTTCACATCTTCAAAGCACAAGAAAAGGTTAGCCGACGTACAACGAAGAACAATCCAAAGTTGTAAGGACATTCATCTTGAAACTCTTTCTAAGCTTGGATTGTTAGAGAAGTTAAGAAAATACTTTCATGAAATTTGTTGGATGAACTACATGACTATTACCTTTCCGATTTATGTTGAATTGTTATGGGGATTTTATGCTACCTTTGAGTTTAAGGATGAAGGGTATGTTGATTTAAATGCTCCCAATGTTATTAAATTCTGATTGATGAACAAACAATTTTCTTTGTCCATTACAGATTTAATCTTGCCATGAGTTTTATTTCTAACGAGTATGCACTATTTAATGACTATGCATCGAGCTTGTGTGATTATAGTACAGATTTTGAGCCCACACACCTCTTCAAAGAATGGTCGACGAGTACCTCGAGGTACAACCCAAGCCACTCGTAAGATCATGAACTCAAAGATCTGACGCTAAAATACATCCATCGATTCCTCGCATATTCTTTCTCTGGTAGAGTGCATTCGTCAAGTGTAACACCCCAATTTTGGGCTTAGAAGTTTTGGGTTTGAACTGGACCGGTCAGATTTTCGGTTCGAATATAAAAGGTGGTTTTAAGGAAAGCCTAGTTCGGGCTGCATTAAAAATATGGAAAAATATCTAAAAATTCTCTTTTATTATATATAAGAAAGTGGTGAAATCAATTTTGCGAAATGAGGTTTGGAAATAAGACATTTCGAGTTAGTGACTAAAATGTAATTTTTGAAAAGTTGGTGACTGTTTTAAAAGGATTGAAACTTTGAATCTTTAAGGAGCTAATTTACCCAAGAAGAGTTTTCTCCAGATTTCTCTTAATATTAAAGATTTAATTAATGATTTTAAATAAAAGGAAAAAAGGGGAAATGGATATTTTTGACTTCATAACTAACTTTTGTCAAAACTTTCCCATTTCTTTTTCTCTCATTTTTCTCTCAGCCAAACACATTTCTCCAGACATTTTCCCTCTGATTTTAACATCTAAAGATGAGATTTCAATCTCCAATTGGTTTCTAATCATTCCTACACCAAATCATTACCATTTGCTTATTGAATTTTCAAGAATTTTGGCTCTAAACAAAGAGAAACTCACATTTAGAGGTATGAACGTCCTTCTCCTCTAAACACTCAGTTCTTTACTGAAATTCCCAAGTTCTCAATCCTTGATTTGAGTTTTAATAAAGGTTTTTATGTTGTGTTCTTGATTTTGGCTTAAAATGCAAGATTTGGATTTAATTTTGATTAAATTCGTACTAAGTGATTGAGCTGTGATTTGAGATGTCTTTTTGATGTTTATTGAATGTATAAATGATGTGAAATTGAGGTTTAATCAGTGCAATCCCGGATAGGTTGATTTTCCTAAGTTTTTACTTGTGAAAATGGTGGTTTTTGGGGTGATCTTGGTGTTTTGTTAATGCTGGAGGTATAAGGACGTGTTTGGGATCATTTTGGATGTTAAATTATGTTTAAAAATGGTTAGAAGTGATGGATCTTGTCTGGGTTAAGTTTTGGATGTGTTTGGAGGTGATTTCGGTTGTGTTTGGTAGCCGAAATGTTGGATTTGCAAAGAGCAGCGAGTTTAGGTGTGTTGCTGGTGTTTTTAATGCATTATGATGCATTAATCCTCTGTTGTTATGTGCTTGAAACAGGGGAGAATGATCCATGAGCAATAGAGGTGGCGTTGAAAGTTTCGGATGCTTCGAAGGCTTGTTGGCTAGCCTTGTTTTGTGTATCGGTGCGTGAAGTTGGGTTTTCAGCTTTAAAACCAAGGTTTGAAGGTTTTGGGAGCTTAGTTTAAGTCTAAACAACTTAGCTAAGCTCAAGAGTAAGTAATGGAGTTTCTCTCTTGGTTTGTGTTATGAATTGGTTTTTAAAGCACTTTGGATTGTTGGATGCAATGCATGTGATTTGCATGTTTTAAATTCTGTTTTGAAAGCATATTTTAGCATGGTTTAATGCTGGTTTTGAAAGACATGTGTGAAGGATGCTCAAGGTAAGAGATCCTTGGCTTTGTACATTGGAATTGTGGAATTGATGCATAGTGTTGCATGTTGTTTAATGGCTTTGTGTAATGCTTCAAAAACAGTGGATTGATGATGGTAATTGGTGGTTTTGGCATTTCGGTTATGCTTGTAAAACAATGGATTAATGTGGTAAAATGGTTATATTGGCAAGTGATGTAAGTGGTTCTTGGTTACTTTAATCGGATATAGTTAGCCGGCTATAGGATTGGGTGCACCGTGAATTGAGTCGCCTTGGATGTCGAGGGGGTTGTGATTGTACCGTAAACTCCATCCAAGAATCCTAGCGATTGAGGAAATTGGTGTCACCACGATGGAGGTTGGCTCTCGTGAGTGGGCTTGGTTTAGTGCCACTACGATGGAGGTTGGCTCTCGTGGGTGGGCTTGGTTTAGTGCCACCGCGATGGAGGATGGCTCTCGTGGGTGAACCTTGTTAAAGTCACCATGATGGAGGTTGGCAATCATGGGTGGACTTTATTAAGCGTCACAACGGTGGAGGGTTGCTTCCGTGTGTGAGCTTGATTAAGGTGATTACAATGGTTGTGGTAGCTTCCATGTGTAAGCCTTGTGATGTGTCCCGGCTCTCGCTAGTGTATTATACAACTTCCGATGAGTGATGTTGAGGGGTTGTGATTGTACCGTTAAACTCCATCACGGGTGTTGAGGGGTTGTGATTGTACCGGTAAACTCCACCTTGTGTTGTTCGGAAGTGTGTATGAAGCGTGTGGGACAACGCTTGTAATTCGCGTATCTGATTGTGTCTTGTGTTATGATGGTTTGTGAATTATCACTTGGAAGCCAATGTAATGTTCTTGAATGTAATGAAGCATGAGATGCTTGAAATGATGCACGGTTGCATGAGAAGTGTGTAATGTTCTATGAATGCATGTTTTACTTGTTAGCTTGAACAAGTGTTTATCTTCTATTGTGAATGTTGCATTGTGTACATGGAATCTCTTTGGTGCATTGAAGTCTTGTGAAGGCTTGTTTTGAAAAGGGCATGTAATGCAAATGTTGATTTTGTGGTTCATGTATTGCATTTGCTTAATGCATGAGATAGAATTGAGGGGGTAAGTGGTTTTTAAAGGTTTCTTGCTTTGAAATGATTTTCAAGTATAAGAAAAGTATAATGTGAAGTGGAAGTGTTTTCCAAGGATCTTGTATTTAACTTTGCTTATGATGTTCATACATGGAATGGTTAAATTAATGGTTTTGCAAGGTTGTGCTTTGAAGTGAATTACTTAGCTTTTCTAAGCTAAGGGTTGGTTTTTCATGCTTGAGCAATGCATGATTTAAAGCATGTTGTTAAAAGCGGTTTTCAAACATTGCTTTGGTTTATCGAATTGTGTTTACTTTTAAAAGAGGTTTTATGACTCGCTGCATTGATGGTGTTTTGGTTTTGAGCATTCCTCACTAAGCATTATGTGCTTACGCTCCTTTTTGTCCATCAATGCAGATATTTGAAGTTGGGACAGCGAGAAGCAAGGGATTCAAGGAGAGCTCCACTTGAGATGTATGTCTCGGTTAATAGCTATAGATAATAAAGGCAATGGGGGGAGAATCTCTTATGTTGATGTTTAATGAGATTGTGTATGTTGGACAAGTTTGGTTTATGATTTTGAACTATATGGTTTAACGCTTGCAACGTTTGAATCTGCTTATTCTTAAGTCGTTATGCTATGCTTCTTGTTTTAAAAGCATGATTGAGTGTTGGATGTGTTGGTGCACCTAGGGGTGGTTTTGTATCTAGATTTTGATGCAAATTGGTAGGTATGATGCTTGGCATGTTGTTGATTTATTGTGGAACGGTTTGGAGCATGTTTGATGGGGGTTTAAAGATGTTAAAACAGGCCTATCTGCTCGAAACAGGCAAGGGTGTTTCGAAACACCCTTGCCTGTTTCGAAACAGGCCCTTGATTTGGCCTGGGTGTTCCTGAACGGCCTAGACCCGTTTCTGAACACTTTGGCTACTGCCAAGGGGTGTTCCTGAACGGCCTAGACCCGTTTCGGAACACTTGACCGTTGGGCATAAAATTTGAATGGTTTTGAGGTTTGCAAGCTTTACGTTTTAGTCCCGATTCTTGTATGTGCAATTGCTTGAGTTTGAGAGGTCCGTTTGAGATGAAATTTGGCAAAGAGGCATGAAACATGACTAATTTCATAATTGTAACTTAAAAATTTGTAAAGTCCTCTTAATTTTCAGAATTTACAAATTGGTCCCTAAATTCGTATTTTGTGCAATTGGGTCCCTTATTGTTTTCCGATTGCTGTGATTTTTGAGTATGCTTATCTCAAGAGTATGCCTAGGTTTGGTGTGCATCTAGACAAGTCTAAAAAGAAAAAAAAAGGTCGTTAATCAAGGTTGACTTTCGAGTTGACTTTGGTTTTCCCCGTGTAATCTTCGTAGTTCGGGTCAACCGTCTAAACCGGGCTACGGGGGTTACATTTGGTGGTATCAGAGCTGAGTTGCGAATGCTTGGGGAAGTGGTAAATTGTTGTAATAAATGTTTAATGTTTATTCTGATGTGTGGTTGAAAGTCGGTTGAAATGTGTGTCTGTGAACGAGTTGTTGATGTTTTTAGCATGCTTTTTGATTGAGAATCTTCATTGAGCTGATGTGAATTTGTGCTGATGATATGCTGGTGATGTGAGCTGATTTTATGAATGATGAAAGTGTAATGGGTATGATATGTTGATGTTATGCTGATGCGAGTGAATGTTGTTTGATGAGAGCATGATCGAAGTATGTTGATTGATATGCTCGATGTTGTGATATCCATGTGTTTTTATTGACTGTTATGTCATGTAAAAGGGGGGAATTCGGGATACCCATTGCCTTATTATTATAGCTATTGTGTTATTTTGGAGTTGGAGTTTTGAATCCTTGCTTAAAGCTGGTCTGGTCGATTTGTTTGTTTTGTTATGTTTGTTTGATGTTAATAGCATGGTGAAATCGATGAGAGAATGACAGTTAGGTGAGATGGTTGCTGCTTTAGAGCAGGTTGTTAAGGCGTGGAATTCACCTTTTAGTGGGGGTGTTTCGTCTCAGTCTTCTCTGCCTGGAGTGGAGGTAGTGAGACAGGAGGAAGAAGCTGGTTTTGTGATGAAGGGTTCAACACCTATTGTTCAAGAGGTGTTGGGAACATCTCAGGCTGTGGCGAAAGTGAGGCATGTAGACGTGTCAGTTGTGGGACACGCGGGTTTGTCGAAACAGCGTTTACATGATTTGGGAGCTGTGAAGTATCATGGTTCGACGCCTGAAACGTTCGAGGCCTGGTTGGCCAATGTAATTCTGATTTTGGATCAGGAGGGTTGTGACTATGCCTGTAAGCTGGGAAGTGTTGTCTCATTGATGTTGGAGGACGCTTGTGCCTGGTGGACATCTGTGGCGGTGGCATCGCACATCCACGATATAGATTGGGACTTCTTTGTGTCTGCCTTTTATGAGAGGTACCTTGGAGAGAAATTCCCAAGGGTTAAGCAACGTGAGGGTGTGGTTTCAGTTTATGAAGGTGAGAAAAGTTTAAGCGAGAGAGTTGTGGGTACTGACCTCGGGAGCGGTCAGCGTAAGAGGCGACGTGATAGAAGGTTTTGCTTGAATCGAAGCTTGGATGGTAGTGTAAATTTGGGGTAAGTGCTACATGATCAAAGAGGGGTAGCTCGGTTGCCGATGTGTGACCAATGTGGAAAGTGTCATGTTGGAGGTTGTTGGGGCGCAAGAGTTTGTTGGAACTGTGGTTCTAAAGAGCATGTGAAGCGGAATTGTCCTCAAGTGGTGAGATCAACTCCAGTGGTAGCAAAAGGGTCTCTGAAGGGTCGTGGGTAAGGCCGAGACAAAGTTCGAGGGTGGCATGAAGGGCAGAAAGGTGTGAGGAGCTTGGGGAATGAGTCTTGTTTGAATTGTGGGTCTGTTGGACATTTGAGACGAAATTGTTTGAAGTTGGCTCGGGGTAGTCAGGGTTATTTACCGCAGGGAGATGGTGATGACCTTAATGTGTTAGCTGATGCTGCAGCGGTACGGCTGGAGGATGATGGTTCTGCGAGAAAGAGGGCTTGTCTGTTGAAGCTTCGGGGCAGTGAGGTGTTTACAGGTAACCTTGTTAAGTAACCTTTGCTCTTGTATCTTAGTTTGGTTTCAGTTGGTATTTCCTTACGTAGTGGGTATGGTCTCGTTGCTAGCATGTTTGGGGTAGTAGTTGGTGTTGTTTTGAAAACAACTTTAGTGTGAAGAGGGCATTAGTGAGTATCTTGTGGATACTGGGTTGATAGAATGATGGAGTTGGTCAAGTTGGAAGTGAGATAGGAGGTTGTTTTTAGGCGGACTCTGAGGATGTTATTGGTGGGTGTGAACCGACATACATGCACAGTTAAAATCATTTGTTATATGCTATATTATATATGTACTGGTCCATACATACATGTGACATGACATTAGAGGTTTTGTATACATGTACATCAAGCATTGATAGGGAATATTGGTGACAATGCATACGAACGTTCACACTCGCTGATAGTTAATCGGGTCCGTTAGTGTTGTGATAGGGTTAGATTGGATGGGGATTTTAAAAGTTGTGTTGGTGCTAGGAGAATGTTAGAAGTAATGGAGGGTATTAAGCGACTTGTCAGTAATAGTGAGTGCGATATAGCATGCTGGTAGAAGGAAAGTGTTTGGCGCTTAATGAGTTTAGCGGTATGGTGGTGAGGAGATTACCGGTTGAAGTTAGAATCGGTTAGAGTGGTAGTGAATAGCTAGTAGAAGTGGTAGTTTCTTGGTGTTAAGTGATGTAGTAAGTTAGTGGATGTGTTCCAGAGTGTTGAGGTAACTTGGCATTGATGTAGTAGTAGAAGTGTTGTTTATGTAGGTGATGGTCATAGCAACCTTCGAAGAGTTGAGAAGAGGTTGTGTTGTGGGTTGTAGAAAATGTTTGGCCTGGGGTGAATAGAAGTTTTGTAATCTTGATATGTATGTATAGGTTGGGCGATGTTCTAGTAAGGCAAGTGTTGTAGTCAAAACTTGAAGTGGAAAGGCAATGTAAGATCAAAGGCCATTGTTGGTTGGACGGGTTCTTGTGAGAAGTGGTTGGCTAGTTGTGTATGAGTAAATTCCGTCTGAAGAAAGCTGGTGGTGTATGGAACGGCTGGCGGAGTCAAGGTTGGGGTTTTGTGATGTGATTTTCGGATGTTAGGTGAGTAGTCCTGGTGAATCGTTATGGTAATGATAGCGGCGGATGTGAAGGAATGTCAGCAATACGTTGAGAAGTTTGGGTAAGCAGTTGATGCTTAAGAATTTTTGCTTGTTGTGGTAGTCTTTGAAAGAGGTTGAGTAGTTTTGCAAGGAGTTTTAGAAGCAGTGAAGGTTGTGGGTCACATGGTGGCTGAACTGGATTGTTTGGTGTCACTGTTTAAACAAGTTTTGGGAGTTATGAGTTAAGGTAGTGTATGCTGTAAAAGTGGGAGGTTCTTCAGGTTGTTGTTGGGGCTATGTGCAGTCCGGAAGTGTGAAAGGTTAAGATGTGGTTAACATTTGAGTGTTCTGGAATTCGTGAACAGTATGTGGTGGTGTTGAGTTTGGGTGGAGTTTTGTGAGGAGAGTGTTCAGTGGTGGTTAAGTCTCCTGTGTTGCCTTTTGTGTTGCTTTGAGAAGTTTGGTTGTGCTCTTTTCGCCGGTTGAAATTTCAAGGACGAAATTTCCTAAGACGGGGAGAGTTGTAACACCCCAATTTTGGGCTTAGAAGTTTTGGGTTTGAACTGGACCGGTCAGATTTTCGGTTCGAATATAAAAGGTGGCTTTAAGGAAAGCCTAGTTCGGGATGCATTAAAAATATGGAAAAATATCTAAAAATCCTCTTTTATTATATATAAGAAAGTGGTGAAATCAATTTTGCGAAATGAGGTTTGGAAATAAGACATTTCGAGTTAGTGACTAAAATGTAATTTTTGAAAAGTTGGTGACTGTTTTAAAAGGATTGAAACTTTGAATCTTTAAGGAGCTAATTTACCCAAGAAGAGTTTTCTCCAGATTTTTCTTAATATTAAATATTTAATTAATGATTTTAAATAAAAGGAAAAAAAGGGAAATGGATATTTTTGACTTCATAACTAACTTTTGTCAAAACTTTCCCATTTCTTTTTCTCTCATTTTTCTCTCAGCCAAACACATTTCCCCAGCCATTTTCCCTCTGATTTTAACATCTAAAGATTAGATTTCAATCTCCAATTGGTTTCTAATCATTCCTACACCAAATCATTACCATTTGCTTATTGAATTTTCAAGAATTTTGGCTCTAAACAAGGAGAAACTCACATTTAGAGGTATGGACGTCCTTCTCCTCTAAATACTCAGTTCTTTACTGAAATTCCCAAGTTCTCAATCCTTGATTTGAGTTTTAATAAAGGTTTTTATGTTGTGTTCTTGATTTTGGCTTAAAATGCAAGATTTGGATTTAATTTTGATTAAATTCGTACTAAGTGATTGGGCTGTGATTTGAGATGTCTTTTTGATGTTTATTGAATGTATAAATGATGTGAAATTGAGGTTTAATCAATGCAATCCCGGATAGGTTGATTTTCCTAAGTTTTTACTTGTGAAAATGGTGGTTTTTGGGGTGATCTTGGTGTTTTGTTAATGCTGGAGGTATAAGGACGTGTTTGGGATCATTTTGGATGTTAATTGATGTTTAAAAATGGTTAGAAGTGATGGATCTTGGTTGGGTTAAGTTTTGGAAGTGTTTGGAGGTGATTTCGGTTGTGTTTGGTAGCCGAAATGTTGGATTTGCAAAGAGCAGCGAGTTTAGGTGTGTTGCTGGTGTTTTTAATGCATTATGATGCATTAATCCTCTGTTGTTATGTGCTTGAAACAGGGGAGAATGATCCGTGAGCAATAGAGGTGGCGTTGAAAGTTTCGGATGCTTGGAAGGCTTGTTGGCTAGCCTTGTTTTGTGTATCGGTGAGTGAAGTTGGGTTTTCAGCTTTAAAACCAAGGTTTGAAGGTTTTGGGAGCTTAGTTTAAGTCTAAACAACTTAGCTAAGCTCAAGAGTAAGTAATGGAGTTTCTCTCTTGGTTTGTGTTATGAATTGGTTTTTAAAGCACTTGGGATTGTTGGATGCAATGCATGTGATTTGCATGTTTTAAATTCTGTTTTGAAAGCATATTTTAGCATGGTTTAATGCTGGTTTTGAAAGCCATGTGTGAAGGATGCTCAAGGTAAGAGATCCTTAGTTTTGTACATTGGAATTGTGGAATTGATGCATAGTGTTGCATGTTGTTTAATGGCTTTGTGTAATGCTTCAAAAACAGTGGATTGATGATGGTAATTGGTGGTTTTGGCATTTTGGTTATGCTTGTAAAACAATGGATTAATGTGGTAAAATGGTTATATTGGCAAGTGATGTAAGTGGTTCTTGGTTACTTTAATCGGATATAGTTAGCCGGCTATAGGATTGGGTGCACCGTGAATTGAGTCGCCTTGGATGTCGAGGGGGTTGTGATTGTACCGTAAAATCCATCCAAGAATCCTAGCGATTGAGGAAATTGGTGTCACCACGATGGAGGTTGGCTCTCGTGAGTGGGCTTGGTTTAGTGCCACTACGATGGAGGTTGGCTCTCGTGGGTGGGCTTGGTTTAGTGCCACCACGATGGAGGATGGCTCTCGTGGGTGAACCTTGTTAAAGTCACCATGATGGAGGTTGGCTCTCATGGGTGGACTTTGTTAAGCGTCACAATGGTGGAGGGTTGCTTCCGTGTGTGAGCTTGATTAAGGTGATTACAATGGTTGTGGTAGCTTCCATGTGTAAGCCTTGCGATGTGTCCCGGCTCTCGCTAGTGTATTATACAACTTCCGATGAGTGATGTTGAGGGGTTGTTATTGTACCGTTAAACTCCATCACGGGTGTTGAGGGGTTGTGATTGTACCTGTAAACTCCACCTTGTGTTGTTCGGAAGTGTGTATGAAGCGTGTGGGACAACGCTTGTAATCCGCGTATCCGATTGTGTCTTGTGTTATGATGGTTTGTGAATTATCACTTGGAAGCCAATGTAATGTTCTTGAATGTAATGAAGCATGAGATGCTTGAAATGATGCACGGTTGCATGAGAAGTGTGTAATGTTCTATGAATGCATGTTTTACTTGTTAGCTTGAACAAGTGTTTATCTTCTATTGAGAATGTTGCATTGTGTACATGGAATCTCTTTGGTGCATTGAAGTCTTGTGAAGGCTTGTTTTAAAAAGGGCATGTAATGCAAATGTTGATTTTGTGGTTCATGTATTGCATTTGCTTAATGCATGAGATAGAATTGAGGGGGTAGGTGGTTTTTAAAGGTTTCTTGCTTTGAAATGATTTTCAAGTATAAGAAAAGTATAATGTGATGTGGAAGTGTTTTCCAAGGATCTTGTATTTAACTTTGCTTATGATGTTCATGCATGGAATGGTTAAATTAATGGTTTTGCAAGGTTGTGCTTTGAAGTGAATTACTTAGCTTTTCTAAGCTAAGGGTTGGTTTTTCATGCTTGAGCAATGCATGATTTAAAGCATGTTGTTAAAAGGGGTTTTCAAACATTGCTTTGGTTTATCGAATTGTGTTTACTTTTAAAAGAGGTTTTATGACTCGCTGCATTGATGGTGTTTTGGTTTTGAGCATTCCTCACTAAGCATTATGTGCTTACGCTCCTTTTTGTCCATCAATGCAGATATTTGAAGTTGGGACAGCGAGAAGCAAGGGATTCAAGGAGAGCTCCACTTGAGATGTATGTCTCGGTTAATAGCTATAGATAATAAAGGCAATGGGGGGAGAATCTCTTATGTTGATGTTTAATGAGATTGTGTATGTTGGACAAGTTTGGTTTATGATTTTGAACTATGTGGTTTAACGCTTGCAACGTTTGAATCTTCTTATTCTTAAGTCGTTATGTTATGCTTCTTGTTTTAAAAGCATGATTGAGTGTTGGATGTGTTGAATGAGTTGGTGCACCTAGGGGTGGTTTTGTATCTAGATTTTGATGCAAATTGGTAGGTATGATGCTTGGCATGTTGTTGATTTATTGTGGAACGATTTGGAGCATGTTTGATGGGGTTTAAAGGTGTTAAAACAGGCCTATCTGCTCGAAACAGGCAAGGGTGTTTCGAAACACCCTTGCCTGTTTCAAAACAGGCCCTTGATTTGGCCTGGGTGTTCCTGAACGGCCTAGACCCGTTTCTGAACACTTTGGCTACTGCCAAGGGGTGTTCCTGAACGGCCTAGACCCGTTTCGGAACACTTGACCGTTGGGCATAAAATTTGAATGGTTTTGAGGTTTGCAAGCTTTACGTTTTAGTCCCGATTCTTGTATGTGCAATTGCTTGAGTTTGAGATGTCCGTTTGAGATGAAATTTGGTTGAGAGGCATGAAACATGACTAATTTCATAATGGTAACTTAAAAATTTGTAAAGTCTGTAACACCCGGGTTTAGGGGTCGGATGGAAATAACATTAAAATATTGTTTCGGGTTTTAGATATTCGAATAAAAAAAAATTCTATGTTGGATCAAAATTGTTTTGGGAATTAAATCCCATGGATTTTATGATAAAGGAGGATTTGCCATCTCATTAATGGCAGAATGGTAAATAAGATGAACTTTTAAAATTAAAACCCCTTTTTGTTGAATTAAAACATGTGCTCATCTTCTTCACCCCATTTTCACCATTTCAACGACATGGAAGCTCTCTCCCTCCCCCTTTCATCATTTCATCTCTTTCAACTTCATCTTTGGAGCTTTTTAAAAGGTAATTGTGTTTTTGACTTGGTCTTGTCTTCCTCTTCGTGTTGGTACAAATATTTCTCATATTCTTTCATGATTTTTGAAATGTGAAGTTTTAGGGTTTTGTTTAAAAATGAGAGCTTTATGGTCTTTAACTTAAGCCATTGATTTATTATTGTTAGCTAAGTTGTTTGCAACTCCTAAGGTCCAACATAAGTGAATTTTAAAGTGTTTTATCATGATTCCCGAAATTGGATAAAAATGGGTTTTTAGGAGGGTTTTTAGTTGAGTTTTGGGTGTGGTTTGTGTTGGAAATTGAGGTTTGATGTTAGGGTAATGGTTAGGGGTTGATTTGGGATTGTTTGTGGGTGCTATGGATGTTGGAAACATGGTTTTTGGACATGGTTTAGGGGCTGCCCGAAATTGCAAAGTGTGGGGTTTGGTCATGGCTTGCAACGTTGTAAATTTGATTTGAATTGTTTTCCGGGTTGGTATTTTGATGTTGGGCTGATTTAGAATTGTTTGAAATGTGTTCGAGGTTGTTTAGAAGCGGGAATTTGTGTTGGGGAAGCTTCGGGAAGAAATCCGGAAATTTGAGGGAGGTTGCTGGCTTGGCTTGGAGCTTGGAAGCTTAGGTGAGTGGTTAAATGTTTTTGAATTGGTTTTGAGTATTTGGTTCAAGCATGTGAACCTAGGATGGGCTTGGTAAACCCACCTAGAGTTGGGATTAGAGTGGTAGCCTAATCCCAAGCTTTGATTAGAGACTTTGGTTGCACTCTTTAATGGTTGTATATGCCTCGTGTTAAATCGTGATGGTGTTGGTTATATATATGTTGTATACATGTATGTTGAGGCATGTTGGATGCATTGTTGTATGTATGTTGATGATAGATATGATATGGTTATTCACGTGTGCAAAATATGATGTGATATGGTTTTTAATGATGTACATGTGTGTTGTCATGTGAAATGAGATTATGAGGTGATTGCTTGATCCGAGGATCATGGTGAGTACATGCTAGGCATGGAAATGTGGTTTGTGCATGATAGTAAGTCATGGTGAGTACATGCTAGGCATGGAAATGTGGTTTGTGCATTATAGTAAGTCATGGTGAGTACGTGCTAAGCGCGGAAGTTGTTAATAAATGGTATTGTGGAATGTATTAGTATTGGCACTAGTATGCTTGGGTACAAATGATCGATCATTAGGATGTTAGTGTGTACACATGAATCAAAAAGTCGCGCGTGGCCTTGGTGGCGTTGAGTCACCAAGGAGGAGTACGGGTACGCCCGGAAATTGTATTTACATTAGTCGGTGATAAGTGGAATCCCATCGACGGGCGTGAGGATGAGTGGAATCCCCTCCGCGTGAGATGAGGCGTGAGGATGAGTGGAATCCCCTCCGCGTGAACGGTGATGAGTGGAATCCCACCGTCAGGTAATGGTTGTGTTGTTGGATGTGAGTTCCAACGGTTATCCGCGTATTCGAGTCATAGCTAGGTGCCAATACGGATTGTGGTTTATGTTGCCAATATGGGATTAATTGTGAACCAATGTGATTTGGGATGTGTTGCTAACATGGTCAAATATATGTGATTTTATATGTTGTGGATTCAAACATGTTGAGCATGACATGATATTGATTATATGTTCATGCATCAATTGAAATTATGGTTCGCGTGGACCGGAGGTAAAATCATGCATTTGATCTTGGTTGTAGCTCATGCTTGGACCATGCATTGTCGAAGGTTTGTTTTATGAGCTTACCCTCACTAAGCTTTTATGCTTACGCTCTCTTTTGTTCGACAATGCAGATCAATAGCTCGAGGGTAGCAAGGGCAAGGAAAGGTCTCCAAGTGTTGCTTTGGTGAGCTCATTGTATGAATTTTAAGTGATAGAATGTAATAGTTAAGCAATGGGATAGGTATTGTTGTTTGAGTTTGGGTGAATGTTGATGATTGATTTGGCCTTGGTTTGTAAAACATGTTATGCCTTGATGTATGCTTGTGTGTGGTGGCATGTCTAAAGACGTTTAGGTTGCATTGTTATAGTGCAAACCTCTTTATGCTTATCTTGCGTCTTTTAAGGCCTTTGAGTTCCATGTATGACCTTATATGTTAAATTTTCTTTTGAGATGCCATGTATGGATGCTTAGGTTGTGTTGGAGTGCTTAGGTTGCTTGATTGTATGTGCATCACCTTGTGTTGATTTGTGCCTTTTGGCCTCATGTTAAAGCATGCTTTTATGGTTGGTTTGCCTTAGGATTGATGATAGTGTGTTGGTTGAAGTTTTAGAGGGATTTAGGGCCTCATTGTGCCTTAAATCAGCTCAAACCTGCAAGTTCGTAGCAGGGGTATCGATACGGTTGGTCTGGTATCGATACCGCCTTCTTGTTTCAGGCCTCGTGTATCGATACTCGAGGGCGCGTATCGATACCATTTTGGTCACTGGAGCTACTGTCCATTTCGGTATCGATACGGGCCTCTGGGGTATCGATACCGTCATCTTGGCGTTGACCGTGGGAAGTCAACCGTTGGGGAGGGTATCGATACACTCCTTGGGTGTATCGATACGGTCTCTACGGGTTGACTTTGACCAGTTGACCTAGTCAAGGGGGTATCGATACACCCCTTAAGGGTATCGATACCGCTTGCAGTTTAAGTTTAAAATTGGGCTGTAACATGATTGTTTGAGTTCGTTTGATTGTTTTGTATGTGTTGTTCCGCTGTAAGATCACTTAGGGTTTAATACTCATCTAGACAAGATAATAAATGAAAGAAAAAAAATAGGGTTGTTAACCGATGGGGAACCTTAACGGGTTTCGCTTCGGTTTTCCCCGTGTGGCCCACTCGGACCGATCATCCGGCCAGACCGGGACGAGGGGGTTACATTTGTTGGTATCAGATCCTAA
Organism: Hibiscus trionum; assembly: GCA_030270665.1. Classification (NCBI taxonomy): domain Eukaryota; kingdom Viridiplantae; phylum Streptophyta; class Magnoliopsida; order Malvales; family Malvaceae; genus Hibiscus; species Hibiscus trionum. The sequence continues at coordinate 8,329,738 of BSYR01000046.1, forward strand.
GGTTTCCGAGACCTTGGGCAGGTAAGTGAGGTAAGTTAAGTTATTGCATTGAAATTGCACGGTGTTTGCTTGCCATGTAAACATGTTGCTTGTTATCCGTGAATGCTGTGGTGTACGCTTGTTTGATTGAGAATGTATGTTGTTTGATAGTACGCATGTGTTTGCTTGTTTAGCAAGTAAGCCTTTTTATATGCTTGGTTGAGCGTGTATGTGTGTTGATTTGTTTGAAACATGTTTCGTAGAGTCTCATTGCTACTATTACATCGAAAAAGAGATTTTTAGTGAATGAAGCATACTTGAGCCACTTGGAAGCCTTGCCTTGCTAACCCAATCTTGTATGTTTTACTGTTGATGTTGTTGTTGATTTAATTACTTTTCGGTAAGTAGAAGTTGTAGTTCTAAAAAGGTGGACGATGTTGAGAGAGTCCATCATCATAGTCAGGGAGGTATGGTTGTACCGGAATTGAGGTACAATTTGTCCGTTTGAGACGATGTGTATGTGGGTTGATTCCTGAGGATGAGGGACGATGTGATCAACACTGGCATCAGTTGGTAAGAAGAAGTGAAGGCATATGAGTGGGAGTTAGAGTGGTGTCGATGTTTTAGCAGATAAGCCATTGGTACAGTGTTAAGTTGCTCCCTCCAGTTGATTCTAAATTCGTGCTTCCGTCTATCGTTAGCAAGTATGCAAGTTTGAATATGCCCGGTGAAGTGTTAGAGGTAGGTACGAGTACCTTAGTTCTTTTGGCGAGATCTAGGTAGGGGTCTCGTGTGAGTAATCTGAATTTCAGAAGTGTTAGTTGGTGACCGTTGGGGTTCAGTCTATGATTTCGATGCAAGACAGCCGATCAGTATCCGTGAATGGGAACCGATTTGTGTGTTTGGGGCCAGTGTGCGTCTGGGTGGTTTTCCAGCATGGTTGTCTGTGTGTGCTCAGAACTGTGTTTTTGAAGTTTTGAAATGCTCTACGAATAGTCTATAGGAGTTAGATTTTGTTGAAGAATCAGCCTGAAAACAAGAGGACCGAAGACTATCAGTTGTGTACTTGTGAAGTTGCCATCTCTGCGGATTCGTCTATTTGTGTGAGCATGTAAGGAATTAGATATCGTTGTTGAGACCTTAGATGTATGGACGCATATGACTAGCCTTTAGGGAGATGGTAGTGATCAGAAAGATGTACAGAAGATGTTTGTTGGTGGTTCAGAGTTACTAGTTTCTAATAGACGTGAAGTGATTGTCTTCCTACAGTTTCAATGTGCCTTTTGACAAGGCTCGGCTTGAAGAGCAAGGAGTTAGTGTACGTTGAGACAAAGCAAGAGTTGACTTGAAGTTGCGGACTTATGTGTGACGATAGTGGTAGGTGGGGAGGTGAACTTCTTGTTGAATGTTGATCCAGTTTTAGAGATCAAAGATTGATTGAGTTTAGTTGACAGGCTTGCTTAGCAATTGTGATGAATTTGATTTTTGAATGAAGATTAGACCGCAAAGTGTTAGGATAGTTTGTGTTTTCTTCTCCTATAAGTATTTGGAAGAATTGTCGGTTTACCTCTTGTTAAAGGAGAAGAGTTTGTTATTGAGACTGTTTTCGAGGTTGCTTTCGTTTTGTTGCTCTGTAACTTGTGAATCCCGGAAGAATTGAGAATGTTGAAGAATCAACTTTGAGATTTGTTAGACCTTAGACTCATTAGGCCTAGTGCATCATCTCAGAGTTCTACAGTGTAATTTGTGAAGAAGAAAGAGTGACAGTACGAGAATGTGTTTAGATTTCAGATAATTGAAATAAGTGACAGTGAATAATTAGTATCAGTTTCCGAGTGTCAGTGATTTGTTGATCAGTTAGTGTGTGCTTCAGTCTTTTCGAAGATTAATTCGAGATCCGATTACTACCAGTTGGAAGTGAGAGAAGTTGAAGTATTGAAGACAACTTTTGAGGCAAGATGTGACCGTTTTGAGTTCCGAGTTATGTTGTTTTGTTTGACTAGTGTGTTGGTTACTATTATAGAGATGTTGAGCATAATATTTTCCTAAGTTTCTTGATCAGTTTGTAGTAGTTCTCATAGATGATACATGAGTATATTCAAGTACCGAAGAAGACCATGACAAGCTTTAGAGTTAGTATTGTAGATTCTATTAGAGAATCAGTTGTATGCCAAGTTGAGCCAACGTGAACTCCGAGTTAATGAAGATGTTCTCCTAGGACATGTAGATCAGCCGAGTGCATTAGAGTGAATCCTAAGTAGGCAGAAGAAGATGTGAGTTGGAAGGAGCTGAAGACTGTGATAGGTATCTATAGTTCCTAGGTCTAGCATTGTTACTTTCAGAGAATTGTAAATAGCCTTTTGAAGATAGTTGCTCCATTGATAGATTGCTACAGAAGAATGTCCAGTTGTGTGGTTAGATGCGAGACAATGAGCCCTTGAGGAACTGAAAGAAACTTTGAAGAGAGCTTCGACTTTGATCCAGCCTATACTAGAGAAAGAGCTTGCGAACTATAGTGATGTGTTACATGTAGAGTTAGGTTGTGTGCTTATGCAAGACAGAAGATTGTGTCTTGTTCATCGAGCTAGTTGGAAGATTGTGAGAAGAGTTATCTGATACGAGACATAGAGTTAATTACAGTTGTATTTGCTTCGAAGACTTATAGACAAAGCTTGTATAGCAAGAATGCACAGTGAGTATGTACGTATCACCAGAACTTGAAATATTTGAAGACTTAGGAAGGGTGAAAACTTGAACAGCATGAAATGTTAGAACCGCTTGAAGATTGTAATATCAAGATTGAGTACCATCCGAAGATAGCCTCCGTAGTGACCGATGTTCCGAGTAGTGATTGTTGTTAGATTGGTAGTTGGGTTGCGAGTTGTATTTGCCGAATTCAGTTACCGAATGCCAGTATTCTTGTGGCCGCGTTTCATGTTGAGCCTACGCTGAGTCAGAATGTTTGAAGAGAAACAGTTGCAAGACAGATTCTTGGCACCTCACGTGCGAGGCATAGTAGAAGGAAGACCTTCAGAATACAATTTCAGAGATGATAGAGTTTTGTGTTTCAGAGACAGAATAGTTGTACAGATTGACATAGTGTTTTGAGACGTATTGTTTTGGCCGAAGCACACGGTAGTTCATGTGTATTGCTTCTGAGTAGTATGAAGACGTATTGTGGGTTGAAGATGAGTGTTTCTAGATTGAGTGGATGAATGATGTGGTTCAGTATAAGAGTCAGTGTATAGTTTGCCAGTGTGTCAAGACCGAGGATCAGTTTTCTCCTAAATTGTTTTGAAGACGTCTGCGCAGTGTTTGGTTAATTGATGAAGTCGCATGATCAGTTAGAGAGAGAGTCATCGGTCAATTTTGAACAGTGTTGCATGAGTTTGTGAATTGGGCTGGTTCTATTGTTTATTTGTTGCGGTTACCACCAGAGTTAGAAAGAGGTTTGTAAAGGGGTTCTGTGTATCTATGACTCAGGAGTGTGAGTTGGATTTGTTTCATGCTTTGTTGTAGAAGAGATTGAGTTGAGTTTGAAATTTGCATGCCTTGAAGAATCAGTTGAGATCTTAGTGTCAGATAGCAAATGTTGTGTGGTAAGTCATTCGAGTTGGTTAATATGGTGTTGAGAAGACAAGGAAAGTGTGGAGTAACATGTTTTAGTGGCTCCCCATGTTCGATAAATTTCGGGGACGAAATTTCCTTAAGTGGGGGAGAGTTGTAACACCCGGGTTTAGGGGTCGGATGGAAATAACATTAAAATATTGTTTCGGGTTTTAGATATTCGAATCAAAAAAAATTCTATGTTGGATCAAAATTGTTTTGGGAATTAAATCCCATGGATTTTATGATAAAGGAGGATTTGCCATCTCATTAATGGCAGAATGGTAAATAAGATGAACTTTTAAAATTAAAACCCCTTTTTGTTGAATTAAAACATGTTCTCATCTTCTTCACCCCATTTTCACCATTTCAACGACATGGAAGCTCTCTCCCTCCCCCTTTCATCATTTCATCTCTTTCAACTTCATCTTTGGAGCTTTTTAAAAGGTAATTGTGTTTTTGACTTGGTCTTGTCTTCCTTTTCGTGTTGGTACCAATATTTCTCATATTCTTTCATGATTTTTGAAATGTGAAGTTTTAGGGTTTTGTTTAAAAATGAGAGCTTTATGGTCTTTAACTTAAGCCATTGATTTATTATTGTTAGCTAAGTTGTTTGCAACTCCTAAGGTCCAACATAAGTGAATTTTAAAGTGTTTTATCATGATTCCCGAAATTGGATAAAAATGGGTTTTTAGGAGGGTTTTTAGTTGAGTTTTGGGTGTGGTTTGTGTTGGAAATTGAGGTTTGATGTTAGGGTAATGGTTAGGGGTTGATTTGGGATTGTTTGTGGGTGTTATGGATGTTGGAAACATGGTTTTTGGACATGGTTTAGGGGCTGCCCGAAATTGCAAAGTGTGGGGTTTGGTCATGGCTTGCAACGTTGTAAATTTGATTTGAATTGTTTTTCGGGTTGGTATTTTGATGTTGGGCTGATTTGGAATTGTTTGAAATGTGTTCGAGGTTGTTTAGAAGCGGGAATTTGTGTTGGGGAAGCTTCGGGAAGAAATCCGGAAATTTGAGGGAGGTTGCTGGCTTGGCTTGGAGCTTGGAAGCTTAGGTGAGTGGTTAAATGTTTTTGAATTGGTTTTGAGTATTTGGTTCAAGCATGTGAACCTAGGATGGGCTTGGTAAACCCACCTAGAGTTGGGATTAGAGTGGTAGCCTAATCCCAAGCTTTGATTAGAGACTTTGGTTGCACTCTTTAATGGTTGTATATGCCTCGTGTTAAATCGTGATGGTGTTGGTTATATATATGTTGTATACATGTATGTTGAGGCATGTTGGATGCATTGTTGTATGTATGTTGATGATAGATATGATATGGTTATTCACGTGTGCAAAATATGATGTGATATGGTTGTTAATGATGTACATGTGTGTTGTCATGTGAAATGAGATTATGAGGTGATTCCTTGATCCGAGGATCATGGTGAGTACATGCTAGGCATGGAAATGTGGTTTGTGCATGATAGTAAGTCATGGTGAGTACATGCTAGGCATGGAAATGTGGTTTGTGCATGATAGTAAGTCATGGTGAGTACGTGCTAAGCGCGGAAGTTGTTAATAAATGGTATTGTGGAATGTATTAGTATTGGCACTAGTATGCTTGGGTACAAATGATCGATCATTAGGATGTTAGTGTGTACACATGAGTCAAAAGTCGCGCGTGGCCTTGGTGGCGTTGAGTCACCAAGGAGGAGTACGGGTACGCCCGGAAATTGTATTTACATTAGTCGGTGATGAGTGGAATCCCATCGACGGGCGTGAGGATGAGTGGAATCCCCTCCGCGTGAGATGAGGCGTGAGGATGAGTGGAATCCCCTCCGCGTGAACGGTGATGAGTGGAATCCCACCGTCAGGTAATGGTTGTGTTGTTGGATGTGAGTTCCAACGGTTATCCGCGTATTCGAGTCATAGCTAGGTGCCAATACGGATTGTGGTTTATGTTGCCAATATGGGATTAATTGTGAACCAATGTGACTTGGGATGTGTTGCTAACATGGTCAAATATATGTGATTTTATATGTTGTGGATTCAAACATGTTGAGCATGACATGATATTGATTATATGTTCGTGCATCAATTGAAATTATGGTCCGCGTGGACCGGAGGTAAAATCATGCATTTGATCTTGGTTGTAGCTCGTGCTTGGACCCTGCATTGTCGAAGGTTTGTTTTATGAGCTTACCCTCACTAAGCTTTTATGCTTACGCTCTCTTTTGTTCGACAATGCAGATCAATAGCTCGAGGGTAGCAAGGGCAAGGAAAGGTCTCCAAGTGTTGCTTTGGTGAGCTCAATGTATGAATTTTAAGTGATAGAATGTAATAGTTAAGCAATGGGATAGGTATTGTTGTTTGAGTTTGGGTGAATGTTGATGATTGATTTGGCCTTGGTTTGTAAAACATGTTATGCCTTGATGTATGCTTGTGTGTGGTGGCATGTCTAAAGACGTTTAGGTTGCCTTGTTATAGTGCAAACCTCTTTATGCTTATCTTGCGTCTTTTAAGGCCTTTGAGTTCCATGTATGACCTTATATGTTAAATTGTCTTTTGAGATGCCATGTATGGATGCTTAGGTTGTGTTGGAGTGCTTAGGTTGCTTGATTGTATGTGCATCACCTTGTGTTGATTTGTGCCTTTTGGCCTCATGTTAAAGCATGCTTTTATGGTTGGTTTGCCTTAGGATTGATGATAGTGTGTTGGTTGAAGTTTTAGAGGGATTTAGGGCCTCATTGTGCCTTAAATCAGCTCAAACCTGCAAGTTCGTAGCAGGGGTATCGATACGGTTGGTCTGGTATCGATACCGCCTTCTTGTTTCAGGCCTCGTGTATCGATACTCGAGGGCGTGTATCGATACCATTTTGGTCACTGGAGCTACTGTCCATTTCGGTATCGATACGGGCCTCTGGGGTATCGATACCGTCATCTTGGCGTTGACCGTGGGAAGTCAACCGTTGGGGAGGGTATCGATACACTCCTTGGGTGTATCGATACGGTCTCTACGGGTTGACTTTGACCAGTTGACCTAGTCAAGGGGGTATCGATACACCCCTTAAGGGTATCGATACCGCCTGCAGTTTAAGTTTAAAATTGGGCTGTAACATGATTGTTTGAGTTCGTTTGATTGTTTTGTATGTGTTGTTCCACTGTAAGATCACTTAGGGTTTAATACTCATCTAGACAAGATAATAAATGAAAGAAAAAAAAATAGGGTTGCTAACCGATGGGGAACCTTAACGGGTTTCGCTTCGGTTTTCCCCGTGTGGCCCACTCGGACCGGTCATCCGGCCAGACCGGGACGAGGGGGTTACAAAGTCCTCTTAATTTTCAGAATTTACAAATTGGTTCCTAAATTCGTATTTTGTGCAATTGGGTCCCTTATTATTTTCCGATTGCTGTGATTTTTGAGTATGCTTATCTCAAAAGTATGCCTAGGTTTGGTGTGCATCTAGACAAGTCTAAAAAGAAAAAAAAGGGTCGTTAATCAAGGTTGACTTTCGAGTTGACTTTGGTTTTCCCCGTGTAATCTTCGTAGTTCGGGTCAACCGTCTAGACCGGGCTACGGGGGTTACATCAAGCATATTGAACAAAGCCAATTTTTTCTTCATTTGGTGCATGCTAAAGGGTAGAAAAGTTAACCTCGGCTATTGGTTCACACAACAACTTGCCACCGTAGAAAATCAGAAGACTAAACCCTTGATCCTAGGCTCTTATATGTGTCATTTAGCTTTCAAGGATGACTCGCTTGCTGCAAATACTAACTTGCAGGTAGTGCGACAAATGGAACCAATCAAAATCAATTGCTTAAAAACTATGAAGATGCTCGATAAGGATGAAAAGGGGAATCTTGTCATGAAGTCACCGTATGGAACCACGGAGGAAGCCTCATCTTCGCAACCAATGACCATTAAGCAGCGACTAGATAGCTTGGAATATCAAATACTAACAGTAAAGGCGCACCAAAGGGCATTCTTCGAGCAAGCAGAGTTTGACCCACTACACCCCTACACCCCCTAACCCGACGCATGTTGCAAGAGGGAGCACTCTTCTCCCTTAACATTTTATTTGCTTTCTTTTTTCCGTATGTAGGTTAGGGAACATTGAGGACAATGTTAGGTTTAAGTGTGAGGGGAGGTTTAACTTTGATGTGCTTAATTTATGCTAAAACCGTGGGATATAGTTGTGTGAAATTACATGCTTCTAGATGACTTTGAATGTTACTTTCACATGAAATTTTTTCTTGAACTTAACATGGTGAGATTTTTTAAGAAAATTGGATCCCTAGGTAAAGATGATATTGATATTGGAAGTAAAATAGGATTGATTAGATCTTATTAGACTTGCAAATCGTTTCTCATATTAATTGACTCGATAGTCAGATGGATAAAAATTGGACACAACAAACCACTTTGTAAGACTTGAACCTTAACAAGCATATATCTTGTGCTTTATATTTTTCTTCATTGAGTGATTGTCAAGTATGATTAGAGTTCTTCTAGAACTTGCAATGTTATACATGTTGAGACCACATTTGTTGATTTCACCAACTTGCACCCAAAATTGGAGAACTACACACTTTCCTTACTTAAAAAATAGAAAAATCAAGCAAAAGAAAAAGGAAAAAGAGAAAATCTTGAAAAAAAGAAAAAAATCAAAAAGAATTTGTTTTGTTTATAAGGAAAAAACAAAAGAAAAGAAAAGACAAAAAATGTGAAAATGATTGAATCCTTGTTTCTCCCAAAATTAAATTTGTACAAAAAGATTGATACAAAATAGAAAAAAAAGTGTGAAGTTCTTCGATTCAAAAAGCCTAAAAATCTTTCTCAACATACCATGTCCTAAGCCATATTACAACCAAATTCAAAGACCTTTTGACCTTGTAATTCGACCCAACTAGTGGTGGAAATGTGATATATTTGCAAGCCTATGGTATGTATCTTTTCATGCTTTGACTTGAGTGTTGTTGTCCCTTAAAAATTTTGAGCGATATTGAGTGAATCTTTTGTAAGGGTGTTTGATTTTATTCCATCTTTGACTTTATGAGACTTAATTGGGATATTATTTGCTTGTGCTAATTTGCAATCATGATTTATTAGTTCCCTTATCCTCTCTTCATTACCAAAGGGGCCCTAGACCTTGAATTGTGTGTATCATCGTTACGAGAGTTTAGAATGGATATGTTTTTACCTATTATTATCTTGGTCGCTCTATAGCGAGTTATGCCATTATATACTATCTACTGGATAATATATTTTCTCAACATGTTTTCTACTCGAGTTACATATTGAGACATGTCTGGGTTTTCATGAAAGTTTGCATATATGTGTTATATATGCTTTGACTTGAGTGTTGTTGTCCCTTAAAAATTTTGAGCGATATTGAGTGAATCTTTTGTAAGGGTGTTTGATTTTATTCCATCTTTGACTTTATGAGACTTAATTGGGATATTATTTGCTTGTGCTAATTTGCAATCATGATTTATTAGTTCCCTTATCCTCTCTTCATTACCAAAGGGGCCCTAGACCTTGAATTGTGTGTATCATCGTTACGAGACTTTAGAATGGATATGTTTTTACCTATTATTATCTTGGTCGCTCTATAGCGAGTTATGCCATTATATACTATCTACTGGATAATATATTTTCTCAACATGTTTTCTACTCGAGTTACATATTGAGACATGTCTGGGTTTTCATGAAAGTTTGCATATATGTGTTATATATGTTATGACGGTCCTCTGTAACTTAGGTGTAACGCATATGCAGGTACAAGGGGTTACAGTGTAGGTGGTTTGACATGTTCCCGTCCTTTTCCTATATGTTCTTGCTGTAATAAACAACATAATGGTGAGTGTCGAAAGAAGTTGAGAGCATGTTTCTTATGTGGTTCTTTAGAGCATTTTCAAAGTGATTGTCCCCTCGCCCATGGTGCTAACCAGGCTCCTACACAATCTCAAAGATCAGTACAAGCACCACCTAGATGTAGTGGCTAGAATAGGCATGTTACTACTAGTAATGCTAGTAGAGGTAAACCTGCACAAAGTAATAGATCAAATGCTAGACGACCATGATTGCTTTATGCACCTACAGCTCATGAGAGTTATGATGATGGGCCAGAGGACATAGCATGTACATTTTGATGTTTTTAGTTTTTACTTTTATGTTGAAGGATGAGGAATTCAGAACGAACAATTTTAAGTTGTGTTAGTTAATTTTTAGGGATCCATCGCTAAGTCTAAAATTTTGAGGTCGAAATTTCTTTTAAGGTGGGAGAGTTGTAACACCCCAAAAATTTCCCAATTTTAAAACCCTAGATTTTGAGAATATAGGTTAAAAACCCTAAATTAATTTTGGAAATTTGAATTTGGGAATCTAATTTTTTCTAAAGGGTTAAATTGAGTTAATTCAAAAGTTTATGGCTTAATTTAGAATTTTTGGGGCCATTTTGTAAATCGGGTAAAGTTGGATGGCCTATTGTGTGATTTACCCTTGAGTACGGTATTGAAACACCTTTATATGCCCTAAAACACTTTTTTTGAGATTTCATTCAAGATTGACAGTTGCACCTACACATTCTCCTGTCCATCACTCGCCATGTATAATCATCCCTTTTTTTATGCTTTTTATTTCGATCGAACTTTGGCGAGTCTCTGGCACCGCACAATTATAATCGTTATTTTTTCCCTTCGTGGGTAAACCCCATCATCTAGTTTTACTAATAGTAAAATATTTTGTACTTAATAATTTTTGAGGGATTTGGATATGAGATTTGATTTAGTTTATATATGTGTTTTAGACGATATCGATTTTGAGGAAGACGAATTACCATCTACTTCGCATGTTCGGTCTGACCGTGCATGTACCACGAGGACTACACGTGAGTATTCTTCTTGATTATGATTAGTGATTGTGATGTTTAGTTTAGTGGCATAGTTATAGATTTTTTATGTAGATTTTTATATCGTAGGTTCCGATTCAGCTAGGACCAGTGCTAGACCTGAACGTGAGAGGCGTTCTTCTCGACATTAAAGTTATTGTTGTTGGAGGTGTGTTTCTTGCTTTGCTACATATGTTTTACACCTTATGTGATTATTTATATGCATTATGGCTTGTATGGTTGACATCTCATGCATACGATTTCAGAATTTGTTTTAATTACGACTTAAGATATACATGATTTATGAAACATCGAATTTATAGAACCATAACTTATGAATTTATGGAATATGATTTATGAAGTATGTTTATGGAATGTCAGATTTATGGAACTTTGTTTACAAAATTTGAGTTTTAAACATTGTTTATGTATGAGCATGGGTTGGGATTTGTACGGGGAAGTTCAGTGGTTTCACCTTTCAGGCTGAATTACACTTCGGATGGCGGACGTAGCGAGGAGGTTATGGGAACCTTGGTCATATTTGGCGGACGTAGTTGGGTGCATTGCATTACGCTTGTGATATTATACCATTGGTTTTATGTTTTAAGGAATTTTAAGAAATTATTACTGTATTTTACTACTATGATTTTCTTGCACTTTAGAGACACACTAAGCTCTTTAGCTTACTCCTCTATAGTTTCCTCTTACAGATATCTTTGGACTTTATACGACGTGGTACTTGGAGGATCTCACCTTCTATCCGGTTATTTTATTATTCAGTACGAAACTATTTTTTTGTTATTCATATTATTATTTATTATTTTGAGACTATTTATGTTTTGGGATTGTTTTTAGCATTCATTTATGGTGGTTTTTATTCAGAGATAGTTATTAAATATTTGAATTTTAATTATGACATTTGTGTTTTATTTATTTCAAGTGTTTTAATAAATTATTGTTATATATTATTTTAATTTAAATTAAAGTATAATTTTCAAATTAGTTTTTCTTGAGGGTTAAGTTTTCCAACGTGCCTTCCTAAATTCAGTCTACTTCTTCTGGGCCGGGTTTAGGGGTTAGAGTTCCATCCTTAGACACATATTTTGTAGGCCATGTAACATTGTTGTCTATAAACTTCAAAAGCCTATGTGTTTTAATAATGAGTAACACCTGTTGAAGCCATAAAAGGTAATTACTACCTGTCAAAGTGACATTTCTCTTTTTTGTGGAGAAAATCATATTCGCAGATGAATGAACTGAGTTATTAGCATTGTTAACGCCAGTCTTTGAATCAGGCACTTCTCGTGACACATCACTAATATTTTCAACCACACTAAGATGAGAAATAAACACTCAATTGAACACAATCCTAACCCAATCAAAGGCAACACAGAACTTATTTGCAAAATCACAAGAGGCGCATCCGGTTCTTCCAAAATGGATAGTTATCATTGTTGAAGAATGGCGGTTTTGTGGTTGATTGAGACTCATACATGCTTGACCCGGAGGTAGATGTCATGTCTAGATTTTTGGATGATCACACTCTTCATAGGAACTCCTCTTGTGGTTGTTAATTCTTCAAAGAGGTATGCTCTGATACCAATTGTTGAGTGGATCAATGGATTGATCAAAGCCAAAAGAGGGTGAATTGGGCTTTTAAAAATTTGTTGGAGTAAAATGATAGCTAAAAATGAAGAACAAATGATTTTAGAGTGGTTCAAGTTCCAAATGAACTCTACATCCACTACCTTAGCTACCACTAAGGATTTGCAACAATTCACTAATTTGTTCTTCCCCTTTTCAAGGCTTAGGAGGTAACCTTTACACAACTGGTCAAATTTTCTACCCAAAATTTGACCAAACCCTCACAAGTGAAAAAAGAAGAATTTAGGCAAGAAAGATATCTCTCAAATACAAGATTTCTCTTTTAAGTACAAACACTCAACCCAAATTTCATGATAAGATAGGAATTGAACACTACACAGTTTAGAGTTTACAAGAAATTGGAAAATAAGCACAATGAGCTTGGATTTTTGCTTGGATGTTTATCTTTGATGCAATAGTTGTTGTTGGTCTTCAATTAGCTTCAATTTATACATTCTCTATCAATTCTAGCCGTTTGGGTGGTTAGGGTATTGATTATAGACGTTGGGACCCTCTCTTTCCACCATAAATGCACTTCTGCAGCTCTCCGTATCGGTACACGAAGACCCGTATCGATACCTATCTCAAAACAGAAAGAGTCGTTGCACAATAATAAAGAGGGCGTATCGATACGCGTGTAAGCGTATCGGTACGGGACAGGGACCGTTTCGATACAAATAAGACCGTATCGATACCTTTTTCTCAACTTAGCTCACTGGAAGTTTCTGTTTCGATACGAGGAACACCGTATCGATACGGGGCAACTACCACGTTAAATGTTAGTTACCTAACCAGCTAACACCAACGATCAAAAGATTTAAAAGCTTTCGAATTTAAAAATTCATTAAATTCGTATCGATATGGGTGGAACCGTATCAATACGCCATTCAAACTCCTTCAATTTTTACAGAGGGGCATATCGGTATAGATTCAATCTATTTCGATACAATGAGGGGCATATCGAAACACGTCTTTCCAGTAGCCAACTTAGTAAAAATGGTATCGATGCGGCTGGAAGCGTATCGATACGCCTGGACGTTTTTCAACACTTTGGTTTTGGAACACTTAGAAAATATTTAGAGTTCTGAGTTTTTCAAATCAGATTTAAGTGTTGGTGATTTATAAATCATTTGAGGGACATAGAAATCTATTTCAATTTTTCAATTTCATCATTAATATACTTAGCTATATCAAAATCAAACATAGGTTTTACAATCTCCCCCTTTTTGATATAACAAAACCAAAACTTGAAATTTTTTGACACTTTGAAAAAACTTTGCAAAATAACTCCCCCTTAATATTAGCTAGGTAAACTTTAAGTTGAAAATCAAAATATTTTAAGTGTGAGCTTGTTCCCTCTCCCCATTTTTGTTAGATCAAAAATAATTGAGATATAATATAAAGTGCATAAATAGGCAAAAGGTATATATAATAACCAAGCAACATAATATTGATAAACATTAAGTTCAAATAATAATAACATCAACTTAAAATCCAAATAACAGAAAATCAAAGCATAGGTTTTAGAATAATGCAAACTTAATCGTAAAAACATAAATCAAAAGTGCATAAATATCCTAAATGACATAAATGATATGCAAAGATGAACTATTATGCATCTTCATCGCCATCTTCATCATCCTCCTCAATTGCATCATCATTCATCCTAGTTTGACGCCACTAGTCATGGAAAGCAGTAAGGGATATGTTCATTGAGTTATGACCGCCTTCAAGGGAAGTAAGGCGTGTCTCCACATTCTTCATTCGATCTTCAAGGCTTGTAAACCTTGTGTCAATAGCGGTAAATCCTGAATTCATCGCTTGATCTATGAAGGCAATTCCCGTGCGCAAACCAGTGAATTGCTCATTAAAAAAAGTCACGAGGGATTCCACAGAAGGTGGAGGAGGAGCTTGAGGAACTTGATCGACTTGAGGATTAGCAAATTGTTCTGCGGCCTCACTAGGGAGCTCGGATAGACGAAGCCAACTACCATTGAAGTAATGAAACTTACCGCTTGCAAGAGATCTTTCATCGATAGGATCGGTGAGGGGAGTTGGGTAGTCATGTGAGCAATCTATCTCCTTTTGTAGGAAGAAATAACTCAAAGTCGTACCATAGGTGAAGGAAGTGACGAGTGTAGTGTGGCGATGTTGCAGGAGATAGACAATCTCTGCAAACAAATTCGAGCAAGGTTTGGACGTTTTCTCTCACGGAAGCATCGAATCTAAAAATCATCAACTTGGCGGATAGTGGAATACTTCCCTCCCGAGGGCCTAAACCACCAAGAAACCATCAAATTTAGGATTCGGTCTTGAGCATTAAGGGCGATGACGGAACCACTTAGGACATGGCCAAGAGCATTCTCATCATCATAGCCTTCATCCTCCAACTTAAACACATCAGAAATGGATTGAACATCAATAGTGATCTTTTTACCCATAAGATGAGAATTAACGGCCCTAACAACACCATCTTGATTGGACAACCCTTGGCATTAGCCAAAAAGATCAAAACTAACGTGCGAAAGAAATATTCGGGAATTTGGAGAAAATCCATAAACTTACATTCTTGGATAAAAGGTAAGTAATCAAATTTGAAATGCTCCGAGTTAAGAAAAGGAATGGAAATTACCCTCTCCAGAAGGATCTTATAGTTTTGAAATTGTCGAAAATAGTTGAGATCTCCGGTGGACTTAAAGGATTGTTGATAGATAAGAGTGAGGTTCGGGCGAGTACCACCTCCGGCATTGGAACCTTCACCGGCTTCACTAGTACGTGCTCTATTTTTAGGTGCCATTAACTAGAGAAAAGATTAAAAACAATGTATGCATTAATTTTGTTCATTCAAATTATTGAAAACCAATAATCAAGGTTTTTGTAAAAAAAAATTGTAAACAAAACAAAAAGAAAAAGTTTGAAAAGAGATAAGTTTGTGAGAAGACAAAACAAAACAAAAGGAAATTTGAAACGAAAATAAAAAGAATAATTAAAAGAAAAGAGGAAAGAGTTTTACCTTGATATTGATATAGAGGAATGAGAGAAGAACTTAGTGCCAAATTGATGAAAAGCGGTTATTTATAAAAGCCCAATTCACCCCCCCTCTTGGCTTTGATCAATCCATTGATCCACTCAACAATTGGTATCAGAGCCTACCTCTTTGAAGGATTAACAACAACAAGAGGAGTTCTTAGGAAGAGTGTGATCATCCAAACAAGAGATTTTGAGTTGTGGTGTGAAAATATGATAGATTGAGAGGTTATTTATAGAGTGAAAAATGGCTAGGGTTTTTAGGGTTTTGAAAAATTCAATTTTAGTAACATTTGAACTCTTTAAATGCCAATTTAAAGCTGTTTGTGCAATCACGTATCGATATGCCTGAGGGTGTATCAATACGAGGGTAAAATCGTAATTCCCGTTGAAATGCCCGTTGATGGTCCGTATCGAAAAGGATGCAATCCGTATCGGAACTGGTTTAACCGTATCGATACCTGTTTTAGAAAAAATGTAATCTGGGAAGCTAATACAATACTCATATCGATACGCTTAAGGCCATATCAATACCATATGCCCAGAAATACATTTTAGGCTTTAAGAACAACAAAAGGCTCGATTTTTAACACCTCCTAGAAGAATGCAAATGATGAATGAGCAGTTCTAAGCATATTCTAACAGAAGCATACTCCCTAGCTATAAGCATGGATATTTTCAAGAGCAACAACACATAAACATGCAATTTCACAAGATCAAGCAATTTTAACTTCAAAAAGGGTCCTAAAGGGTCAAGAAAGGCTAGTTAGACCTAACTCTCTCCTAAGGGACCAAAAACGCTCTTTATCTAAATGCTTTGTAAAGATGTCCTCTAGTTGGTTTACGGTGTCAGCGTACTCTATAACAACATCTTCCTTAAGGAAATGATCTCTAATGAAATGATGCCTTATCTCTATATGTTTGGTTCTAGAGTGTTGGATGGGATTTTTAGTTAAGCATATGGAACTAGTGTTATCACACTTAAGGGGTATGGTTTCAACTTTAATACCATAATCTAAGAGTTGTTGCTTCATCCAACGGACTTGAGCACAACAACTCCTTAAGGATATGTACTCGGCTTCGGTGGTAGAAAAAGCTACACTATTTTGCTTCTTATAGAACTAAGATATGAGCATACTACCTAAGAATTGACAAGTTCCCAAAGTACTCATCCTATCGATTTTACACCCCCATATTCCGCATCCGAATAAGCATGAAGATTGAAGGTTGAGTCTCTAGGGTACCAAAGACCTAAACAATGGGTATCTCTAAGGTACCTAAAGATTCTCTTAACGGTTATAAAGTGAGACTCTCTATGACTAGCTTGAAACCTAGCACACAAGCAAACACTAAACAAAATATACGGTCTACTTGCGGTAAGGTAAAGCAAAGATCCAATCATAGAGCGATAAAGCTTAGAGTCAACACACTTACCTCCTTCATCTTTGTCAAGCGTTGTAGATGAGCTCATAGGTGTGGCTTGAGGCTTTGCATTCTCCAAGCCAAACTTCTTGAGCATATCCTTGATGTACTTTGCTTGATTGATGAAGGTGTCATCCTTCCTTTGCTTGATTTGGAGTCCCAAAGAGAATGAGAGCTCCCCCATCATGCTCATATCGAATTCACCTTGCATTAACTTAGCAAACTCTTTGCAATGACACTCACTAGTAGATACAAAAATAATATCATCAACATATATTTGTACTACTAAGATGTCATTTTTATACCTTTTTATGAAAAGTGTAGTGTGCACCTTACCTTTTTCAAAACCTTTTTCAATCAAAAAGTTTGAAAGTCTTTCATACCAAGCTCTAGGAGCTTGTTTTAAACCATAAAGTGCTTTAGTAAGTTTGAAAACATGATTTGGAAATTTTGAGTCTTCAAAACCTGGTGGTTGTTCCACATACACTTCCTCATTTATAAAACCATTTAAAAATGCGCTTTTGACATCCATTTGAAAAAGCTTAAAGTCATGATAGCATGCATATGCAAGCAACATCCTAATAGCCTCCATTATAGCTATGGGAGCATAGGTTTCATCAAAATATAGTCCCTCTTCTTGAGTGTAACCTTGTGCAACTAATCTAGCTTTATTTCTCACAATGTTACCACTCTCATCTAGTTTGTTCCTAAATACCCATTTAGTTCCTATAGTAGATTGATTACTAGGTCTTTCAACTAATGTCCAAACATTACTTCTCTCAAATTGATTTAACTCTTCTTGCATAGCCATAATCCAAAAAGTCATCTTTTAATGCTTCTTTTATATTCTTGGACTCTATGCATGAGATAAATGCAACATGGTTCATAAGTTTAAGAGAAGATCTAGTAGTTACCCCCTTGGATGGATCACCCAAGATTTCACCACCTTTGACATAGTTGAACTCCCTTGGGTAGCTCACTTCCTTTTCTTCAAGAGCCAAATCCTTCAAGGCTTCAAGAGGTGGATCTTGTGTATCCTCTTCTTTTGTTGGAATCTCATCCTCCATTGAAGTTTGTCCTCCATCAAAGGCATCAATGATTCCTACATCATCATCATCACAAGAATCCTTCCTTGGAAGGAGGTTATCATTGAATACAACATGAATAGACTCTTCTACTACTAAAGTTCTCTTGTTAAATACATGATTGACTTTAGAGTTTAAGGAATATCCGAAGAAAATAACTTCATCACTTTTTGCATCAAATTTACCTAAGTTATCTTCTCCATTATTTAAAACAAAACACTTGCAACCAAAAGGATGAAAATAGCTAATGTTAGGCTTTTTAGATTTTAAAATCTCATATGGTGCTTTCTTTAAAAGTGGCCTAATCATTACTCGGTTTACAATGTAGCAAGCGGTGTTTGTGGCTTCCGCCCAAAAATATTTAGGTAAATTGTTTTCACAAAGCATGGTTCTAGCCATCTCTTGTAAAGTTCTATTTTTCCTCTCAACTACCCCATTTTGTTGAGGAGTTCGAGGAGCTGAAAAATTGTGGCTAATACCATTTTTATTTAAAAACTCTTCAAAACCAAGATTTTGAAATTCGGTTCCATGATCGCTTCTAATGTGAGAAATTTTAAGTTCAAGATCATTTTGAGTTAATTTTGAAAATGTGCTGAATTTTTCTAAAGCCTCATCTTTAGTACTTAAATATAGAACCTAAGTAAATCTAGAATAGTCATCAACAAGTACAAATGCATAAGATTTACTACCCAAGCTCATAGTCCTAATAGGCCCAAATAAATCCATGTGAATAAGTTGTAAACATCTACTTGTAGAAACATCATTAATGTATTTGAAGGATGACTTATGTTGTTTACCCTTAGAGCATGCATCACAAATTTTGTCATTTGAGAACTTGATTGTGGGTAAACCTCTAACTAGATCTAGGGAATCTAATTTTTCTAAAACGCTAATGCTAGCATGTCCTAGTTTCCTATGCCATAGCCATGCATCATTTTCATTTTGAGCTACTAAACATGCATGGAATGTATGTATGTCATCTAAATGCACCATGTAAATATTACGTATGCGATGACCTATGGGCATAATATTATTTGATTTAATGTCAACAATTTTGCACCCATTTTTATCAAATAAGACATTAAACCTTTTATCACATAATTGGCTTATGCTCAACAAATTATGTTTAAGACCATCGACATATAAAACATTTTCAATGAGAATAGTAGAGTGATTATCTATGGACCCAATACCTTTAATGTGGCCTTTGGAGTTGTCACCAAATGTCACTACTCCTCCACTTTTTGGCTTTAAGTCCATGAATCTACTCTTGTCTCTGGTCATAGGCCTCGAGCATCCACTATCAAAGTACCATGAATTTTGACTTTGTGCTTTGGCCTTGTAGCAATGCTCCCCATACAAACAAAGATATTAAACTTTGGTTTTTGGTACCCAAATCATTTTGGGTTCACGAGTGTTAGCTCCCAAAAGCTTGGTTCCCTTAGGAATCCAAGGTGACATAGCAACAATATTATTAGACTTGACAAGTTCCTTAGGAACCCATACATTTCTAATTTTCTTAGTTTTATTATGTCTAGGGAAGCCACTTTGTTTGTAGTTATTTTTCTTTCTTTTAGGTTGGTTTGATCTAGATGATTCATCTATCTCATTTTTCATGTTACCAACACTATTAAAAGATTTCTTAAGTTCATTAAGCTCATTTAACACCTTTTGGTGTTCACTATTGCATTGAGAAAGAAGATTATTTAGGTCTACATTTTCATCTTGGAAGAATTTAAGTTCATCTTTTAAACCTAAAATATTTTTCTCAAATTTTAAGTTAGCTTGAGAAAGTGAGTCATTTTTATCATTTAATTCTGAAATAATCTTTTTATTTCTAATGATCAACTCTTTGTACTTCTCAACTAACTCATCATAAACCTCTTGCAACTCATCATACACATCATGCAATTCATCAAATGTAAAGTCAAAAGATGATGAGTTAGAGGTTACCATGGAGGAATCCTCCTCAAGTGTCATGAGGCAAAGGTTGGCCACTTCGTGTTCGTCATCCTCGGATGACTCCTCGTCACTCCAAGTAGCAAGCTTGGCTTTGAGCTTCTTCTTCTTCTCAAAGCCCTTCTTCTTGAGTTGAGGGCACTCCGAACGAATGTGACCGGGTTTCTTGCACTTATAGCAAATGATTTGATCCCTCTCTTCTTCTTTATTTTTGCCCTTGAAGTCTATTTTTCATTGAGTCTTCCTTCCTCGGTTGGACCTCATGAATCGTGACAACCTTTTGGCTATCATAGCCAATTCCTCTAGGTCATCCTCTTCACTAGAAGTGCTCTCCTCATGTAATGAAGCTTTGAGAGCCACTCTTATTTTCTTCTTCTTTTCTTCTTCTAGCTTCTCCACTCTTCTCTCTTCCTTTTTCTTTTCATCTTCCCTTCCTTGAGGCTTTGTGCATATGAGTTCTAAATATGTTTTATTCAATTTTAATGCATTAAGTTTTCTAAAAAGTCTTGGATACATTGAATTTCACGGATTTTAAAACTTTATCATTTTTATTGAAATTCAATGATTTTCTTAAGTGTTAATGTATTTTGAGCTAAAGTTTAAAATGGAATGCACTTATTAAGGGGAAGCTTTTGTTTTCAAAAGAATCAACTTACTCTCTATTGTTATTTTTAAAATTTAAAGATTGAAATTATTTTTGATATAACAAAAATAGGGAGAGATAGGTTTGAAAATTTTTAATTTTAAAAAGAAAAATGGGAGCTTTATATATTTTTGAAAAATGTTCTATTTTTCTAAAATTATTTTTCTAAGGGGAGCATTTTCAAAAACAATTTTTCAAGTAGTTTCATTATATCAAAAAGAGGGAGATTGTTGAGATATTTATTTTGATATAACTGAATGAAAATGCTTTTGGACTTTAACAAATATTGCAAAAATAATTCAAGGTCCATTTAAATTAAAAATACATTTGAAAGGTTTTTGAAAAGATTTTTGACTCGAACAAATTTTTAAAATGTCTTAAAAGTCGAAAATTGACTGCTCGTACCGGTACGGTCTTTCCTTGTACCGATATGCAAAAGCATTTTGATTTCTAGAGAGCACTTCGCGCACCGATACGAAAGCCTTCGAACTGATACCCGAAGTACCATAGAGATATCGAAGTATCGTGTATCGGTACGCTCTGCATTTATGTGAAACAACTCTTTCTTGTTTTGGCAAGTACCGATACCCAATGTTGCAAAAATGCATTTATGGTTGGAATTTAAGTCCCCACACGACTAGTTTTTCCAACGACTAATATTTTAATGGCTAGTTTGTCATTCCACACTATAAATACAAGCCAAAGACACTTGAAGAAGAAGAGGATGGACATCCAAGCTTAAAGATCAAGAGAGTTGTGTTTTTCATTGTTTATTTTGTAATCTCTTGTAAATTCTTTAGTCCAATCCTAGTAAGCTAAATTGTGTAAACACCCACCTAGAGAGGTAAATTGTTTACAATATCAAGACCTCATTGTTGAGGGATAGGTTCTAGTTGATGATAAGGTAGTGGATGTAGAACTTGGTTAGAAGTTCGAACCACTCTAAAATCAATTGTGTCAAATTGTCATTCCTTTTTCAATTTTTGTTTTCCCAATTTCAAAAGAAACCTCTACACCCTTTATCGGCACTAATTTGAGTTGAAGACATCGAGCCTTTCAGAAACGACAAACAGAAAACCCTAGATCATCATAACAAGTTAGAGACACTGTGGAGCCTGATATCTTTAACCGAAATGCTTGCCAAGTGGTGAAGAAGTTCAATTTTGGGTGATGGTGGTGGAAGCAAAAAGATAGAAAAATAATAAAATGATTTCTTTTGCTCAACAAATGAGATTTTATTAAAGTATAAAGAAAACCATAACCTACGTAGTGTGCCTCATTAAAAACCACCCTAAATTTAAAAGGGGGAAATAGTGTACACAAACAAGGTATTAACCACAACCAAAACAACACCACTAATCTAGGTACAACACATCCCCTTGTCCAGAAAATACAAACAAAAAATCACACTTGTCACCACTCAATTCTCCAACACTTCTCCCTAATAATACAAAAACAAAAGCTCTAACAAACAACAAACTACAACTAACAAAACTCCTCCACACCTAGAAGCCCTACACAATGACGAAGCCCTAAAAAACGCCAAAGTACTAACTTCCCCAGAGCACACAGCAAAATGAGAGAATCATAACCAATCAATGCAGTCCAATGAATCACCAACAACCCTGATCACTAACGCAACAAGAACAAAACTTACTCCCACAACACAGCAACCCACAATCACCAAATAGCCATACAACACCAAATCAATCACCAAGGAAAACTAGCTGAAATAATGTCTACAAATCAACTCGAAGCACCAAAGAACCACTCCTCTCAACACCATCAAAAACCAAAAAACAAAGTTGAAAACGCATGTTCACACGATACTCCCCAAGAAGCTAGACAACTGCCAAATATGAAACTCGATCCAACGAGAAAAGCACACCAAAAAAATTAAGAGCTAGTCCATGAGAACCCAAACCTCCCAAATAACAAGCTGAAAAACAAAAAGGTCAAAAAAGAAGCTAAGTAGCCACACAAACAATTAACAAAACTACCTCAATACACTTAATGTTTAATCAGCTCAAGCCTAACAATTTCTTCCACCACTTCATCTTCATTACCAACTATCTGCACCCCCAATATTTTTCCTAATTTAAGAGCTTCCCTCACCTCAAAATACATCTCCTCATTAGGCAACTTATTATCGGATTTCCTTCGCTCAAGGTTTTCTTTTACTGATTTTGTAATAATTTGGTTTCTCACTTTATCCAAATCCGTAGGGACATGTATGTCTGGCACCCTATCAACAACAACTTGACATGACTTCTTACATTTTTAAGACCATATCCCTCTTCTTTTTTTCCTTAGCAGAGAGGTACTTATCTTGCATTTAAGCTAACGAGATAAATTTTCTCCTAAAATGATGATCTTGTAGCTCAGGAAAGAACGACGTCTGCTCCTCCATACAATCCCGGTCCAGAACACCAGCCTCAATGTTACCATTATCCAAATCTACACTAGCTTCCCAAGAAATATCTTTGTTAGAACAATGAACCATTTCACACTCTGCTTCAAAAGACAATGATTTAGAGTGGTTCGACTTTCTAACCAAAGCCTATATCCACTACCTTAGCTTCCCCACTAAGGATTTCAAACAATTCACTAAGAATTCTTCCCCTTTTCAAGGATAAGGAGGCAACCCTTTACAACCTAGACTCACTCACCACTCATAGAATCCAAAGCTTACAAACCAAGCTTTGGGAAACCTCTCTAACAAGAGAATTAATAGCAAACTGAAATCCCTCTTTTAGGTAGATGTTTGCACTCTAAAGCACTCACCCAAACTCTATTACACTTGAGCATACATTGGTATTTGAGCTCAACAAGCGTAGTCTATACAAGAATATGAATTTACGCACTAAGATATATTTTTAATCAAATGAATGTTGACTTAAGGATCATTAGTTTCTTCATATGCTTTTTGAGGCCTTAAATACTTTCAAATGAGTTTCTAGACGTTGGAGACTATTGGGATTGAATTAGAGCCTTTGGTAGCTTTCTTTTTCACAATAAATGCAGTTTTGGAGCAATCGATATCGGTATGTGGGTAGCCATATCAGTACCAGTTCTTTAGAAACTAGCCGTTGAACTTGATGTAGCCTTCTCGTATCGATACGTCGTGGCACGTATCAATACCTTGGATTGGTACTCCACAGTCTGTTTTAGTATTGGCGATCAGTACAAGGGATCGATTTTATCCCCATTGACCCGATTTAATCGTTCTACCGACTCGAGTGAGTTACACAGGGATTAACAAAGAAAACCCGTGAAGGTTTCCCTCAATAACCAACCCTTTTTCTTTTATTTTACCTAGATGCATTTAATATCATCTAAGGTGATCATACATACGACGAAAGAAGATACGACGAAAACCAACTTCGATTCGATTCACGAAAGCACAATAAGTAGAATTAGGGACCATTTTGCAAATTTTCTAAAATTATAATCCAACATCACAAATAACCTGACCAATATTTAATTAAGTCCATTAAAACATACATGTGAGATTTCGTCTCAAACAAAGCTCATTTGCATCAACAATTAAGCGTTGTCAATATTTAGGGTCCAAAACGTAAAACTGCAAAACTGTAAGGACTTAGTTAAAATTAGATTTAAAAATCTTCAATTAGTTAGGTTCCATGCATACATGTCAAATTTTAGCTTAAAAAGATCATCCAAACTCATTCAATTGCATACATAACAACCAAGGACCAAAATATAACTTTAGAAACTATTTTTCAACACTACAAATGATTCCCGCGATAGGTATCGAAACCATTCAAGGTGGTTTTAAAACTGGCCTTCCGGTAGCTAAAACTGGCTAGGTGGTTCCAAAACCTAGGGCCTGGTTTCAAAACCTGCCTGAAGCAAAATGCCCCTGGTTTCGAACCCCGCTGACTGTGTTGAAACCTGTCTGTAGGTTTCCAAAATTTGCATGTTCGGAACACTACGAAACCCTCTTAGACAAATTCGAACTAACCCTAAACATCATTTAAGACTCAAACATCAATATCACAACAATCATACAATGTCATATCAACCAACGACCACCTCAATATACAAGCATAAGCATTGCGGCAACAAAGGAAAACTTATAGGCATGATTTCTACCCAACATGCTTGTATTTCCCAACAACCCCCAAATCAGGCATAGATTATCATCAAAAGCCATTTACAAGTCTTATAAACTAACATAATCATGCATCAATCCGAGAAGTTCAGAAGACATACTCCCAAACCATTATTAAATCCTCATTGCCCTTATTACGTGTTTGTCTAATTTAGGAAACCATACTTGAGCAAACATGCATCTTGGAACTTTTTCTCTTGCCTTATCGACGCCTTTGAAAAGCTATTTCTCCGTATTATTGAAAAGTGGGAGCGTAAGCATAAATGCCTAGTGAGGGTCGCTCAAATAAAACAATCAACAATGCATTTAAAAACCATTCTTCTAACATCATGCTCAAATCATCTCATTCTTTACTTCTCTTCCAAAACAAGTTTGATAAATCGTCTCTAAAACATGTATCATGAATCTCATGCATTTACCTCAATGCAAAACCTCGATTTGAGCCTTTCATGCTTACTTATGAAATAACAAAGCTTAAAGAGAAGTCTCATGTATAAAGCACATTATACAAAATCTATTTACAAACCATGATACCTTTAAATCTCATATAT
The DNA here is from genome assembly GCA_030270665.1 of Hibiscus trionum. NCBI lineage: Eukaryota > Viridiplantae > Streptophyta > Magnoliopsida > Malvales > Malvaceae > Hibiscus > Hibiscus trionum. Next base: position 8,354,665 of record BSYR01000046.1, read on the forward strand.
TTGCATTAAAAGTGACCTTTAAAACCATAAACCATTTTGTTCTCAAATCATTCTTAACTAGCCAAGCATCTCCTCATTTATAAATCATGCTTAACTACACGAGCATTTTCTCATTTATAAATCATGCTTAACTACCCAAGCATTTCTTCATTTGTTTTCCAAAACAAATCATGCATAATTACCATATACATCAAACCAATCTATAAATCTTATTTATCTCAAATATTCTCATATATTGGCAATTAAAGTGACCTGGATGGAACTACCCCCATCCTTTGATAGCACTATCCTTCTCTATACATGTTCGAATACATGAATTCTGTAACGTCTGAGTTTTTGGGTCGGGAGTTGAGGGTGTGAGTCGGGTTCGAGTCGTTGGACTCGATCTAATTAAAATAGACTTTGGGTTTATTTTAAATAGGATTTGAAATTCATTAATGACAAAAGTGTAAATTTTTAAAAGTAAGGAAAAAAGACGAGTAAAGGGTCTTTTGAAAGAAAAAAAAAAGCTCGTCTTCTTCCATGGCTCTCCTTTTTCACGACATAAACCACTCTAAAACCTCAATAACTATTCCATCAAAGCTCTTCATCATTTTAGGTGATTTCAACGAGGTAAACACGTTTTTGACTTCTCCTCTCTATTCCAAACATTTCCATGGTTTTAGATTTTTAAAAGCACCAGCTTTTTAGTTTTCAACTTTTCAAGTTTTTAAAGGAAAAGGAAAAAGCTTTAAGTTTTTTTCGTTTAGCTCTTGATTTGATACGTTATTTATGTTTTCTAGTCCTTAGATGTATTATAACTTAAAATGGTGGGGTTTTGTCAAAAATCCCGAAATGGGTTTTTGGGGGCATTTTAAATGTGTCAAAACTTGTGTTTTTGGAGTGGTTTTGTGATAGGTTGTTGGGTTGATGTTATAGTGATGTTAGAGAGGTGTTTAAAGGTGTTTTGGGTGCTGGAATTAGTAGTTTTCTTCTGGGTATGATGGGAGTACGAAAATGAAATTTTTGGTTGTTAGCTTTGGCTTGAAGTTGTTGAGATATCAATTGTGTTTGAAATCTGAGTAGCGACAGTGTATTGTGGATGTTTTGTGTAGTAATACATTGTTTTTGATTGGTTAGAATCAAAGGGAATCGTTGAGGAAGCTTCGGGCACGATTATGGAGGTTGTGGAGACTTGATTCGGCTTTTCTCGGTTTGCTTAAGAAAGTTCGGTGAGTGGAATCATTTAAATTGGTTTAAATTGGTTCAAGTGTATGGTTGTGAAGTTGGGTTGTGCTTGGTAGGCCAATCCAAGATAGAAGTTGAGTTGGTAGCTTAACTTCTTGTGTGTCTTATGACTTTTGCTTAGTATGCATGATATATACTTGTAGAGCATGTGTTGATTTTGTACGTGGTTATATACATTGATGTGTGTGATGATGAATATGTTGAAATATATAATGGATTATCATGGTGTGAATTGATAGTATGATTGGCACTAGTTAAATTATCAGGTATAAATGATCGATCATTAGGATGAGAGTGTGCACACGGTTGAGTCAAATTCGCTCGTGGCCTTGGTGGCGTAAAGTCATCAAGGAGGAGTACAGTGATGTAACATTCCACCAGAAATTTTATATTATTACGTGATGATGAGTGGAATCTCATCTGTAGGGCATGTGATGATGAGTTTAATCTCATACATGCAAGTTCTGGTGATGAGTGTAATCCCACTGAAGGTAACGTTGTTGTTGAGTACGTTGGAGGTGAAAACCCTAACGGAAGTTATCCCCATATCCGAGTAAACTAATAGTTGCCAATATACTTGTTCATGTGGTTTTGTTGCTAAGATAATTGTTATATCTTGTTGGGCATAACATGAGGTAAGATGCCATGTTAATGCATTATTGTGATGCTAGCTATGATGCTATGTTGATGCTTATGTATGCTTGTGTGCGGTCTTAAGGATGGTATGCTTGAACCCTGCATTGTCGTTGTTTTTGTTTTAGAGCACCCTCACTAAGTTTCTAGCTTACGCTCTCCTTTTCAACAATGCAGATCATTAGCGTGGAGTTAGCAAGGAGCAAGAAAAGGGGCATTCAAAGCTTTTGTAATTGCTCAAGTATGGTTTAGTAAATAATGTAGTAGTTTAGCAATGGGGATGCTATGTGTTTTGTATGAGCGTTGTTAGACTCATATATGTTGGTTTGTTGTTTATGCCTTGATATGGATTTGTAAACCACGTTATGTTATTGTCTAATGCTTTGTGTTTTGAAGGCTTATGTTCATGTTCTATGATGTTTATGTGTTTTGCTTGAAGGGATGCAAACCTAGTTATGAAATGCATTTTGGGGTGTATGCTTGATTCCTTATATGAATGGCTTCTCCATGTATGTTAAGTGTTTGAGCATGTTTGAAGTAGGGTGAATGCCTCTAGAGTATGTGTATGCATGTTGTATTTTTTCCTTGGTGTTTGAGGCCTGTTGGGAACCTTTGGAGATACAAAAACTGGTTTTTAGAAACACACAGACTACAGGGGTTTCGGAACGGGTGTGGTTCCAGGGATACCCGTATCGGAACACGTTTCGATACAGTTTGAAACTGTGAGGGCATGTTCTGGAACGTGCTCCGGAATGCCTAGGCGAAATGGACCCATCTACCGAAATGGGGTGGAGCGTATCGGTACGGCTGGTTTGGCTTTTTTAAACTGGGGCACGTGTATCGAAACGGGCAAGCTTGTTTTGAAACACAGGCCTGAAATTTGGGCTTTTGGCATCCTTAAAGGTCCCCAAGTTTTGGGCTTAGGTTCTTTTTGTTGTAAGCTTTTTGGTGAGCCTTGTTAGTATTCGTATATGTGTGTTTCGGTCACGTGTGCAAGGAATCGAACTAACTCGGACACATGGTAAATCTGAAATCTATTTACATTTCATCTGTACAGTCTTGTCTTTGTTTTCCGCTATCGTTTCACACTTAGGATTAAATGATTCATCTAGACAAGATAATTGAAGATTTTTTTTCTAGGGTCACAAACCTAGGCGGAGCCTTAACGGGTTTCACTTCGGTTTTCCCCATGTGACCTACTCAGGCCGGTCAGTCGTCCAGACCGGGACGAGGGGGTTACATATTCCCTTTATGGCACTACCCCTATCAAGTCTCATGGTGGAACTACCCCTAGCATAGTCTCACTTCAGCCGAGAATAGAATCTACCCCTATCCCGTATGTGATAGCACTACCCCTATCACATCACAATAGAACTACCCCTATTGTGTAACCGAAGAATTTTCTCATGATCGATTTTACATTTCATAGTGCACTTTAATCCTATGGTCGACCAATTATATCTGAAAACAATTAAACCATTTGCCACTTGTAAATATATTCATTTATAACAAGATACCTCATTGTTTTTCATGTGCATCATTCAAACCAATTTTCATCAAAGCATCTTAAATACATCAACCCATGTATTTAGGCATTTTTTCAAACATGTTGCATACTATTTTCTAAACACATGTATTATCAAAATATAAACATATGCAACATTTCCCATTCTAAAACATACATATAACAGTAGGTAAAACAAATATATCTTCAAAGCGTGAGCATGAATTTAGTAAAACAATGGAAACCGAAAATCGAGAGCAAAATCCTCCATACTTACTTCCGAGTTTAGATTAGCGTTTCAAGCTCAATCTAAACCCCCAAATAGTGTTCTCAAAGCTTTGAAAAGCTTTTAAAAGCCATTTCCACTCATCGACAATGCTTCGCTTGCTTTGTCGAAGTGATCTCAAGCATCCAATGCTATCAAATCTTCTTCTAACGATGTCGGATCCACCTCGCCTATTTTATCCATAATATAACAGAGGATTAATGCACTTTTATGCATCTAAAATCCCAGCAACAAAACTCCTAAACTTCTTCTATCATAAATCAAACAATCACCCCTCTACAACAACCGAAAACATCATCAAACCCATCTAAACATCTACCAGCCTTTACCCAAGAAATTAAACATCTAATCATAATCATTTTACATATAAAATCGTCCTCCAAACAACCTTATAACACCATCACTCAATTAACAACAAAAACAGCCCAAAACTCAACTATTTCCAACCTAAAAATATAGCAATTCACCTAATTCTGGGATTCAATTTACAAATCTTTTTTCATAACAATTTAACACACTTTACACATGATTTTAATCAATAAAAATCCCAGAAATTAAAATCTATTAGCAAGATTAATTAATTCTCCTTAATAAAACCCATTTAAATCAAGATATTACCAAGTAATCATTAAAACAAGTTTGAAATTAAAACAAAAGAGCCAAGAACTTCGGAATTTCAATAAAGAACCTTTGATTAGAGGAGAATTAAGAAGATCACTTCTAACAAGTTATTTTTCCCTTGTTTTGCATAGTTTGATTGAAATATTCAAGAAACCCAATGATATTTGTTGTAAAAAAACAATGATCAATGTAGAAACTCAAAAGCGAAATCAAATCAATTGACTCACCATCATTTTTGTGAAAGATGAGAGAAAAAGAGAAGTTACGTAAGAAAATGATTTGGCTTTTTAAGAAATCTTTTTTATTAAATCTCTTTAATTATAATTAATAAAATCTTTTAAAATAACTAAAAATAATGGGAAAGCTGATAAAACACTTTGGTGTAATAACTTCTTAAAGATTCTAAGTTTTGACACATTTTCAATTTAGTCACTCTGGTTGCGATTTGGTACGTAAGAAAAAGTATTTTAGACTATTTCCATATTTTATTTCACCCAAAAATCATTTAGTTTGATTTAATTCCCGAAACTAGACTGAACTGCCTAATTCGGTTTGCCCGAACCGTCTAATTGTCCGGCTAACTCCTAGGCCCAAAATCGGGGCGTTACACTCTAGGGAACTAGCCGTTGAGGTTTTGAAAATAGCCGTTAGGGATTTGAAAATAGGGATCGGTACACGTATAAGTGTATCGGTACGACCCTCTCTGTACCGGTACGGGTTTTGGCTACTAGAAAATTATTGTAGCTTAAACCCTAAAGGGTATCGATACGATATACAACGTATCGGTACAATGTTGAAGAAAACTCAGGTTTAGTTATTTGAAAACGTGTTTAAGCCTTTCCAAAGCCTTATAAAATCCATCAAACATATTTTCAAGTTGTTTGGACTTAAAATATTTTTCTAAATCTTTTCAATTTAGTCCAAGACTAATTTTAATTATTATATCAAAACAAATATCCTAACAATCTCCCCTTTTTGATATAATAAAACTAACTTGGTCGTGGGATTGATTTGGGCGAACACCAAGGCTTGTGTACATGGTGCCGTGAGAGGGAGGAAGACATTGAGCATTTATTTTACTCTTGTCCGTTTGCTCAAGGTTTGTGGAACTGGTTTCGAGGGTGGTGGGCGATTTCTATGCCATTGCCTAAATCATTAGCGGATTTCCTTCTTCCAGATATGCATTGTTCGTTTACAGGCACTTTGAGGAAGCTATGGGTGTCGAGTGTTGCGGCATTGTTGTGGTCATTGTGGCTTGCGCGCAATGACTTTGTGTTTAATGGTAAGTTTATCCTGGCAGCGTAAATAGGTTTCTTGGTAAAGTTACGTTCCTTTTATTGGGTGAAGACCCTTAAGGAGGGGTTATCAGTCAGTGAAGCTCTTTGGTGGGACTGTCCGAGTTTGTATCGGGAAGGGTTTGACAAACCGATGGTCCGGTTGGGAGTGTGTTGGGAACCCCTGATCGGGGTAACGTTAAAATTTTCAGTGGATGGTTCTGCTCGTGGGAAGCCGGGGCCTACGGGTTTCGGGGGAGTGTTGCGTGATGCTTAGAGTCATATCCTCGCATTGTTTTCAGGGCCGCTTGTTTCTCTTGATTCGAATGTTGCTGAGATTCGGGCGATAGCTTTTGCATTGGAGTATTTTGTTGCGTCTAAATGGTCTGATCGTCCTCTTATTGTTGAGTCGGATTCCAAAGTGGCAATTGGGTGGGTGTTGCAGGTGGAGCGCCGCCCATGGCGATTGTGGGAGTATTTCCGTGTGATCGACCGTGCTACTTTGTCGTTAGGATCTGTGTGCTTTTCTCACATTTTTCGGGAGGCGAATGGGTTAGCTGACGCGTTAGCAAAGGAAGGGGTGTCTCGTGTCTCTTTATTTCATGCTTCGATCTGATGTTTTGTAAGGGGAGGGGTTCTTGTTTTTAAGTCGACATGTCGTACTCTTTTCCTCCGTTAGGCTTAGGGAGGTTTTTGACGAGGCGCATGTTTCGACTTGCGTTGTATATTTTCATTAATAATATACTTCGCTTGCTGATAAAAAAAAATAAAACTAACTTGAAAAATTGTTTTTGAGATTCTCCCCCTTTTTAAAAATAAATATTGAATAAGAGTTTAAAATTTAAAAATAGTTAAAGCTCCCCCTTATTCATTTGAAAATTCAATTTTTCAACTAATTCTCCCCCTTTTTGTTATATCAAAAATGGTTCAAACCAAAGTTTGAAAACTTTTAAATCCATAATGATGGAAAGTTTTGATAATAAATTTTGACAAAAGTAAGAATTTTGTTTAAAATAGGCTCCCCTTACTAAAGCAATACATGAATGTTAGTCCAACAAATATATGATTAACTAGTTGAATTTTTTTAAAAATGAATCAATTTAAAAACAAAAAAATTCAACTAAATTTTACCACTTGAACCAAAGGTAGGATGTGAAGTCTATCTTCTTCAAGTGGTCTTTCTTATGTGTATAGAGCTCCCCCTTAATTTTAGCATTTGTTGATCATGCTCCATCACACCTAAAACAAGATAATCAAGTAATTTTTGGTATCCAAATTGTTTTGGATCCATAGACACTAGTAGCACAAACTTTAGTCCCCTTAGGAATCAATTTTACAATTTCATCATTTTTATTTGAAGTAATTAGTCCTTTTGGAACCCAAATACTTCTACATTATCCATTTAAAAATCTAGGGGCACTAGACTGTCTTTAATAAAAGTTTGATTTTCCAAAATTGTTTTTCTTTTCAAGTTCCTTAGAAATCAAATCTTTTTCCTTCTTAAGATCATCCACCTATTTTTGATGATCTTTTTCTACACTTTGAAGCAAATTTTGTAAATTTAATACTTTAAGTTCAAAATCCTTAATTTTTGCTTCGAAATCCTAATTGGTTTTTAAAAGCAAATCATTTTCGGTAAAGTGAACAAGGGTTGAGGATGACGGTCCAATGGTGGCTGTGATGGTGGTCATTGGTTTAGGTTCATGTGTAGTATTTCTAGTATGGTGTTGGTCCTCTAAGAATGAATGATCGTCTTGTTTCCAAATTGCATGTGTCCTTTTATACTACCCAGACATGTGTCACAACAGGGTCTTCGTGGCGTTATGATTAGATTGACTATGACTTGAAGTACTAGGTTTGCTTAGTCATTGATAACGATCACGCGTGTTGGCCCGTAGTCGCCATATATCATTCGTCTAGGTACGTTCGTAGTTGGCTTATCTATTGTTGATCTTCTACTTGTTCGCCTATATGGGATTCGCAAGATCGAGTTATTATCGTTCGCTTGCGGTGTACGCTCACAGGCTGTGGTCTCCCGACACGTAGCGGTAGGCGTTCGCATGTACTAACAAATTCGGACACACCCATGTATTAAGTACCTCTCAACTTGTAAGTTGAATATGTCGAAAAAATAGATGTATTTCATATGGTAATTTATAAGTCAAGATAAAAGTGTAATTATTTAAAAAAAATATTGGACAAGACTATAAGTGCAAACTACAAATGTAGCCATTTAATTTTTATTGTGTTTATGATTTGATCATCCAATTTTATTTTATCACTCAACTCTTAAATCTATATTATTAGACCATCCCATCATTAGTTGTGTAATGACAGTACCGAAACATTGCTTTTGAGCAACTTTATTTACGAAATTAATATAATATTTTATTCTTCTTCTTCCCTATAGCCGACATGCTTTTCAACACAATTTGACCATCATCGATTGTCATTTGTACGTAACTAGTACCAAAATGCTCCCATTTCTCCCCTATTTGTTCTTATCAGCTTGGTTTTCCTCAAAATCTGCTTGAAATCAATAGTACTAAAATCAAATTATCGGTCTTATCTTAGTTCAATCTACAATTTCCCCCAACTTTTCAGCGTGAAATAGAGATGTATTGTTCTTATCCTCATTCTCAACCTCCCCAATGTTCTGATTTGGAAGAACTACTCTGACGCTAGTGAATTAAAAAGGGTGTCTATAAATTTGGGTTTAAAAGGAAAGTTTTAGGGGATTCGTAAATTTACCAGAAAAAAACGTCACAACAAATGTTTATGTGAAAAAGAAAAGAAATTCGAAAATTGGGTGATATAATCAAAAGTTTTTAAAGTTTGTTGATCAAAAGATAAACACTTTAAAATTTTAGTAACGAAGTGCGTAATTAATTACAAATACTCACCAACAACTAGGGGTGTTCATTTCGGATATCGGATCCGATCCGATCTGAAAATTCGGATATTCGAAAAATTCGGATCACCTAAATAGCGATTCGTATCCGATCCGAAAAAACTGGATATTCGAAAATTCGGATATCCTAATTTTCGGATCGGATACTCGGATATCCGAATATCCGAAATTTATGAATTTATTTGATTATTTTTTAATTTAATGGTTTTATCCATGAAAAATTTAGGTTTTCGAATATAAAAATCAATAAATTATTGAATATAACAATATTGTATCCATGGAAATTTCAATTTTTCATATATAACAAGTAAACATATCGAATATAATAAGATTTATACCTATAAAAAAATGAATTTTCGGATCCGGATAATCGGATATTCGATCCGAATGTAAAGCCACTATACGTATCCGATCCGAAATTTTCGGATATCCGATCCGAATTATCCGAAAAATAAAAAACGGATCGAATATCCAAAATTTCGGATTGGATAATCGGATCGGATTGGATCAATCAGATCAGATTTTTTTAACACCCCTACCAACAACTAGTTGGTCTATCGAGATGAGGCGTTAGGTTCCTTAAACAAGGTCAACGGTTCGAATCTTGACTCTGTGAATAAAAAATAGGGTTGGACTTTTTTTTCCTTTTAATATGTTTTAATTTTTTTAAATGAATGAATGGCTTAGAGAATAGTGATAATGGAGAACCCTAAAGCACCAGTAGACGAGTCATCCAAAACAGCATACCAACCTAAAACAGCAACGATCGAAAACATAAGTGGCAAAAATAATATATTTTTAAAATAGGTGACTAAATGTAACACCCCGGTTTTGGGCTTAGAAGTTTTGGGCGTTGACCGGTTCGGTCAAAGTGTTGTTCGAATATAAAAGGTGATTTTTAGGAAAGCCTAGTTCGGGTTGCATTAAAAATATGGAAAAATGTCCTAAAATCCTCTTTTAATATACATAAGTGAACTGTGAAATCAATTTTGCAGAATGAGGTTTGGAAGGATGACATTTTGGGTTAGTGACCAAAATGTAATTTTTGAAAACTGCGTGACTGTTTTAAAAAGGATTGAAACTTTGAATCTTTAAGGAGCTATTTACCCAATGGGAGTTTCTCCAGATTTTCTAGAATATTAAATGATTTAATTAAATGTTTTAAACTAAAGAAAAGTGGAGGGAAGATATTTTCCTAATTCTAACTAACTTTTCTCTCAAATCTTCTATTTTCCTTTTCTCTCATTTTCTCTCAAACCAAACATTTTCTCCAGAGCTTTTTCCTCTGATTTTGTCACTTAAATATACCTTTTCAATTCTCTTTTGATTGCTAATCATCTCTACAACAAAACCTCACCATTTGCTAATTGGATTTTCAAGCTTTTTGGTTCCAAAAAGGGAGAAACTCAAGTTTGGAGGTAAGAACGTCCTTCTCCTCTGAACTTCAAGTTCTTTACTGAAATTCCCAAGTTCTCAATCCTTGATTTATGATTTATTAAAGGTTTTGCAATTGGAATCTTGATTTTGGCTTTAAAATGCAAGATTTGCTTGATTTTGGTGAAATTTTCGTATGATCTGTTTGGGCAGTGTGTTGAGGTGTTAAATTGATGTTAATTGAATGTTAAATTGATGAATAATTGAGGTTTAATCAATGCAAACCCGAATAGGTTGAATTTCCTAAGTTTTGCTTGAGTTTTTTGTTGTTTTTGGAGTGATCTTGGTGATCTGTTATACCTGGAGGTATAAGGATGTGTTTGTGATCATTTTGGATGTTAAGTGATGTTTAAAAATGGTTAGAAGTGGTGGATCTTGGCTGGGCTAAGTTTTGGAAGTGTTTGGAGGTGTTTTCGGTTGTGTTTGGTAGCCGAATTGTGGGTTTTGCTATGAGCAGCGAGTTTAGTTGTGTTGCTGGTGTTTTTAATTCATGATGATGCATTAATCTTCTGTTGATATGTGTTTGAAACAGGGGAAGTTGATCCGTGAGCATTAGAGGTGTTGAGGAAGGTTTCGGATGCTTGGAAGGCTTGTTGGCTAGCCTTGTTTTGTGTATCGGTGAGTGAAGTTGGGTTTTCAGCTTTTAAACCAAGGTTTGAAGGTTTTGGGAGCTTAGTTTAAGTCTAAACAACTTTGCTAAGCTCAAGAGTAAGTAAATGGATTTTCGCTCTTGGTTTGTGATGTGCATTGACTTGTTAAACAATTTGTGATTGATGGTTGCTATGCATATGATTTGCATGTTTTAATTACTGTTTTGAAAGCATATTTTGGCATGGTTTAATGCTGGTTTTGAAAGCCATATGTGAAGGATGCTCAAGGTAAGAGATCCTTGGTTTTGTACATTGAAATTGTGGATATGATGCATAGTGTTGCATGTTGTTAAATGGCTTTGTATGATGCTTAAAAACAGTGGAATATTGTTGTTAATGATGCACATTGGTGAGTGATGTTTAAGGTTACAAAGGTGGTTGAAAGTCCTTGTGTAAGCCTTGTTTATTTAAGAACAACATGGTGTTTGAAAGTCCATGGTTGGTTCTTGGCTAAAGTTCATGATGATTTTGCATTATGGTTATGCATGTGAATTAAAGGTTAATGTGGTAAGATGGTTATATTGGCTAGTGATGAAAGTGGTTCTTGGTTCGTTGATCGGATATAGTTAGCCGGCTATAGGATTGGGTGCACCGTGAATTAAGTCGCCTTGGATGTGGAGTGGTTAAGAGTGAACCGGTAAACTCCATCCAAGTATCCTAACGAGATGGTTAAGGTCATAATGGAGGATGAGATGCCCATTCGAGGACCTTGGGTAAGCAAAGGTTATATGGTGGTTAAAAGTCCATATATGGGAACCTTGTGCTTGATAAGATCACAATGGTGGTGTAAAGTCCATGTGTGGATCTTGTGTAGGGTGTCCCGGATCTCGTTAGTGATGTTATACAACTACCAATCGGTGATGCAAAGGTTGTATGGTGTTTAAAAGTCTATACATGGGAACCTTGTGCATGTTAAGGTTGTATGGTGTTTAAAAGTCCATACATGGGAACCTTGTGAAAGTTAAGGTTGTATGGTGTTTAAAAGTCCATACATGGGAACCTTGTGAAAGTTAAGGTTGTATGGTGTTTAAAAGTCCATACATGGGAACCTTGTGAAAGTTAAGGTTGTATGGTGTTTAAAAGTCCATACATGGGAACCTTGTGAATGTTAAGGTTGTATGGTGGTTAAAAGTCCATACATGGGAACCTTGGAAATGGTAAGGTCAAATGGTGTTTAAAAGTCCATTTGGGAGACCTTGGATTGGTAGTGTGTATGAAGCGTGGGGACAACGCTTGTGATCCGCGTATCCGATCGGGTGTTGAGTTGAAAAGTGGATTTGGTTGGTCACTTGGAAGCCAATATAATGTTCTTGAATATAATGAAGCATGAGATGCTTGAATTGATGCATGGTTGCATGAGATTTGCTTAATGCATTATGAATGCATGTTTAGTTGTTAGTTTGAACAAGTGTTGATTATCTATTGAGAATGTTGCATGTGTGCATGAAATCTCTTTAGTGCATTGGAGTCTTGCTAAGACTTGTTGTAAAGGCATGAGATGCAAATGAGAATGTTGTGGTAATATGTTGCATGGTTTAATGCATGTGTTGATTGATTGAGTAAATGGTTTAAAAAGGGTTTCTTAATTTGAAACGGCATTCAAGTATGTGAATGGTATGATGTAAAGTGGAAGTGTTTTCCAAGGTTTGATTTTAGCTTTGCATATGGTGTTTATGCATGGAATGGCTAATTTGATGGTTTTGCAAGTTATGTTTTGAAAAGGTTTACTTAGCTTTCTAAGCTAAGGGTTGATTTTCATGTTTGTGCAATGCAAGATTTTAAAGCGTGTTGTTGAAAAGGGTTTTCAAAAATGGCTTTGGTTTATTGAAACGAGTTGCTTTTCAAAGAGGTTTTATGACTCGCTGCATTGATGGTGTTTTGGTTTTGAGCATTCCTCACTAAGCATTACGTGCTTACGCTCCTTTTTGTCCATCAATGCAGATCTTTGAAGTTGGACAGCGAGAAGCAAGGGATTCAAGGAGTACTCCAAGTGAGATGTATGTCTCGGTTAATAGCTATAGTTAATAAAGGCAATGGGGGTAGAATCTCTTATGTTGTTGTTAAAGGAGATTGTATATGTTGGACATGTATGGTTTATGTTTTTTGAATCATGTGGATTAATGTTGTAACGTTTGAATCTCCCTATGCTTAATTTGTGTTGCTATGCTTCTTGTTTAAAAGCATGTTTGAGCCTTGAATGAGTTTAATGTGTTGTTGCACCTAGGGGTGGTTATGTATCTAGTTTTTGATGCATATATGTCTCTTGTATGTTGAATGGCTTGCTGGTGTGATTTGGTTGCTTTTGGAGCATGTTTGGTGGGTCAATGTTGTGTTTAACCAGCAAGGTTGCTGCAATCTGGGCAGGTCGTTTCGGAACGATCGCTACCGTTTCGGAACAGGGGCCTGTTATGGCCAGGGCGTTTCGAAACGGGAGGAACCGTTCCGAAACGGATATGCTACTGCCAGTCCCCGTTTCGGTACCAGTTGCGGAACGGCCCCGCGTTTCGAAACAGGATGAACCTGTTTCGGAACACCTGACCGTTGGGGGCTGACATTGGCGGTTATGTGTTTCGAAATGTTTGCGTTTTGGTCCTAAATCTTGTTTTTGCAATTGTATGAGTTTGAGATGTCCGTTTGAGCTGAAATTTGGCAGTGATGTATGAAACATGACTAATTTTATATTGGTAACTTTTAATTGGGTGAAGTCCCTGTCATTATCAGAATTTACAGTTTGGTCCCTAAAGTTGTATTTTGTGCAATTGGGTCCCTGAATGATCTCTGATGGTTGTGATCTTTGAGTATGATGTTTGTGTGAACACATATAAGGTTAATGAGCATCTAGACAAGATTTAAACGGAAAAAAAAGGGTCGTTAATCAAGGTTGACTTTCGGGTTGACTTTGGTTTTTCCCGTGTGATCTTCTTAATTCGGGTCGAGCGTCTAGGCCGGGTTAAAGGGGTTACACTAAAAGAGAATAAACCCTAAACATAAGAGACCTTCGATGAAATTTATCCTAATTTTTTTTGTGCAGATCTAATCCATTAATATAATAATGGATATTTATCATGTCTAACCAATCCCAAATCTATTAAACTATTAATCGATATCATATTTTCTTCTCTCTCGAGATTTGGAATATTGAAGTGGGAATAGACTGAATAAGTTTTATGTATAGATGGATTATAATTTGTGAAGTTTTTGCGGTGATATTTTTTTAACATATCTTAATTGTAATTTTAATTACAGGGGAGAAGAGAGAAATCTTAGAGGAAGAAATGGATGCTCTTAGTAAATTTAAAACTCGTGACTCTTAATTGTAATTTTAATTACAGGGGAGAAGAGAGAAATCTTAGAGGAAGAAATGGATGCTCGTAGTAAATTTAAAACTCGTGACTCATGGATGTTACTAGGCATCGGCAGGAGGAGCGGCCATTCAAAGCCCATTTTTTAATGTCTGGTATATGAGTCTAATTTTGTAATACTTATTATTAAGGGTCTATTCTTAAAATTTAATTCTTCTGATATTTATTGTAAGGTATAATTTTTTTACCATACTTTTTGTTATGGACCCTAATTTTTAACACTCGTTATTAGTGGTCTAATTTTTTTCAATATCTGTTATTAAGGGTCTAATTTTTTTTCAATACTTATTATTAGAGTTGCATTTTTTAATACTTATTATTAGAGACCCATTTTTTCAATACTTGTTATTAAGGCCTATTTTTTAATAATTTTTATTATGGGTTTGAATTTTTTAATATTTTTAGTAGGGGTCTACTATTAAAATTTATTTATTTTTCTTAATATTTATTATTATAGACATTTTTCCTAGTACTAGTTATAAGGGCCTAATTTTGTCCTAATACCAATTACTAGAGACATAATTGTTTTCTAATAGATGTTATTAGGACATACTCTTAAATTTTAATATTAGGGTTTTAGTTTTTTCACAATATTTGTTAGGGTAAACTACGTGGGTGACCACCCAGCTATTGGGTGTGACCTATTTTGACCACCGAACTACAAAAATTCAAAATTCGACCACCCAACTATTTAAATGGACCTATTTTGACCATCGACCATTAAAATCTAAAGTGGGGTGACGTGGCAATTAAAATAAAATTTTTATAATTACATATTTGATCCCTGTTAATTATCTATTAGATTAATTTAGTCCTAATTTTAATTTAATTAAATAAATTTAATCAACCAATCAGATAACGACATATGCCATCACTCGATTTGATAAATTTACTCTAATTTTAAATTTAATTTATTTAATATTTAATATATCTATTTTCCTCCAATCAAGTGGTGACACGTGTCACCACCTTGTTAAAGGAAAATTAAAGAGAATGAATTGTGGTCTTGGTAGGGTTTGAACTTAGGACCTCCAAGGGAAAAAGTCAAGCCTTTACCTACACAAACCAATCCATAGTGATATAAATTGCACCACCTTATATATATGTTTGAGAGGGGACTCAAACATGGGACACATGAGATGTGTAAAAACACACATATCACTAAAGCCAAGCCTTTTTTTCACATTTATTTTAATAACTTCATATATATATATATATATTATTGAATTGAGTTATTTAATTTAATTAACATTTTTTTATTAAATATCTTAATTCAATGATTATATATATTATATTAAAACATATAATTTTGATAATTAATAAAATTAATTCATTTTTTTGATCAGATATGTGTTGATAATTTTCTTAAAAATTATTTTATAACATATATGTTTCTTTAAAGAAATAGATCATTGTTGGTATAATTGTTCGGATAATATATATATATATATATATATTATTTGATACACTGGCGGTGGAAACTAAAAGTTTCCACAAGTGCCTTAGTTTTAGGGTTTAGAGACTTAGTTTAGGGTGTATGTGATAGGGATTTAGGTGTATGGGTTTTGAATTTATGGATAGTAGTTGAAATTTATAGTTTAGGGTTATAATTTAGGTTTTATAGATTAAAACCTAAATCCTCACTATATTACCTTAAAAACTAAACCCTAACCTTAAACCCTAAATTCTAATCATAAACCTTAAATTCTAACCGCTAACCCTAAATTTTAAATCCATACACCTAAACCCCTAAACCTTGTACCCTAAATGTAACCACCTGGACCCGCTTATGCGTTTAACCCAACTCCAGGCAATCACAACCTATAATCAAACCCTTGTGAAATATCATAGTCAAAATATCAAAACTGACATAGTTTCCCTCTTTCGGGAGATTTACGAATCATACCATAAAACCTATTATCAATACATATCAATGTTATTTTCAGAACGAATATAAAGTCTACTAGTAACGCTTTCAAATCCATCCAAAAGTAGTAAGCAAAAGTTTAGTATCATGTGATTACAAAATAGATGATATGAAAGCATAAAGTGTTCAGTTATAACAAAATCCAACACCCGGCAAAACCAAAAGATAAGTCGTATCAAAATATAGGCATAAGTCACCCAAATACAGACAGTTTGGAAGATAAGAACATTACAACAGTATAGAGCTAAATGTGCCGATCCTCCAGTTGTCGGGTCCAAAAGGGGTAGCCTATCACAAGTATCTGAAAGGGGAGAAGAAGAGGGCATGAGCTAGGGAGCTCAGTGTGTTCCAATAAGTGCAGATCAAACAAGCAACGAATACATAACAATCAGATCATAAGAACACATAGCAGATCAATGCAAATGCTCGGATGCATGCATGAGTTTACTAGTGACTACCCTCCAACCTTACACCAAATGCAGTCCCCCAGAACTGCATCCATAGGGACTTACCCTAGGCCCGATGGGCATAGGTGCCACCTAAGGGGATGCCTTAGGTCCATAAGGACTTACCCTAGGCCCGATGGGCATAGGTGCCACTCAAGGGGAGACCTTGAGTCCATAAGGACTTACCCTAGGCCCGATGGGCATAGGTGCCACTCAAGGGGAGACCTTGAGTCCATAAGGATTTACCAGCTTGATCAGGGCTGTACCAACAGAGACTTCACAACATAACCCAATAGTATACCCCAGATAGTAATCAGTGTCCAGATCTCAGATATGAATAACAAAGTACATGTGACAGACATTCTATTCAGAATATCAGAAACAAAAGATTTATACTTTTGACAGATAATTGGGCATACCTATTGAGCAAAGCAGGCATTCTCATCATTCAACATGCAAACAGATTGTAACATCTCAGGTCAAGCTAACATGTCATACTTTCAAGTTCATCAGACAATCAGGCAATTCCATCACAGATCAAGAAATCATATTACAAGTATACGAATTGAGCAAACATACATCATGTCAGCAGAGAATGTCATTATATAACCAGTTCATCATTTCATCTCATTTCTAACATAGTGATGCAATCTCAACAACAATTAAGATATTAAACAAACATAGTATTGTTTATGATTAAATCATTATGCAATTCATTCAACAGAATATAGCACACATGGAACACACCTCAAAGCTGGTCGGAGAAGGGTCTAACGGACACCTGCCTCAGTACGCTCGGATACGGGGTCGGATCCTAGATCAAGAAAGAGTAATGGTCATAAAGTGAAATAAGAGTTAAACTTATTCTGATACACAGGGTTTGAATTCATACTGATATTCACTGAAGCGTGAGGGTGAGCGGGTCGAGAGGAGCTAGGCTGAGCTGGTGAGTGGTCACACGAGTCTCGGGTACCTTTACACAATTAAAACACTAGTTTAGACACTTATTCGATTTACTGATATCTGAATGGAATAATTAAGTACATATGCATGATTTGGGTTTAAGGTCAGATTCGGGGGTCTTAGAGTCAGAATTTAGCTAAACGGGCTTCAAAAACGGACTCAGGACGTCGAAAAACATAAAATAAGGCCTTTTCGAAAAGTTTGACTTTTTGGTCAAAGTCAACGCTGACGTCAGCAAGTCAACGCTGACGTCAGCAGGTCAAAGTATACTGGGTCAGGTCAACCGATGACGTCAGCAACCATCAGGGTCAACTGTGTTGACTCGGTGAGTTAACTCACTGAGTCAACTCGGGCGAGTTGAGTCACTGAGTTGACTCAACGAGTTGACTCAGACACGGGTCGGTTCGGGTCAGAGATGGGTCGGGCCGGACTCGGGCGATGGGCTCGGGTTAACTGGGTTTGGGTTCTTGGGCTATCCGGGTTTTTGGGCTCGAGTTTGGTTGATGGGCCGACCGGTCCAGCCGGTTCAGGCCGGCTCACTTACCCAAACGGAATAACGTCGGACGGCCACCGGAAACTCGTCGGAGAGCTCGTAATGGCTCGATTTCACCTGAAAAATATAGCACACTCGATTATTGACCTAACCCAACCCACACAAGCCTGAAAATCATCGGATTTAAACTGAAATCGTCGCGAAAAACTGAAGGGTCGTCGGAACTTACGTAGCTCCGGTGGAGGCTTCGCCGGCGACGAACGAACGAAGGGTTGGTTGGGTTTTAGTTGACTCGACGCGGGGAGCACGGTGGTGGCAACAACACACCGAACGGACGACTGACGGAGGCTGAAATGGCGAGCAAAGCTGACGGAAAATAGGATAGGGTTCGTCGAACCTTCAGCCCTCAAAGCGCGACGGTGGCGGCGAGGGGGTGAGTGAGTGACTATCGGGAATGAGCTCAGGGAAGGGCGGCGCACACGCTGAAGGCGGCGGTGTTGCGCACGGAGCGACGGTGAAGGGGGAGCAGCGGTAGCCAGACGGGGTGGGTAGGAGCGTCGGGAGAGGGGATATTTTCTCGAACTTGGAAGAGAATGGCATTCGATTGGGTAGGTGAAACGTCAATATCAGATTAAATCTAATTCAAATAACTCACTGATTAACAAACAAATATTACCCTTGGTAATAACTGACATAAGAGAGTACTTGGCTCAATTGGTTAGCATGTTGGGTGGTGAGGGCTGAGGTCTTGGGTTCGAGCCTCCACACCCTCACCTTCTTTTTTTCTTTCTTTTATATTTTTATTTTAATAAAAATATAGGGTGTTACACTAAACTAGGCCTTAGACCCTAAAACTAAGGCGCTTGTGGAAACTTTTAGTTTCCACCACTAGTGTATAGGATATATATATATATTCAAATAAAATCTTTCTTTAAATATACTTTAAATATAATTAACATGTTTTTATTTTTAATTTAATTATTTGTATTGATTTAGTGATATGCACATTTTTATATATCTCATGTGACGCATGTTCGAATCTCCTCTCAAACTTTTTTACTTCTTTTTCCTAGCTTTTGCTTCATTATAAGAAGTTCTCGATTGGAGGCAAGTCGAGTCATTCAAATTTCTATTAAAATTTAATTGTAAATATTTATCATGTTATAGTAATAATTGATTCCAGTTTAAACGATTTTCTCTAACTGTATATGATATATATTCTTTCATATGTGATATATGCATAAGGCAGAATAGTGATATTCGACTTGTAGTTGAAAACTGGTCAACTAATTACAAAAATTCAAAATTGTATTTTATAACTCAAACTTTATTTTAATTTTTTCGACTCGAGTCAAAAAAATTATTTTTTATTAGATTAGAATGAATTTTATTTACTTCTCTAACTTTTTTAACCTAATTGAACGTGCTAAGTAAAGGTAGAACACTTGGTTCCTTTCCTTCTTCGCAGTTTTCTGCATTCTTTTGGTAAGTTTGATTGATTTATTTATTCTGTTTTTCAAAAGGATTTTTCCTACAACAAGTTCATTAATAACACTGCATGTTTTCTTAACAAAAATGGGTTCCCATTTACTAATTTGTCCAGAAAAAGACCCACACAACCAATAACAGTTTTTCTCCATGTTTGTAGTCTGCTGAGACTATTACAGCAAGAAAAGCCCCAGACAGACAATGGACTGTTGAAACGGAGGAGCAGCCCATGGGGGAAGCAATTAAACCAGCATAACGTGAATCTTTCGTTAAGGATTTCGACCCAAACCGTCCTCAATTTCCTCTAATTTACTACTCCAAAAAAGACAGTCAATCTCATGATCCTGTAAAAACTGATAAATCTTTTGTGAAAGATTTTGACCCAAACCGTCCTCAATTTTCTCTGGTTTACTACTCCAAAAAAGACGGTCAATCTCATGATCCCGTAGAAACTGATAAATCTTTTGTCAAAGATTTTGACACAAACCGTCCTCAATTTCCTCTGGTTTACTACTCCAAAAGAGACAGACAATCTCATGATCCCGTAGAAACTGATAAATCTTTTGTCAAAGATTTTGACCCAAACCGTCCTCAATTTCCTCTGGTTTACTAGTCCAAAAAAGACAGTCAATCTCATGATCCCGTAGAAACTGATATATCTTTTGTCAAAGATTTTGACCCAAACCGTCCTCAATTTCCTCTAGTTTACTACTCCAAAAACGACAGTCAATCTAATGATCCAGTAGAAACTGATAAATTTTTTGTCAAAGATTTTGACCCAAACCGTCCTCAGTTTCCTCTAGTTTACTACTCCAAAAAAGACGGACAATCTCATGATCCTGTAGAAACTGATAAATCTTTTGTCAAAGATTTTGACCCAAACCGTCCTCAATTTCCTCTGATTTACTACTAAAAAAAAGACAGTCAATCTCATGATCTTGTAGAAACTGATAAATCTTTTGTCAAAGATTTTGACCCAAACCGTCCTCAATTTCTTCTGGTTTACTACTCCAAAAAAGACAGTCAATCACATGATCCCGTAGAAACTGATAAATCTTTTGTCAAAGATTTTGACCCAAACCGTCCTCAATTTCCTTTTGTTTACTACTCCAAAAAAGACAATCAATCTCATGATCCCGTAAAAACTGATAAATCTTTTGTCAAAGATTTTGACCCAAACCGTCCTCAATTTCCTCTGGTTTACTACTCCAAAAAAGACAGTCAATCTCATGATCCCATAGAAACTGATAAATCTTTTGTCAAAGTTTTTGAGCCAAACCGTCCTCAATTTCCACTAGTTTACTACTCCAAAAAAGACAGTCAATCTCATGATCACGTAGAAACTGATAAATCTTTTGTCAAAGATTTTGACCCAAACCGTCCTCAATTTCCTTTTTTTTACTACTCCAAAAAAGACAATCAATCTCATGATCCCGTAAAAACTGATAAATCTTTTGTCAAAGATTTTGACCCAAACCGTCCTCAATTTCCTCTGGTTTACTACTCCAAAAAAGACAGTCAATCTCATGATCCCATAGAAACTGATAAATCTTTTGTCAAAGATTTTGAGCCAAACCGTTCTCAATTTCCTCTAGTTTACTACTCCAAAAAAGACA
Organism: Hibiscus trionum; assembly: GCA_030270665.1. NCBI lineage: Eukaryota > Viridiplantae > Streptophyta > Magnoliopsida > Malvales > Malvaceae > Hibiscus > Hibiscus trionum. The sequence goes on from BSYR01000046.1 coordinate 8,375,500, forward strand.
GTCAATCTCATGATCCCGTAGAAACTGATAAATCTTTTGTCAAAGATTTTGACCCAAACCGTCCTCAATTTCCTCTGGTTTACTATTCCAAAAAAGAAAGTCAATCTCATGATCCCGTAGAAACTGATAAATCTTTTGTCAAAGATTTTGACCCAAACTGTCTTCAATTTCCTCTAGTTTACTACTCCAAAAAAGACAGTCAATCTCATGATCCCGTAGAAACTGGTAAATCTTTTGTCAAAGATTTTGACCCAAACAGTCCTCAATTTCCTCTAGTTTACTACTCCAAAAAAGACAGGTAATCTCATGATCCCATAGAAACTGATAAATCTTTTGTGAAGGATTTCGACCCAAACCGTCCTCAATTTCCTTTAGTTTATTACTCCAAAAAAGACAGTCAATCTCATGATCCCATAGAAACTGATAAATCTTTTGTCAAGTATTTTCCCAAACCGTCCTCAATTTCCTTTAGTTTATTACTCAAAGAAAGATGGCCAGTCTTAAGAAGCTGCCAAAAATGATAAATCGTTTGTTAATGATTTTGAATCGAAGCTATCTGAAGTTGAAAAAGCTTTTGCCAAGGTTGTTAACATATAAATTTAGCGAGGTGCCGAAGAAGTATGGAAGAAAATGGAGTCAAATGGTATGGAAAACTTGTGTGCTAGATTTGTGTTTTGGCTGCTTGGATGCACCCTGTAATAATTGAAGTAAAAATGTCGTAATAAAATGGTCCCTTGTTAAATTGCCTTTAACTTGTTTAAAGATTCAGTTCACTTTGAAACATTTGATAAGCTCTTTTTAATAACCAAAGATGAATCTTATTGACATATGACAAGGTTCAGCAAGACAACACACAGTAACCACCAAGCAACAATAAACGAATTAGAATAACTAGTGACGTGATTTGCTGAACTAGAATTAGGGATGTGCATGGGTCGGGTCGGGTTTTTGACCAACCCAAACCGAATATTATATACCTCAACCTGAACTCGATCCAACTTGACCTATAAAAAATCAATATTAGGGACCTAATTGTAAAAATAAGTTTAGAGACCAATTGTAAAAAATAATTTTAGGACGTAATTATAAAAGGGATAAATTATGTAAATCATCACTGAACTTTAGCAACAAACTTAATTTTACGACTGAAGATTCAAAATGTTCAAAAATACTTGTTTTGGTCACTTCATAATTATATGGATTATTTTATTTTTTTATTATGACAGGTCAGTTTTGTTAATATTAAACGCCGAAAGACATGAACATTGTCTTTTAAAAAAATTCCCACAGTATGATACACGTCAGATTATTTCCTCGAATACTGTGATTTGCACAGTGAAAAGTGAATTTGGATGGATTACAATCCGACTTTGAACAACAAACTCTATTAATGATTAAAGAATTGAAGTCGGGTGGATTACAGTTTGAATTTGAACAATGTTTTACACTGAAGTCGGAACCTTTTCCCACTGTTTTCAACATTTTTTAATTGAAAAAATAGGGATGAACAGTGAAGTCAGATCCCTTTCCTACCAATTTCACTTTTACTGTAGCAAATGCTATAGATTTGAAATTAATCTGACAAGTACAATATTTTTAGGGGGAAAAACTTGATGCCATATTTAAGTAAAGTTGCCATTAAACCTAAAATACATGTAAAATACGATTTAAATTTTTTAAAAAACCACAATCATACCCACAAACAGAATGAAGCCAACAACATTTGCCTCCACAAAATGTCAGTTTTATTTTGTGGAGATTTCCAATTGATTTTGAGGATAAATAATACACAATTTCTTCCTTTTTTTTCTTTCACTTTGCTTAATTTCAAGTTAGGAGTAAGTTTAGTTTTTCTTGAATTTTTCGTTTTATTGTTAATGGTGGAATAAATCAGACGAGCATGGTGGTGTTTATGAGATTAACATTTTTGGTGTTTATGGTGAATCAAAGAAGAATTGAGCATGAACACTACAAAAAAATTCTATTATTGTGACAAATTTAATTTTAACAAAATTATTTTTGTCACTATTAGTAGCTTTATTGTGACAAAATAAATAAGTGTCACTTTAAATTAGATAAATCATATACAATTGTGACAAAAACTAAAATCGTTGTAATATTTTGTCACAATTCGTAGACTTGTATAACATATCGTGACAAAATATTTTTTGTAACCATTTTTTGTCGCATATGTTTCCCTCCATTTTTTTGGCGCCAAAAAAGTCTTATAATGACAAGTTTTGTAACTATAAGTTTTAATAATTATTTCAAAAATAAATTTTCACAACAAGTAATGAGATTCTTAGGATAAAAAACAAATAATGAGATTTAAATTTTTTTGTGACAAATTATGTTTGTTGTTATATATTTTAGTTATAGTGACATGTATAGTCACAAATGTTTTCCTCCATTTCGGCGCAAAAAAAAGTCATATAGTGACAAGTTTTGTAACTATAAGTTATAATCATTGTTAAAAAAAAAAATTATCACAACAAATAATGAGATTCAAGTTTTTGTGACATAATTTGTTTGTAGTTATATATTTTAATTATAGTGACAAAATATTGTCAGATATGTTTCCCTCTATTTTTGGTGGAAATTCTTTTTAATAGAGTGAGAAGTTTTGTAACTATAAATTATAGTTATTGTTACAAAAAAGTCACAATAAATAATAAGATTGAAGTTTTTTATGAAAAATTATATTTTTAGTTATATATTTTAATTATAGTGACAATATATTGTCACAAGTATTTTCCCCTGTAATGATGATCAAAACAATCCATGCATTTTCTACATATTCTGCAATGCTCATAATATTAGAAAACTTATCAATATGCACAATTGAATAAATCAAAAGTAATTTCATTTAGAAGCATACAAACAATCATGATTAATAGAATAAATAACACATTTTTTTAATAAAAACAATTACCTCAATTTAATTAATAAGATTCAAATCGAAAAGGCTTAATTACTACTCAATTTAGTGAAAAATACCTAATTGAATGGAATTAATTATATGGTCAATTTATTAAACAAACATGCGAAACAGTGACCTAAATTAAAAAAACTAAATTTTAAGGCTTAATTAACAACTAATTATCTAGTATTTAGGATCTAATTGAAAGAAAATTAAACCTACATGCTGAAAATCAATAAAATTAAAATTAAATATGACTAAATTGTATTAGATCTAAACCTAAAAGACTAATTGAGGACCTAAATGAAGACTCCTAAAAGGCGACGTGACTTAAACGACAAATAACCCTAAAGCTTAAAAAAACGCGGGTCAAGGATCTCTATCAGGTCGGACTGACGGGTAATCGGGTAAGTATATAGATTACTATATTCTATTTTTTAAATGCATTTTTTTTCTTAAACCTAAAAGAGAAGCAAATGTCTCCCTCTTCTCTCTCACGCATACCGCCGAACAGGAATAATTTTGTTTTCAGATAAGAATCGAGCTATACTTGATGGAACTGCTGCTCTTAAAATTGGAGGCTGGTTGCCTTCTGCACCTTCAACTTCTCAAACCGATACAAAATTTGGTTCAGGTCACAATCCCTTCTTCAAAATTGCTTGTTGGTAACTTGATATTATTGAGATTGTATATAGGTAGGCTTTATATTTAGTGTTTGACATGTTCTAACATGTATTTTTTTTAATTCTAAATATTTATACCATTTTGTGTATGACTCCACAAGGCTTTAAGGGTTGGAATGGTTCTTTTTATTTGTTGTTCATTTTCATAATAATCTGAGGAACACTGTTTTGTGTTTGAACAAGCTGATACGAACTTAAACTGAAATGTTCGAATGCTAATGGAGATGCAACAGAGGTAATAGTAGGAACTAACAAAACAGTGAAGTGTCTAAATGCTATATCAAAACATTTAAAGCTACCATAATTGCATTTTATAGCCTCGAGAATAATAAATCAAGGAGTTTGTTTACCTTTTGCTCATAAGTGCAAAACTGCCTTGTTTTCTTTACTGCCATCTAATTGTTTGTGGTGGGAAGCTTATTGATCTTATAGTTTGTAATGCATAGCTTATCAATAACTCTTTTTTTCTGATTTTTGAATATTAATGGTGATAGATGGATGATTTGATAACTGGAAACAAATAAGCAGTGCAACTGATTTTCTTGAAAATCATTTAACAACTGCTAAAAAATCCAAAACCAAAAAATGCTCTCCACGGGAATTTGGAAACGTCTCGCCGCGGAGCAGAAAAACATCACCGGCCGGAAAAGTGATTCACACACAGGAAACAACTCGGTGCAACGAGACCAGGAAAATCAGCAAGTTTGGACCCTGTTCATCGGTGGTCTCTCTCGAACAATCCACTGGAAAGGATTGTGGCAAGTGTGTGATAGACATGGGGTGGTAAAAGATGCGTTCATTCCGAACAAACGGGCCAGGGACTGACAGCGTTTTGGTTTCATTAGAATGGCGTCGAAGGAAGATGCAAACAGGGTGATAGAGCGATTAAACGGTAAATGGATCTACGGCGGCCGATTGAGAGTTTCTATGGCGTGGAAGGGCAAAACGGTGTGGTACCGTAAGAAAGTGGGAAACACTGAACAACATGGGAAGAAGGAAAACGATGAAGCAAGAAAATCAGAAGCGTCGATAGGGAGAGAAGAAGTGGAACAAAACAGATCGAAAGTATCAGGGATAGTGGATGAAGACAAATGGGCAATACTACAATGGTGTGCGGTGGGTTGGTGCCTGAATCCATGCATCATAAAGACTCTAGCGGAACGATTGGAGGTAGACAAACATGATGGTTTCTCTATCATGAGATTATCCGGTTCAATGATCTTGCTAATGTGTATATCGGCACCCATTCGCGATAAAATCATGCAACTTGACCGTGTGAAAGAATGTTTCGCGAAGGTAGAAAAATGGTCTCCAGCGATCAAAGTGGAATCGCGACAGGTATGGATGTCGATAATCGGTCTCCCGATACACCTATGGCACAAAAGGACTTTCATGAACATTGCAAGTATATGGGTTGTTTTTATTCGAATGGATGATGAAACGGAAACACCATCTTCATTTGATAGCGGTAGGATTATGATAGAAACATCCACATTCAATCGGATTGAAGAACACATTGAAGTTCAATTTGAGGGGGAATCATATACTGTCCGCGTGTTAGAGATGGATGACACATCCCCAGCGGTGGAATGTGATTGCGGGGATTTAGATTCGACGGACGACGAAGGAAGTAGTGAAAACAATTCATCACCGCCTAAGAGAGTGGGAAACGTAGAGGATGCAGTAACAATAAAAGAAACTACAAATTTAGTGTTATGGCTTGCGAATGAAGCATGGGAAGGACAACAGGGAGATCCATCCGAAAAGACCAATGAAGAATGCCATTCTGATCGGTATTGCAGAGACGAACAAGGGGCATCTAACAACTCTACTCGATCGCCGGTAAGGCCAACGACGAGTCTGCCGGCACAGACATTGGAGACGGCAGAAAGAAGTCTGAGCGGGGAGAAGGACGGTGGTGATAAGAGTCCTGCAGAGATAGGAGACATTCAAAATTACAAGAGTTTGAATATAGCGGGAATTGCTAATTCTAAAACAAGTGATTCCAATGAACATGAGTCTAATCTTCAAACGGTGGATAATTCAGAATTTAATTCTAAATTAAATTCTAAATTAAAATATTATCCTCCTATTTTTTCGACAAGTGCACAGTCAGATTTGAGCAAAACAGAAATTGTTCAGGTGGGTCAAGCTTATTGCAAGATCAGACGGTTTTTAGTGGGCAATTTGGAAGGTTGTCGGCTTTCTAGAAAAAAGAAAAACAGCCGATTGAACAATGTCAGCCAAGAAATATCGAATACGGGAAGGGTGGACGACGGTCAAGCAGCAAACAATATTGAAATATAAGCAATTGAAACGGTGAAGCTGGGTTCATTGATTGGGGTTAATTCCAACGGTCGGGAAGAAGAGATTATTCGAGACATATCAAGAGTGATTAGTGGTGATCGTCGGGGTTTGTGACTCATGTAAATGCTATCGTTGAATGTTAGGGGCTTGGGAGGGAGTGCTAAACGCCGGTTTGTTCGAGATGTGATAAGGAAGTATGATGCGGATATGGCAATGTTGCAAGAAACAAAGATGGAGGAGTGTCCGAAATTGTGGCTAGCAAGTCTATGGGGAACCGATAACTTCAAATCAGTGATCGCGCCATCAATTGGTGCTTCGGGCGGTATTTTAGTGATATGGAAGGTAAGTAAATTTAAATTAGAAATGGTCGAGATTGAACGCAATTTCATTGTGATGAGAGGTAGATGGTTGCATGATGATTTATGTTGTGGTCTAGTCGTGGTATATGCACCATCCGAATTGGAAGGGCAGCAAGCTGTATGGGCAGCGATTTTGAGTAAGATTAGCAATCAAGAGGGCCCGTGGTGCATAGCGGGAGCTTTTAATGCCATACTACTCGAGTCGGATAGAATTGGCACATCGGACAGGAATATGGAGATGGAAGCTTTTGGCGATTTTGTTCTACAAGCAGGTTTGATGGATTTACCACTTTTAGGGAAACGTTATACATGGTTTGGCCCAAAGAAAATATGTAGTAGAATCGATAGAATTTTGATATCGACAAGTTGGATGGACGCTTTCAGCTCAATCCAGCAAGAGGCACTAGCACGGGGTGTATCCGACCACACGCCATTATTGTTGAAGTGTGATGAGAACGATTGGGATCCCCGTCCGTTCCGGTTTTTTAATTGTTGGATGGAGGGCAGATATCACATGAGGCAAATTGTTGAGGAATGGATTCAGTTCACTAAATTGGATATTGGCACAGTAAATATTATGGTGAAACTGCGACATTTGAAGTTATTTTTGAAACAGTGGAATCGGGACAGCTTTGGGGATGTGAATGAGATAATATCTGAGATGCAAGACAGAATTGACCGTGCGGACTTAGCAGCATCTACATCTAATATTGATGAGGAAATAGAGGCGGAAAGGCGACAATGGTTACAAACTCTGTGGAAAGCTATGAGACATAAGGAGGCGATGTGGAGACAAAAATCACGAGCGACATGGTTGCGTTTGGGAGATCGAAATACAGCATATTTCCACCGATCCGCTAAGTTGAGAGCGGCAAGAAATTTTATTCCAGGATTCATGGTTAATGACAATTGGATCAATTCGCCACCACTTATGCGACGACACGTAGTTCAATTTTTCATGAAACATTTCTCTCGCGACAAGAGGGAATGTGTATGGCAATTCGAGGGGGATTTTAGGCAGTTATCGCAGACAGCTAGGGGAAATTTGGTGGCGGCATTCTCTTTGGCAGAGGTACATGGTATAGTGAGGGGTTGTGATGGTTCGAAGGCATCGGGCCCGGATGGTTTTACGTTGGATTTCTATAAGAAGGGGTGGGAGGTGCTCAATGGCGATATATTACGTTTCTTCGACAATTTTCATGCAAGTGGGCGGTTACCTAAGGATGTGAATTGCACTTTCATTGTCTTAATTCCTAAGGTAACATCTCCCATGACCCTTGGTGAATATAGGCCTATATGCTTAGTCAACTCGGTTTATAAAATTTTAGCAAAATGCCTTGCGATTCGATTACAAGCGGTCTTGGGGGATTTGATAAGTGATACACAGTCAACATTCATAAAGGGTCGTCAATTAGTAGATGGAGTACTTCTAGCACTCGAGGTGGTGCATTCCTTACGACAACGGGGCGCAAGTGGTTTTTTATTGAAGCTTGATTTCGCCAAGGCGTATGACTGCGTTAGTTGGTACTTTTTAGATGAGGTGTTAAGAAGAATGGGTTTCTGCGACATATGGTGACAATGGATTCAGGAATGTATTAGTTCAGTCAGGTTGTCGGTGCTTCTCAACGGTAATGCCACCAAAGAATTCAGAATGGGTAGAGGCTTGAGACAAGGCTGTCCGCTATCACCTTTGCTTTTTGTGATAGTCGCGGAAGCAATGCATTTGATGCTGCGAACGGCTGAATTAGGGGGTTTAATTCGTGGAGTGCAAGTAGCGACTGGGATATCTGTGACACATTTGCAGTTTGCCGACGACACACTTTTGTTCTTTGCGGGGTCATTAGAAGTTGCGCAAAACTTGAAACAGATCCTGCACTGTTTCCAAGTTTGCTCGGGGTTGAAGATTAATTTCGGCAAAAGCTCCTTGTACTCAACTGGCATAGAGGAAGCTTTGGGCACTAACGTGGCCGAGGTAATGGGATGTAGGAAAGCTGATTTTCCGTTCGTTTATTTGGGTTTTCCAATAGGCGCAAGTCCGAGACTGATAGCTACTTGGGAACCGGTAATTGCAAATTTTAGACGAAAATTAGCGGGATGGAAAAGGTCCTCTTTGTCTTTTGCGGCTCGGGTGGTTTTGGTCAACTCGGTCCTTTCTTCGTTACCGATATTCTATATGGGTTTGTTTGTCGCCCCCAAAGGGGTAATTGAGAGGATTGATAAAATTCGAAGAGCTTTCCTATGGGGGGTGTCGGTTTGGAACGGCGGATGAGCAGAGTAGGGTGGGAGGTGGTATGTCGTCCGAAACAGTTAGGGGGTTTGAGGGTTGCGGATTTGCGGGTTAAGAACATGGCGATGCTATGAAAATGGGTGTGGCGATATGCGCGAGATAGAGATTCGCTATGGCGTTGCTTGATAGTAGCAAAATATGGAGAACATCCACAATGATGGCGTTTCAACACGGAAAAGATGTCGTCCATGTCGCTTGTATGGCGACAAATTGTAGCACTCTCATGCGAGGCACAGGTTGAAAAACATATGGGTATGACCGGTTTTTTATGGAAACTTGGTGATGGTAGATCGATACTTTTTTGGTTTGATCCGTGGGTAGAACAAGTGGCCATAAAAGATGTATTTCCGCGCTTATTCTCATTGGCATGTGACAAATTAGCGAGGGTGTGTGATTATATGGTGGAGGGTAACTTATCGCATCAACTATGGGCAGATTTCTTTAGACGCCCATTGCGAGTTTTTGAACTAGGAATGCTACGTGATTTAATTAAAATGGTGTCCAATTTTCGCGCATGGGAAGGCAAGCTAGACATGCTAATTTGGAGACCGGACGAGCGTGGAATTTTTTCAGTTTGGACTTTATCGAAACTGCTCATGTTCGATAAGGCGGGGGAGATGGAGTTCGGTGACTGTTTCGCTTGGAAGGTGCTGGTGCCGCCGAAAGTTCAAGCTTTCTTATAGTTTACATGGTTGCGTCGACTACCCACTGCTGATTTCTTGCGAGCACGTGGGATTCCACTGCCGGATGACCAAGGCCGATGCCCTTGGTGTGCGATGGTAGAGGAGAGCATTGCTCACATCCTCTATGAATGCCCTTTTGCGCAATCAGTATGGCTATGGATGCGACAATGGTGGGGAATTGACTCAAGCTTACCGGTGAGTTTTGATGCATTTTACGTTCTTGACTTTCATAGTGTTTTTAAGGGATGCATGAATATGTGGTGGATAGCGTGTGTTGCTGCTGTATTGTGGTCGTTATGGATTGCAAGGAATGAATTTATTTTCCGTGGGAAACGATGGAACTTGGCTGAATTGTGTTTCTTGGTAAAATTGAGATCCTATTACTGGATAAAAGCTGATAGGCGGGGGGAATTGGTATCGGAGGCAGTTTGGTGGACTTGTCCTTCCAAAATTGAGGTTACTGTCCATCCGAAAAGGGTGAGGGGGGGAAGATGCTGGCAGCCCCCGTTACGAAATGTTTTAAAATTTAACACGGATGGATCGGCGCGAGGAAAACCGGGCCCGACAGGTATTGGTGGCGTGTTACGAGATGCAGACAGCCGCATTTTGGTTCTATTTTCGGGCCCTTTAGGCGTGATGGAGTCGAATGAAGCAGAGGTGCGAGCGATAGCCTTTGCATTGGGTATGGTACAAGAGAGGGAATGGCGGCAGGGTTGTATGATTTTGGAGACGGATTCTCAAGTCGCGTTGAGCTGGATTACTCAGTCCGCAAAACGACCTTGGCGACTATGGGAGGTATTTTTGGTAATTGATCAGGCTTGTCAAGTCATATATGATATCCAATTCTGTTACGTGCCGAGGGAAGCGAATGGATTTGCGGATGCATTGGCAAAAGAGGGAGTAGATAGACTTTCGACGTTCGTGGCATGTTTGTGACTTGGTCTTATGTGTTTTTTTGTTTACATTTGTACTCGACGGATCGTATCGTACTCTTTTCCTCCACTAGGTTTAGGGAGGTTTTTAACGAGGCGTGCGCTTTCGTCAAGCTGTATGTTTCTATATTTTAATAAAAACATACGGTTGCCGATCAAAAAAAAAAGATGGATGATTTGATAATGAGGACTTTTAAAAATTCGAGCAGTCAAGTGCATTCAGGAAGAAATATGAGATGCGGAGAATGAAGCAGGCAAGTCTAACATGCCAATTGCTATGGATAATTTTAAGCATGTCATTTTAGATTTATTATCTTGGAATAGACTGAATAGTTTCAGCCAAAAAGATTGTACCATGGCTGAATATCCTTTAGAAAAAAATAAAATATAAGTACTTATATACAAGATAGGTGATTCTGTTGTTGGTATGGCTATGTGATGGTTGATATGTAAACAATGTTGTGATAAAGCTGATACTGATGAAGGCAGTCGTGTTTATATTGTTTTGTTTCCTTGATTTTGTCTTTGATTTGCTTAAAGCCTGTTGGTGTTGTGCTTGGATTGTTAGCAAAGAGCGCTTATATTGGTTTTTTTTTTGGAGGAGTGAGCAGTATGCTTTGTGTAATATCATAATGTTTGTTATTTCTATCATTAGCAATTAATAAAATAAAATCTATTGACTGAGAAAAGTTAGGTGGTTACTTTATGCAAGAATATTCTAGCAGCAATTAATAAAATTTGTTTAGTATTTTATTTGTAATTATGCTAAAACTTTGCAAAATATAAAATTAACTTAATAAAATTATTAAAAGATAAAAAAATAAGAAAAAAATTATATAATCATGTGTCGTCATGTCGTCATGGGACATAACTGTTATTGGTGTTGGTGATCATGTGCAGATATGCAGGTGCACCATCATATAGAAGAGTGCTTGATATTCCACATGAGCGAAGAAGAGTGCATGAAAGCTTTGTCTAAGCATGCAAGTGTTAAACCAAATATTACTTCAGCAGGTTCAATTCATCTTTTTTTCTTTTTTTTATTACACATGACATATTATAAAAGCACACATTCTATGGAAATTGTGTGATATAAAGAGTAGAAATTAATAGTTTTATATTAACTTTTCTTGTTCTATGGTTTTAGTGCATGTGGTTTTGGTTACAGTGTAGACTGAGTTGGAAAAAAAGAACAATGAGTTCGTTGAGACTTACACAAGGTATGGAGATCAAAAAGTCATTGAAATAGAGAAAAGACAAAGAATCCAATCCAAACGTGACAGTTTCAGAAAGGAGAATGTCAATTAGAACTTGTTTAATTAACGCAAATCAAGATTTAGACTTGTTTATGTAGTTTACCTTTGTGAGAAAATAAACTTTATTGTAATTTTTGTTTTTGTCACAAAACAATATTTTTCGATGTTAAATACAAATTAATTGTGAAAAAATATACTTTTTGTGATGAAATAAATATTTTATTTTAACAAATATTGTCATTATAAGTAATATTTAGTGACGAAATAAAGGTATTGAGAAATTAAATATTTGTTGTAATATGTATTATTGTCACGATTTTTTTTTCATTCGAAGTTAAAATTTAAGTTAATTGTGACAATTTATTTTTTTTTGATGAAATAAGTATTTTATTCTAAGAAATATTTTGTCTCTGTAAGTTACATTTACTGACTAAATAGAAGTAATGAGAAATTAATTTTTGTCACAATATGTAATTTTGTCACAGAAACTCTTTATATTTGATGTTAAAATACAAATTAATTGTGACAAAACGCACTTCTCGTGATGAAATAGTTAATTTAGTGCGACAAATATTTTGTCATGATAAGTTAATTATAGTAACGAAATTTCATTTTTACGATAAATAATATAAAATAGTAACAAATACAATTTTGTCACAATATACTTTACATGACGGGGTTGTTCTAACAAACATGGCAACAAATAAAATTTGTCAAAATAAATATATCGTGACAAATTTAATACTTTTAGTGATAAATAATTTTGTTGCAATATTATAAATTTCTTGTAGTGGAAAACGTTTTTTATGGGTAAACATTAACATTTTTGGGTTTAGAAGAACAAGGTACAGTGGAAATTTAGGAAGATAAGTTTGAAATTGCCTTGGGTTTAATTTGTGTTGCGATTTGGGGGTGAGACTATCGATTAGCCATTGTTCACCGGTGTGAGGGTGAGGCCGTCGAGGGCGAGGGTGGAGAGGAGGGTTACGATTTGAGATCTAAGGTTTCAAGTATGATTTTGAGTTTAGGGTTTTTGTTTAGGGGTATGATTTGAGTTTTTTATTTTTTTATTTTAAATCATATTTGAAATTTAATATTAAAAAATTTACATCTCATAATAAAAATAATAGTAAAATAATCAATGTCCTCAGAGAGTGACCAAAATAAAAACAATTTAATGGTGAGTGGGCAAATTGGACGTTTTAAAACTTCAATGGCCAAAATAGGTCTGGAACTAGTTCCTTTTATTTAGTTTTTTTTTTATGTTTGATTTGCATTCAACCATTGAGAACTGTAAAATTGTGTTGGAATTTCCATAAATACTAATTCCAGAAATCTTAGACCAATCATGTGGGACTCGTTGAATCATTGGGGTTCTCAAGACGAGGAAGAATGAATATAAAGTTTAGGTGTAGTTAAAAAATTGTAATTTATCGACAATACTATTGACCATAACATACTTCTTGAAACTTTAGTTACTAAAGGAAATATTACTCAAATTTTAGTACCATAAGTGTAATTTATTCATATTATTTATACACAACAATTTAATCAATTTACTATATAAAATTTCTCTGATTAAGTTGATTTTTTTTTGCTAAGCTGATTTTATTTTATTAATAACTTTAAAAAGCCCTATGGGTGGGATACAAAAATAATAGTTATAAAAACGAGTTCAGATCAGATTTCGTAGACAATAAAGTCGGGTCAAGTTTGAGTTTGTGGTGAAAAATCCTTGAACTAGAATAATAGTATAAATTTATTCATATATATTTAGGGATAATTGCTATAATGTGTCTTTCTTTCTCTCTATATATTTTCAGTTATCCCCCTATTTTGCTTAATAAAAATACGTTTTTTTTCTTCATAATGTCAGGTAGGGTCGAGCAAATTTTTATCCTAAAATTTATGTTGGATTCAGATTAGGTGAAACATCTCCAAATATTGAGCTGAATCGAGTTCAAATTAAAGCTTTCAGTTTTTGAATCAAGTTAAGTCAAGAAAATCAATGCACCATAAATCCTCAATCGAATAATTTGAAAATACAATTCTATCCCGATTAAATTGGTATCACATATCGACTTATTAAAACGACATAAAAAGGAGCTGACCTTTGCCGAGGTATATCCTGACAATCGACTTTCTTAAGTATTTTCTTAAAAGTCACTTAAAAGATTTAAGATTTGTGCAATTAATTAAAATAAGACATTTAATTTATATTTCAAAAGATATTTAAGGACCCTTAATTTTGGAATAAAAAAGAAAAAAGAAAAATAGATACATCAATATTTTTACTTTCTCTATGAATAAAAAAAGAGTAATACAATTTAAACCCATAAAATACCATTATTTTTATCCAAAGTCGTAAAAACTTTTAACATTAAAAAATGTATCAATAAACTTTTAACATTAAAGAATGTGTCAATAATTGCTATTTGATTTTGATTGTCCTATTGTACGTGATTCTTTATGAATTTTAAAAACTCCTTTTTTTTTTAATAGGAATTATAAAACTCTTATGTGATGCAAGTAAAATCCATTTTAATATTACACGTGACAAGTAAGAAATACCTAATCAAAACTATCCAAAATTTAAAATTAATTGTTAAATTGATTGTTCAAGTTATGGAGATTTGATCTTACATTGTAAGACTCTTATTAATTAAGTTTTTATTACAGATCTGATCCATTAATATAAAAATAAACATGTTATTATATCTTACCGATCCCAAATCCATTAAACTACTAGGAGGAGACCATCATATTTCCCCCCCCCCCTCAGATTTGATATATTGAAGTGAAAATGTATTGAATAAGAATTGGACACATACATCACACATGTAATAAGCATGTCTCAGCTTGTAAGTGTTTTTTTTCTGCTTGGCAGATCATATGATTTATTGACGAATAATCATACAAAGCCACTACTATCAAAAACCTCATTAAAAATTCCTCTAATCCTAATTGGAAGAAAATAATACTTATAATAATGTCAAATGAAACATATACCCAGTCCCCAGTTTATGTAAGACTATAAGTCTATCATTGGAGAGTTGGTTGTGCTTACCTGGAAGAACCATTTAGCAAGTCAGTTAGTGTAACTGATTAGTTGTAACAGTTTGGGCTTATGTATTGGGCTATAAAGCCCGGGTTAGAATCCAGTAAAGGGTTAACCCCATTTTGTATTCTAAGTGATGAAAAGATAATTCCTTGAATATCATCTATCATCGTCTGCATCTGTTATCTTCTTCATCTCACATTCATTCTCTGTATTAGTAACTTGAATTCTAAACATGGAGATAATCTGACATGGTATTTGAGGACAAAGATCTTAATATTGTTTTTTGCTGATGTCATTCGAATATGACGAATCTTTCCCATTACGCTTTTTAAGTCGCGAGTTTCATTTGCGCCGCCATTTGCTTCACTAGAGATTCTCTATTTCTCTTTCACAATCCTACTATCGACGATTAAGCTGAGCAAGTGTCAGTGAAGTTCAATCGGTGTTTCCTTCATGCTTGGTGGCAGTTTAGTTTGCTGATATCGGCTTAGCAATTCTCGATTCGATTTTAGTGAGATCTTTCCTTTGTCTTGTTCATGTCTGTTAGGATATTTTTTTGATATAATAATTGGAAATTAGCTTTGGATTGAATTGAAAATATTTCAAAAAATATTTTAAGTCCAAACAACTTGAAAATATGTTTGATGGGTTTTACAAGGCTTTGGAAAGGCTTAAACACGTTTTCAAATAGCTAAACCTGAGTTTTCTTCAGTAATGTACCGATACGGTGTATACTGTATCGATACCCTTTAGGGTTTCTGCTACAGTAAATTTCCAGTAGCCAAAACCCGTATCGGTACAAGCATGTCGTATCGATATGGAAAGGGTCGTACCGATACGCTTATATGTGTACCGATCCCTGTTTTTCAAAACCCCAACAGCTATTTTCAAAACCTGTAACGGCTAGTTCCCTACAACGTACCAATCCCATGTACAGAAATAGAGTATGGCGTACCGATCCCAAGTACCGATACGCGCCACAACGTATTGAAACGAGAAGGCTGCTTGATGCTCAACGACTAGTTTTTGAAGAACCGATACGGCTACTCATGTACCGATACTGACTGCTCCAAAACTGCATTTATTTCGGGAAATAAAGCTACCAACGTCTCTAATTCAATTCAAGCAGTCTCCAATGGCTAGAAACTCATTTGGGGGTATTTAAGGCCTCAAGAAGTATCTGAAGAAACTAATGATCCTCAAGTCAACATTCATTTTATTAAAAATATGTCTTGGTGCTTAAATTCATATTCTTGTATAGACTAAACTTGTTGAGCTCAAATGTCAATGTATGCTCAAGTGTATTAGGGTTTGAGTGAGTGCTTTAGAGTGCAAACATCTACCTAAAAGAGGGATTTTAGTTTTCTATTAATTCTCTTGTTATAGAGGTTTCCCAAAGCATGGTTTGTAAGCTTTGGATGCTAGGCTTTGTGAGTGAGTCTAGGTTGTAAAGGGTTGTCTCCTGTAGAGTGTTTGGGTGTTCTCTATTTATGAGCGCAAGTGCACACTCTTGTCATGTTATAGTATAAAAGATATCGTCTCCCACAAGGATTGGCGTAGCTTCTATGAATGGTTTCCTGCACAAAGATTTAGTAAATGCACAATTAAATCTCACAATATGGAAATATAAAAACACAAGTAAAATAAAGATAGTGATGATAAGGATGATAGGGAGAGATTTGATCGATAGATTGGGTAAGGCAATTGCAGCTCAGTAGCATATAGACTGCATTGTAAAGCCAAAGAGTCTTTTGTGATGCCATGATTTTCTGCCTCGACGGGTAATAGCGGGCGATATCTACGACCCTGTCACGGGGCTGTAGCAGGTCTCTGCCCATGGAACTTTTGCGGTCTCGGCAGGTGGAATGGAAATAAGTCTTGGCGGCAAATCTGGCAGATACTCCAAGTTCGGCAGAGCAATTCTTAAGTGATCCTTCCTATGTCTAGGAAAGTATTCTGTCACCACGTGATGTAGGCAATACCTAGAAATCTCAGCGTAAACCTAACACATGTAGTCGACATTTTGTTACTCATTTTAGCCGCTGAAACTCGAACTTATGTCTAAGCCAAATTAGTCAACACCTCAACATGATGAGATCGTACTTAATTCTTCCGTGAGCCTAACACTTTCATTCCCGACAAATGGATGTTGGGCCGCGACAAATGAATTAGTCAACATCTCAGCGTAAACTAATTGGAGAAGTGAAGAACATGAATTAAGCAAACTTGGAATTTTTTTTGAAAACACACTTAAACTATTACAACCGTTTCTCACAACTACTTTACATGCAAAAACCTAAACCCTAGGGGTGTTGGGCCGCGACCTCCAACACCTCCCATCTATCTAGCTATCTCTCCATTTATCTGTGCGTCTAAGCACACGCACCCATATCCTCTCATGCCCCTATACCCTTACATACATTGGGTATATATAGGGCTCATGGCATAAGTTTGAGTCCTTCTTGAAGTAGAAGTTCTTAAAGTTGTTTTACATTAAATGCTGACTCCTTTTTACTTAAGTGTGGACTCTTTGGACGTTACCTTCTCCCGCAAGTAAGGATAAGTAACCCTACTTATCAATCTTGGGTCAACATTACCGGCCGCTACAGGCTTTAGAGAATTTCAAGACTGGGCTTAGGGAATTGCCCTCTTTCAATCGCGACCCATCTTTACTAAGTCGGTGTAACTCCTACCTGGGTGGCACTTGGCAGCAACGCTGCTATGGCAACGTCCTTGGCGGCATTTGGAACTGCTTCAGTGCAGCTCCTATTTTTTCCAGCTTTCATGTCATCTCCTTCTCTACACAGCTACAACACCTGAAAATAAAAACTAAACTAAAACAATATCTTTTCTTAACAAAACATAAAATATTCAATAAAAGCATGGTAAAAGAGAAAAGTACTTTTATTATGCATGCAATGCTCCTAAATATGCCAAAATGAGCTTAAGAATAGC
Organism: Hibiscus trionum; assembly: GCA_030270665.1. Taxonomy (NCBI): domain Eukaryota; kingdom Viridiplantae; phylum Streptophyta; class Magnoliopsida; order Malvales; family Malvaceae; genus Hibiscus; species Hibiscus trionum. Next base: position 8,392,943 of record BSYR01000046.1, read on the forward strand.
AATAATACGGGCAAAAGTGTGTACAAAATATAGAACTTGTGGACACTCTACACACCCCCAAGCTCGAACTATTGCTTGTCCTCAACCAATGCAGCCTAGCTAGTAAATCTGCCCCTTGCACAAATTTTTTTTGCTCATCAAAAGTCGTATATTATTACGAAAAATATACAACGTTACGTCAAACGATCACCTCGTTAAAAACCTCACTAAGCCTAACGGAGGAAAAGAGTACGACCCGTTGACGACAAGGATAGGGCACAACCAAAGAGCACAGAAAAAACCCCTCAACACAAACAACCAACGCCCACACAAGAACATTAACAAGCAAGAAATAAAGAGGCACGTGATACCCTCTCCTTAGCCAAAGCATCGGCTCGACCATTCGCTTCGCGAAAAATATGTAAGAAACACACGGAAGATAAACTAAGACAATCACGATCAATCTCATGAAAAACATCCCAAAGACGCCACAGACGCTTATCCACGTGTAGAACCCAATTAACAGCGACCCTGGAATCCGACTCCACCACCAATGGGCAAGACGAACAAGCGACTTCTGAAAGAACGATAAAGCAAATGCAATTGCCCGCAACTAAGCTTCGTTGGACTCGAGACAGCCGAGCGGACTAGAGTTCAGAGCCACTGTCCTACTTTGATCATCTTGCAACACACCCCCAAAGCCCGCCGGACCAGGTTTACCACGTGCAGACCCGTCGATCGAAAACTTCAAGGTCCCTGCAACCGGTGGGTCCCAACGAATTCCTTTGCGCACCGGTCGCACAACGGAAGGCTTGGGGAATAAACTTGGGCATTCCCACTACAACGCCTCACTAATGATGAGTTCATCTTGCAACGTTCACATCCAATAAAACAAGCGCAATTTAATTAAGAAGCAAATCTTCGATGCCGATAAAAACTTCTATTAAAAACCATCTCATTGCGCGTGAGCCAAATTGACCAAAACAAAGATGCCACACTCGAAATCCACAAGCAGTGAAGCACACCCGAAAAAGAACAATGAACATCCGGTATGAAAAAAGCTGACAAGTTCTTGGAAAAGGCAAACACACGCCCCACCAATCCCAAAACAAATCCTAAATATTCTGAACAAAAGAGCATGAAAATAGCAAATGATCGATATCCGCCTCACTATCCTTACACCAGATGTACAACGTACTTTGACCATAAAAAACAACACCCCGCCGTCGCAAAAAATCAAAAGTAGGTAGGTGGCGCAACCAAACAAACCATAAAAAACATGTACCTTAGGCGGCACGAGAATCATCCACGCAAAAAAAGTGCCAAGATCGCTTTCGCCTGCGCGATCTAGCATCAACAACTGAGAAATGGATTTAACCGAGAAGAGCCCTTGAGCATCCGGCGACCAAACCAACCTGTCGCAACAGCCAATATGAAGTCGTATATCGCCCACCACAGACCACAGCTCGTGGAGCTGCCCCAACTCAAACAAACGAAGAGCTCTACGGAAAAAATTAGACCACAAAGAATGTCGAAAATCCCCATGCACCGAGTAATCCACGACCAAGGCTAAACGATTCTGAACACAAGAGAACAGACGCGGGAAAATATCCTTCAAGAGCTTATCTACACACCAGACATCAAACCAAAAGAGTACATGACTCCCATCCCCCACTTGTCATAACAAATTATCCTGCAAATGCATTTGAACATCTACTGAGCAAGCCGTCTGCACAATTTGCTTCCATACTACGGACATCACACATTGACGTGAGGAATTAAAACGCCACAATTGGGCAGCCTCGCCATATTTTTCCACGATAATCGACCTCCACAACGAGGATGTGCCGATAGCATAACACCACGACCATTTAGCTAATAATGATGTATTCCGAACCTGTAGATCCGCCACCCCTAAACCACCAAATGACGCGGTCGATACACCATTTTCCAGCTCACTCGACTCATTTTGCGATGTAAGCTTACACCACACCAAAGAAAAGCACGCCTCACCTTATCAATGGCCGCAATTACTCCTTTCGGAATCCTAAACAAGCCCATGTAATAAACCAGTAATGAGAAGAGGACTGAATTAACCAAAGTGACCCGAGCCGCGAACGATAGTAAAGTTTGCTTCCACCCAGCAAGCTTCCGTCGAACATTGGCAATGACATGCTCCCAAACCGCGACACTACGAGGATTAATCCCTAACGGAATCCCCAAATAAGTAAAAGGAAAGGCACCACGACAACATCCCAAAGCACTAGCACACGAGTCGATCAATCCATCCTCAACTCCAATAGCAAATAACGAGGACTTGCCAAAATTAATTTGCAATCCAGAACAAACTTGAAAACATCAAAGCAACCACTGAATATTATCAGCACAACCAGACGACGCTTCAAAAAATAAAATTGTGTCATTCGCAAACTGTAAGTGCAAAATTGACACACCCGGAGCTAAGCGCACCCCCTGTATAAGCCTCGCCTCCTCAGTCTAAACCAAAAGACTATGCAAAGCCTCCACCACAATAACGAAAAACATAGGCGATAGAGGACACTCCTACCGTAAACCACGTACCAAAGGGAACTCTTTCGTAGCACAACTATTCAACAAAATCGACATACGAACAGTAGATACACATTCTATCACCCAACGACGCCAAGTCTCACAGAAACCCATGCGCGTAAGCCCATGGTCCAGAAAATCCCACCGTACACAGTCGTATGCTTTAGCAAAATCCAACTTAAGAACGAAGCCACCCGATGCACTCTTACGTAAAGAATGAATAAACTTGTTAGCCAACAAAATGCCATCAACAATTTACCGTCCACGAACAAAAGCTGACTGATTATCGCTTATCAAATCACCCAACACCTTTTGCAACCTCCTTGCTAGCACCTTAGCTAAAATTTTGTATATAGAATTCACTAGACTAATCAGCCGATAATCACTTAGTGTCCTCAGAGAGTCAATTTTTGGAATCAATACAAGAAAAGTGTAATTCGCGCCCGGAACTAAAGTACCCGAGGTATAGAACACCTCCAAAAAACGTAACACATCCCCTTGGATTACATCCCAACATAACTTAAAGAAAGCCATACTATAGCCATCTGGACCTGGCGACTTCGAACCATCACAACCTCGAATTACCTCCCAAACTTCCTCAATACCAAATGGAGCCACCAGCCCCTCATTATCCGTTGTACCAACCTTTCGAAATTCACCCTTAATGCACCATACACACAATCGTGCAACAGCCGCAAAGTGTGAAGAGAAAGCACCCACAATGTGGTCGCGTAACCGACACACATCCGTCTCCCAACGGACCTTTACCATCAATCCTGAAATTGAATTCCGAACTACTCTATGCTTAGCTGCGCGGTGGAAAAAGCTGTGTTTCTATCCCCTAAACACAACCAATTAGCTTTTGATTTTTGTCTCCAAAGGGACTCCTTCCGTTTTATAGCCCGCCAAAGAAGCAGCAACTAGCCCCACCTCCGTTCTACCAGCTCCGATTCAGTCTCGCTCAGATCCTCATCAACTCCTTTAGCATCTAGGCCCTCTAACTGAATATGAAGCGAATTAATTTCCTTCTCAACATCTCCGAAAACAGTACGATTCCAACTCTATAAAAACTTCTTCAAAAATATAAGCTTCACCATTATGTTTTCACTCACAACGCCTAATTCTGATAACCGACACCACTCTACAGCCAAATCTTGTATATGTTTCTTGTCATCTAACCAACAATTAATGAAGCGAAACGGACGAGGTCCCCAATCCTGATCATCACATAGAAATAACAATGGCGTATGATCTGAAACCCCTATAGGCAAAGAAGACTGTTCAATATTGGAGAAAGCATCTACCCAAGCTGACCATATCAGAAACCTATCAATACGACTCCGACAAGAACCCCTCCCAAACCACGTATATTGTTTCCCTCTTAACGACAAATCCATAAGTCCAATAAAATCAATAAATTCAGAAAAAGCTTCCATACCTGTCGGAAGTGAACTGCAGCCAACACGTTCCGATAACCACCGCACTGAATTAAAATCACCCGCGAGACACCAAGAACCTGGAGAGCTACGAATCAAGTCCCCAGGACGCTGCGATAACAATCCTTGAGCCGACACATTGCAAAGAGCATAAACATTTAGAATACAACAACTCCAATCCGGTACACCATCTCCCCTGCAAGAGTATAAAATGGCGATCCACCTCCACCGAAGTTAGGCAAAAACGGGAGCCTTCCCACGCTGTAATCAGTCCACCCGAGGCACCTATTGAAGGTGAAAAAATAAACTCGAATCCATCGGAATACCAAAAACTCCCAGCCATCAAAGAAGACACTTCCTCTAACTTTTATTCTTAAAACATCGCCATATCAACCCGTTGTTTTTTAATCACATCGCTCACCGCTCGTCGTTTCAAAGATGAACCTAACCCCCTGACGTTCCAAGACACGACGCACAACCTCACAACCCACGTTTCTCTCTGGAAAAAACACGAGTAAGATCCTTTATAATATCTTCTTCGCAACCCACAGTCTTAACCCCCACTATACTACCCAAAGCAATTGTAGCCGCGATTTCTCTGTGTAATATTTGTTGTCTATTTTGGAAATCTAAGTGGGATAAAGAAGCGTTAACTACATGCGAAGAAAATTGCGTTATTTGTTTACGCAACCTGCCCCTACCAGGTTTCTGCGTCAAAGGTACTCCTGATAGAAGATTGATAGACTTGGTTTTTCGACCATTAATCCAAAGCAAAGAATTCTGGTTTGCGATATCTGAATGAACCACCAGCTGATCCCCTGAACAATCCTTATCCGCCACCTCTACAGTGTTTGAATAATCCTTATCCGCCACCTCTACAGCATTTGAATTTGGCTTAACCAACTCTACGATACTAGCATTCAATTCTAACATCAGACTCCTAATCATACTCAAACTATCTACTGTATGAAGATTGCCAATTGTAGGACTCGTCTCAACCTCTCCCACCGCCCGATCGGACCGTTGTCCATCCGTCAACCTCGTGGTCCTACCATCCTGCACCTCTCTTGTCTCGGGAGCCCCCTTCGAGTCATACTCGACCTGTGCACCATCGACATGGTCCAGCTGTTTACTAACTTCCCAAAGTTGATTACAGTGCCACTACTCTACCCGCTCTGGGGCATCTGTCACCCCAGCAGGTTCTATGTCCCCTAGCTCCATCGATGGACGGTCATATCTCGGTCTCGTCGCCTTCTCAACCGAGCCCGAAGCCGATGAGTCGCTATCACCATCTTCGGTCATCGCCATCCTACACTCACAATCAACCCATGGACCAAACGTGTTGAGTTCTTTGATAAATAAAGGGTAAGACACGCCATCCACCTCCAATTTTACCTTAGCTTCAATGCACGGCATGACCGACGTTTCGATTAAAATCCAGCCGCATTCAAAAGACTGAGAGGATTATGTAGCATCCGTTAAACGTACCAATTTTCCCCAAATATGTGCAATGCTTTCAAAAGAGTCTCGTGACCACGCGTGAATCGGTACACCCTTGATCGAGAGCCAAACCCTCATCGTCCCTACAACTAGCTCCGATGACCACCGTTCCAACTTCGAAAAACACCCTCGGACTGATTCTAGTTTCATTACCTTATTGCATGTTGTTGGATCCTTAAACATGAGAAGAATCAAAGAACCGGCGATACGTAAAATCGACAACCCCTCAACCTTTGATAAGTGCAATCTCACGGCTAATTCTTTAATACTCCAGGGCTACTTACACCATCCCACAGCGGAATTGTGCAGAATTTCCAATTTGTCAGCCGCCACGAAGCCATGTACACTATGACAAACATATTGCATTGAAAAACCTCATCCTCCGATCGCTGCTTCGATGAGATCTTGGATCGCAAATTCCCGGCCTGTTCCAACTGCACAATCCTTGTGTTGGCCTGTTTCTATCTCTAAAACGAATCATGGTCCCCATATTTTGTTGGGAACAAAGAATTGCGAGATCCATAAATCCATTTGCCATGTAAACATTCTACCACCCGCTCAACATCGCCTCGACTCCCTATTCTCACGAACCTAAAACGAGATCCATTCCTAGCCAATTTCCTAGGGTTGAAAACGTCCACCACCACACCGTGTCGATAAAAAACTTGCCATACTCCTTTCCAGTGAATGGTTGTCGAAAGGTTTCCCACATATACCGTTCACACCTTCCGGTAGCCTTGTTCCGTTGACAACCTTGTGCCGCTCATGTTGATTTTTGTCCCCTTGCACAAAAATTAGTAGAAACTTAACTTATCCTTTATCTTGATTTCTTACCTCAAGGCCGTGGCACCTATTTTATGTTAGTGACAGGAAACGACATGAAATAACTTAGATTTTTAATTTTCTTACTGCCAGTGCAATGTGTGCATGTCTGTGTTCATGCTAAACATGCTGAGATAACTAAGTTAACAAAGAATGCCTAAAATAATTAAATTACTAAAAAAGATACGAGTTGCTATCTTGGCAGCACAGTTAGGCACTTCTGTCTTCTTTTTCTGATCATGGCCTTAAGGGCTTCAGCTCATCACAACTATTCTCCGGGACTGAAGCTAAGATAGGTGCACTATACGAAACTTTGAACCCTTTGAATAGAGTCATCTCGTGAAGGATTTCATTAACTCTTGCTAATTTGTTCGTCACTTGGTTTAGATACTTAGACTTTGATAGCAGGGGAGTGTCCTTGCCCATGATCCTTCCTAGAGCCTATTCCGGGCACTTCTAGGGTATTTAAACATCCTGCCTAGAGCCTGTTTCGGGCACCTCTACGGTTTTAACCTTCTTTGTTCTGCTACCCTATGCTGCCGTGGCGGCAAACCTGTATTCAATTAAGATGTAACACCCCAATTTTGGGCTTAGAAGTTTTGAGTTTTGGACCGGACCGGTCGGGTTGCGGTTCGAATATAAAAGGTGATTTTTAGGAAAGCGTAGTTCGGGTTGCATTAAAAATATGGAAAAATGTCTTAAAATCCTCTTTTATTATATATAAGAGTTTGGTGAAATCAATTTTGTAAAATGAGGTTTGGAAGAGTGACATTTTGGGTTAGTGACCAAAATGTAATTTTTGAAAACTGTGTGACTGTTTTAAAAAGGATTGAAACTTTGAATCTTTAAGGAGCTATTTACCCAATGGGAGTTTCTCCAGATTTTTCTAAAATATTAAAGGTTTAATTAATGTATTTTAAATAAGGGAAAAGAGAGGGAAGATATTTTCCTAAGTTTCTAACTAACTTTTCCACATTTTCCATTTTCATTTTCTCTCATCTTTTCTCTCAAACCAAACATATTTCTCTAGAGCTTTTCCCTCTGATTTTGTCACCTAAATAACTCATTTCAATTCTCTTTTGATCTTCAATCATCTCTTCATCAAAACATTTGCATTTGCTAAGTGGATTTCAAGAATTTGGTTCCAAAAAGGGAGAAACTCAAGTTTGGAGGTAAGAACGTCCTTCTCCTCTAAACTCTTAGTTCTTTACTGAAATTCCCAAGTTCTCAATCCTTGATTTGTGATTTATTAAAGGTTTTACAATTTTATCTTGATCTTGGCTTTAAATGCAAGATTTGGTTGATTTTTGGTAAAATTTAGTATGATCTGTTTGAGCAGTGATTTGAGGTGTCTTTTTGATGTTGAATGAATGTATAATTGATGAGAAATTGAGGTTTTATCAATGCAATCCCGAATAGGTTAATTTTCCTAAGTTTTGCTTGAGTTTTTGGTTGTTTTTGGAGTGATCTTGGTGATCTGTTATAGCTGGAAGTATAAGGACGTGGTTAGATTCTTTTTGGATGTTAATTGATGTTTAAAAATGGTTAGAAGTGATGGATCTTGGCTGGGTTAAGTTTTGGAAGTGTTTGGAGGTGATTTCGGTTGTGTTTGATAGCCGAAATGTTGGATTTGTGTAGAGCAGCGAGTTGAGTTGTGTGGCTGGTGTTTTTAATGCATAATGATGCATTAATCCTCTGTTGTTGTGTTTTTGAAACAGGGGAGATTGATCCGTGAGCATTGGAGGTGGTGTGGAAGGTTTCGGATGCTTGGAAGGCTTGTTGGATAGCCTTGTTTTGTGTATCGGTGAGTGAAATTGGGTTTTCAGCTTTTAAACCAAGGTTTGAAGGTTTGGGAGCTTAGTTTAAGTCTAAACAACTTTGCTAAGCTCAAGAGTAAGTAAATGGATTTTCCCTCTTGGTTGTGTTGTGAATTGGTTTTAAAGCATTTGTGATTGTTTGATGCAAAGCATGTGATTTGCATGTTTTAAATTCTGTTTTGAAAGCATATTTTAGCATGGTTTAATGCTGGTTTTGAAAGTCATGTGTGAAGGATGCTCAAGGTAAGAGATCCTTGGTTTTGTACATTGGAGTTGTGGAATTGATGCATAGTGTTGCATGTTGTTTAATGGCTTTGTGTAATGCTTCAAAAATAGTGGATTAATGAGGGTAAATGGTGGTTTTTGTATTTTGGTTATGCTTGTAAATCAATGGATTAATGTGGTAAGATGGTTATATTGGCAAGTGATGTAAGTGGTTCTTGGTTACTTAAATCGGATATAGTTAGCCGGCTATAGGATTGGGTGCACCGTGAATAAAGTCGCCTTGGATGTGGAGTGGTTGTGAGTGAACCGGTAACTCCATCCAAGTACACTAACGAGATGGTTAAGAGCACCATGGTGGTTAAAATTCCATGGGTGGGTCTTGTGTTAAGGTCATAATGGTGGTTGAAATTCCATTCGAGGACCTTGGGTAAGCAAAGGTTATAATGGTGGTTAAAATTCCATTTGAGGACCTTGTGCTTGTTAAGATCACAATGGTGGTGTAAAGTCCATGTGTGGATCTTGTGGAGTATGTCCCGGATCTCGTTAGTGATGTTATACAACTACCAATGGATAATGTTAAGGTTATATGGTGGTTAAAATTCCATATGGGAACCTTGTGAATGTTAAGGTTATATGGTGGTTAAAATTCCATATGGGAACCTTGTGAATGTTAAGGTTATATGGTGGTTAAAATTCCATATGGGAACCTTGTGAATGTTAAGGTCATATGGTGGTTAAAATTCCATATGAGGACCTTGTGTATGGTAAGGTCAAATGGTGGGTAAAATTCCATTTGGGGACCTTGGGATTGGTAGTGTGTATGAAGCGTGGGGACAACGCTTGTGATCCGCGTATCCGATTGGATGTTGTGTTGAAAAGTGGATTTGGTTATCACTTGGAAGCCAATATAATGTTCTTGAATATAATGAAGCATGAGATGCTTGAAATGATGCATGGTTGCATGAGAAGTGTGTAATGTACTATGAATGCATGTTTGCTTGTTGGTCTAATCAAATGTTGATTATCTATTGAGAATGGTGCATGTGTACATGAAATCTCTTTTTTGCATTGAAGTCTTGCGAAGACTTGTTTTTAAAGGCATGTGATGCAAATATTGTTGATGTGGTTCATATGTTGCATTTGTTAAATGCACGTATTAGATAGAATGGGTAAATGGTTTTAAAGGTTTCTTGCTTTAAAATGATATTCAAGTATGAGAAGGGTATGATGTGAAGTGGAAGTGTTTTCCAAGGATTTGAATTTAGCTTTGCATATGATGTTCATGCATGGAATGGTTAAATTGATGGTTTTACAAGTTTGTGCTTTGAAAAGGTGTATTTAGCTTTTCTAAGCTAAGGGTTGGGTTTTCAAGTTTGAGAAATGCATGATTTAAAGCATGTTGTTGAAAAGGGTTTTCAAACTTTGCTTTGGTTTATCGAATCGAGTTTGCTTTTAAAAGTGGTTTTATGACACGCTGCATTGATGGTGTTTTGGTTTTGAGCATTCCTCACTAAGCATTATGTGCTTACGCTCCTTTTTGTCCATCAATGCATATATTTGAAGTTGGAACAGCGAGAAGCAAGGGATTCAAGGAGAACTCCACTTGAGATGTATGTCTCGGTTAATAGCTATAGATAATAAAGGCAATGGGGGGAGAATCTCTTATGTTGATGTTTAATGAGATTGTGTATGTTGGACAAGTTTGGTTTATGATTTCGTATCATGTGGATTAATGTTGCAACGTTTGAATCTCCTTGTGCTTAAGTTGTTATGTTATGCTTCTTGTTTAAGAGCATGTTTGAGTGTTGGATATTTTGAATGAGTTGGTGCACCTAGGGATGGTCTTGTATCTAGATTTTGATGCAATTATGTCCCTTCTATGTTGAATGACTTGCTGGTGTGATTTGGTTGCCTTTGGAGCATGTTTGATGGGTCAAATGTGTGTTAAACCAGCAATTATTCTGCAATCTGGGTAGCCTGTTTCGGAACAGGTGCTACCATATCAGAACGGAGGCCTGAAATGGCATGGGCGTTCCGAAACGGAAGGAACTGTTCCGGAACGGTTTGGCTACTGCCAAGCCCTGTTTCGGTACCAGTTTCGGAACGGTCCCGCATTTCGGAACAGGTCCTCCCTGTTTCGGAACACTCGACCGTTGGGCACTGAAATTGTTGGTTAAATGTTTTGAAAACCTTGCGTTTTGGTCCTGAACTTTGTATATGCAATTGGTTGAGTTCGAGATGTCCATTTGAGCTAAAATTTGGCAGTGAAGCAAGAAACATGACTAATTTCATAATGGCAACTTAAAAGTTGGTAAAGTCCTCTTAATTTTCAGAATTTACAAATTAGTCCCTAAATTCGTATTTTGTGCAATTGGGTCCCTTATTGTTTTCCGATTGCTGTGATTTTTGAGTATGCTTATCTCAAGAGAATGCCTAGGGTTAATGTGCATCTAGACAAGTTTTAAAAGAAAAAAAAGGGTCGTTAATCAAGGTTGACTTTCAGGTTGACTTTGGTTTTCCCCGTGTAATCTTCGTAGTCCGGGTCAACCGTCTAGGCCGGGCTAAGGGGGTTACATTTGGTGGTATCAGAGCCAGGTTGCGAATGCTTGGGGAAAACGGTAAATTGTTGTAATATGTGTTTGATGTATATCCTAATGTGTGGATGGAAGCCGGTTGAAACACGTGTTTCTGAGCGAATTGTTGATGTTTTTAACATGCTTTCTGGTTATGAGTCTTCGCTGAGCTAATGTGGATTTGTGCTGATGTTATGCTGGTGATGTGAGCTGATTTTTTTTATGAATGATGAAAGTGTAATGGGTATGATATGTTGATATTATGCTGTTGCAAGTGGATGCTGTTTGATGAAAGCATGACCGAATATGTTGTTTGATAGGCTTGATGTGGTGATATTTATGTTTTTGTTGACTGTTATGTCATGTAAAAGGGGAGAATTCGGGATACCCATTGCCTTATTATTATAGCTATTGTGTTATTTTGGAGTTGGAGTTTGAATCCTTGCTTAAAGCTGGTCTAATTGATTTGTTTGTTTTGTTGTGATTGTTTGTTGTTAATAGCATGGTGAAATCGATGAAAGAATGGAAGTTAGGTGAGATGGTTGCTGCTTTAGAGCAGGTTGTTAAGGCGTGGAATTCACCTTTTAATGGAGGTGTTTCGTTTCAGCCTTCTGTGCCTGGAGTTGAGGTAGTAAGGCAGGAGGAAGAAGTTGGTTCTGTGATGAAGAGTTCATCACATGTTGTTCAAGAGGTGTTGGTAACATCTCAGGCTGTGGCAAAAGTAAAATCTGTAGACGTGCTGGCGGTGGGATGTTTGGGTTTGTCGAAACAGCGTTTGCATGTTTTGGGAGCTGTGGAGTATCATGGTTCGTCACCTGAAACGTTCGAGGCCTGGTTGGCCAGTGTAATTCTGATTTTGGATCAGGAGGGTTGTGACTATGCCTGTAAGCTGGGGAGTGTTGTCTCTCTGATGCTGGAGGACGCATGTGCCTGGTGGATATCTGTGGCGGTGGCATCACATATCCACGATATAGATTGGGACTTCTTTGTGTCTGCCTTTTATGAAAGGTATCTTGGAGAGAAATTCCCAAGGGTTAAGCAATGTGAGGGTGTGGTTTCAGTTGGTGAAGGTGAGAAAAGTTTAAGTAAGAGAGTTGCGGGTTTTGACTTCGGGAGCGGTCAGCGTAAAAGGCGACGTGATAGGAAGTTTTGCTTGGATCGAAGCTTGGATGGTAGTGCAAATCTGGGGCAAGTGCTGCTTGATCAAGGAGTGGAAGCTCAGCTACCGATGTGTGACCGTTGTGGGAGGCGCCATGTTGGAGGTTGTTGGGGCACAGGTGCCTGTTGGAACTGTGGTTCTAAAGAGCATGTGAAGCGAGATTGTCCTCATGTGGTGAGATCAGCTTCAGTGGTAGCAAAAGGGTCTCTGAAGGGTCGTGGGCACGGCCGAGACGAAGTTCGAAGGTGGCAGGAAGAGCAGAAAGTTGTGAAGAGTTTGGGAAATGGGATCTGCTGGAATTGTGGGTCTGTTGGGCATATGAGACGTAATTGTTTGAAGTTGGCTCGGGATAGCCAGGGAGCTTTGCCGCAAGGAGATGGTGGTGACCTTAGTGTGTTAGCTGATGCTACAGTAGTGCGGCTGGAGAATGATGGTTCTGCGAGGAAAAGAGCTCGACTGTTGAAGCTCCGGGGCAGTGAGGTATTTTCAGGTAACCTTGTTAAGTAACCTTTGCCTAGTTATCTTAGTTTTGTTTTGGTTTGGTTAGGGTTGCGTTGCGGGTATGGTCTTGTTGCTAGCATGTTGGGGTAGTAGTTGTTGTTGTTTTGAAAACAACTTTAGCGTGAAGAGGGCTTTAGTGAGTATCTTGTGGATAATGGTTGCTAGAATGATGGAGTTAGACAAGTTAGAAGTGAGTTAGGAGGTTGTTCTTAGACAGATTCTGAGGATGTTATTGGTGTGTGTGAACTGACATACATGCACAGTTAAATCATTTGTTATATGCTATATTATATATGTGCTGGTCCATGCATACATGTGACATGACATTAGAGGTTTTGCATACATGTACATCAGGCATTGATAGGGCATATTGGTGACCATGCATACGAACGTTCACACTCGCTAATAGCTAATCGAGTCTGTTAGTGTTGTGATAAGGTTAGGTTGGATGATGGGTTTTAGAGGTTGTTTTGGTGCTAGGAGAATGTTAGATGTAATGGAGGGTATTAAGCAAGCTGTTGGTAGAAGGAAAGTGTTTGGCGCTTTATGAGTATAGCCAGTAGTAGTGGTGGTTCCTTGGTGTTAAGTGATGTTGCAGGTTAGTGGATGTGTTCTCAGAGTGCTGAGGTAACTTGGCATTGATATTGTAGTAGAAGGGTTGTTTTTATAGGTGATGGTTTTTAGCAACCTTTGAGGAGTTGAGAAGAGGGTTTTTGTTGTGGGTTGTAGAAAAGGGTTAGCCTGGGAGAATAGAAGTTTCGTAATCTAGAGATGTATGTATAGGTTGGGCGATGTTCTAGTAGGGTAAGTGTTGTGGTCAAAGCTTGAAGTGGAAAGGCAATGTAAGATCGAAGGCCATTGTTCATTGAACGGGTTCTTGTGAGAAGTGGTTGGCTGGTTGTGAATAAGTAAGTTCCTTCTGAAGTCAGCTGGTGGTGTATGGAACGGCTGGCGGAGTCAAGATTGGGGTTTTGTGATGTGATTTTTGGATATTGGATGAGTATTCCTGGTGAGTCGTTATGGTAATGATAGCGGCGAATGTGAAGGAATGTCAGCATTACGTTGAGAGGGTTGGGTAAGCGGTTGATGCTTAAGAATTTTTGCTTGTTGGGAAAATCTTTGAAGGAGGTTGGGGAGTTTGCAAAGAGTTTTAGAAGCAGTGAAGGTTGTGGGTACATAGTGGCAGAACTGGATTGGTTGGTGTCACTGTGTGAACAAGTTTTGGGAGTTGTGTGTTAAGGTGGAGTATGCTGTAAAAGTTTGAGGTTCTTCAGGTTGTTGTTGGGGCTATGTGCGGTTCGGAAGTGTGAAAGGTTATGTTGTGGTTAACTTTGAGTGTTTTGGAATTCGTGAGCAGTATGTGGTGGTGTTGAGTTTGGGTGGAGTTTTGTGAGGAGAGTGTTCAGTGGTGGTTAAGTCTCCTGTGTTGCCTTGTGTGTTGCTTTGAGAAGTTTGGTTGTGCTCTTTTCGCCAGTTGAAATTTCGAGGACGAAATTTCCTAAGAGGGGGAGAGTTGTAACACCCCAATTTTGGGCTTAGAAGTTTTGGGTTTTGGACCGGACTGGTCGGGTTGCGGTTCGAATATAAAAGGTGATTTTTAGGAAAGCCTAGTTCGGGTTGCATTAAAAATATGGAAAAATGTCTTAAAATCCTCTTTTATTATATATAAGAGTTTGGTGAAATCAATTTTGTAAAATGAGGTTTGGAAGAGTGACATTTTGGGTTAGTGACCAAAATGTAATTTTTGAAAACTGTGTGACTGTTTTAAAAAGGATTGAAACTTTGAATCTTTAAGGAGCTATTTACCCAATGGGAGTTTCTCCAGATTTTTCTAAAATATTAAGGGTTTAATTAATGTATTTTAAATAAGGGAAAAGAGAGGGAAGATATTTTCCTAAGTTTCTAACTAACTTTTCCACATTTTCCATTTTCATTTTCTCTCATCTTTTCTCTCAAACCAAACATATTTCTCCAGAGCTTTTCCCTCTGATTTTGTCACCTAAATAACTCATTTCAATTCTCTTTTGATCTTCAATCATCTCTTCATCAAAACCTTTGCATTTGCTAAGTGGATTTTCAAGAATTTGGTTCCAAAAAGGGAGAAACTCAAGTTTGGAGGTAAGAACGTCCTTCTCCTCTAAACTCTCAGTTCTTTACTGAAATTCCCAAGTTCTCAATCCTTGATTTGTGATTTATTAAAGGTTTTACAATTTTAATCTTGATCTTGGCTTTAAATGCAAGATTTGGTTGATTTTTGGTAAAATATCGTATGATCTGTTTGAGCAGTGATTTGAGGTGTCTTTTTGATGTTGAATGACTGTATAATTGATGAGAAATTGAGGTTTTATCAATGCAATCCCGAATAGGTTAATTTTCCTAAGTTTTGCTTGAGTTTTTGGTTGTTTTTGGAGTGATCTTGGTGATCTGTTATAGCTGGAGGTATAAGGACGTGGTTAGATTCTTTTTGGATGTTAATTGATGTTTAAAAATGGTTAGAAGTGATGGGTCTTGGCTGGGTTAAGTTTTGGAAGTGTTTGGAGGTGATTTCGGTTGTGTTTGGTAGCCGAAATGTTGGATTTGTGTAGAGCAGCGAGTTGAGTTGTGTGGCTGGTGTTTTTAATGCATAATGATGCATTAATCCTCTGTTGTTGTGTGCTTGAAACAGGGGAGATTGATCCGTGAGCATTGGAGGTGGTGTGGAAGGTTTCGGATGCTTGGAAGGCTTGTTGGCTAGCCTTGTTTTGTGTATCGGTGAGTGAAATTGGGTTTTCAGCTTTTAAACCAAGGTTTGAAGGTTTGGGAGCTTAGTTTAAGTCTAAACAACTTTGCTAAGCTCAAGAGTAAGTAAATGGATTTTCCCTCTTGGTTGTGTTGTGAATTGGTTTTAAAGCATTTGTGATTGTTTGATGCAAAGCATGTGATTTGCATGTTTTAAATTCTGTTTTGAAAGCATATTTTAGCATGGTTTAATGCTGGTTTTGAAAGTCATGTGTGAAGGATGCTCAAGGTAAGAGATCCTTGGTTTTGTACATTGGAGTTGTGGAATTGATGCATAGTGTTGCATGTTGTTTAATGGCTTTGTTTAATGCTTCAAAAACAGTGGATTAATGAGGGTAAATGGTGGTTTTTGCATTTTGGTTATGCTTGTAAATCAATGGATTAATGTGGTAAGATGGTTATATTGGCAAGTGATGTAAGTGGTTCTTGGTTACTTAAATCGGATATAGTTAGTCGGCTATAGGATTGGGTGCACCGTGAATAAAGTCGCCTTGGATGTGGAGTGGTTGTGAGTGAACCGGTAATTCCATCCAAGTACACTAACGAGATGGTTAAGAGCACCATGGTGGTTAAAATTCCATGGGTGGGTCTTGTGTTAAGGTCATAATGGTGGTTGAAATTCCATTCGAGGACCTTGGGTAAGCAAAGGTTATAATGGTGGTTAAAATTCCATTTGAGGACCTTATGCTTGTTAAGATCACAATGGTGGTGTAAAGTCCATGTGTGGATCTTGTGGAGTATGTCCCGGATCTCGTTAGTGATGTTATACAACTACCAATGGATAATGTTAAGGTTATATGGTGGTTAAAATTCCATATGGGAACCTTGTGAATGTTAAGGTTATATGGTGGTTAAAATTCCATATGGGAACCTTGTGAATAGGGGTGAGCAAAACTCGACTCGACTCAAAAAACCGAATAACTCGATTCGACTCGAGGCAAAAATACTCGACTCGTCTTGACTCGACTCGAAATTTCATAAACTCGAATAACTCGAAAAAATTTCAAATAAAGTTTGAGTTGTAAAATGGAAATTCGAATAACTCGAATAACTCGAAATTTTTAGTAATTAGTGGATTTATTTTTAAGTTCGAGACGAGTCCCTCTATTTTTTATGATATATACATACTGATATATAAAAATATGAAGAAATATTGTCACATGTGAAAAAATATATATGTGCATATCTTATATGATTAGAGAAAGGAGTTTAAATTGGAATCAAACCCTACTATAACATGATAAATAATTACAGTTAAATTTTTATAAGAACTCGAAAATTCGAATCGACTCGACTCGACTCGAATTTCTTAAATTCGACTCGAATCGAAAAAATTTCAAATAAAGTTTGAGTTGTAAAATATGACTCGTCAACTCGAATAACTCGAATTTTTTTGACTCGACTCGATCGAACGCTCACCCCTACTTGTGAATGTTAAGGTTATATGGTGGTTAAAATTCCATATGGGAACCTTGTGAATGTTAAGGTCATATGGTGGTTAAAATTCCATATGAGGACCTTGTGTATGGTAAGGTCAAATGGTGGTTAAAATTCCATTTGGGGACCTTGGGATTGGTAGTGTGTATGAAGCGTGGGGACAACGCTTGTGATCCGCGTATCCGATTGGATGTTGTGTTGAAAAGTGGATTTGGTTATCACTTGGAAGCCAATATAATGTTCTTGAATATAATGAAGCATGAGATGCTTGAAATGATGCATGGTTGCATGAGAAGTGTGTAATGTATTATGAATGCATGTTTGCTTGTTGGTCTAATCAAATGTTGATTATCTATTGAGAATGGTGCATGTGTACATGAAATCTCTTTAGTGCATTGAAGTCTTGCGAAGACTTGTTTTTAAAGGCATGTGATGCAAATATTGTTGATGTGGTTCATATGTTGCATTTGTTAAATGCACGTATTAGATAGAATGAGTAAATGGTTTTAAAGGTTTCTTGCTTTAAAATGATATTCAAGTATGAGAAGGGTATGATGTGAAGTGGAAGTGTTTTCCAAGGATTTGAATTTAGCTTTGCATATGATGTTCATGCATGGAATGGTTAAATTGATGGTTTTACAAGTTTGTGCTTTGAAAAGGTGTATTTAGCTTTTCTAAGCAAAGGGTTGGGTTTTCATGTTTGAGCAATGCATGATTTAAAGCATGTTGTTGAAAAGGGTTTTCAAACTTTGCTTTGGTTTATCGAATCGAGTTTGCTTTTAAAAGTGGTTTTATGACTCGCTGCATTGATGGTGTTTTGGTTTTGAGCATTCCTCACTAAGCATTATGTGCTTACGCTCCTTTTTGTCCATCAATGCAGATATTTGAAGTTCAAACAACGAGAAGCAAGGGATTCAAGGAGAACTCCACTTGAGATGTATGTCTCGGTTAATAGCTATAGATAATAAAGGCAATGGGGGGAGAATCTCTTATGTTGATGTTTAATGAGATTGTGTATGTTGGACAAGTTTGGTTTATGATTTCGTATCATGTGGATTAATATTGCAACGTTTGAATCTCCTTGTGCTTAATTTGTTATGTTATGCTTCTTGTTTAAGAGCATGTTTGAGTGTTGGATATTTTGAATGAGTTGGTGCACCTAGGGATGGTCTTGTATCTAGATTTTGATGCAATTATGTCCCTTGTATGTTGAATGACTTGCTGGTGTGATTTGGTTGCCTTTGGAGCATGTTTGATGGGTCAAATGTGTGTTAAACCAGCAATTATTCTGCAATCTGGACAGCCTGTTTCGGAACAGGTGCTACCGTATCGGAACGGAGGCCTGAAATGGCCTGGGCGTTCCGAAACGGAAGGAACTGTTCCGGAACGGTTTGGCTACTGCCAAGACCTGTTTCGGTACCAGTTTCGGAACGGTCCCGCGTTTCGGAACAGGTCCTCCCTGTTTCGGAACACTCGACCGTTGGGCACTGAAATTGTTGGTTAAATGTTTTGAAAACCTTGCGTTTTGGTCCTGAACTTTGTATATGCAATTGGTTGAGTTCGAGATGTCCATTTGAGCTGAAATTTGGCAGTGAAGCAAGAAACATGACTAATTTCATAATGGTAACTTAAAAGTTGGTAAAGTCCTCTTAATTTTCAGAATTTACAAATTGGTCCCTAAATTCGTATTTTGTGCAATTGGGTCCCTTATTGTTTTCCGATTGCTGTGATTTTTGAGTATGCTTATCTCAAGAGAATGCCTAGGGTTAATGTGCATCTAGACAAGTTTTAAAAGAAAAAAAGGGTCGTTAATCAAGGTTGACTTTCGGGTTGACTTTGGTTTTCCCCGTGTAATCTTCGTAGTCCGGGTCAACCGTCTAGGCCGGGCTAAGGGGGTTACATAAGAAATTTTTATTAAGTAAGGCAGGCAATGTTGAACTTAGAACTCAAGCAAAATTTCAGCATTTAACAGACATGGTAAGAATAATTGGCAAAAAGAAAAATTTTCAAAGTATTTTTCATGCTTCTTCCCATAGTTAGGTTGTAATTTTTTTAGTATGGTGCGAGAATAAGAAATCGGCTAACGGTCATAGGCACAAGTTTTAAGCTAAAAATTTCTACTTCATTGAGTGCTAGGGCAAAATTTACATATGCTCCTATATGCTACTAAATGAACCTAGAAACAAAGAGGACTATTCCCCAAAACTCATGGTTGGCATTGTCCTCAATGTCTTACAAAATAAAAAGATAAAAACAGAAAAATAAAACATAAAAAGAAAAAATAAAAACAGAGAAATGAAATAAAACATAAAAAGAAAATTAAAAATTGAAAAAGAAAAAAAGGTGCTATAGACTAGGAGAGTTCCCCTTTGTTGCTGCTGCGTTAGAAGAGGATTCTGAGGAGGCAGGCAGGACTAGGCAGCGTGTGGTAGATGGTCTTGTGGCTGGGCTCTTCTTCGTGCCACGCGGCAGCTTGATGCGGCTAAGGGTGGGTTTCTTGGATGGTCCCTCTGGTTCAGATTCTCCACCCTTTGGCTCGGTTGCTGGTCGCTTCCTTTTCCTTGCTGCCTCGGCCGGTTCATCATCGAAAGAGTCTGAAATCTCTATGTCTGAGTTATCAACATCTTTGGCAACGGTCTCCTTTGCTATTGGGAAGGCGGCGGTGGTCTCCTCCTCTTTCTCTGACTCGGATGAGAAAGTGAGGTCGTACGGCTGGATGAGAGTAGGTGAGGTCCTTTCTCTTGGGGCGGATGTGCGGCCCCTCGCTGTCGGCGGCGGCTGGAGTAGCAGCTGGTTTGGGTGTGATCTGGGACGATTTGGACGTTGCTAACTCTGATGGGAATGCTGGCAATTGTGGGCCGCCGTCATGGTATTTGTCAAGCAAGTAGGCAACAAAGGCCTTTTCCACCTCCGCGATGTATTTGGTGAAGATCACATGTTTGTGCTCGATCCTTTGGCAGCTTTCGACGAGGCTACACAGCAGGGGGATCACGATGGAGGGGAGGGCAGCTTCAGTACTGCCCACTGCGACTAGGGTGGCGGCAGGTTAGGATAGCGACTGGGCAGTTGTTGGTGTTTCCAGTTCTGGATCCTGCATCATCTGGAGGGGCGCCTTTCTTGTCCACCCTTCCTTGGCAGGAAGTATTGTGTCCTTGGGGTGCGGCGACACGTGGAAGTTGGCACATAGGCATCTGATGAGTGCGTGGAAGACGAGAGGTCCCTTGGCATTGGGCTTGTCAGCGTGGGCATAGATCTCCTCTAAAATTACTTCGCCAACATTGATTGGCCGCCCTGTTATAATGTTGTGGATAAGAGCGAGCCGCAGCCTTTTGACTGTCGATTCATGGGTGGTGGGCATCAGACGGCATTGGACGAAGTTGCTCCAATGACCTGCCTCCGGCAGCAGATCGCGACGGTTGACTGAACCATTATTCTTACCGGTTAGCCACTTGGTTTTCGGCTAGTGGATTTCTTTCTTGATCTTGTCATAGTCAGCCGCCGTTAGGTAGGACTTACATTCTTCATGTGGATTCCCGCGGATGTCTATGATGTAGAAGCTGTTGATGGTATCCGCAGTGAACTTGACACCTTCACTGCAGATATATACGAAAGGATTTCCTGGTGTAGGCTTGTGGGCGTAGAACTCTCGCACCTGATTGCTATTTATCCCTTCTGGATGTCGTGCGAAGATGTCCCAGCCCAAGTTGTGAATCCTCTCGAATATGGTGGGTTTGAGGCCGAAATATCCATATGGCCTGGTGTATTGGAACCTTTTTTCCTCCCAATGTTGTCGCTCGGTGTAGTATTGTTTGTAGGTTGCCGCGACGGCATGGTTTAAGAACCTTTGGTATATAGGCTTGGAGGTGGAGGCGAGTTGTTGTGATGTGGCCATAGCTAAGAGAACGATTGTGTTTTCCTAAAGAAAGAAAAAGAAATTGCACAAAAGTAAAGCTAGTGAAATCTTGAAAGCAAAGATGGAAGAAAGAATTAAGAGTAAAATAGAGAGAGAAAAGTGAAGAACGAGGAGAGAATAGTTGGCCTAATATAACCGCTTCTTTCCGCTGCCTTGGCGGGCACGCTGCCAACGGGTTGCAATGATTGCGGCGCGAATAACGGGATTCCAACCGTTACGCAGATAGTCATTCCGCTCGTTGTTGCAAATGTAGCCGTTCCTGCTAGCTGTTATGAAGCCGCTAGCCGTTATACTCATCTGCCTTGGGTTGCCTTGGCCGCTGATTGGGCTTCTCCTTTATTCTTTCATCCTTCTTGGTCTTGCCTTCATTCCTAACATGAAATAAATTAAATGAAGAAATTAAATAAAAATAAATGGAGATTAAATATAATCCTAATTCATAAAAAATAAAAATAAAAATAAAATTCAGGTTATGTTGGGTTGCGCTTTTCCCAAACATTACCACTTCCTTAGGGCTCTGCGTTTGACTTTTCGTCCGGGCATATCCTTCCTCTCCTTAGGTGGATGTTGGTTGCCACCCTTGCCGCCCTGGCGGGACATACACCAAAGAAAACAAAGAGGCATTTTTTTGAAAAAAATAAAATAAACAGAAATTTAATGTGCAAAAACTAAAGTAGAAGTGCAGAAATTCAAACATTGATGTTGTTGCAAATCCCCAACAACGGCACCAGAAACTTGTAGAGCGTTTGAGTGTTCTCTATTTATGAGCGCAAGGGAACACACTTGTCAAGTTATAGTATAAAAGATATCATCTCCCACAGGGATTGGAGCAGCTTCTATGAATGGTTTCCTGCACAAAGATTTAGTAAATGCACAATTAAATCTCACAATGTGGAAATATAAAAACATAAGTAAAATAAAGATAGTGATGATAAGGATGATACAGAGAGATTTGGTCGATAGATTGGGTAAGGCAATTGCAGCTCAGTAGCATGTAGACTATGTTGTAAAGCCAAATAGTGTTTTGTGCCACCATGATTTGCTGCCTCGGCGTGTAATGGCAGGCGACAGCTACGACCCTGTCACACGGCTGCAGTGGGTCTTTGCCTCTGCAACTTTCGCTGTCTCGGCAGGTGGAATGGAAATAAGCCTTGGCGGCAAATCTGGCAGATACTCCAAGTTTGGCAGAGCAATTCTTAAGTGATCCTTCCTATGTCTAGGCAAGGATTTTGTCACCACGTGATGTAGGCAATACCTAGCAATCTCAGCGTAAACCTAACATAGGTAGTCAACGTTTTGTTACTCCTTTTAGTCGTTGAAACTCGAACTTATGTCTAATCCAAATTAGTCAACACATCGACATGATGAGACCGTACTTAATTCTTTCGTGAGCCTTACAATTTCGTGCCCGACAAATGGATTTCCTCAACTGGACTTTTGGAACTAATTGAAGAAGTGAAGAACATGAATTAAGCAAACTTGGAATCTTTATTGAAAACACACTTAAACTATTACAACCGTTTCTCACAACTACTTTACATGCAAAAACCTAAACCCTAGGGGTGTTGGGTCGCGACCTCCAACACCTCCCATCTATCTAGCTATCTCTCCATCTATCTTTGCATCTAAGCACGCGCACCCATATCCTCTCATGCCCATATACCCTCACATACAATGGGAATATAGAGGGCTCATGGCCTAAGTTTCAGTCCTCCTTGAAGTAGAAGTTCTTAAAGTAGTTTTACATTAAATGCTGACTCTTTTTTGACTTAAATGTGGACTCTTTGGACGTTGCCTTCTCTCGCAAGTACGAATAAGTACTCCTACTTATCAATCTTGGGTCAGTTTTACCGACCGCTACAGGCTTCAGAGAATTTTAAGACTGGGCTCATTTGGCTCAGGGAATTGCCCTCTTTCAATCACGAGCCATCTTGACTAAGTCGGTGTAACTCCTGCCTGGGTGGCACTTGGCAGCAACGCTGCTATGGCGGCGTCCTTGGCGGCATCTGGAACTGCTTCAGTACAGCTCCTATTGTTTCCAGCTTTCCTGTCCTCTCCTCCTCTACACAGCTACAACACCTGAAAATAAAAACTAAACTAGAACAGTATATTTTCTTAATCAAACATAAAATATTCAATAAAAGCATGGTAAAAGAGAAAATATTGTTATTATGCATGCAATGCACCTAAATATGCCTAAATGAGCTTAAGAATAGCAATAATACAGGCAGAAGTGTGTACAAAATATATAACTTGTGGACACTCTACACCTCTTTAGCCTTGAAAAGGGGAATAATTCTTAGTGAATTGTTTGAAATCCTTAGTGGAGAAGCTAAGATAGTGGATGTAGGCTTTGGTTAGAAAGTCAAACCACTGTAAATCATTGTCTTATTTTTCTATCTTTTTGCTTCCACCGCCATAACCGAAAATTGAACTTCTCCACCACTTGGCAAGGTATTTCGATTGAAGATATTATGTTCCACAATTGATATCAGAGCGAGACTCAATCGAGAGGATTAACATCATATTAAGGCGATCCCGGTAAGCTTGATCAACCTTTCAATCAATCCGTGTTCATGGCGCAATCAATAGACAAGCCACCATTCTTCAACGGTGAACATTATGCCTATTGGAAGAATAGGATGATGTACTTCATCAAAGCCAAAGATTACCGACTTTGGGATCTTGTTGAAGATGGACCATTCACACCACAAAGAAGCAAGGTGGAATGGAACGCAAATGACAAGAAGATGATGGAGCTAAACTCGAAGGCTTTGCACATTTTATTTTGTACATTGGGACCAGAGGAGTATGCTAAAGTCTCTTCTTGCAAAAGTGCCAAGGAGGTTTGGGACAAGCTTGAAGTGATCCATGCAGGTACAAATGAGCTGAAGGAGATGAAGATTGGTCTACTCAACCTCAACTACAAAAACTTCAAGATAAGCCCGAATGACGACATAAAGAATACGTTCGACCGTTTCTCCACGATCGTCAACGAGCTAAAAGGATTTAGAGAGGATATTTTGGAGGACAAACTCGTTCAGAAGTTGATTTATTCACTTCATGAATCATGGGAGAGAAAGAAGACGACAATTATATATGCAAAGAACTTGAAGGAGCTCAAGCTTGATGAGCTCATTGGGTTTGTACTTACCCATGAGTTGATGTCTCAACCTTTGAAAAGGGAGAAGGAGAAAAAAATCAAAGAGCAAGAAATCGAAGATCTAAACATTGTTGCTCTTAAATCCTCCATAAAGCCATCTAGAAGATTCAAGTGAGAAGGAAAGTGAAGAAGAAGAAGAGCTGGTCTATCTCTTCAAGAAATCAAATCCATGAATCGACTCTTGTCTCCGGTCATGTGCTTCGAGCATCGACTATCAAGGTACCATGAGTTTTGGTTTTGTGCTTTGGCCTTGTAGCAAAGGCTCCCCCTACAAAAAAGAGTTAAGCTTTCATTTTTGGTACCCAAATCATTTTGGGTCCATGAGTGTTAGTTCCCAAATACTTGGTTCTCTTAGAAATCCAAGATTAAATGGCTAAAATAGTGTTAGAAACTACAAGTTCCTTAGGAACCCATACACTTCTAACTTTCTTGTTCTTGTGATACTTATAGGAGCCTCTTTGTTTGTGGTCAACAAAGTTTCTCTTCACATGTTGGGATTTTGAAGAAGATGCTTTTTCAAAATCGTTTTCCCAACATTGGTTAGAGAAGCTTTGAGTTTACTCACCTCCTCTTGGTGGTAAACATGGTATTTTTCAAGAAGGTCGTTTAAATCATTTGATTTCTTTTCAAACTCATTTGAGGAATTGTGTAAAACAAAGACCTTCTTTTCTAATTCCGAGTAGGTTTTAGAAAGGGGATCATTTTGGGTTCTTAAAACCGAAATCATTTTCTTAATTTTTAAAAACCGACTCCTTGTATTTCTCAACCAACTCATCATATACCTCTTGCAACTCATCATAAGCATCTTGAAGTTCATCATATGTAAAATCAAAAGTAGATGAGTTAGAGGTTACCATAAAAGAATCCTCCTCAAGAGCCATGAGGCAAAGATTAGCCACTTCTTGTTCCTCATCCTCGGATGACTTTTCATCACTCCAAGTAGCAAGCTTAGCTTTGAGCTTCTTCTTCTTCTCAAAGCCCTTCCTCTTGAGTTGAGGACACTCGGAATGGATGTGACCCGGTTTCTTGCACTCTTAGCATATGATCGAATCCTTTTCTTCTTCTTTGTTCTTGGTCTTGGAGTCCATCTTTCTTTGAAATTTTCTACCTCGGTTTGACCTAATAAACCGTGAGAATCTTTTGGCTATCATAGCCAATTCATCAAGATCTTCCTCGTCACTAGAAGTGCTCTCCTCATGTAGAGAAGCTTTGCGAGCCACTCCTATCTTCTTCCTTTTGTCTACCTCAAGCTTTTCCACTCTTCTTTCTTCTTTTCATCTTCCCTTCCTTACTTCTTTATTTCATGAGTTAGGAGAGAACCAACTTGCTCATCAAGCTTTAGTGTCTTCGAATTCTTTGCCTCATTGATAGCGGTTCTTTTCCCATCCCAAGACTCGAGAAGAGAGTAGAGTAGCTTCCGAACTAGTTTGTCCTCCAGAATGATCTCTCTAAAACCTTTTAGCCCAATGAATATGGTTGAAAAACGATCAAACATCTTCGATACGGTTTCGTCGGGCTTCATCTTGAAATTCTCATAGCTAAGATTGAGAATTTCATTCTTTGTTTCCTTCACATCGTTATTCCCTTCATAGGTTGTCTCAAGTTTATCCCACACTTCTTTAGCACTTTCGATGGAAGAAACTTTGGAGTAGATATCCGGTCCAAAGGCACAAAATAGCATGTAAAGAGCCTTGTCGTTGATTTGAAGCTTATTTATATCATCTTCACTCATTTCATCTTTTCTTTTTGGCACAAGTCTTGCTTCATCGTCTCTCTTCATTGGAATGATGGGACCATCATCTATAGCATCCCAAACAAGATAATCACTTGACTTTATGAAGAGACGCATCCAGTTCTTCCAAAAAGAATAGTTGTCACCGTTGAAGAAAGGCGGTTTGGTGATCGATTGAGACTCGTACATGCTAGAGCCGAAGGTAGATGTCATAGCTTGCTTTGTTGATGATCACACTCTTCCTAGAATCTCCTCTTTCGGTTGTTAATCCTTCAAAGAGGTAGGCTCTAATACCAATTGTTGAGTGGATTAAGAGATTGATCAAAGCCAAGAGGGGGTGAATTGGGTTTTTAAAATTTAGGAGGAGAAGTGGAATGAATAGAAATGAAGAACAAGACAATTATAGTGCTTCAAGTTCCAAATGAACTCTACATCCACTACCTTAGCTCCCACTAAGGATTTTCCAACAATTCACTAATTGATCTTCCTCTTTTCTAGGCTTAAGAGGAAACCTTTACAATCCCGGTCAATTTTCTACCCAAAATTGACCAAACCCTCACTTGGTTACAAAGAAGAAATTGAGGGCAAGTAGGATATCTCATAATAAAAATTTTCCCCTTTTAATACAAGCACTCAACCCAAATTGAAATACAAGATAAGAATTTCACTCAATACAATTCGGGATTTTTACAAGAATAAGACTTTTGGCACTTGAGCTTGTATTTTTTGTATAGATGTTTCTCTTGGATGCAATAGTTGTTGCCGGTCTTTAATAGGCTTGTTTTTATACCTTCTTCATTAATTCTAGCCATTTGGGTGGTTAGGGAATTGATTAAAGCCATTGGAACCCTCTCTTTCCATCATAAATGCAGTTCTGCAGCCTACCGTATCGGTACTCGGGGAAGCGTATCGATACATGTCTCAAAAAAGAAAGAGATGTTGCACAAATATAAGAGGGGCATATCGATACACGTGTAGGCGTATCGGTACGGGTTAGGGATCCGTTTCGATACGGGTAAGACCGTACCGATGTAACTTTTCCAACACAGCTCACTGGAGGAATTCGTATCGAAACGAGTAAGAGCGTATCGATACTCATTAACCACCTCTTTAAAAATTGGTTACCTACCAACTGACACACAACAATCAAAATATTTAAGGCTTCGAATTTAAAATTTCTTTTAAATCGTATCGATACGGGTGAGACCGTATCGGCACACGATTCAAACTCCTTGTGATTTTATAGAGAGAGCGTATCGATACAGATGTAATCTATTTCGATACCTTGTTTCGATACGGTAAGAGGCATATCGAAATGGATTTCTCCAATAGCCAATTTTGAAAAAAAATGTATCGATACGGTAAGAGGGGTATCGATACGCATTGGCGTTTTTGAGCAATTTGGCCTTGGAACACTTAGAAAATATTTTGGAGTTTGAGTTTTTCAAACTAGAGCAAAGCCTTGTTGATTTGAAACCTTTAGAGGGACTTAAAAATTCATTTCAACTTTTACAATTTAGTCCTTAAAACACTTTGTTATATCAAAATCAAACATAGGATTTACAGTGAGTGATAAGTACAATAAGTACTTAGTGAGGTAGTTCCTATAACTATTAATTCAATCTTTTAAATGTTTTATCTCACTTAACAAAGGTTACCTAGCTAGCCTTCAATTCATTTGAGCATCACCTAACTAGTTTCATGCACTGGCAAGTACCTCACTTAGCTAGTCTCATCTTTATCAATCATATAAACATGTACATACAAGCATATCAAAGATCAAACCAAATCATATAGATCATGTAACACTTTCAAATAGACAATTTGCTAATATCAACCACATAAAACAAGCAATAATCAAATATACAAACATTGTTCACATTTCAGTCTTTTTATTCGAAATATGGCCATTGCCCTAGCCATTCTTATACATATTAAACATATTAGATTGATCACTCAAACATCTTTAACATATGATCACATTTTTATATGAACTCATTCATATTACATATTACACATTCCATTTAACATATGACAAGTATTATTCAAGAGCTTTTAAATGTTTTGCCTTCCTAGATTAGTGGGACTAGGTAATCAAGTCTTAATAGGTAAAAAGTACCAAATCAGAGGATGCTTAAAGCATCAAATCATTTATCAAAAAAAAAAATTAAAGCATCAAATCAGAGGATACTCAAATGTATCAAGGTGTATTCCACACCAACAATAGAGAAATCAAGTGCCATTTAAAGGATGCACCAAGCATCAAGGTCAATAGGTGACAACAACATCGAAACAGATAGTACATGGAGTACTAAATTAGAGAAGCTCTGGACTCTATGGCATGTCGTTCCACATGAGACCAACTAGTCAACCAACGGCTTATAGTGTCTTTTAGATTAAGCAAGCATATCACAAGTGTTTAGGCAACCAATTATAACAAGATCAATTCACATTTCAAGTCTCTAAATGGTTAGATCCTAATTTGTTTGCAAGCTTTCACAATTTCCAGCAATCAACCAATCAAATATTCTCAAACATCAATAAGCATCAAATGGAAGCAACATAGCATTCAATCCATCATTCAAATAGTCATCATATTAGGAGCATCCATTTCAAGTTCATGTTAAGCTAAGCTAGTTATCAATCATAATCCTACAATTATATTTCCTTTAGGTCATTTCTTCCCCTATGATATTTTACCCAATATAGATTAGATTCATTTCATACATTCATCTATAAACATAAAACATTGGTTAGGACACTGGTCCTAACCCTAAGTTTATCTACACTCAAAACACTCCAAGCTTATAAGCTATTCTTGCTCCTTGATGAATATGCCTTTCTTCTTCCTATTCGATTGGCCAACCCTTGCCTCTTCCACTGTTTTATAAGTTTCTTGGTCTGAAAATTGACATATAAATATATACAAAACATATTATCATCCAATTCAATCATATAAGTCAATCACACAAGCACAATCACAATTCATTTCAAAATTGTTTTCCAGTTCTGGCAGTTTGCACGCCTGTTACTATTCTGGTCATAACTTTTAATCTACACATTGGATTTTCAATTAAATTACCTTGTTAGAAATCTTATTCAACTAGCGTTTATCCATGTATGGCTCATATTTTTCCCATTTCTAGATCAATACATATTTGCATTTAAAGACGTGCTAGTTGTCTAGGGACTAAACTGCCAAATTTCACTCTAAGGCACCATAGTGCACATTTAATCCTAGTTCCTTTACTATTTTAATTTAGCCTTTATAACTAGAGTTTACTCTGTTTTCCCTTATTATTTCAAGTCCATTATGGTCCCTAAATAGAACATAACAGTCCACTAATTTATCAAATTTCCAAGTTAGTCCAGAATCACCTAGCTTGCCAACTAGTCACTTTAAACATCCAATTCAAGCTACTTATCAGCCAATTCAAGTTATAATTCATTCATACATCAAGTTCTCTATTTTTAAACATTATTTCTAGAATCAATTACAGAGCAATTTGATCCCCTAACATTTTTCAAATTCACCAAAACAGTCCCCTAAACAGTTTTGCATTTCCATGTGACTAGTTTTCATTTTAACTCATTATCTAACCAATTTAACCTCAATTTGATTTTACCAACAGTTCATTTCATCAATATTTAACAACTTTCCCTAGGCGACCTTTTTCCAGAAACGTTTTCTAGTCCCTCTAATTTCCAGATTTAACAAAACAATCACGTATCACATTCAGGCAGCATCTAGTGTCATCTAGTGTGCTGTTTTCAAATCCTATCATATAACCCAAGCTAAATTCATTTAAATCATCAACATATAACTCAATTTCAGATCTAAAATAAACAATTACAGCAATCAATTGCAACAAAACAGATCATATAAACAATTCAACAGAACAATTCGGTTAACTAGTTGAGCAAAAACACTTACCTAGCTTTATAGCTTAATTCCTATGGAAAATGACCACATGCATGATGAATTCTCTAGCTTTCTAAGTGTTTTTCTCTAGATTTTCTTCTCCCTAAAACTATCTCTCTCATTTGGCTGATAATGGCTTAAGGAAGAAGATGATTATCATAGTTAGTGGCATTTAGGAAATGACTAGTTTGTCATTGGTTTAATTCTTTGATTAATAATTAGCCAAGGGAACTCTTAGGAAATAGGAAATTTAGAATGCAATTCTTTTATTTATCATTTAATTTAGCTTAGTCCTCTTAATTTGGTCCTTTAATTTGTTCGTTCTTTCTAATTAAATCCTAACTAGTCGAATTAGAGGTTAGTAGGTTTAATTTGAGTCTATTGTTTAACCAATTGATATAATTAATTCTAGGGTAAGATTGAGGGTGTTACGATTCTACCCTCCTTAAAGGAAAGAATTCGTCCTCGAATTCTTATTTGAACTGAATAGATGAGGATAATGCTTCCGCATCGTATCCTCAGGTTCCCACGTAGCTTCTTCGATTTTATGATTTCTCCACAGAACCTTTACAAGAGATATGTTTTTGTTTCGGAGTCGTCTGATTTCTCTATCAAGGATTTGGGTTGGTTCTTCCTCGTAGGATAGATCAGGAATCAGTTCTACTTCTTCTTGCTCTAAGACGTGAGATTGGTTGAATCGGTTTCTTCGTAGCACTGAAACGTGGAATATGTTATGTATCTTATCGAACTCGCTAGGGAGTGCAAGTCGATAAGCTACCAGATTGATTCTTTTAATCACTTCAAAAGGTCCTATGAAATGAGGGCTGAGCTTCCCTCTTTTACCGAACCGAAACACTTTCTTCCACGGAGAGACTTTGAGAAAGACCTTATCACCGATCTCGTATTGTATGTCTCTACGTTTCTGATCAGCGTAAGACTTTTGTCTATCGAAAGCTTGCTTCAACCGAGAATGGATAACTTGCACTTGTTCTTCAGTTTCCCGAAGCAATTGAGGTCCTAACACCTTATTATCACCAAGTTCGGACCAACAAAGGGGTGTTCAGCATCTTCTACCATACAATGCTTCGAAAGGAGCCATTTGAATCGAAGGTTGGAAGCTATTGTTGTATGTAAATTCTACCAATGGTAGTGACTTTTCCTAGTTCTTTCTGAAGTCGATGATAAAAGCTTGAAGCATGTCTTCAAGAACTTGAATCACTCGCTCGGATTTTCCGTCTCTTTGCGGATGGAAAGCTGTGCTCAGATTTAGCTTGGTGCCGAGGGCTCGTTGTAGAGTTTTCCATAATCGAGCTGTAAACCGGGTGTCTAGATTGGAGCAATTGAAGTAGGGACTCCGTGTAAACGGATGACTTCCCGAATGTACAGATTAGCCAAGGATTCCAAGTTGTAGTTCATACGAGGCCGGATGAAATGAGCAGATTTGGTAAATCGATTGACAATTACCCAGATAGCGTTACACTTTCTCGGGGAACAAGGAAGACCGGATACAAAATCCATAGTGATTCGATCCCATTTCCATTGAGGCAATTCGAGAGATTGGAGTAATCCGGTAGGGACTCGATGCTCGGCTTTATCTCTCTGACAATTCAGGCACTTCGACACAAAATTATTGATAGCCACTTTCATTCCGGGCCACCAATACAAGGGCTTGAGATCCTTGTACATCTTAACTTTTCCAGGGTGGATCGAGAAAGAACTCTGATGTTCTTCTTGCAATATCACTTCTTGTAATTCCTTGTTTTTAGGAATACAAACTCTATCCTTGAAATAGAGGACACCGCTCGACTTAACGGAGAAGTCGAAATTAGACTCAAGCTTAGAACCAATTTTCTGAAGTTCCGGGTCAAATTGTTGAAGCTCTTTAATCCGTGTGATTAGGCTAGACTGAACTTGATGTTCGGACAGATATTTTCAAGCTTTAGAGAGTCGCAAATGAGCGTTGATAGTCAAGGAAGCTACGAGAAAACAATTCAAATGGATTACTTATAAGACTAGACAAATTTCGAATGGTTGATTAATTTTCAAGAAGGAGTTCGAACCATTACTTATCAGGCAAGGTAGAGTTCGAATGGTTCCTTTGGGAACAAGAATGAGTAATTCGAATAACATAAGGCTTAGAATGGCTTACCGAGGGTCGGTTTTCGACTAAGAGCATCTGCAACCAAATTGGCTTTACTGGGATGATAGTCGATGATTAGATCATAATCTTTCAACAATTCTATCCACCTCCTTTGTCTTAAATTGAGATCTTTTTGAGTAAGGAGATACTTCAGACTTTTGTGATCGGTAAACAAGTGGCATCTTTCACCGTACAACTAGTGTCTCCAAATTTTGAGTGCAAAAATGATGGCAGCTAACACGAGGGCATGTGTCGGGTAATTGAGCTCATGTGGCTTCAATTGTCGGGATGCGTATACTACTACATTTTCACCTTGCATCAAGACACAACCCAATCCCGAATGGGAGGCGTCACTATAGATTGTGAATTCTTTGCCCGGCTCAGGTTGGATCAAAATCGGGGCATGAGTTATTGCTTGCTTCAATTGGTTGAAGCTTATTTGCTGATTTTCAGACCAATCAAATGGTTGATCCTTTCGGAGGAGTTTGGTTAGCGGTAAAGTGATTGTAGAGAAGCCTCTAACGAACCTTCGGTAGTAACCGGCTAAACCGAGGAAATTGTAAACCTCACCAACATTCTTCGGAGGTCGCCAATCAAGGATAGCTTGAATATTTTTAGGGTCAACTTTGATTCCTTCGGCAGAGATCACGTGACCCAGTAAAGCAACTTTCGATAGCCAAAATCACATTTGGAGAATTTGGCGAACAATTGACGTTCTCGAAGAGTTTGTAGTACGATTCGGAGGTGTTTAGCATGTTCTTCCTTATTCCGAGAATAGACAAGAATGTCATCGATGAAGACAACAACGAACTTATTGAGATAGGGATTGAACACTCGGTTCATCAGGTCCATAAATGTGGCAGGAGCATTCGTTAACCGAAAAGGCATAACAAGAAATTCGAAGTGACCATATCTAGTACAGAAAACAGTTTTAGGGATGTCTTCATCCTTCAATTTCATCTGATAGTAGCCTGCTCGAAGATCGATCTTAGAGAATACCATGCTTCTCAGAGTTTATCAAAATGATCTTCAATACTCGGTAGGGGATAATTGTTTTTTTATAGTAACCCGATTCAACTGACGGCAGTCGATGCAAAGCCGCATGGAGCCATCTTTCTTCTTCACAAACAAAATCGGAGCACCCAGGGAGATGTGGTCAGTCATATATAGCCCTTGTCGTGTAATTCATGAAGTTGTTTCTTGAGCTCCTTCAACTCCACTTGTTCCATTTGATATGGTGTAGTGGACACTGGGTTGGTTCCAAGTTGAACATCAAATTTGAACTCCACATCATGAGTCGGAGGAAGACCAGGGAGTTCCTCAAGAAAGACGTCGATGAATTCGGAAACAACAAGAATAGAAGGTAAGCCGAAATCATATTCATCTTGTAGCACCATAGAAGCAAAAATTGAAGTCGGTTTTTGATCTATAAGAAGTATGGATTCTTTTCCTAAACCCCAAAGGTACAATCTCCTATTTTGACAATCGATCCAGGCTTGATGTTTACTCAACCAATCTAAGCCTAATACTAAGTCAAATTCACAATTGGGCAAGGCATAAATTCAATAGGAAAGGGTATGCTTCGAATAGCTATAGGACAAGCTCTACAGAGCAAATTGATTGGCAAGTTTCCCCTATAGGGTTTGATACTACAAGGCTCGTTTTAACAACTTCGATTTTTATAGTTAACTTATCAAGGAAGGAAGAGCATATGAATGAATAGGTTAATCTCGAATCTATTAAAGCATAAACATGTTTAAGGTTCAGTTCAACCGTACTCGCAATGATGTTAGAAGATTCCTCTTCTTCTTAACCACTGATGTGATAAACATGAGCCGAAGCTCGGGATTCTTGATATGTTGTGGCTTTCGAATGGGAGCCTCTTCCCCTCCCTTGGTTTCCGGACTGAGTTTGCCTCAATTTCTTGTTTCATTTAAAAGGTGCAGGGCTCAGATTAGCAGAATACCGAGTAAGAGCCTTGTCAGATTTTCTTGGGCAATCCCTAATGCATTGATCATCACCACCACAAGCAAAATAAAGGTTGGATTGAAGCCGACATTGGCCGAAGTGTTGCTTCTACAGGGGTTGCAGGTCAGAGCTTTCTCAGAATTTCTTATGTTGTTAACGAAAACAATAGGGACAACCAACTTGTTCACCGATTAGGGTCTCGGTGTGTAGTTGCTTATGGGAGTAGGAGTGTAAGTAGAAGACCATTCTTTCTGATTTTTGGCCTTTTTTGTCAAATATGTCAATGTGGTGTCTCAACTTTTTAACTTTCTAGACGTTTAATGTACACCATGTGGTTTCCTTCCGTTTTTCGAAACGCCCCATGTTCAACGTCGTTAATTGATTACACGGCAAGACACGTGGCATGTTCTTATGATGCCACGTGGAATTTTCGATCAGAAAAAAGTAAAAAAAAAATCTAATTCAAGGATGCCTAAGCAATTTGACCATTTTAGTTTATAAAATTAATAATAAATAAAAATTAAAAATGAGAAAAAGGAACGGTTCATCTTTTCTTCTTGGTTCATCTCCCCCCCCCCTCTCTCTCTTTTTTACTTCAGTTAATGGCGTTAATTTCGGAGGCATTTCAAAAGGCGAAAGGTAACTATAAAAGCTATATTGAATGTTTAGAAAGTTTAAACACCACATTAACACATTTGACAAAGTATACGAGAAATTCGTGGCATTATCCCCCAAAAAATAATATATATGCATCACCACCATCATAATCAAATATTGTCGACACAAAGTTCATCACAGTAGAAACAGAGAAGTAAAGTTAAACCATTAGTCTGCCTGCAAATCAAAACAAAAAATGGTAGTAGCAACACAAGAAAAACTCTAATTTTGTGGTTTAACATATATATTATTTGTGGTAAATTGTTACATAATCTCAAATTTGTTTAGTGGTTAAGTTTTAATTTTTGATTTTGAAGGATTTAAGTTTAAACCTCATCAAGTGCATTTTTTATAATTTTTACACCAACAAAACTACGTTATTTTGGGTCATTTTAGGCATTAAAACAACCGCACCAAAATGACGTCGTTTCAGTGCATCCTCTATGTAGGCCGTTGTTGCATGTAAATTAGTCTATCGCAATAGAGTGCAAGTGTACACGACGCAAGTAGTAAAGTGATACACGAAGTATCGGATGTCGAATCCACAGGGACTGGAAATAGCTTTATCCTTGGATTGCTGCACAAAAGAGAAAGAAGATAGTTCAATTGTTTGTAGAGGAATAATGAAGACTACTGAAGATAAAAGATTCGGGGTAAAGAAATAGGTCGGTATTGATTTGCTCGGTAGTGCATGTGTTGCACTGTATAAAACTTCATGTTCTGTCGTCGTTCCTGTCGCAGCAGCACCTGCGACAGCGATCACACAACTCTGTACTTCAAGCTTGGCAAGAATCCCTGTTGTGACTTGTCCTATCCCTAGGTCCAAGTCTGTCGATGAACACGTCTTAGATGATACCTCCCGGCATTAATCGAAGGATGAACACCGATGTTGTTGAATTCTTCCTTAGCCACTTAACCTCGTCCTATCCCTAGGTCCGAGATAGTTCAACCATAAACTGGAGAACCCATACTTATTCCTTTCGTATACTTAACTTTCCCGATATTAAGTAAATGAATAATCTCACAATGCTCTCCCAATACTCTTGTAAGATGTTGAAAACCAGAATAAGAAAACTTGAAGTTTATTTTATTGAACAGAAAAATCCTAAAACAGAACGATCCTTGCAACTACTTTACAGAATCAACCCTTAACCCTATGGGAAGTTAAGAACATGATGAAAAGGGGAAAACGACTAGGGTTTTCGGGAAAATGGCTAGAGAATGAGATGTCCTTCCCTAGGTCGAATTACATGCCTTTATATAGGCCTTGGGTTCAAGTTTTCTAATAAGGTAAGAATACAAGTTCAAATTAAAGTACAACTCTAATTAAAACTTAAATCTTCAGAGTAGATGCCTTCAATTCGTCCTCTTTTCTTGCTTTGGGTTTCTTCCTTGAACTTTGGGCTTGGCCTTCATTCTGATCTAGGGCTCAGAAAAATATAGGAGTGGTCCACGACAGACCGGCTTAAATTCCTCTATCTGTCGAGCTCCACTTCACTTTTTCCCTTCACCATTGCTGTCGTCATTGGTTGCCGCGGTAGTGGCCACAGCAGCGTCATCCTTCTCGACTTCAATCCTGTGTTCCAGCTCTGCTTCTTTACTGCCCTGAGTCTTGCCACAGCAGCTACCTGCAAAATCAGCCAAAATCAGTAGCAACTGTGTCATTTTATATAATTGTGATGTATATGTGAAATCTATCCTAAATGCAATGGATTATGCTTGAATGCAGCAGAAATAAGGGATAAATAGGGGATAAAAATTAGAACTTTTACACACTCAACACACCCCCAAACTCAAGTTTTTGCTTGTCCTCAAGCAATTAAGACCTAAAAATAAATAAAACTTTTTGGTTTGGCTTAAAACAGTGAACTTTTCCTTACCTACCATTCATGCCCTATTGCGAACAACACCTTGTTGGACACTTCGGGATTCATTCAGAACCTTGCTATAATTCTCGTGTAGTGTGTGCATGTTTTGTGAACAATTATATGCCTAGACTCTTTTAGTTTACTAGAATAGCTAACCCACTCACTTGAAATTTTATGCCAACTTTCATTTTCTTGGAGGCAATTCTTAGGCTTCTTTAGTGTTTTCTTAGACTCGATTTTCTTTTCTTAATTTAAGTTTGACTAGAGCTTGTTTCGGGCACCTCTAGCTAACTTCCTAGAGCCGGTTTCGGGCACCTCTAGGTGTATAGAGTCTACTTTTTCTTAACTTCTTTTCCTACAACCAGTGTTAGGCAACTCAAGTGTTTAAGCTTTTTCCTATTCTAGTTTACCAGTAGAGTTCTAGACAGTATAAGAGTCACAAAGAGTGTTTTAGGATCAGAACTATAGTAAGGCTCTAAATTATTCCTAAAAATATCCTAAAGGCACTGCCACGATAGAGGCTGTCACGACAGGTAAGTTCAGTTCAAAGACTTAATCCATTTTTTTGACAAAAATAAACTTAAATAATAATTAACACTTAGACACAATTTTGAACCTAAAAACATTTCATATTACTGATGGGATGCCACCCCCAAACTCAAGGGTTGCATTGCCCTCAATGCATAAAGACAAAAAACAGAAAATAAAAACAAAATACATCACAATTATAATAAAACAACAAGACAACAAAATAAGATAGAAACTTAAATTTAGGTGTTGTCGTCGTTGCTGCTGCTGCTACTGTCACTGTTGCTGCTGCTGGCAGACTTGCCTTCACCAATGTTGGGCTTCTGTCGTTTCATCGGAGTGAACTCCTTTGAAAGGTTTCTTTTGATAGAGGGCTCCCCATCAGATTCCTGCCAGATGGAAGAGGAAGAGAACTCGGCTATAAAATCATCAAGTTTGGGCAGCGACACCTTTCATTTCTCTCCTCTGGCAGAGGCAGTGGCGGTGTGGCTGTCGCCTTCATCTGTCGCGGCCGGGGTTGGAGTGGATGCAGCAGAGGGTGTTTTTGGTGTGGCAGCAGGAGTAGGGGTATGGGCAGGTGTAGAGGCAGCAAAGTAATGCTCTGGGAAAGCAGGAAATTGTACATTTGCAAAATTTAAATTGTTTTGAATAAAACGTACCGTTGCTGCTGTGAAGTCTCTGACGAAACTCATCAGACCAAGCTGTCATTCCTCCATCTTTTGCAGTGTGGCTAGGATTTGAGTGGAGGAGTCTGCTGGAGGGGCTGCTGCTGTTGGCTGCAGCTGCTCTGCGGCGGCAGGTTCTGGCTGAGTGGGCTCTGCTGGTTCTTCTGCTGCGGTAGATGGGTTGAAGAAGGAGAGGGGTGTGGCTGCTTTCAGTTCCATCAAACTGAATATATTTCGCTCTGTCCATCCCTTCCCTCGGACCTTGTAATCTTCAGGGATTTCGGGGACGTTGTGGCTGCGGCAGATCTCGATGATGAGGTACGAGAAGAAATGGGGTCCCGATTGTTGGAGTATACCCAAAGACCAATCATATGATGATTGAATAGACATACTATTTTACTAGATTTATCAAGTAATGGTATTGCCGTTATTATCATTTGGTATGTTTCTGTGCATCACACTAACCATTGGATAATAATGTTCATACAATAATACGATTATTGTTAAATAGGATCCTTAGTCGAATATTATTACGGGTATGGACAGTGATAATATATAAAGACTAATATGTGGTTGATGACAAGCGTTGTCATTGACATAGAGATGTCAAAATCAACACATAAGTATTTGTTAGAGAACAACATACTGGATTGACCCGCTATGAGCATGTTTCTTGGGTAATTATGTGACAGTCACAACATTGCTCATGATAAACATATGTATAATCCTCATACTTGAGATCAACATGATTTCAACATAAAGATTTACGTATTTTGACATAGTCAAACGTGTGTCGTAACTGACTACATTATAAAGACTGATGATTGGATACGTGATGACCTATGTAGTGAAATATGGTTGATCAAGAAAGGATTTGTCCCTCCTACATAATGGGGGAAATATCTTCGGCCACTTGATTGAGTGAGATTAGAAAATGCATGGCCATGCTCGAATATTATGATATGAGATATCATAGAGATTCGTTTATCATAATCTACTCAAGACATCAAGAAACACTAGATGGACAACGCAAGTGTGATTATCCCATGACTTGTGTTCATCTAAGATATAAAGGACAAAAGGATGAAATACATAAAGGAAGTTTATTCAGGAATTAGGAGATTCAAACCATGACTTCATGCAACTTAGGTAGCAATGATGTATTGCTAGATGCCACTCATTGTTTGTAAAATTATAACAGTTCTAATTTTGCTGCTAACGTTGCATGAACCTACAAGGTTCACACCCTTCGAATGAAACGAACAAAAAATTGGAAATCATACTCCCTATTTTAGGGAGGTTGCCGAAAATCCCATATGGGATAGGGGAAATCGGCAACTCCCTTAAATGGGAACAATATTGGATAAATATTGTATTTATCAAATATTATTTAGAGTATGGAAAAATATTTAGAGACTTAAATGTTATAGAATAAGATTCTAGAAATTTAAATATATATTTGGAATTTATATAATGTATATTTAATTCAAAGTTTATGTAGAATTAGATTCCACATAATTAAAAATATATATTTAAATATATTTAAATCCAAGTAAAGATAGAACACGATTCTATATAATAAAACATATATTTTTGGAATAAATATAATGTATATTTAAATCCATGTTTTATGTAGAATAAGATTCTACATAATTAAATATATATATTTCATTTAATATTATTAAATATAATGTATATTTAATATAAACCAATTTCAAGTAGAATTAGATTCTATGAATTTTGGTTGAACTTGGATTTAAGAAATTCAACTAGAATTAAGTCTCTGAATACTATTTAAAGGGACAAGGGCTAGCAACCAAATCATTCCAATTCCTCCTTGCAAATTTCGACATATCCCTGGGAATTCCCCTATGGAATTTTTGACAAGTCCTAGATTTCTTCTGAGAAGTTGTTCGATATTTTTCTGGTGTTCCTCTTGCCCCCTGGCAAATTCCTAGCGATTTCCTAGTTCGAATCCAAGTCCCGGTAGAACCCCTGGTCGATTTCAGACTCCCTCAGGAATCCTTGGAGGGATTTCGACTTCTCCCTGGAAGGTGTTCAAACCTGTCGTTTTGTTCGGGTGGACTCCGTAGAGGTCATTGCGAACCTGTGACGATTTCGGTTTTACTTGACGTGGTTATTCCGACATACCGTCGGTTTTCCAGTTTCCAGAGTTTTAAAAGGTAATTCTTCATCTTTTCACACCGGATTCGTTCCTGTACATGGATCCTGGCTGGATTACGTCGGATTAATTTTTCTGCTGTGCCACGGGGTGTGCCGACGTGACCCAACAGTGGTATCAGAGCCACTTGTATCATATGAATTCGAACTTAAATTCTTGGGTAATGTTTATGTATGAGATGCATGCTGTTTGATTCGATTTAGAAATTTATCGTTTATCGTATCACACCTAATAAAGACTTATTTCGATTATCACTGAATGATTAAGAGTTAATCATGACTATGTTAGATTGCTTCAATGTTAAGTGTTAACATGTTGAGACTAATAATTATTCTAGAGAACAAGTAGTTGTTCGTAGTTTCATAGATTTATGAAATCTCTGAAAGCGCTTCTAATTTGATAAAAGTTATCAAACTATCTTTCACGGTGAATCCATAAGAGTTATGGTTAGACGTTATGAAAAATGCATGTCTATGATTGGCATCATCAAAGACCTGGTACTTAAGTGTGCCTAGTGTGCCACCTCTCTTTCATGTTGACCTACCTGGTGCATTTGTTTGTTAACGCAAATGGTTTATGAAACCTCGTGATCCTTCTTTGTCCCATTAACTGTAACATAGGGATAATCAGTTTAAAACTCCGTAAACACGTCGTTACTTTGTCCGCACGATGTTTGAAATGCATGTTAGATTGCACGGTGTTTGTTTTGCATGGTTATAGCCCATAGCCTTTATAGTTTTGGTTTTTATAATTACGGCCTGCGTGTCGTACCTTTATCAATCTTCTATTGTACTTCTCTTCTCATCTCACTCCCTCGCATGTAACGCGAGTTTCTGAAAATTGTAAATACTCATGAAGATAAAGCAAGGACCAAGGTAGCAGCATGGTGGGCCTTCCCTGGTGGACCAGGCGTTTCAGAAGCAGATTCTATCTTCAGTAGAATGGTCCTCCCATTGGCTTGGGACGGGTCGCCTTAGGTTAAGAAGGGCTATAATCATTGCATATTTATTTACCGCTTATATTTACCTTGTATGTGATGCAATGGATATTTTATAAGAATGATTAAACATAGTTCTATTGATAGGATCAATGTTAAAATGATGAGATAATTAAGTAAATCCCTCACTATAATTCTAAGTCTGTTTTAACCATCCAATATTTACCCTCGTTAAAGCTTCGATCGATATAATGCGAGCTTTGCCAAAGCAATGTCACATTTATCTATCTTAGTTAAACGCGAAGAATAAGCTAGTGATATTCGTCGGTTGAGATATTGGTATTGACTTAGTTGGGTTGTTCTAATAGGATTAGAAAACCTAGTGGTTAAAAGTTTTGGATAATCATAAGATGATTTAAAGAACAAGAGTTGTTCGCCAAAAGATGAGGAATTACATGAGATGTAATTAGTAAGATGTTACTTACCTAAATAACCATTTCCTAAAAGACTGGCCAAAGCTGATTTAGGAATGATGAAATACGGATCCTCACTCACTAGAAAAACTATCGAAATGTTTTTCCGAAATTAAAACTAGAGGGTTTTTAATTTTGAAGAAAATATTGGGAGTAAATTTATAGTAAAGACCTATCTATAAATTTTAAAATTTAGTAAAACTTATGTAGCATATTTTCTTTGTTGTAGAATTAATGGCAAATAATACTCTATCTCTGCGATCTATCCTTGAGAAGGATAAGTTCAATGGCATAAACTTCCTTGAATGGTTCTACAATTTGAGAATTGTTCTCAAACAGGAAAAGAAGGAACATGTCATTGAAAAACATGTTCCTGATTAACTGGTTGACACTGCTTCCAGAGCTGATAAAGACAAGTTTAAGAAACACATGGACGACATGCTAGATGTCGGTTGTCTTATGCTTGCCTCCATGACCTCTGAGCTTCAGAAGCAACATGAGGACATGGTAGCTTATGATATGATTCAAAATATCAAGGAGATTTATGAAGGGCAAGCTCGTCAAGAGAGGTACGAGACCTCTAAAGCTCTGTTTCAATGGAAGATGAGTGAGGGATCTCCCGTAGGAGCTCACGTCATCAAAATGATGGGCTACATCCAAACGTTGGGGAAGCTCGACTTTCCGCTGAAAGACGAATTAGCCACTGATGTCATCCTACAATCGTTGCCGGATAGTTTCAATCAATCCGTCCTTAATTTCAATATGAATGAAATTAACAAGACGCTGCCACAATTGCTCGGCATGTTCAGAACTGCTGAAATCAACCTGGAGAAGGTAGGACCTAAACTTGTTCTGATGGTCCGCAAGGGCAAAAAGAAAGATAAATCGGCAGCAAAGTCTAAAGGTGATGGTAAGACCAAAACCGATGGAAAGGAGGCATTGAAACCTAAGAAGGGAATCAAGAAGGATGGAAAATGTTTCCATTGCGGCAAGACCGGACATTGGAAGAGAAACTGCCCCACACACCTACAAGAAGTCAAGAAAGCAAAAACGAGTGAGGCATCAACCTCAGAGGCTTTTAAAGAGAAGGCATCAAAATAGACAAGGACATGGGAATGGAAATAAAGCAAGAGTTGCTACATCATCCATTAGGACATGTGTTTTTGCTTAAATAGATTTGTTTTAGTTTTTAAGATTATTATTTTGTGCCTAAGTTTTAGGTATCTTGTAAGGACAAGATATTTTAATTTTGAGATTATTTAAATAAATGTTATTCTTTTAATCTCTTATGGCACAACGAATCAATGATCTTTAAACTAATCAAATCAATAAAATTTATAAGATAAATAAAACAAATGACTAATCTCAAACTCATAAAAAGTATTAAGGTAATTTGATGAGATCAAATTCAAGAATATTTAAAGTTTGATGAACTTTCAAAGAATATGGGATTGTCCCATAATTAAATCCCACAAGTGGAACGAAAGTCTTTGAAAGAGAATCAAATATGTTAGACATGTTTTAATTCAGAACAAGTCATTTTCGACTTCTTTACACACTAGAAAAACAACTATCAAATGTGACTTGGTAGTTTTAAGTGTGATTTTGGGGTGGAATGATGTAATCTTGATTGCTGGAGGTATAAGGATAAGTTAGGATGTTTATTAGATGTGTTTTGATGTTGTTAATGCTTTGGAAGTGATGTATGATGGCCGGGCTTGGTTTAGGAGGCAATCGATTGAGTTTTCGGTTGTTTTGGATGGGTATTTTGGTGTAGTTTGAGGGGGCAACGAGTTTATGAATTGTTGCTGGTGTTAGAATGCATTTTAATGCATTTAGATCTCTGTTTCGATGATATGAAAACAGTGGATCTTGATCCGGAAGCTAACGAGGTGATTTTGTAGGTTCCAAAGGTGTAATTTCCGTGTCGGCGAACAAGGCTTCGCGTATCGGTGAGTGGAAATGCAATTTCTTGCTTTGTAACGCTTGGAGCGTGCTCTTGGGAGCTTAATGTAAGCTTGATACACTTAACTAAGCTCAA
This sequence comes from Hibiscus trionum, assembly GCA_030270665.1. NCBI lineage: Eukaryota > Viridiplantae > Streptophyta > Magnoliopsida > Malvales > Malvaceae > Hibiscus > Hibiscus trionum. Next base: position 8,435,927 of record BSYR01000046.1, read on the forward strand.
GTGTAAGTGTTTCGGTAATCCCTCTCTTGGAAATGTGCTATGTTGGATGAAAATGCATTTGATGTGAGAGTGGATTTGTTTACTTTTTTAAGCATGTTTAAGCATTGTTTAATGCTGGATTTTAATGTCATTATGTTAAGGATGCACTAGGTAAGTGATCCTTGGTTTTCATGTGAGAATACATATGATGTTAAGCATGTGTGCTTGTGGAAATGACATTGTGGTTATGCTTGAAAAACAGTGGATTAATGTGGTTAAATGGTTATATTGGCAAGTGATGAAAATGGTTTTTGGTTACTTTAATCGGATATAGTTAGCCGGCTATAGGATTGGGTGCACCGTGAATAAAGTCTCCTTGGATGTTTAGGGGTTGTGATTGTTTTTTTTATCAGCAACTGTATGATTTTATTCAGCAATAAACAAAAAACATACAGCGTGACGGATCATACGCCTTATTAAAAACCTCCCTAGTGGAGGAAAAGAGTACGATATGATCCGTCAAAAACATAGAAACAAAGCCAAGCCTATCATAAACAAGCCACAAAGAGCGAACATCGATCCACGCCTTCCTTTGCTAACACATCTGCAAAATCATTAACCTCTCTAGGCACATAACGAAACTCTATCTCATAAGAGACCCTACAAGCCTGATCGATCACTGAAAATACTTCCCACAAACGCCATGGTCGTTTTGCCGAACGTGTAGTCCAATTCAAAGCAACCTACGAATCCGACTCAATAATCACACATTGTTCACGCCAACACCTGTCCAGAACTAAACTCAAAGCAAACGCTATAGCCCGCACTTCAGCTTCATTTGAGTCCATCAAACCTAACGGCCCCGAGAACATTCCCAAAATCCGACTCTCCCAGTCACGCATTCACAATCATCACATTTAAGAATCAGCGGTGAATGATTAGAAACATCCCTCGCCAAAGCTTCCTATTGTATCGAACTAAAACAATCCAACCAAGCTGAAGATATCAAGAAACGGTCAATACGACTACAACGATTCCCGGGACCAAACCAGGTAAAACGTTTGCCCAACAACGGCAAATCCACTAATCCCATACTATCCACAAAATCCCCAAACGCCTCCATCTCAGCACCCCTATCAGACACCCCTATATGATCCGAATTATGTAAAATAGCATTAAAATCATCTGCAACGCACCACGGCCCCTCAAATCCACTCATCCGAGCCAACAGCGAAGCCTAAACTACACTCTGTCCAGCGACATCATAAGGGGCATAAATCGCAGCTATGCAGCAAACCACATCCTCTTGTTGCTAACGCCCCTGAAGCACAATGAAATTTCGATCAATATCAACGGATTCCAAACAAAAACGATTACCTTCCCATATGACCAAAATGCCGCCAGAAGCACCAACTGACGGTGAAAACACCATCTCAAAGCTATCGAAAAACCACATATTAGCAACCCACATCGACGGGATCTCCTCAAGTTTTGTCTCCTATAACAACACCATATCTATACGATTTTTCTGAATCACGTCGCGAACACTACGTCGTTTTGTGCTACCGCCCAAACCCCTGACGTTCCACGATAAAAGCTTCATCAATCAGAAGCCTCGACAATCCCCGGTAATAACCCGAGAAATGTCTTTTATAATATCTTCTTCACGCCCACTCGATTTAACTCTGATAAGAGAACCCAACTTCACCGTGGCCGCAACCTCACTAGCTATGTCCCGTGTCAATGAATTACCACTGTCACTGACCCCTTCCACGTTTGTTTTGATCGGTCCTTTCTTTGCTCGACAACCACCCAGATTATTCCCCTTCTTCGCACGAGATTCACGACCATCGGCTTTTAAATGCACACTCCCGATTATCTTCTGAATTTTTTAATACGCCCGTCCCACTCGGATCAATTCAGTTTGTCCAAGTCCAGGTTGTGGCGCGATCGATTGCAGAATAGGGTGAGGACTCTGTACCTCTTGCAAATTCTCGGCTGTGGGACTCAAAGCACTCGGCCCCACTTCATCCAAAGCATTTGAATTAACAATCCCAGCTATAGACAAACTCTCACATCTTGGGAGACTCTCAACCGACTCCAGAGTCCTACTCCCATGCTCCTTCTCAACTATCGGACTGACAAGACTAACCGGAGCTGGCGGCTGCTGTTTCGGCAATCGAACACCCACCCGCGCATCATTCTCCATGTATATATCTGAATGCGTACTTACTCCATGTTCAACATCACTCGATCGAGACCTTGTCCCTTGAGGATCATCCCAAGCAGCATTCATCATCCATTTCACCAGAACTTCCCCATGAGACCCGTGAACCTTCGATCCAACTATCCTCGGATTGGGTACGACATCAGCCTCCTTCCCAGCACACTCATCCGCTTTGAATTTAGAACCCCGTGCAGAACTCTCCCCATCCTCTGACGCCTTACATTCATAGCAATCACATTCAACCTCCGGACCTTTTTCGTCCATCTCCAACACATGAACCGAATAGACCTCGGCATCCACCTTGACTCGAATGAGTTCCTCAATGCGAGAGAACGATGTTGTCTCCACCATGATTCTGCCACAATCAAACGATGTTGCCGTTTCCGTGTCATCATCCACGCAAATCTACGATCCCCACAGGTGAGCAATGTTCATAAAAGTTTGCCTGTGCCAAAGGTGTATCAGCAAACCTACTATAGACAACCAAACACGACGCGACTCAACTGTGATCGAAGGCGACCAAACCTCCACTCTAGCAAAACACTCTTTAACACGATCCATGTTCATCACCCAGTCCCGAACATTCGCCGATGTACACATAAAAAAAATCATGTATCCCGACAATCGCATAATTGAAAATCCCTCATGTTTATCCAACTCCAACCTCTCCTCCAGGGCCTTTATACTACAAGGATTCAAACACCACCCAACCGCGCACCATTGAAGAACAGCCCACTTATCATCGTCCATGATGCCCGTGATCTCTCGGCAATTGTCTCTCACCCCCGCCCCCACCGGTATTGTTGACGATCGTGAATCCTTGATCCAATCGGACTCCAACTCCCCTCGCAGCTCCCGACTCGCCTCATCGCCCCCTTTCCTCTTGATTAATTTTGTTCCTCCCTTCCAAGCCATAGCAACTCTCATACGAGCACTATATATTCATTTCCCGTGTAGCCTTTCAATCACTCGATCGACATCCGCTTGCGATGCCATCCGAACGAAACCAAATCGATGGCCGTCTCGAGCCACCCGATTGGGAATGAATACATCCCTGACAATCCCATGCCTATCGAATCATTTGCTCGTTGAACGCCAAATCGATGGTCCTCTCAGCAACCTAATCACTGACAGCAGAACGCTACCCCGGACGGCTATCACTATCATTTGCTCGTTGATCGCCGGTGATTTTGTGCTTCCTTATACGGAATTTCCGTTCATCTGCCTGTTCTCGAGCTAGGCGTTCCCACAAGCCATCGCCCATTCCGGTGAAGGAGTCTAACCGATGTTGTGCTTCAGATGATCAAGAGTCCTTGAACTTTAATCTCCCAAGGGGTTGTGATTGTGCCATAATCTCCATCCAAGTACCCTAACGATTGAGGTTAAGATCACAACGGTGAATGGTTAGTCCCGTGTGTGAGTCTTGTGTATGTGTCTCATACTCTCGTTAGTGGAATTATACAACTACCGATGAGTACTGATGTTGAGGGGTTGTGATTGTGCCATTAGTCTCCATCACGGGTGTTGAGGGGTTGTGATTGTGTCATTTGTCTCCACCTTGTGTAATCTGGTAGTTTGTATGAAGCGTGAGGGACAACGCTTGTAATCCGCGTATCCGATTGTGTCTTGTGTTGAAATGATTTGTGGACTATCACTTGAAAGCCAATATAATGTAAATGAATAAAGTGAAGCATGAGTTGCTTGTAAATGATGCAAGGGTGCATGAGATATATGTGTATGATGCAAGAATGCATGTGATGCTTGTTAAAGCATGAGCAAAGGTCTATTTTCTGTTGTATATTGATGCATATGTGCATGAGGTTTTAAAAGTGCATTGAAGTCTTGAGAAGACATGCTTTATAAATGGCATGTGTTGTAAAGTGATGTTTTTGCAAAACATGAGTTATGCATTGATGAATGTTGTTTAGCGATCCTCACTAAGCTTATTGCTTACGCTATTTTGTTTCATCAATGCAGAGAATTGAACATTTGGAGGCAGCTCAAGAGGAAGAGGAATCCAAGGTTTTTGTCAAAGAAATGTATGTGGTTCACCCTTAGTGTAATAAGAGGCAATGGGTGGGAATTTATACTTTGGATTGTATGAGGTTGATTCTTTTGCGTTGAGCATGTTTCATTGCCTATACTTGTGTTGTAAATGGCTTTTGGATTTTGGATTTTGGTTTATTTGGAGTTTTGACTTGTTTTGGTTTTGGCAAACTAAGGAGCATGCCTTTAGTGCCTTTGCTTATGTGTTGGTTGCTATGTTTAGGCTATAGCTTCGATATGATGATTGTTGATATGTATCCTTGATGTATGCATGATGTGGCATGTCTCGGGGTTGATTCGAGTGTGAAAAGTGTGAAAAACCAGCATTTTCTGCTGTCACAGTGCAAGGTGTATCGAAACACCCTTAACTGTTTCAAAACGGAGGCCTGTAATGGCCATAGCGTTTCGGAACAACTGAAGGTGTTTCGGAACAGTTTGGCCACTAGAGAGGCCTGTTTCGATACTGGTCTTGAAACACACCCGAGTACCGAAACGGTCAACACCGTTTCGATATGGGCGTTTCGATACGAGGGTTTGGTGTTCCGAAACGGATGACTGTTGGATGATGATTTTGAATTGTTTCAAATTTCCATGTTTTACATTTTAGTCCTGAATGTTGTGGATGCAATTGCTTGAGCTTGGAATGTCCGTTTTAGTTGATATTTGATAGAGGAGCATGTAATATGACTAAATACTTAATGTTAAGCTTAAAATCTATATAGTCCTTATATTTTCTAAAATGTACGTTTTGGTCCCTAAAAGTGTAATTCATACAATTGAGTCCCTAAATGTTTACCGGTCGATGTGTCCTTCTCTCCCATGAATCTTGTGTAATCACATAGGCTTAATGAGCATCTAGAGAAGATAAGAAGAAAAAAGGTCGTTAATCAAGGTTGACTTTCGGGTTGATTTTTGTTTTCCCCGTATAATCTTCGTAGTTCGGGTTAAACGTCTAGGCCGGGCTAAGGGGGTTACATTTGTTGGTATCAGAGCCAGGTCTCGAAAGAATTGGGAATGTTGGTATGTGTAATTGATGTGAGTTGAAATATGATGTTTGAAAAGCATGCTAAAGTTTGAATTTTTGAACTTATGCCATGATTGATTGATGTGAATTGGATCTGAGATGGATATGATGGTATGGCGATGATGTTATGTGGGTATGTGCTGATTTGAAATGATGAAAAGTATGTGAGCATGATGATTTGTGTATGCTATGCTTTGTGGGGAAATTGGGTGCTCATTGCCTTATTACACTAAACAAATGTTTTGTAAACTTGGATTCTTGCTTGCAGCTGGCGTAAATGGTTTGATTTGTTTTTCGTTGTTGTGTTTTTTAAAATAGCACATGAGACCTAGAAGAGAGTTGAGGTCTAATACGATAGTGCCTGCAGCTAAGCAGGAAAACCAGGCTGAGTAGGGGCTGATGTCCCTCCTAGTGGGGATCTACCTCCTCCGCCACCACCTGGAGGTGGGGAGTAGGTGCAATAAGGACAAGCTGGTCCTGGATTGGGTAATTTGGCGCCACTAGTCGAGGCGATTACCGGAACGTTTCAGGCTGATGTTGTCGGAGCGCAAGTACAGGCCCCTGCAGTTGGGCAAGAGGGTCTACCTTTGGAGAGGTTGAGGTGCTTGGGAGCAGTAGAGTTCTATGGTACGGCACCTGAGGCGTCTAAGGCTTGGTTGGCCAGTTTGATCCGCATAATGGATCAAATGAGTTGTAGTGATGAGCGAAAGCTTGGATGTATCGTTTCCTTGCTACAGGGTGATGCTTACAGCTGGTGGACAACTACCACAGCTGGTATGGAACCCAACGATGTTGATTGGGAGTTCTTTAGGGGTGCTTTCCGGAGAAAGTATCTAGGTGTGAGGTACTTGGATGAGAAGAAACGAGAGTTTATGTCTCTCGTTCAGGGTAACCTATTGAGCCAATATGCTCTTGAGCTGGTACCTAGTGAGAGGCATTGTTGTGATCTCTTCCGGTATGGATTGGTGCAAGATGTTAAGACGTACATGCTAGCTGCAGACTACACAGATTTTGATGTTCTGTGTGTGTCGGGCAAGGACATCGAGCAGAACCTGGGTTTGTCTTCTAGAGGTGTTGGTTCTAGCTCTAGAAAGAGAGCTGTTGTGTATAGTTCCGGTGGTGGACGGAACAAGAGAGGCCGTGATAGGAGACATCAGCCTGAGAGAAGGCGTGGTGTTCCAGGTCGAGGTGGACAGGCTCAGGGAGGTCGTATGAGGTCCGAGCAGCATACATGCTGGACATGTGGTTCGAGGGACCATTTGAGGAGAAATTGTCCTCGAGCAGCTAGAGAGGTTCAGGCTCTTGTTGCAGTGACAAGGAACTCCTGCTAGAATTGTGGTTCGGCAGATCATATAAGGAGGGGGTGTCCTTTGTTGGCTGGTGGTGGCCAAGGACGTGCTCCTATAGTGGATGCACCTCAGAGAGGCCGTGGGCGCGGCCGTGGGGATTTTCAGATGAGGGATGAGGGGCAGCGAGGTATTGCTCACGTTGTAGCTGTTCGACCGGAGGGAGGTGGACCAATGAGGGTGTATGCTCAGCACGAGGAGCGCAACGATACCGATGTGATCGCAGGTACCTTTGCTCTCCAGTCTTTATCTTTGATGGCTTTGATTGATTCTGGATCCACGCATTCTTATATCTTGAGTGAGCATGCACATTTGCTTGATATACCTATTGAGATGCTTGAATTAGGAACGCAGGTGACTAGTTCTTTTGGTGAGACTGTAGCCACTAGGAAGTTGTACAGGAGATGCCCTTTGTCTGTGCAAGGTTATGTTTTCCTTGTGGATTTGATGGAATTGCCTTTCTACGGATTTGATGTAATCCTTGGTATGGATTGGTTGACGGAGCATAGGGCGGTGGTTGACTTTGATGTTAAGCGAGTCACCTTAAAGTTGGCTGATGACTATGAGGTGGTTGTAGTAGGCGAGAACGTGAAATTCTTGTCGAATGTGATTTCAGCCTTGGAAGCAAACCGTATGATGAGGTTGGGTTGTGAGGCTTACCTTGCTTATGTGATGAATCCTGGTACCAAGGATGTGCGTGTGCAGGACATTCGAACGGTTCACGATTTTCCGGGTGTCTTTCCGGAAGAATTGCCTGGATTGCCACCAAACAAGAAGGTTGAGTTTGGTATAGAGTTGTACGAGAATACAACTCCAGTGTCCATTGCTCCTTTTCACATGGCACCCAAAGAGTTAAAAGAGTTGAAAACGCAGTTGCAGGAGCTGTTGGATCGAGGTTTCATCCGGCCAAGTGTGTCACCTTGGGGTGCACCGGTCCTGTTTGTGAAGAAGAAAGATGGGACGATGAGAATGTGTATAGATTATCGGGAACTGAACAAGTTGACGATCAAGAAAAAGTATCCCTTGCCTAGAATTTACGATCTCTTTGATCAATTCCGGGGAGCCTCAGTGTTTTCTAAGATAGACTTGAGATCGAGGTACTATCAGCTGAAGGTGAAGGATGTGGACGTGCCTAAAACTGCTTTTCGGACGAGGTACGAGAATTATGAATTTTTGGTGATGCCATTTGGTTTGACCAACGCGCCTGTTGCATTCATGGACATGATGAATCGTGTATTCCATGAATTCTTGGATCAGTTTGTGGTGGTGTTCATCGATGATATCCTTGTGTATTCGCGTATCGAGGAGGATCATGATAGACACTTGAGGATAGTTTTACAGGCGTTGTTGGAGAATCAGTTGTATGCGAAGCTGAGTAAATGTGAGTTTTGGCTTAGGGAGGTGGTCTTTCTTGGGCATATGGTATCGGCTGAGGGTATTCACGTTGATCCGCAAAAAAGTGGAAGCTGTGATGAGTTGGAAAGTGCTTAAGTCAGTGACGAAGGTACGAAGTTTCCTTGGATTGGTTGGGTAGTACCGTAGCTTTGTCGAGGGTTTTTCAAAGATAGCAGCACCCTTGACCAAGTTGTTGCAAAAGAATGTTCGCTTTGAGTGGACGAAGGCGAGGCAACAAGCTTTTGAGAAGCTGAAGGAAGCTTTGACGCAAGATCCTGTTTTAATTCAACCTGAATCTGGTAAGGAGTTTGTGGTCTATAGTGATGCGTCCATTTTTGGTTTGGGCTGCGTGTTGATGCAGGAAGGTAAGGTGGTGGCCTATGCATCTAGACAGTTGAAGGTGCATGAGCAGAACTACCCTACTCATGATCTTGAGCTTGCAGCTGTGGTGTTTGCCTTAAAGATTTGGAGGCATTACCTGTATGGTGAGAAATGTGTTGTGTTCACGGATCATAAGAGCTTGAAATACCTTATGTCTCAGAAGGAGTTGAATCTTAGGCAACGACGTTGGGTGGAGTTTCTTATGGATTATGATCTACCGATTGAGTACCATCCGGGCAAGGCTAATGTTATGGCCGATGCTTTGAGTCGGAAGGTGGCTGTTGAGCTGAGAGTGAAGTTTGCTCGTTTGAGAATATCGCGTGATGGTGGTCTTGTGGCGGAATTGCAAGTGAAACCATCTTTGATTCAGTTAATCAAAGAGAAACAGTTGCTTGATGATTCTCTTGTTTCGCATGTTCAAGACATTGCGGAAGGTAGACTTTCAGAATTCAGCTTTAGTGATGACGGTGTTATGTGTTTTGGGAGTCGAATAGTGGTGCTAGATGATGCTGAGTTAAGGTGCACTATTCTGACTGAAGCTCATTGTAGTCCTTTTGCTATGCACCCGGTAGTACAAAGATGTATCGTGACCTAAAGGATTAGTACTATTGGGTGGGGTTGAAAAAGGATGTAGCTGAGTTCGTTAGTAAGTGTATGGTGTGTGAGCAAGTAAAGGCTGAGCACCAGGTTCCTTCTGGATTGTTGCAACCCTTGTGAATTCCAGAATGGAAATGGGAGAGAATCACCATGGATTTTGTGTCTGGTTTGCCTTTTTCACCGACAAAGAAGAATTTTGTAACCCCCTTAACCCGGTCTAGACGGTTGACCCGAATTAAGAAAGTCACACGGGGAAAACCAAAGTCAACCCGAAAGTCAACCTTGATTAACGACCCTTTTTTTTCTTTTTAACCTTGTCTAGATGCACTTAAAACCTAATTGTGATCACACAAACATCATACTAAAAGATCACAAACATCAGAGGTTAAACAGGGACTCAATTGAACAAATTACAACTTTAGGGACCAAATTGTAAATTCTGGTAAATAAGAGGACTTAAACCAAATTAATGTTACCATATTGGAATTAATCAGGTTTCATACTTCTCTGCGAAATTTCAGCTCAAAAGGACTTCCTAAACTCATACAATTGCACAAACAAGATTCAGGACCAAAACGCAAACAATTCAAAACACATAACTACCACTGTCAGCCCCCAACGGTCGACCGTTCCGAAAAGGGAGACAGCCCGTTTCGAAACGCGGGGCCGTTCCGCAACGGGTACCGAAACGGGGGTCTGGCAGTAGCCTTTCCGTTTCGGAACGGCCCCTCCCGTTTCGGACGCCTGGGCACGATTAAGGCACCCGTTCCGAAACGGTAGGTGCTGTTCCGAAACACCCTGCCCAGATTGCTCCAAAACTCCACTTTAAACATGCAATTACACAACCAATCATGCTCCGAATATCACCAAACTTTACCAGCATGCAATTCAACATATATATAACATATTAGCATCGTCAATTCAACCAAACATCATCATATGCGAAAAGCCCCAATTCTATAGGCATGCTTCCTACACAAGCTAGTTATTCAAGCACCAAACTTAGAAAACAAGCATATAAGGATCCAATCCAAGACCAACAATCTTAACATCAAGAAACATACTTAGGGAGTACAAAACACCTCCCAAAACATACACATTGCTTCCCCATTGCCAAATCACCCAAAAGCTAAAATGTTTAACAAAAACCTTCCATACATTGAGCTTTACTTGCACTTGAATTCTTGCCCTTCTTGCTGCCCTCAAAAGGTCTCTAATGCTCTGCGTTATTGAATCAAGGAAAACGAAGAGAGCGTAAGCAAAAGCTTAGTGAGGAATGCTCTTAAAAACCATCCAATAATGCAACTTAAAACATTTACAAAACATGCTTCAAAACCACATTTGCTCATGCTCAAAACCTTACTTAAAACAAGCAATTTCATGCTTCAACATAAACATTTAAAACAAGCATCTCATGCTTCATAATATACTTAACATGTCATATTGGCTCAAGTGATACATTTCATTTCTTAAAACAAGTTCATCAACTTCCCAAGGACTTTTAAACACCTTGGTCCCAAGGACTTTTAAACACCTTGGCCATGGACTTTTAAACACCATGAATAAGGACCACACAAGGACTTTTAACCACCTTTGTGTCCATAGCTTGAATCACCCCAAGGACTTTTAAACACCTTGGCCCCAAGGACTTTTAAACACCTTGGCCCCATGGACTTTTAACCACCATGGAAAAGGATCACCTAAGGACTTTTAACCACCTTAGAGTCCACAACATGAACCATCCAAGGACTTTTAACCACCTTGATGATCATAAGTAACAAGGCTCACTCAAGGACTTTTAACCACCTTAGTGACCTTAACATTTTAAAACCTCACTTGCCAATACACATCATTTTCATCACTTACATCACTGTTTTAAAGCATAAAACCAAGCCATATTCATCATGCATTTAAAAGCATTAAACCACATCATTTCAATGTACAAACGCAAGGAACTCCTACCTAGAGTTACCTTCAACATATGGCTTACATCATCAGCAAAAACCATGCTAAAACATGCTTCCAAAACAGTATGTAAAACATGCAAATAATCATTTTGCATCACAACAAATTCATGGCCACCACTAGAGAGAAATTCCGAAAACTTACGCTCGAGCTTAGCAAAGTTGTTTAGACTTAAACTAAGCTCCCAAGACATTGGTTTCAAAGCCGAAAACCCAATTTCACTCACCGATTCCACTTCGCCACTTGCCGAAGCACGAAATCAAGCTTCCAAATCAACAACTCTTGGATCCAAAGATGCCTCCCCTGATTAAACACATTAAAGCAGAGGTTTAATGCATCATCAAGCATCAAAAGCTTCAATGAAAGCACTCAAACTCGCTGCTCTCATTCCCACTCCAATTTCGGCCACCAAACACAACCGAAATTGCACCAAAACCACCTCCCAACAAAGCCCAGCCATAAACCAGCAAAACCCTACATCCATCAACACCATAAAACATCTAAAAACAACCTACAAACATCCTTATACCTCCAGCAACAACAGATCCACAAGATCACCACAAAAACATCCAAGAAACATAAGCTAAACTTAGGAAACTCAACCTATCCGGGATTGCATTAATCAAAACTCATTTCCTTATCAATTTAGAGTTCATTTAACATCAAAAACACATCTCAAATCACAGATCAATCAGATCTAACGAAAAATCATGAAAACCATCAAATCTTGCATTATAAGCCAAGATACAATTCCAAACTCAAAAGCCTTTAATTAAACATCAATTAAGAGTTGAGAACTTGGGAATTTCAGTAAAGAACTGATAGTTTAGAGGAGAAGGACGTTCTTACCTCCAAACTTGTGTTTCTCCACTTTTTGGAATGAAAATCCTTATTGAAACACTTAGCAATTGAAGAGATTTGAAGATACAATGATTTGCAATCAAATGAGAGTTGAATGGAGGGATTTAGGTGAAGAAATCAGATCCAATTCTCTGGAAAAGTAGTGTTTGGTTTGAGAGAAAATGAGAGAAAGAAAGTTTAGCAAAGTTGGTTACAAAATCCAAAAATAGCCAAAATGGCTTCCCTCCCATTTTAATAATCTTTAAAATCAGATTTTAGACTTAAAATATCTTAGAAAAATCTGGAGAAATCATCTTTGGATTAATAGCTCCTTAAGGATTCAAAGTTTCAACTCTTTATAAAACAGTCACCAAACTTTCGAAATTTACATTTTGGTCACTAGCCAAAATGTCATACTTCCAAAACCCATTTTTCAAAATTGATTTCACAGTTCACTTAATTATATTAAAAGATGATTTTAGAACATTTTTCCATATTTTTAATACAACCCGAACTAGGCTTTCCTAAATTCACCTCTATAGATTCGAACAGCACTTTGACCAAACCAGTCAACGCCCAAAACTTCTAAGCCCAAAACCGGGGCGTTACAAATTCAGTTTGGGTGATTGTGGATCGGCTTACGAAGTGTGCACATTTTCTGCCTATGCATATTACGTATACTTTGGATAAGTTGGCTGAGCTGTACATAGCTGAGATTGTGCGGTTGCACGGTGTGCCAAAGTCCATTGTGTCGGATAGAGATCTGAGGTTTACAGCGCGATTTTGGGAATGTTTGCATCAAGCCTTGGGTACACGGTTGAATTTCAGCAGTTCTTATCATCCGCAGACGGATGGACAGTCAGAACGTGTGATTCAGGTGCTTCAGGATATGTTGAGATGCTGTGTGATAGATTTTCAGGGTTCTTGGGAGAAGCACTTGTCGTTGGTTGAGTTTGCGTATAGCAATAATTACTAGGCAAGTATCCAAATGGCTCCATACGAGGTTTTGCATGGGAGGAGATGTAGAACCCCTCTTTGTTGGGCAGAAGCAGGGCAAAAGTTGATTTCAATGCCGGCTATGCTTAAGGGAACCACCGAGAAGGTTAGGCTCATTTGTGAGCGGTTAAAAGCAGCATCGGATAGGCAGAAGTCTTACGCGAACTTGAAGCGTAAGGAATTGAGTTCGCAGTTGGTGAACGTGTGTTCTTGAAGGTATCACCTTGGAAGAAGGTGATGAGATTTGGGCGTAAGGGTAAGCTTAGCCCAAGGTTTATTGGACCTTACGAGATTGTGGAGCGTATTGGTCCTGTGGCATATCGGTTGAGATTTCCTACTAAATTGGAGAAGATACATGATGTGTTTCATGTCTCCATGTTACAGAAGTATAGATCGGATCCTTCGCATGTGATGCCAGTTGAGGAGATAGAATTGAATCCGGATCTGTCATATGATGAAGAACCAGTGAAGGTTCTGGACGTGAGTAGCAAAGTTCTTCGTGGTAAAACGATAGAGCTTGTGAAGGTGTTGTGGCGACACCGAGGAGTTGAGGAGGCCACGTGGGAAAGCAAGGCGGACATGCTGAAGCGGTTTCCGCATCTCTTTTCATCAGGTAAGAATTTCGAGGACGAAATTTCCTAAGTGGGGGAGAGTTGCAACGCCCTCGTTTTGGGGCCTAGATGTTTTAGACATCGGATCTGACCGGTCGAGAACGGTTCGAATCGCGTAAGGTGACTTTTAGAAATCAAGGATCGAGATAGGGTAAAATTGTGATAAAAATTTCTAAAATCCTCTAAAAATATAATTAAGGGGTTGGTCAAATCAATTTTACAAAAAGGGTTTTGGAAAATGGACATTTAGAGTAGTGACCAAATTGTAAAGTTTCAAAACTGGGAAAATGTGCTTTTTAAGGTGGAAGCCAAAATCTTAGAATCTTTAGGGGGCTTTAAGTCAATTTGACCTTTCTTCAATATGACATGTGATTTAAATGGATTTTTAATTAAAGGATTTTAATTAAAATATGATATTAATTAATTGGTAGTTAATGGATTTTCATTTTACGTAACTACCAATTCCCTCTCATTTTAGCCAAACACCATTTTCTCTCATCTTTTCCAGAATTCTTTCTCCCAAAAATCCTCTCAACATTTTCTAAATCAATTTCAAGAGATCTTCCTTAATTCTTTATGATTTTTGCAAGGAAAACTTGTCAACTATTGAAGGAAGCAAGGATTGGAGATAAATCCCGTTCTTAACCTCTAATCTAAGTTCTTTATTGAAATTCTCAAGATATTTGGCTTCTAATAACTGTTTTTGATTGAGTTTTCAATATAGTTTTGATTTGAGATCAAAATCTTATGAAAATGTGGATGAAATCTTGATTTTCGGACTTGATGAGTTGGGCATTGTTTTGTGTTGATTCTAATTGATTTATAAGTTGATTTATATGTTAAAATGATGTGTCAATAACATAGATCCCGAAATCCTTGAGATTCTTGAGTTTCTTGGTAGTTTTAAGTGTGATTTTGGGGTGGAATGATGGAATCTTGATTGCTGGAGGTATAAGGATGTGTTAGGATGTTTATTAGATGTGTTTTGATGTTGTTAATGCTTTCTAAGTGATGTATGATGGTCGGGCTTGATTTAGAAGGCAATCGATTGAGTTTTCAGTTGTTTTGGAAGGGTATTTTGGTGTAGTTTGATGGGGCAACGAGTTTATGAATTGTTGCTGGTGTTAGAATGCATTTTAATGCATTTAGATCTCTGTTTTGATGATGTGAAAACAGGGGATCTTGATCTGGAAGCTAACGAGGTGATTTTGGAGGCTCCGGAGGTGTAATTTCCGTGTCGGCGAACAAGGCTTCGCTTATCGGTGAGTGGAAATGCAATTTCCTGCTTTGTAACGCTTTGAGCGTGCTCTTGGGAGCTTAGTGTAAGCTTGATACACTTAACTAAGCTCAAGTGTAAGTGTTTCGGTAATCCCTCTCTTGGAAATGTGCTAAGTTGGATGAAAATGCATTTGATGTGAGAGTGGATTTGTTTACTGTTTTTAAGCATGTTTAAGCATTGTTTAATGCTGGATTTTAATGTCATTATGTTAAGGATGCACTAGGTAAGTGATCCTTGGTTTTCATAAGAGAATGCATTTGATGTTAAGCATGTGTGCTTGTGGAAATGACATTGCGGTTATGCTTGAAAAACAATGAATTAATGTGGTTAAATGGTTATATTGGCAAGTGATGAAAATGGTTTTTGGTTACTTTAATCGGATATAGTTAGCCGGCTATAGGATTGGGTGCACCGTGAATAAAGTCGCCTTGGATGTTGAGGGGTTGTGATTGTTTCGTAATCTCCATCCAAGTACCCTAACGATTGAGGTTAAGATCACAATGGTGAATGGTTAGTACCGTGTGTTAGTCTTGTGTATGTGTCTCATACTCTCGTTAGTGGAATTATACAACTACCGATGAGTGATGTTGAGGGGTTGTGATTGTGCTATTGGTCTCCATCACGGGTGTTGAGGGGTTGTGATTGTGTCATTTGTCTCCACCTTGTGTAATCCGGTAGTTTGTATGAAGCGTGAGGGACAACGCTTGTAATCCGCGTATCCGATTGTGTCTTGTGTTGAAATGATTTGTGGACTATCACTTGAAAGCCAATATAATGTAAATGAATAAAGTGAAGCATGAGTTGCTTGTAAATGATGCAAGGGTGCATGAGATATATGTGTATGATGCAAGAATGCATGTGATGCTTGTTAAAGCGTGAGCAAAGGTCTATTTGTTGTTGTATATTGATGCATATGTGCATGAGGTTTTAAAAGTGCATTGAAGTCTTGAGAAGACATGTTTTATAAATGGCATGTGTTGTAAAGTGATGTTTTTGCAAAACATGAGTTATGCATTGATGAATGTTGTTTAGCGATCCTCACTAAGCTTATTGCTTACGCTATTTTTTTCATCAATGCAGAGAATTTAACATTTGGAGGCAGCTCAAGAGCAAGAGGAATCCAAGGTTTTTGTCAAAGAAATGTATGTGGTTCACCCTTACTGTAATAAGAGGCAATGGGTGGGAATTTATAATTTGGATTGTATGAGGTTGATTCTTTTGCTTTGAGCATGTTTGATTGCATATACTTGTGTTGTAAATGGCCTTTGGAGTTTGGATTTTGGTTTATTTGGAGTTTTGACTTGTTTTGGTTTTGGCAAACTAAGGAGCATGCCTTTAGTGCCTTTGCTTATGTGTTGGTTGCTATGTTTAGGCTATAGCTTCGATATGATGATTGTTGATATGTATCCTTGATGTATGCATGATGTGGCATGTCTCGGGGTTGATTCGAGTGTGAAAAGTGTGAAAAACCAGCATTTTCTGCTGTCACAGTGCAGGGTGTATCGAAACACCCTTTACTGTTTCAAAACGGAGGCCTGTAATGGCCATAGCGTTTCGGAACAGCTGAAGGTGTTTCGGAACAGTTTGGCCACTGGAGAGGCCTGTTTCGATACTGGTCTCGGAACACACCCGAGTACCGAAACGATCAACACCGTTTCGATACGGGCGTTTCGATACGAGGGTTTGGTGTTCCGAAACGGATGACTGTTGGATGATGATTTTGAATTGTTTCAAGTTTCCATGTTTTACATTTTAGTCCTGAATGTTGTGGATGCAATTGCTTGAGCTTGGAATGTCCTTTTTAGTTGAAATTTGACAGAGGAACATGCAATATAACTAAATACTTAATGTTAAGCTTAAAATCTATTAAGTCCTTATATTTTCTAAAATTTACGTTTTGATCCCTAAAAGTGTAATTCATGCAATTGAGTCCCTAAATGTTTATCGATCGATGTGTCCTTCTCTCCCATGAATCTTGTGTAATCACATAGGCTTAATGAGCATCTAGAAAAGATAAAAAGAAAAAAATGGTCGTTAATCAAGGTTGACTTTCAGGTTGACTTTGGTTTTTCCCATGTAATCTTCGTAGTTCGGGTTAAACGTCTAGGCCGGGCTAAGGGGGTTACACTCACCTCGATATTAGGATTTCTGTATGATGACGTCTTTTCCTTGGTTGACGGTTGTCCTTTATCGACTTCTTGAACCCTGTATCAGTTGAGAATCGATATTACTATATCGAAAATATCGGACCACCAATCTAATATTGAACCCACCTAATTATTTCTCACCAATTTCCCTTAATAATTTTCTTACTCTTTTCTTATTTTCAATGTCATTTGCGCACAGTCCTCCCCCTTATATACACAGATATGTCGGTCCATTATTGCTTTCTCCATTCAATACGCATGAAGTGGTTGCAAAATTTTAAGGGCAATTGCCCTTGTATTTGTCCACGTGTAGTCAAAACATGGACACCCATCTTTTGCTTGCGCCATGTCTACCTTATACGTGGGAAATCCTACGGAAATTCCTTCAATTTGAAGGAATTGGCCGGGGGTCCCTCGGCCTTTCTCCTTTTTTTTTCTTTTTTTTTCAATAATAATAATAAATTATAAATTAACCCGTATAACCTTTATTGTTTCAATTAAGATCGAAAAAATTATACAATTGATATAAAATATTCGGTCATCGGAACCTAATTTCTACTAGACCGGTTTTTAGGTGTTACAGTATAATAAGTTGTCATTTTCTTTTTGGTATTCTAAATATATCTTAATGTTCTAAATGTAGTAATTCGTTATTTCCAGTTGATTGCAACACTCTACATAGTTCGTTACGTGAAAAAAATTAACAAACATAACAATTTTTTGTCAACTAAACTCAAACTTTTATTAATAAAAGAAAACGTTCATTTTTTTGCTCAATAAGTATGATTTTATTAAACGAAAATTATACAAAGCATCCAAACCGAGCCTCATTAAAAACTTCCTTACACCTAAATGGAGGAAAAGAGTACCCGAGAAGGACAACCGAGAACCACACACTAACCCGTACAAAGCAAAGACCCACCTAGCCCCAAATGCTCGATCCGCCCAGGTCACAACCGACCAAGGCATCAAGAAAACGTTCATTGGGTCTGAAATTTATTAAAAGACAAATATCTAAAATTAATAAACATAACAAATTTTGTGAAATCGACTCAAATAAATAATTAAATCTCTCTGGACTCTGTAGACCTTGCTCCCATGTCGGGTTAGGATTTCGGTTCCGGATCAGGTTTATTGGATTTCAAACAAAGTAGCATAAGCTTCTTGTTGGGCTTCGATCGTCAACTTTAGTTTGTTGTTTGCCACAAACCACTGACGATACTCAAAATTCAAGAAATCAAAATCATAGGGACTGGGATCACGAGTGGGCAACCAGCTTGACCAGTCAAACCACCATGCAATGTGTGACGAATATCTGTTTGGCCAATTCTCTTCGCTTTTACCCCGTAAGTCTACCTTTTCGAACTCATCCATATTGATCGGGTCCCCTGACACAGACTGGTGGTATCCGAACTGCCTAAGTACCCAGTTGCCAGAAAACATCTTGACAATCGCAAAATTTAGCAACGACATTACCGAACACCAATTTTTGGCATCTTTGTAAGCATCGTTCAGAATCACACGACGAATATCATCATCCTCATCATATAGCATCCATCGAAAATGAAATAATACATACATTACCATAAAATTGGATCAAAATAAATTCAAATATTAAAATTTTGATCTAAAAGCAACTTTGCATTACCTGCTCTTCGCAACGTATGTCAATCTTCGTTCTCACTGCGAGAATTAATTTTATATCCAACGCTTTCTTTTTAAATTTTTGGGTCCATCTACATAATACAAAGACTTATACTTACATTATGATGTGTTCACTACTTTAAATGACAAGTGAGATATAATCATGTAATGCTATGATTGAGGAAGTGTTTGACAAGTCTTAGATACGTAATTCGTGTGTTAATAGATTATGTTAAAGAATCCAAGAAAGTTTATAAGTTAGATAATGATTATGAATGTAACTTGTATAACAAGTAAAAATATATCGGCCATGTTTGGCAATTAGTGGATAGCTGATAGCGGATAGCGGATTGCATTAGCTGATAGTTGATAGCTGATTGCATTAATTGATTTGATTAGTGGATTGTATTAGCTGATTGTATAAAAGTGTTTGGTAAAATTAACTGATAGCTGATAGCTGTTAGATTATTTAAACAAGTAAAATGACATATAAGGACATGTTTATATTCAATACTTGTTTCAATAGTTTATTAGTTATCAATATTTTGTATCTAATTATTATTAATTAGATCTATAAAATTATTTTTAGTATAACTTTTCTAAACATATTCAATTGATTTATATATTAATTTATTATTTATATAATTATTTTAATATAATTTAATTAATTAATAAATTTAAATACACATATAAACATGTGATAATAAAAAGAAAAAAGTAAATAGGATTAGCTTATAAATAAGGTGAGAAAATATTTAATTTAGGTTATTTTGAGATTTTTGGTAACTGGTAAGGTAAAAGAGTCTTTACAACTCTAATATCAAACCTCTAATCTCAAAAAGCTCCTATTATGAGCTTTTTCAAAATTAGCGGTTTCACCTCAATTCGCTCTTTCAATCCGCTATTTACCAAACAATAATATTAGCGGATTTGACTAGTCAAACCTCTAATTATGCCCCAAATGTATAAATATGGAATGTCCTAATTACTTGTGGGTTTCGAACACTATATATATATGCTTGATTCCAATATACACATCTAAATAAGTTCATCGTTGAGTCGAATACTTATTTCTTGTGGACTCTCTTCATGTTCAAGCTTATAGACATGCATAACCATAAGAAAACTCTTGAAAGGATAGATCATTTGGTTCTATGTTAATAGTCACTTTAACATACCTCATTAGGTTTATGCTTATTCTATCCTTTGATCATTTACATTTCAGGAAGATTTGCCTTATGAGTATCCTTCGAGCTCGGACATGATCACTGGTAACAAGATGTATGTTCGAAATACCCTTAAGAACTCCTAGATGGTAGCACATAGTTGTTTGAATGCATTGTGCATTTAAATTTCTTTGCTAATGGAATATGTATATTTAAGTTTTATAAGTTTCAAAATTATGTAAGTGGCCTTTTATATTTTTATGGTTGCTTGTGTGTTAAGCTATGTTTGTTATAGATTTTATTTCTATTCGAATAATTACTTGAAGGGTAAGTTTCACTAGGTTAATATTCAAATGGTTATTCTTTGGCTAAGTCTTGTTAGATGTGATGCTAGAATGGATAGTAGTTCATAGCTCATGACCTTGGTTTGTATTTAAATGCTTGTAGATACTCTAGCGTAATCTTAGTCCTAGATATGTGTCTAGCAAGAACTTTTAAAGCTTACTAGATAATGAGATATGAACATGTATATGTGACTAAATTAATCTTCTAGTTAAATTCAAACGATGAAAGTTCGCAAATATGCTTAATTTAAGCTGGTGGTGGTCACGTTTATGTTATAGTTTTATAGGTAACCTTTCACATGATCCCTTTTACAAGCCTATAGGTTGATACACTGATAATTGATAAAATATTGAGATTTATCTATCCCAATTATTTAAAAGAACTTGGAAAGTGTTGTATATTGGATTAGACTAATTTAGAAGATGTTTCAACCAGTGCTCTCATCTTGCTTAAGTTAAATGGGTTGTTTGATGTGTAAGACTCTGGAGTCCTTGATCGAATGCTATGTAGCTAGAGTTAGCTTGGTTATAACCCCCTAATGTAGTAACATTAATGATTTTATACGTTAGACTTAAATCTGTTCTGAAAATTTTGAACAATTAACTCAAACCATTCGAATGACTCTTGAACTGTTTACAGATTCAT
The DNA here is from genome assembly GCA_030270665.1 of Hibiscus trionum. NCBI lineage: Eukaryota > Viridiplantae > Streptophyta > Magnoliopsida > Malvales > Malvaceae > Hibiscus > Hibiscus trionum. The sequence continues at coordinate 8,456,560 of BSYR01000046.1, forward strand.
CTTTGTGTGTTGGTTTTATGTCTTGGAAATGAAACATTATATTGAATTGTTGAGTAATCTATAATAGATTTTATGTACTCTGTTTCTATTTGTTAAATGATACAGTATGTTTGTTTGGTTGTTTGTTTGTGGATAACTCCACCTAGTCCGGTTTACCTTCTAGGCCGGATTAGGGGTGTTTCAAAATGGCATTAAAAAGGGACGATGATTTTTTATTTAGGAGTAGAGCAACGGCATCCTTTAGCACTAGAATCACTCAATAAATTCAAATATAATTCCCTGTACTACATTCTTAAACGATTTCAAATAAGAATGAAACTAAAAAACTATTAAGAAATAAACACTAAAACCAAATCTTTCATGTCTCAAAAATTGAAATCTATTTATATCCCGTGAAAAAGTGTTGAATGACCTTCTACTAAAGCTTAAATAATCATTGGCCAACAAGGGGATTGAGCAAACAAAATATATTCAGTAAAAAGCACCTTTCATTCAAAATCTATTTATAGCTCGTGTTATTTTACCGTTACATGTGTGACGAACGTTAATTTTTTGGGTAACTTTGCATTTTGGTCATTCAGCTATAAGTATGATTTATGTATTTGGTCGTTGAACTTCATTTGTGAATAATTTTTTTGGTTTTCTTAATATCTTTACAGGTTGGTGTAAAATTAATTCCTCACTAATTAATGTTCTTCTTAAACAAAAGCTATTCCATGCTTTTATGTTTCATGAGTTCGTATACATTTCCAATCTGAGACTTGAATAATTAATATACATTTTTATATGTTTTTATGCTTCCTTTTATTATTTCCCCCCCTCAATAATGTAAAGTTTCTTAATGTCAGGCATGTGATTGTGCAGTGAGGGTATGGGAATTGCATGCGGGACTAAGAGATTTTGATTTGGGAGGAAGATAAATTGAAATTACAAATAAAATATTGCCAATTGATTAATGTACAAAGTTGAAAATTAATTGCATTAATAATTCATAGCCATTAAACTATTGAGAGGTGATCATCAATGATATCATATATTATCTCGAGATTTTTTAATAAATTTTAATTTGATTACTAGGCAATATCTTAATCTAGTTTTATATTTATATAGGGACGAAGTTAAGATTTGAAGTTGAGAAAAATTATTGTAGTTGATATGGTGATTTAATAATTCAAGATTCCAGTGTAATTATTTTAAAAAATTTATTGGCCAAAATTTAAGGACAGTCGTCGATTTCTTCCATCTTTATAATTGTGGCAATAATCATTTTTATTATTGCTTATTTTATTATTTTCCGAAATAATGTGATAAAATGTCAGACATGTGATTGTGCAGCGAGAGTATGGGAATTGCATGGGGACCAAGAGATTAATGGAAAGAGGGGAAGGAAGGGATGCTTCTAGTAGGTTAAAATAGATTTTTTTTTAAGAAGATAAATTAAAATAGATTTGCATATGGTTAAAAAATTGATGGTCAAATTTAATTAAAAAACTTAATTATTTAATTTTTTGATTTGAAGGTTTAAAAGGGTGCAAAAAAATATTAGGGACTCAATTGGTTTTTTTTATTCAAATTTTCGAAAACTTCAAGCACCCTTAAGCCTATATAGCATATGGTTTCATTGAATTATAAAATAATTAATTTAACATTGACTTTGAGAGTTGGCTAGTTGATTAGTATACAATATCTTTAGATTGTATTACCTAACAATGAATTAAGTTCAAATATCAACACTTTTGTTCTAAACGTCAAACTCAAATTCTAAATTAATCATAAATAATAAAGACAAAAATAAAAAATAATTATGACAATAATTAAAATATTTAGATAGAGACAAATGTATGGATGAGTCTACCACGTGCGACGAACATTGATGAACACCACTAACGATGAACACCGATGACAACATTAATTTTTTTAAAAATTTTAAAAATCTAAAGGACTAAAATTATAATTAAAATTATGTCTTAAAAAATAAAAATCAAATTTAATAATTACTTTATAATATTTTTAATAGGCTAGAATCAAATATACTCAATTCTCCTAAACCCTAACAAAATCAATCTCTTAAAAAAATAGAAATCAATTTATAATTTTTTTAATAGATTATAATCAAATATACCCAATTCTCATATTATTTCCAATGTTTAATTTTATACAATTTCTCTTATCTTACAAAAAATTGTGACAATAATTATTTTTATTATTGCTTATTTTTATAAATTTTCCGCAATAATGTGTCAGACATGTGATTGTGCAGTGAGAGTATGGGAATTGCATAGGGGGACTAAGAGATTGGGAAGATATATATTTTTAATATATCCTATTTAATCCTAATTATACCTAGAAGTGTAGGAAAAATAAATGAGAAAAATGACTGAACAATAATGTACAATTTATTCAACCGGTCAAATAGGCTCCCTTAAATTAGTAAGATAAATTGAAATCGAATTTGCATATAAAATATTATACAATGATTAAATTGTATGTCTACCATATCATCACTCAGATATTTGATCTTAAATTGCCAGAATATTTTATCTGAGCATTAATAATTGCCAGAATATATATATATAGAGAGAGAGTAGGGATGTGCAAAATTTGACTTAGAGTAAAAAATATTGAATTATTTGATTTGATGCGAAAATACTTGTTTTCATTGGACTTGAAAAAAATTGACTTGAAAAAATTTTAACTAAAATTTGAGTTATAAAATGAAAATTCGAATACCCAAATTTTTTAGTAAACAATAGATCAGTTTTAAAGTTCAAGTCATGTCATTCAAATCTACCACACACACACACACACACACACATATATATATATATATATATATATATATATATATATATATATATATATATATATATGAAAAAATATGAAGTAATGCATATGTTTATAATATATGATTATAGAAAATCGTTTAAATTGAAACTAATTGGTACCATAACATTATAAATGTTTACTGTAACCCCCTCATCCCGGTCTAGCCGGATGACCGGTCCGAGTGAGTCACACGGGGAAAACCGAAGCGAAACCCATTAAGGATTCCCCCTCGGTTAGCAACCCTATTTTTTTCATTTTAATCTTGTCATAATCAAGCAATAAATTCTAAGTGAGTCCCTATACTTTTACGGTTCGATAAGACTAATTTCTATTTTCATAATTTCTTTAATTAATCACTTAAACTTTCAAATTGATCATTAAAATTGGTGGATTTCACATCCTACAGATTGTAAATCAATTTATTAACACTCTATTTAATTCAATTTTACATCTTTAATAATTCACAAATTCTTAATTTTTCTTCTTTTCATTTATACACATTTCTGACCACCTAATTTAATTCATTTCTTATTTCCTGTACATAACTCCAAATCGAACACCGTTTGTTCCTAAATTCAATTAACATACCCAATTTTAACATATCAAAAATTCAGGTCGAAACTCCTAGTAGATTATTTTCTACAATTTTACAAAGTTCACTGTCCAGCTAGGAGCATTACTGGACAGTTTTGCATGCTGTTCGAAATGTGTTTCCAGATTTCACTACAATGATCAAAACTCAGATTTATAATTTTTCTACAACTTTAGACATGTCAAAGTAGAATATATCAAAAATTCAGCACGAAATTCCCACTAATTAATTTTCTATAATTTTCTAAAGTTGCATGTTCTTATAACTACTAAATCTGTCCATATTTTCTCTGGAACCCAATTTTCACCAAAAGTTTCGAAACCTTGGGAAGGTTTCGAAACCTTTGACCATAGTTTCTAGCCAATCAAAACACAACCATTACTCATAATTCAATGCTAAATTTTAGTCACCACTCCAATCCATAAACACAATATGAATATATATATAGGAAGTCTATGAACATAATTTAGGAAGCAATAAAGCATATACACACATGCAAGAGCACCTGTTTAAGCCAAGGGAGTCATTCAAACATGGTATAATACATTCATACATAGCATTCCAATTAAAGAGCAATTTATGCATATATGGACATACATAAAATCTCAACAATACCAAAGATACAAATTAACACATAGAAGACTTAGACATATCAACTAAGCAACCTAATCATCCAAAAAAGGACATGCCATCACACACAAGCATTCATCAAGGCATGCATCACTCAAGCATTCATCAAGGCATGCATCATAAGTGATATTTACAATTCAAACAAGGCATCTAATTGCCAAACCAAAACAACACACCTCAAAGCATCAAAAACAACAACACCTATCCCATTGCTTTTCTATTACAAATCTTTAATTTATAAATCATACATTGAGCTCACCAAAGCAACACTTGAAGACCTTTCCTTTCCCATGCCACCCACAAGCTATTTATCTGCATTGTCGAACAAAAGAGAGCGTAAGCATAAAAGCTTAGTGAGGGTAAGCTCATAAAACAAACCTTCGACAATACAGGGTCCAAGCTCGAGCAATTATCATGATGAAATACATGACTTTATCTTCGATCCACATGAACCAAAATGAACGTGATGCATGAACATATAATTAACATTATGTCATGCTCAACATCTCATAAGCTCAACTTACAATGATACATATATATCTCAATGCATTAACCAAAACATATATAGCTTCGCATTTGAAATTCACCTTTCATATCACATTGATACACATATCAATTCATTTTAACATGTATGCATAATCTCATATTGGCATATACATACTTTCTCATATTGGCACCTAGCTATGACTCGAATACGCGGATAACATGTTGGAACGCATTTTCCAACATCAACCTTACCTCGGTGGGATTACACTCATCACCGGCCTTGCATGGACGGGATTCCACTCATCGCCACATGCCCTACGGACGGGATTCCACTCATCGCCACGTAGAATATATATAAATTTCCGGTGGAATATTACATCACCGTACTCCTCCTTGGTGCCTTAACGCCACCAAGGCCACGTACGTTTTGACTCAATTTGTGTGCACACTCATCCTAATGATCGATCATTGTACCCAAGCATACTAGTGCCAATATTAATCAAATTCCACAACCTTTGATATTCAGAGTCATAATATGGCATCTTACATCATATTAAGCTCAACATCATCATGCACAATTTACAATCCAAACCACATGCATAGCAATGCATCAAACCATGCCTCAACAACATGTATAACACATTATACATAATCATCATAACACAAATCATCATGAGGCATAACATCAATTAAAGAGATCATCCAATGTCTCTAACTAAAGCTTATGATTAGGCTACCACCCTAATCCTAACTCTAGGTGAGTCTATCAATCTCAACCTAGTCCACATGCTCGAACCAATTGCTCAAAACCATTTAAAATATTTTAACCACTCACCGACTACTCCATTAGCACAAGCCGACAAGCCTACCAAGCATCCAAGTTTCCGGATTCGAGCCCGAAGCTTCAACATTGATTTCTCTTGCTTCTAACCATTCAAAAACAATATATTAACCTCAAAATCAGTCACAAACCCAAAGTTTAACATCAACACACAAATCCACTTCAATTCTCACAATTCAAAGCCAAGTTCATTCTTCAATTTCTCATTTTCGTACTTCCACTAAAACCCGTCAAAAATCAGAATTGTAGTCATCCAAAACACTCTTAAACATGTTCAAAACACTGCCCAACTATAGTATAACCATCAACCCCCAATTTCCAACATTAAACACACAATTTAAGCCATAAACAATCCCCAAAATCATCAAATTCGAGCAGCCATGAAAAACAGTCCAAAACTTGTGATTTCAACATATTTAGCACATTCAAACGTTTCCAAAACAACCCCCAACTATTACTCTAACATCAACCATCAAAATACCAACCCGGAATACAATTCAAATGCAATTTACCATGTTGCAAACCATGAACAAATCCCATTTTTATCAAATTCGGGCAGCCCCTAAACCATGTCCAAAAACCATGTTTCCAACATCCATAGCACCCACAAACAATCCCAAATCAACCCCTAACCATAGCACTACCATTGGGCTATCAATTCCCACCTAAAACAACCCCTAAAACTCACTCAAAACCTCCAAAACTCCATTTTCGTACTCCTATTTTACTTAGCAGAAAATTATGTTTTTAAACACCCAAATGATATCTAAATGATTCCAAAACATCATCCTAACATATATAAACCATCAACCCTTTAATTACAATCTAAAACTCACCAAAAATTAAGTTTTTGACACTTTAAAAATGGGTCTAAGAATCCACTTCGAATTTTTACCAAAATTCAACCAAATTGATATATGTTACACCTTTTAACATGATTAACTAAAGCCCCAACTCAATTTATCAAAACCAATTGGAAAACCCTCTTAAAAACCCAAATTTTAATATGAACCCTAATTTTCAAAACTCCATAACTTTGAAATCTAAGAATATAGATAGCTAGAGGATGAAGAGGAGATTAAGAAAACATAATTACCTTCAAAAACGCCCTTAATTTGATGAAGGAATTGATGAATCAAAGTTTTGGAGGTTTGGGAAAGTTTGTGATGGTTTTCACGGGGAGGGGAGGAAAAGAAAGAAGATAAGGAAAAATGATTAGGTGATATAATTTTTTTTTAGATATAAAGTTTTTTTTTTACCAAAATATCCCTCCTTTTTATTTAAAACCCAATTTGCTTAACTAAGATCAATTTGATTAAAATTAATTCTACCGACTCAGACCAATTAACCCGACTAACTCCTAACCCCAAAACACGGGTGTTACAACTCTCCCCCACTTAAGAAATTTCGTCCCCGAAATTCCTCGAACATGAAGAGTCACTGAAACATACTCCTCAGCACTCTCATTCTCACCACAACATACTCACCAACTCGGTAGACTTACCACCCGTCTATCGATATCTGATACTAAGATCTCAACGGTTCTTTCAAGGCATGTCGGTTTTAAACTCAACTCGATCTCTTCTACAAACATAGCACAGAACATGTCTGACTCACACTCCCGACTCATAGATACACAAATCACATCACCAACTCCTTTCTAATTCTGGTGGTAATCGCAACAATTAAATATCTGAACTAGCCCGATTCACAATCTCATACAACACTGTTTAAACACTCGACTCATAACCTTCTCTAACTAACCATCTGTCTTCAACAGGTAATCAGACACTATGCAAATGTCTTCAAAAATAATCTAGCAGAAATTTCAGATCTCTATTACTCACTTCTATTAAGAACCTTCCACGGATGTAACAAACTAGAAGATAACTGTCGCTCAGTCTTGACATGCTGGCAATTTATACACTTACCCTCGTGCTGTACCACATCACCCATCATCTCAATCATGAAGTATTCATCTTCAACCCACAATACGTATTCATACTACTCAGATGCTATACAAATGAACTACCGTGTGCATCGGCCGAAACAATACGTCTCCAAACACTATGTCATTCGGCACAACTATTCCGTCTCTGAAAATACAAACTCTATCTTCCTTGAGATTGTATCCTAAAGGTCTTCCTTCTGCCATGTCTTGCACGTGAGGTGTCAAGAACCTGTCTTGCAACTGTTTCTCTTTAAATATCTGACTCAAAGTAGGCTTCACATGAAACTCGGCCACAAAACCACTATCGTTCGATGAACTGAATCCAGCAACATAGCTCGCAATTCAACCACTAATCTGACAACAAAATAATTCGGAACATCGGTTACCACGTAGACTCTCTTCAGATAGTACTCAATCTTAGGACCACAGTCTTCAAGCAATTCTAACAACTCATGTTGTTCAAGTTCCAACCCTTCCTAAGTTGTCTAACAATTCAAGTTCTGATGATATGTACATACTCACTGTGCATTTCTTGCTATACAAACTTTGTCTTCAAGTCTTCGAAGCAAGTACAACTGAAATCAACTCTGAGTCTAGTGTCAAATAACTCTTCTCTCGGTCTTTCAATTATCTCGATGAATAAGCCACAATCTTCTATCTTGCATAAGCATACAACTGATTTTCTAAAAGGTGCTACTACACTAACTTCAAAGCTCGTCATAGCCTTCTTCGATACTTCCACTTTTCTCACTTTCAACTGGTAGTAAACGGATCTCGAAATAAATCTTCGGAAAGACTGAAGCACCCACCAATTGATCATCAAATCGTTGACACTCGGAAGCGGATACTAATCTTTCACTGCCACTAGTTTCAACTGTCTGAAATCTCAACACATTCTCGTATTGCCGCTCTTTCTTCTTCACAAACTGTACTATCATTCCACGGTCTAATCTTCGTTCAAAAATCAAATCCATCACAATTGCCAAACAAGTCTGCCAACTAAACTCAATCAATCTTCGACCTCCACAGCTGGATCAACCATTCAATAAGAAGTTCACACCCTCGTCTACTACTACAGTCCCACTGAAACCTGCAACTTCAAGGTAACTCTGTGCTCTTCAAGCCAAATTGAGTTAAAACGTACCTCAAAACTGTAGGAAGACGATCACTTCACATCTACTGCATACACATAACCCTGAACCATCAACAAACATCTTCTGCATATTTTTTTTGACCACCACTATCTCACCTCAAGGTCTAGTCACATGTGTCCCTACTTCCAAGGTCTCAACACGTACATCAAATTTTCTTACATGCTCACACAAAAGGAAGTATCCGTGGAAATTGCAACTACACCTGTGCACAGCTGATAGTCTTCGACCCTCTTGTTTTCAGATTGGTTCTTCAACAAAATCTGATTCTTCTAGAATGTTCTTAGAGCATCTCGAAACTTCAAAAGGCAGCCCTAATCGTACACAAACAATCATGCTTGAACTTGTTCTGTAACATCGATCCTGACGACTCATAACATCCCACTACCAAACAATCTGAATTTAAAGCTCAAGACTTCCTTCTCGGCTCAACTATATCAGAAGTAACTTCATCTCTCCTTCTCGCTGGAAGACAATTCAGACGCACACTGGCCCAATCACATAAATTGATTTCCACTCACGGACACTGAACGGCTGTTTTGTATGAAAACCATAGGCTGAATCCCAATGATCACCAACTAGCATTTCTGAATTTCAGATTACACAAACGAGACTCTTACCCTGATCTCGCCCCAAAGAACTAAGGTACTCATATCGACCTCTGACATCTCATCGGCACATTCAAACTTGCATGCTTGCTAACAATATACAGAAGTGCAGACTCAGAATCAATCAGAAGGGAACAAGCTCAAAACTGTACCAAGGCTTACCTACTATGACATCGGTGCCACTCTGACTCCCACTCATAAGTCGTCACCTCTTTCATCACTAACACCAAAGACGATCACATCGTTCTTCATCAACAGGAACCAACCCACATACTCACTATGTCAGAAAACAATTTGTACCTCAACTCCGGTACAACCATACCTCTCTGACTAAAGCGATGAACTCCCTCAACATCATTCACACTTTCAGAACCCCAAGTTTCCACTTACCGATTCACAGTCCACACTTTGGCCTCAACTTACCAAAAAGCAGTAAACTAACAACAACAATACAATAACATACAAACTGGGTTAGCAAAGGAAAAGGTACAAGTGGCTCAAGTATGATTTCCTCACTTAAAATCTTTTTTTCCGATGCAATAGAAGCAATGGGACTCTACTCAACATGCTTCAAGCAACTCAACACACATACATGCTCAATCATGCATATTACAAGGCATACTTGCTAAACAAGCAAACATATGCGTACGATCAAACAATATACCTTCTCCATCAAACAATCACACATCACCGCATACACGGGGTAACGAGCAACATGCTTTTAAACAAACAATCAACATACTTGTCACACAAGCAATCATACTTACAAAGCAAGCAATCATTCATTACAGCATACTCGAATAACAAGCAACATGCTTACATGATAAGCAAACACCGTGCATCTTAATCATAAAACACAACTTACTCACTTACCTGCCCAAGGTCTCGGAAACCTTAAGCTCTGATGCCAACAAATGTAACCCCCTCATCCCGGTCTAGCCGGATGACCGGTCCGAGTGAGTCACACGGGGAAAACCGAAGCGAAACCCATTAAGGATTCCCCCTCGGTTAGCAACCCTATTTTTTTCATTTTAATCTTGTCATAATCAAGCAATAAATTCTAAGTGAGTCCCTATACTTTTACGGTTCGATAAGACTAATTTCCATTTTCATAATTTCTTTAATTAATCACTTAAACTTTCAAATTGATCATTAAAATTGGTGGATTTCACATCCTACAGATTGTAAATCAATTTATTAACACTCTATTTAATTCAATTTTACATCTTTAATAATTCACAAATTCTTAATTTTTCTTCTTTTCATTTATACACATTTCTGACCACCTAATTTAATTCATTTCTTATTTCCTGTACATAACTCCAAATCGAACACCGTTTGTTCCTAAATTCAATTAACATACCCAATTTTAACATATCAAAAATTCAGGTCGAAACTCCTAGTAGATTATTTTCTACAATTTTACAAAGTTCACTGTCCAGCTAGGAGCATTACTGGACAGTTTTGCATGCTGTTCGAAATGTGTTTCCAGATTTCACTACAATGATCAAAACTCAGATTTATAATTTTTCTACAACTTTAAACATGTCAAAGTAGAATATATCAAAAATTAAGCACGAAATTCCCACTAATTAATTTTCTATAATTTTCTAAAGTTGCATGTTCTTATAACTACTAAATCTGTCCATATTTTCTCTGGAACCCAATTTTCACCAAAAGTTTCGAAACCTTGGGAAGGTTTCGAAACCTTTGACCATAGTTTCTAGCCAATCAAAACACAACCATTACTCATAATTCAATGCTAAATTTCAGTCACCACTCCAATCCATAAACACAATATGAATATATATATAGGAAGTCTATGAACATAATTTAGGAAGCAATAAAGCATATACACACATGCAAGAGCACCTGTTTAAGCCAAGGGAGTCATTCAAACATGGTATAATACATTCATACATAGCATTCCAATTAAAGAGCAATTTATGCATATATGGACATACATAAAATCTCAACAATACCAAAGATACAAATTAACACATAGAAGACTTAGACATATCAACTAAGCAACCTAATCATCCAAAAAAGGACATGCCATCACACACAAGCATTCATCAAGGCATGCATCACTCAAGCATTCATCAAGGCATGCATCATAAGTGATATTTACAATTCAAACAAGGCATCTAATTGCCAAACCAAAACAACACACCTCAAAGCATCAAAAACAACAACACCTATCCCATTGCTTTTCTATTACAAATCTTTAATTTATAAATCATACATTGAGCTCACCAAAGCAACACTTGAAGACCTTTCCTTTCCCATGCCACCCACAAGCTATTTATCTGCATTGTCGAACAAAAGAGAGCGTAAGCATAAAAGCTTAGTGAGGGTAAGCTCATAAAACAAACCTTCGACAATACAGGGTCCAAGCTCGAGCAATTATCATGATGAAATACATGACTTTATCTTCGATCCACATGAACCAAAATGAACGTGATGCATGAACATATAATTAACATTATGTCATGCTCAACATCTCATAAGCTCAACTTACAATGATACATATATATCTCAATGCATTAACCAAAACATATATAGCTTCGCATTTGAAATTCACCTTTCATATCACATTGATACACATATCAATTCATTTTAACATGTATGCATAATCTCATATTGGCATATACATACTTTCTCATATTGGCACCTAGCTATGACTCGAATACGCGGATAACATGTTGGAACGCATTTTCCAACATCAACCTTACCTCGGTGGGATTACACTCATCACCGGCCTTGCATGGACGGGATTCCACTCATCGCCACATGCCCTACGGACGGGATTCCACTCATCGCCACGTAGAATATATATAAATTTCCGGTGGAATATTACATCACCGTACTCCTCCTTGGTGCCTTAACGCCACCAAGGCCACGTACGTTTTGACTCAATTTGTGTGCACACTCATCCTAATGATCGATCATTGTACCCAAGCATACTAGTGCCAATATTAATCAAATTCCACAACCTTTGATATTCAGAGTCATAATATGGCATCTTACATCATATTAAGCTCAACATCATCATGCACAATTTACAATCCAAACCACATGCATAGCAATGCATCAAACCATGCCTCAACAACATGTATAACACATTATACATAATCATCATAACACAAATCATCATGAGGCATAACATCAATTAAAGAGATCATCCAATGTCTCTAACTAAAGCTTAGGATTAGGCTACCACCCTAATCCTAACTCTAGGTGAGTCTATTAATCTCAACCTAGTCCACATACTCGAACCAATTGCTCAAAACCATTTAAAATATTTTAACCACTCACCGACTACTCCATTAGCACAAGCCGACAAGCCTACCAAGCATCCAAGTTTCCGGATTCGAGCCCGAAGCTTCACCATTGATTTCTCTTGCTTCTAACCATTCAAAAACAATATATTAACCTCAAAATCAGTCACAAACCCAAAGTTTAACATCAACACACAAATCCACTTCAATTCTCACAATTCAAAGCCAAGTTCATTCTTCAATTTCTCATTTTCGTACTTCCACTAAAACCCGTCAAAAATCAGAATTGTAGTCATCCAAAACACTCTTAAACATGTTCAAAACACTGCCCAACTATAGTATAACCATCAACCCCCAATTTCCAACATTAAACACACAATATAAGCCATAAACAATCCCCAAAATCATCAAATTCGAGCAGCCATGAAAAACAGTCCAAAACTTGTGATTTCAACATATTTAGCACATTCAAACGTTTCCAAAACAACCCCCAACTATTACTCTAACATCAACCATCAAAATACCAACCCGGAATACAATTCAAATGCAATTTACCATGTTGCAAACCATGAACAAATCCCATTTTTATCAAATTCGGGCAGCCCCTAAACCATGTCCAAAAACCATGTTTCCAACATCCATAGCACCCACAAACAATCCCAAATCAACCCCTAACCATAGCACTACCATTGGGCTATCAATTCCCACCTAAAACAACCCCTAAAACTCACTCAAAACCCTCCAAAACTCCATTTTCGTACTCCTATTTTACTTAGCAGAAAATTATGTTTTTAAACACCCAAATGATATCTAAATGATTCCAAAACATCATCCTAACATATATAAACCATCAACCCTTTAATTACAATCTAAAACTCACCAAAAATTAAGTTTTTGACACTTTAAAAATGGGTCTAAGAATCCACTTCGAATTTTTACCAAAATTCAACCAAATTGATATATGTTACACCTTTTAACATGATTAACTAAAGCCCCAACTCAATTTATCAAAACCAATTGGAAAACCCTCTTAAAAACCCAAATTTTAATCTGAACCCTAATTTTCAAAACTCCATAACTTTGAAATCTAAGAATATAGATAGCTAGAGGATGAAGAGGAGATTAAGAAAACATAATTACCTTCAAAAACGCCCTTAATTTGATGAAGGAATTGATGAATCAAAGTTTTGGAGGTTTGGGAAAGTTTGTGATGGTTTTCACGGGGAGGGGAGGAAAAGAAAGAAGATAAGGAAAAATGATTAGGTGATATAATTTTTTTTTAGATATAAAGTTTTTTTTTTTACCAAAATATCCCTCTTTTTTATTTAAAACCCAATTTGCTTAACTAAGATCAATTTGATTAAAATTAATTCTACCGACTCAGACCAATTAACCCGACTAACTCCTAACCCCAAAACACGGGTGTTACATTTACATTTAAATTTGAACAGAAACTCGAACAAATCCAATCGACTCGAATTCCATAAACTCTACTCTATTTGAAAATTTTCAAATAAAATTTAAGTTATAAAATATGACTCTACAACTCGGCTAGCTCGAATTTTTTTACTCAACTCGACTCAAATCAATTAAATGCCCACCCCTAATATGAAGAAGAAATTAAAATATTTTTTATCATATAAATAATTCATATTAAACCAACTCAATTTTTTTTTGCTCAGCAAAATTATTATTTTATTAAATAAAATACCAACTTGAGATGTGGACCTCGTTAAAATAACATCCCTAAACTTAAATAGAGGAAAAAGAGTACTCGCAACTAGGGGAGTGTCCAAACACAACCTATCAAAACAGTCAATACAAAATCCACAATACAAAATCCACAATTCAAAACAAGAAAATATGTCACACTACTAAACACCATAATTCCTCACTACAATTTTTTACTCTAGACCAGTCTTCAAACAAAAACTAGAACAAATTGGACCCCTTCTCCATTCTCCTATGGTTAAAAAAAAACATCTATACAAAAGCAACCAAAAAAACTCTCTAAAAAACACACCATTCACCAAAATTTATAAACTACTTAACAAGGCAGCAACTAAACAAAACTTGCAGCATAACAGCTTACGCCAAATGAACCCATCGAGATTCGAAAAACTCTTTCCTTTTCAAGCCATCCTTAGCTAGGTGCTTAACGAAGCAAAAAAAAAAGAAGTCTCATAAAATATGCGAATCAGTTTCAAGCCCCGACCCGACCTGACCCGACCAGGTATTTTTGCTAAAATTTTGGGGATCGGGGCGGGGCGGGGCGTGAAAAGCATGAAGTCGGGGCGGGACGGGTTCGAATATTTGCTAGAAATTCTCCGCCCGGTACATTTTTATATTTTTATTTATTATATTTATAAAAAATATCACTATATATAAACACTTTTATGAGTTTTAAGCTATTTTTTGTTTTTGTTTCGGTTCGTGCTTATCGTAAAATTTTGTTAGATGTTGTTCAAGTTTTAATATATTCGATTCTAACGGTCAATGATTCAAGTTTGAAGTCCCTTGAAACCATAATTTGTGATTGTGGTAGAAGATTGGTCGAATCTAACATTTATCGTCAACGAAGATTAAAAAATTTTAAAATTTTTAGGGAGAGCTGGGTCGAGTTTAAGGGTTATTGTATCGAGTCCGGTCGGGGCGGGTAAATTAATATTTTAATTCGGGGTGGGACGGGGCCAAGTTTAATACCTTATAGATCGGGGCGATTTTGGGGCGGCCAAAAACCCGCCCCGCCCGTTGCCATCCTAAAGCGAAGTTCCTCCTAATCCTTCTCTTGGGGAATTTCCTGTTGAGATTCCATGGTTTGAGTGTTCGTGTCAATAGTTTGTTGGGGCTATTCCTCTATTGGCGTGGAAAACATGCAATCTACAAAAAAATCTGCCAATACATGAGCCTTGACTGCTCTTCACGGATGATAATCAACTCCGAACTCACTCAACTCGATTTCTCACTTAAACATCCGGCCCTGTATGTTCACTCTATTTAAAATATCTTTCAGAGGTTGATCTGAAAAAACTGTTACTTGATGAGCTTGAAAATAATGGCGAAGCTTCCTAGTTGCTATCACCAAACTAAATACTATTTTCTCGGCTCTTGTGTACCTTCCCTCTACGAGATGAAGAACCCTACTTACATAATAAACTAGTCTCTAAACATCATCTTCCTTTTTAACCAGTAAAGTTGCAACTGTCTCATCGGTGGCGGCTAGGTACATGTACAAATTGTCCCATTCCTTTGGTGTGGCCAACATGAGGGGACTCATCAAATACTGCTTTAACTATTCTAACGCCCACTGGCAGTCGTCCGTCCACTGGAACGACCCTTTTAAAGCCTTCAAAAAAGGAAGACAATTGTCTACGAGCTTGAAGATGAATCTGTTCAATGCTACCACTTTTCCATTTAGCTTTTGGTTATCCTTGGTGCTCGCTAGGGGTTGGAGATCTGTGATAGCCTTGATTTTTTTTCTGGGTTTGCTTCAATGCCTTGCTCGGAGATTAGAAATCCAAGAAACGTCCCCTCTCCTACCCAAAGGTGCATTTCTTGGGGTTCTGTCTCATTATGTACAGTTGAAGAACGTCGAAGACTTCTTGCAGATCTATCAAGTGTTGTTCGAAAGAGGTAATTTTGGAAAACATGTAATCTACATAAACTTCAATGTTTCTTCCAATCTAATGACGTAAAATCTTGTTGACCAAACGCGGGTACGTTGCCCTCGCATTCTTAAGTCCAAAGGGAATCACCTTGTTGCAATAAAGGTTATCTTATATTACAAAAGATGTATTTTCTCTGTCCTCATCTGCCATCGCTATCTGGTTGTATCTTGAAAAAGCATCCATGAAGCTCATATACCTATATGCGACTGAATCATCGACCAATTTGTCAATCGAGGGGAGCGAGAAATTTTCCTTGGGACATGATTTATTGATATTAGTAAAGTTGACACACATTCACCATTTCACCATCACCACATTGACGAGCCATTGGAGGTACTTTACTTCATGGATAACTCCCATTGCGAGCAGCTTCTCGATTTCTTGTTTGACCGCTTGTACCTTTTCCTCCGAAAATTTCCTTCTCTTTCTCCTAACGGGTTTGATCGCTTGGTTAACCTGCAAGGAATGTTTAATTATCTTCAAGTCTATTCCTCGCATGTTCGCAATGGACCATGCGAACACATCTGCATTGTCTCTTAACAACTTTACAAGTATTCTCCTACAATGCTTGTCTAATCCTAATGATATCTTAGTGAACTTCATAGGTTCGCCAATATAGAGCTTTACATTCTCCGTCTCGTCCACCACCTCTGGCTTGTTGCATTTATCCTCTTCTTGCCACCTTCTGGTCGGTTTGCATCGACCCTTCCCCCAATGGTGTGGGGAACCTGACCTGAAGGCAAAACAAGGTCGTGACCATATTGGCTTAATTTGCGCATCAGAGGTCCGCCGAAGATGGCATTGTACACCGAGGGATTATCCATGACTAAAAAATAGCCATCTGAGTAACTTTATTAGCATTGTTGGAGCCCACCAACTTCTCTCTCTCCCTTTCTCTACTTTTCTAGAGAACACTATAGTATATATAAATATTATATAGAAAATATCTAGTGCCTAAACCGACCTAATGATACTATAAATAGGCATGTGTTGTGAAAGTGTGAGTGTGCAAGTTGAAAAGAAATAAGTGGAGTGTGTGTGCTAGTGTGAGTGCCGTGAGTGGTGTGAAGAGTGAAAGTGAGGTGTGCAAATTGAGATAGCATGTGAGTGAATAGTGACGTGTGTGTGAGTGGGGTGCAAAGTTGAGATGGAAAATGCAAAGAGAGTGGCGTGAGAAATGGAAAGTGGGTGCAAGTAAATAAGGTGCGTGCAAGTGAGAAAGATATTTGGGTAAGGGTCGAGAGAAATATTGTAGTGAGGTATGTTTGTAATATTTGTGGTATATTTATAAAAGTGTTATTTATTTGTAATTAGAAGTTTCCCGGTTCAGCCTTAATTTATGTATTTCTTTGGTGCACCTGAATTGGTTATTATAATGGTCGGCTATGCCGCCTAAGTTATATGGTCGGCTCTGCCGCCTGAATAGTATATGGTCGGTTCTACCGCCTAATTGGTATATGGTCGGCACTGCCGCCTAAGTTGTGCACTAAGAAATTAAATATAGAAAGGCTAATCGACTTAGGGAGTTGGTGTAGTACTAGTGGTCAGTCCTAGGTCCTCCATAGTGGGTGTGTTGGGTCCGTCGGGTTTCCAACAATTGGTATCAGAGCGGGCGGTTCGGGACCGTTACCAGTGAAGAAATCTTCGGTAAGCGTTGGACGCTTACATTGGTCGGTGCATCAGTTTGTTGAGGGAAGATTCTGTCGAAATACAGTCAGGGACTGTAAAGTTTCGGTAAGCGTTGGACGCTTACATTAGTCGACGTTGTATCAAGTAGCTAAGGGGAGATTCTGCCAGAATACAGTCGGGGACTGTAAAGCTATTGGTTTGGAACCAAGCTTAGTGGACGCCGGGCGTCAGTCAGCATGGCAGACTTTGGAAGCACAAGCAACGGGATTGGGAAGCTCAATAACCACAACTACGGTTATTGGGAGACATGCATAGAGTCCTACCTACAAGGTCAGGACTTGTGGGAAATAGTCGCAGGCACCGATACAACTCCTCCACCGAAGGAGAATGCCGAAGCCTTGAGAAAATGGAAGATCAAGGCTGGGAGAGCTTTATATATATTGAAGACCACAATCGAGGAGGACCTATTGGAGCATATTCGTGATGAGAAGACACCAAAGGCAGCCTGGGAAACTTTGGCGAAATTATTTTCAAAGAAGAATGAAGCACGCCTCCAACTCTTGGAAAATGAGCTCGCGAGCATCTCACAAGGAAGCTTATCTATTGCTCAGTATTTCACCAAGGTGAAATCTATCTGCCGTGAGATATCTCAACTTGCACCAGATGAGAAGGTTAGCGAGGCAAGGATGAAAAGAATTATCATCCATGGCCTAAGACCCGAGTACAATGGGTTTATCGCCGCAGTGAGGGGATGGCCTACTCAACCATCCTTAGTCGAGCTGGAGAACCTGTTGGCTAACCAGGAGGAATTAGCCAAACAGATGAGTGGCGTAACCATAAAAGACGAAGAGGAGGCACTCTTCACCAACAAGAGGAAAGGTACGTCAAGAAGACAACGTGTGTCAAATGAAATAAGGACGCAAGAAGACAAGTTTCACTCGAGAGATAGAAGTAACATTTCAGGGGGAGCTCGATGTAGGAAAGAAGACTATCACCAACAGTACGAGGAGAAGGATAGAAGACAAAATGGTGAATGCTTCAACTGTGGAAGAAAGGGTCACTTTGCTCGAGATTGTAGATTACCCATGAGGGAGAGTCGTGAATGCTTCAATTGTGGCAAGAAGGACCACTTTGCTCAAAATTGCAGATTCCCCAGGAGACAAACTTTCCAAGGAAACATGGCCACCACAAAAGAGGAGAAAAGAGAGGCCATGTTGGAAACTTCCATCAGCGAAGAAGAATGGGATGCAGAAGCTGGACTCTCTATTGGAGTGGAACAAGAAGAGTTCGAAGAAGACATGGAGGCACCAACTCTCGTTGCAACTACAAATCCAAATACAAACTACAAGGATGAAGAGTTGAAAGAAGACATGGAGAAACCAGCTCTTGCAACAATTATGGAGTCAAATATTGATTATGAGGAGGATTGGATCGTCGACTCTGGATGCTCCAATGATGAGAGATGTTGGAGATGTTGTGATCCAGTCAATTGCAAGTGCTACACTTCAAGGAATGTGGTGTTTGATGAAGCTTCTTCTTGGAGGTCGCCTCAGAAGATCGAGCTTTCAGAATCTCATGACCTAGAAGAACTTTCAGAAGATAATAAAGAAGGTAAAGAGCAAGCATCGGATCCAAGTGAAGAAAGAGAAAGCTCACCCTCGAAAGATAAAAGCCCATGGAAGACGGTTGTACATCAACCTGCATCTGATGAGCTTCGTCCAAGCCAAATGGAAATCGATGAGCTTCGCGAAGAAATGTCGAGAGCCCTAAACGAGACTATTGGTAAGTGTTCGCAACGATGTGAGACCTCTTCTAGTGAAATTCTTATTCTTAAAGAAGAGAACAAAGCTCTAAAGGAAGAGCTTAAGACGGTACGTGGGGAATTGGAAGATATGAAGGAAGAGATGGTGTTTCTTAGGAAGGTGCTAGCTCAAGAAGGGAGAGTTACCTCATCCATCCCAATTCCAATTTATTCGGGAATAAAAGTTTCTAAACCCAAGCCTTATGAAGGGAATGAAAACGCAAAGAATGTAGATGACTTTCCGTGGAGCTTGGAACAATACATCCAAGCCAGAAACGTCGGAGAGGGTGCTAAGAAGATCAACCGAGCTAGAAAGATCGACCATGCCTTACTTTATTTGGAAGATACTACACTGCTATGGTTGTAGCGTAAGCATGGAAAAATGAAGAAGGGAGCTCGTACCATTGCTATTATCGAACCCCACACAAAATTTAAGAAACGTGAGAGCTCCAAGCAAAAGGGGAACAAAAGACATAACGCGGGAAGAAATAAATCACACAAAAGGCAAAGATTAAAGCTAGCATACAAGGAAGAAGCCTTCAAGGGAAAGAGAGATGACAAAGGAGAAAGAGAGCAAGTTACTCAACAACAAGGAGATATGAGTATGAAGTCTCACCATATCCTCAACTCTATCAAAGCCAATGACGAGGTGCCTATGTTTGAAAAGAAAGAATTGTTGTTCGAGCAAGTGAAGATTGGAGGACAACCGGTACGTGTCTTAGTCAACAATGGAGCAACAAACAAGTTTATCAAGGAGATCTTTGAAAGAGAGATCAAGAAGAGGCCATCAAAGATAGATGAAGAAGTTGCAGACATATTCACAAAAAGTATAAGTAAACCGAAGTTCGAGAAATTCAGAGAAGTACTCGGTATGATCTGCAAGCCATCTATAGAGAGAAGTTGTTGAGGGGGAGTGTTGGAGCCCACCAACTTCTCTCTCTCCCTTTCTCTACTTTTCTAGAGAACACTATAGTATATATAAATATTATATAGAAAATATCTAGTGCCTAAACCGACCTAATGATACTATAAATAGGCATGTGTTGTGAAAGTGTGAGTGTGCAAGTTGAAAAGAAATAAGTGGAGTGTGTGTGCTAGTGTGAGTGTCGTGAGTGGTGTGAAGAGTGAAAGTGAGGTGTGCAAATTGAGATAGCATGTGAGTGAATAGTGACGTGTGTGTGAGTGGGGTGCAAAGTTGAGATGGAAAATGCAAAGAGAGTGGCGTGAGAAATGGAAAGTGGGTGCAAGTAAATAAGGTGCGTGCAAGTGAGAAAGATATTTGGGTAAGGGTCAAGAGAAATATTGTAGTGAGGTATGTTTGTAATATTTGTGGTATATTTATAAAAGTGTTATTTATTTGTAATTAGAAGTTTCCCGGTTCAGCCTTAATTTATGTATTTCTTTGGTGCACCTGAATTGGTTATTATAATGGTCGGCTATGCCGCCTAAGTTATATGGTCGGCTCTGCCGCCTGAATAGTATATGGTCGGTTCTACCGCCTAATTGGTATATGGTCGGCACTGCCGCCTAAGTTGTGCACTAAGAAATTAAATATAGAAAGGCTAATCGACTTAGGGAGTTGGTGTAGTACTAGTGGTCAGTCTTAGGTCCTCCATAGTGGGTGTGTTGGGTCCGTCGGGTTTCCAACAAGCATCATCACCTATAGTAGCCGACAGTTGAATGGAGCCTTTCACCTCTATGGGTTGATTACAAAACCCATATACCGAGCTCGCTGGCTTTAGCTCCAGGGATTTAAATAGCGGTCGCGTCGTGGTTATCGCGGTTGTAGACATAACGGAGGCTATTGTGGTCATTGCGGGTGTCGCGGTCGTGAATTTTTTTTAAATTTGCACAACTTATATTAAAATATTAAAATTATAATTATAACTATAAAGAGTCATTTTTAATGATATTTACAATATTTTCTAAACAAAAATAAACATAAATTAAAATGGATTAAAAAATATCTATTATAAATTATAATTGTGAGATAGGAGATTAAATTTCTTACAATTTTATTAAAGATTTTTTTCCATTAGCAAACTCAAAAATAATATATATATATATATATATATATATATATATATATATATATATATATATATATATATATATATTTGTTCTAGGTCAATACCTTAATTAAAAAAATATCAAGGTAAATATCAAAAATAGGAAATTTAAATTATAATTATAAAAAATTTCCACCACTTATAAATGGATTTAATTGAAAGAAAATAAGACTTAGAGGCTCAATTGGAAGTTTTGTTATGGATTTGATGACTTAATTGAAAATGGAATAAAATAAAACATCTTAATTAAATTAAAAATCTGCCTTAAAGGACTAAATTATAAGAAAACTAAAACTTTTAAGCCTCTCCAAAAATGATTTAAAATTAGAACCCTTCTTCCCGCATTTACCCTTTTAATATTATACCATCGTCTTCAACCCGGTTATCTTTTTTTCTCTCTGCAACTTTTTCCTCCTCCGCAGCCACCAGCCGCAATGGAGCTGAAAACGGGGATAGCGTCCCGCTATCGTCGCGACAACCGCTATTTCGTTATTTCGCGTCCACTACAGCCCGCTATCATCGTGATTCCGTTGCCCACCGTGATTTCCTTCGATTGCGGTTTCGGACGGCGGCGCGACCGTAATTTCGCGGCCGCTATCGCGGCTGCGCTCCGCTATTTGAAACCCTGTTTAGCTCTACCTCTGGGATCCCCATCTATTTGAACGCATTCCAGCTTAGTACCTCCATTACGCTGCTTGTGTCCACCAAAATTCTCTTTACATCAAAACCTACTACTAAAGTTTTGACAACGATGGGTCATTTCTCTCTTCGTCTAAGAACTTGCCTTCCTTCCTTTCAAAAAAATAAAACTTGCTAGGGCTCCCTATACTTCATTCTCTTTATTGACCCCGCCGAGACCGACATCACACTATGCATATTTGCCTTATGCTTGGAACTTGTATAAGACCATTCTTTATCCACCTTGATGATCATATGGATGATCCCCCTATGCTCTTGATTATTCCTCCTACCTTCTTGTGCTCTTGGTTGCTCTATTCCCTTGTCATCTTCAGCCTTCCTATTGCAGGAAACCAAAAATCTCTCCAACTGACTTCTCCTGATCGCGGATTCAATTACGTTCCTGAAATGTGCATAGTTATCAGTGCAATGATTCTAATCCTTGTGAATTTTGTATCTTCTCCCAGAACGCTCCCTCTGGTCACTTTGTCTCATTGGATGCAGCAGTTTTAAGATTCCAGTATGCTTTATTTGATTTGAGACTTGCGAAGCAGACTCCATCAACCCATGGTAAGTTCGAAATGTAGACAACTTTTCTTTGGTTGCTTCTCGTTGTCCGTCGTCTTGTTGGTATCGTTGGGACTAACCACTGTGCTGACTATATTGCTGTCCATCATGGTATTGCTGGTTACCATTGTTAGTTCTCTGGTGAAGTGGGGGTCTCCCTCTCCCTAGAGTTTCGACTATCATGCCTTTCGTCCGCGGGTTGTGGGCTATGGGCTTGGACCTTATTATATCTGCTTCCTCGTTCTTGGTGTAAGGCTGCACCTTTTCATATAGCTCCGATAAAGTTAACGCTGTCCTATCCAATAAATTGTACTTACGATGCTGATGGGAAGGTCCATTGATAAAAGCGCTGATAACAAACTCATTGGATACTTCTTTTGTTTGCATGGTCGCATCATGAAATCTTTGTACAAAGTCCCTCAAGGGCTCATCTAGTCTTTGAAAGATGAACATGAGGTATCTCGGAGACTTTTTTAATAACTTATTTGCCAAGAAATGACTCATAAACAAGTTGATCAAAATTAGAGATCGAATGTGCCGAGAGTTCACGAGTGCATAAAGAACCCATATTTAGACCCTTTTACTTAGCATATTACATGTGTTCGAAAGCATATTGTTTCATTTAGGAGTTGTTTGCATATAATTATGGAGTTATGGTGTTTGAGCTAAATGTTTATCTATATTTGTACTATTTACAGGAAAGGTAGTGGATTTTAGTGGTGCTTGCGCAGGAAGTAACAGAGCAATGGAGTGCTGGCGATGAATCTTTGACCTTTTGACGGTTAATTAATGTGCGGCCCCTCTCCTTTATGAGCCATTATTGACGTGGAAAGCAAAGATCATCTTTGCTGGATCACATGACACTTTATTAAAAGCATGTGACAATATATTCTTTTATTGAGAAATTAATAACATAGAAAAGGAAGATCCTCATTAAAAGATTACTTTCACTTCAAAATTTTTAAAAACATAGGAGGGCCACCTTTATATAAAGATACCAAAGGCCACAAGAAAAGGGGGATGCACTTAACACAAAAACATGCAGAGAAGCTTTTACTCGAGGAAACAACCCCTTTGTCTTCTAAATCAGAGAACCAACATTGTCAAAGGACTAAAGGAGTCCCCAAGCAACGAAAGCTATCAAGAGAGGCTTGAGGAGTTGGAGCAGGCTTGAGGAGTTAGAGCGATGCAACACAGTTCGAGGGTTTGAAAGAGAATTGGAGGACGCTTGATTTTATTTCTCTCTATCTTTATAAATTGGCATGACTTTTAATATTTTATGGATGTTATTTTCTCATACATGAGCTAAATACTTTGTTTGGGTTTATTGTTTTAAGATTATATATTTTCATTATTGATTAACGTTATAGCACCTTTTTTCCTTTATTTATTCTTTTCATCATCCTTCATGCATAATTATTGTAAGAGCTATCGAGAGAGACCATTTAATTATTGATCTGTGACTTAATATTGAGAGAGTTAAGTTAGACAAAAGTGAATAATGGAGCTTAAGCTGTTAACTTAGGTTCTAATCTGGCTTAGGTATAATTTTAGGATTTCAACGACTAATAAAGGTGTAACGCCCCGATTTTAGGGCCAGGAGATATCGGATTAGTTAAACTGAGGCGGATTAAAATTAAATTGGAGACTAACTATTTTTGACACACTTAAAGTGTTTTAAAAGATTAAAGGGCAAAATGAGAACTTTTAGTAAAAAGGAATAAAAAAGGGTTTTCTCAAAAGCCATCATCTTCTCAAAATCCCTTTTTACGTTCAAAAACCTTCCATAAACCCCATTTACTATTCCATTGGTTTCAAGCTCCAAACCAAGTGATTTCTTCAAGGTAAATGGCTCTCAACTTAGTTTCATCTTCCTTGAGTCGTAAATGTAAAGATTTTTGCAAAATGCATGGATTAAACTTGTTTTGATTTTTAAAGTTTGGTTTGAAATGAAAGGAGGTTTGTGAGTTTTTCGTTTGGGCTTTCTATGGCTGAGTTGAGATTGTTTTTAACTTCGATTTATCACTAAAATAACATAAAAATGGTGGGTTTTTATAGAAAACCCGAAATGAGTATTGTGGGTGGTTTTGGGAGTTGAAAAACTTGAGTATTTGGTCGAGTTTTGGGTCTAAATGACAGCTGAAGGTTTGATAGTTTTGGATTGATGTTTAGGGATGCTAAAATGTAGATTTTTATGGTAAACTCGTTAGGTATGGCTGCTAGTAGTTTGGGTTTGAATTGATTATGTTTCGAGTGAAATTTTGGCTTGAATCGATGTGTGTAGATGCGAGGTTGTTGAGTTCCGGGTTTTTGCTATGTTTGTGAGTGTATTGGAGTTCTAACGTTCAGTTTTGGGTTGCTCGAAACAGAGGAATTGGATTCGGGCTTTGTGGACAGAAATCCGGGTAGTTTAGAGGCTTGATTCGGCATCTTAGACATCATTTGTGTGTTGGCTGGTGAGTGGATCAATTTTAAAAGCCTTAGTGTGGTTAAGGGAATGTTTTGGGAGTTTGGATTGAGCTTGAAAAGCCAATCCAAGCTCAAGAGTAAGTTTTAAAGGTTTTATACAATAAATCTGTGTTTTATGATTCTTGAATGCAATGTGAACATGTCATGTTGGTAACGTGTTAATTTGCATTGTTATACATGTTGAAACTTATGACTTATGTTTATATTTGCATTGTGAGTACATGCCTCGCGTGGAAGTTTGGACTTGGTAAGAGGTTCAAGCATCGGTAATGCTTGCGGTTGTGAATGAGTATATTGACACGTGTTAAGTTGTTACCGGATATAATTGATCGATCAATAGGATTAGAGTGCACTCGAGGTAAAATTCACGCGTGGCCTTAGTGATGTTAGATTCCACTAAGGAGGAGTACGGTGATGTGAGATTCCACTGGAAGTTATGTTTTTACTAGATGGGTGAGTACGGTGATGTGAGATTCCACCGGAAGTGTCTAGTGGGTTTGAGAAACTATCCGCGTATCCGAGTAAAAACGATGAATGTCAATATATCCATGGTTGCTCTAATTCTCATGTGAAGCATGTTGTTGATTTCCTCTTTTATGCTTATGCATTGTTGTTTACTTTGCTTGCGTTATGAGAATGAGCATGTGGTAAGCCTATGACTTGTGGTTGCATTCGGTAAATACGCGTGAAGGTAAAATGCACGTTGTTATGTGTTTAAACATGTGGAAATGATTTGGAAATGGTTTTGGTTTTCAAACAAACTACGTTTTAAAAAACTGCATTGTTGTAGATACCGTTTTGAGCACCACTCACTAAGCTTAAACGCTTACGCTCTCATTTCCAACAATGCAAGCCCTTAGACCTTCAGAGCAACTCGGGGAACAAGGGAGGATCCAAGGGAGTTTGGTTTGCACAATGATGGTTTAGACTTCAATAACTAGTATAAAGCAATGAGATATGACCTTTTTATGTTTGATGTGTTGTTGACATGTCCTTTTTGCTTAGACAAGTTTGTTTAGTTGCTTTGGGCTTGTAATGCCTATTACCATGATGATTTATACTTTTGTTTAGCTTTTGGCTATGTCGGAAAATGTTATGTATGCTTGTTCCTCTCAGAATTTTGTCTCGTTGAATGATGCATCGTTATGTGTTTAAATGCTTTGTATGTTTATCCATGGATGCCTTGAGTCATATGAGTGAATGTATGTTTCTTGAATGCTTGCTTTATGCCTCTAGTGTTGAGTCCTTGTGCTTTAAATAGCTAAAACATGTTTTGCAGGGCAAGGCGTATCGGTACGCTCAAGGGTGTATCGATAGGTCCCTTGTTTTGGGCAATACGTACCGGTACGCGGGGGTGTATCGGTACGCAAAACGCTCACTGAAAATCTGAGAAATTGACGAGATTTTGGCGTATCGGTACGGGTCTTGAGGGTATTGGTACGGTCTTCGTAGTTGACCTTGGGAAAGTTGACCGTTGAGGGCGTATCGATACGCACCTTGTGGGTATTGATATGGTTTCCCTAGGTTTAACTTGGGGTGTTGACCAAGTACAGGCATATCGATACGGTTCTTTAGCGTACCGATACGACCTGTTGTAAATTTTAGAATGGGTTTGTTAATTGCCTGTTTTGCGTGTTTTGTATCCATGTGTGTATTCCGCTGCGTGTCCTCTCACATAAGATATAATTAAAGCATCTAGACAAGATAACTTTAAAAGAAAATTTCTAAGGTTTCTAATCGGATTGGAACCTTAACGGGTTTCGCTTCGGTTTTCCCCGTGTAACGCATTCGATGCGGTCTGGCGGCTAGGCCGGGTCGAGGGGGTTACAAAAGGGAACTTGAATAAACTATAAATTGTTAGGGTTCACGCAGACATGTATTACCATAGCTACTTTTTGTTAAATTCTAGGTATCAATAGAGTGTTGGAGTTCATTAGAAAACCCTTTTGAGTAGATAAGTGAATAATTTGTTTACGCAGACATGTATTGCCAGCTGATATAGCATTCAAATGGTAATTAAACATATTTCTTAGGCAATAAACCTTACAGGGTTGTCAAAGTCCTGCAAAAAAAACTGATTTTACTAAACTAACTTTTAGTAATAGTGAGATTAGGTCGAATCCAAAGAGAGCTGAAATTAGAATCTCAATGTTAAAACAATAAAACTAAAATTGATTGGGGTGTTTGGATTGTTGAATTAAAGAGGAATGAGAAAATAACTAAAATCTTAATATTAAAATTAACAAAAATGGATCTTACCGAACTTCCAATTCAATGGTGTGATTTTCATCCAACAGTAACTTTGATCATAGGCTTAAAGATGAATTTCTCGTATCCAATAAATTAATCTTCTTGGGGAACACCACAACAAGCAATTATTTTCCTTTTATAATTGATTAGTCTACTCGAGGGAACACCGCAACAAGCATTCAAATCAAAACTTACCATTAAATAAAATCAATGAAAGCATTAAGATTCATGAGAATGACTGAAATAAAATCAATCAAACTAATATTGTACCTTATTTCCCTATGGACTATCTTGCGTGATATGTAGTCTAACGAACACAAAACATGAGCCTTACTCTTTGCTACTTGTGTCATGGATAAAGATAGAACATTTAATATCGAATTAAGGCGTCAATTTAATCAATTATAAATATTCATAAAATAAGAACAAGAAATAAAGATTTCTTGGATTAAAGAAGAAATACTAGTTTAGTACAAGCCTCACAAAATTACAGCGGGATCACTTCACCGTTGAATCAGAAATAAAAGCATTAACCACACATGGTTGAAGAAAATAACAAGAGATGATGAAGAAGAAGTGTTGTAAAAGATGAGATGATTTCTAGAGGGTCTAATGAGTTCTTCATATAGAGAGCAAAAACCCAAACCCTAAAAAGATATTCTACTTTAATTGAGTTTTAATACAATAAGGAAATATAATATAAAGGATAATCTAAATAAATAAAATCCTAATTGATAAAAGAGATTGATTTTTGGTCCAATACTTCTATAATAACGGAAATAACCATAAAAGTGGGCTTCAACATAGATTTGCTTCCAAAATTTCGGATATCTCATGTCAGACACCAAACTCGCGTCGGTCACAAGGAGTGGTCACGCCTTATCAAAAGTAACCTTCTACTCGTTTCTACTATCTTCTAAAAGACTTGATTTTCACATTAGAAGCTAAAAACACGCTTTTGAATTGAATTTCACCTTTGCATCCACAATTCACCTCCTAAATCAAAACAAACATAATTTCCACAATTAAACTCAAAATATAATTAGATTATGAAGGAATTAATCACAACAAAGAGTATATAATTATGACCTAACAAAACCAAACATCCATAATCATTAGAATATATGCTACAACATTTGTTTTTCCTTTGATCATCGCTTCATCTTTATTTCTATTACATGTAGTTTATAATTCCATTCACCACATAATATTATTTCACAAACTCTAAGTGCGATTGCTTTGAGTTTATCACTCCAATCCTTTTGGGTTTGACACTCAATACTTATCACTTTATTACTTGTGCAACGAGTATACTTGCTCTAATTGCACATACTTTATTTTTAGGTGTGTTACAAGTTGAAGGAACATCTACATGCGGGGAGGTAAAGGTCGATCTAATCAAGAGTATCTTACACCCGCCATTAACGACCTATATGCAACCATTGACGACCTATACCCACCATTGACGCAAGCTGCAGCATTGAGTAATACGATCACATAAATGAAAATGTCGAGAGCAACCCAAAGAGTTTATGTCGTGGCGATTTGTTGTGATTATTGTAGAGGACAACATTTGTTTGAAAATTACTCATACAATCATGATGTGTATTGCTACAAGTGAAGGGTTTCATAGGAAATCAAACAGATCTAATCATGTAGAAAAATGCAGCGAAAAAGAATCCTACAAAAATTTTCAAGATCTCATACAATCATATCAACGAATGATAGACATAATTTTAAAGGTTATCTCGATAAAAGATTCTGTAATCACGTTGTGATGAGGCCTGCCTTTTTGAAAGACGACCGCCCTCTATAAGTATCCACATGCGAAGGGACAACAAACGGCTATCAGAATGCTAGTTTCCTTCTAGTTTTCGAAAAGCCGAGTTTATGTGGTTTTTAGGTGGTTTTGAAAATCACATGTCTCCAACCTTTATGGATTATTAGAACCAAATAATATCTAAAGAATATATCCAAATATATAGATTTTAAATTAAAAATAATCAACCAACCACTATATCGATATATATAAATAAACTAATCATACCAGAGTTTTCAAGCTAACTTGAATATGTAGCGGATGCAGTCGACATTATCAAAATTGAAATCCTTCTATGAAATCACCAACAAGAACCATGAATCGAGTGAGATCGTACTGATAACGTGTTGTGAATAAAATAATGTAGAACAACGAACAAGAGTAAAAAAATAAAGAGATGAGAGAAAGAGAGAGATTTGTATTATTCTTAAATATAGACTTGTATGCAATGCCTTCATCAAATCATCTATTTATAGGCATAAGAAGTACATAATACATTAAACTCTAATTAATGAAGATAATACTCTTAATAATAAAGTAAATCAAATCTCCTTGATAAAGTTCTTATCATGATAGACATCCACATAGATAAATATTCATAACAATATCACATTTTCCCTTGAGATTTTAAATATTGAAGTGGGAATGTATTGAATAAGATTCGGACAAGTATATTTAATGAGCGCCTCTCAACTTGTAAGTTGAGTATGTTAGGGATGTCAATTGGGCGAGGAAGGTGCGAAGGTTACTCTTCTCACACCCATCTCCATCAAGATTTTTTATCTTCATCCCTGCCCCACGTCCTGCTGCGAATACAAAATTTAAAACCATCTCTGCCCCGCAACCCGCAAGACTAAAACCATCCCTACCCCATCATCCACGTCGGTCCTCAGACCCACCTAATCCCTTCTTTACCCGCCCCATGATCCATTTATATGATATATTTATAAATATTTGTTATATAAATATAAATAAAATTTATTATAAAAAGATATGAAATATTTGTCATTTAGACTCCCGCCACATATGTGACATTATTTCAAATGTTATCATTTCTTAAAAATAATAATATACGAAATTAAATTTTGCACAATACAAAAGTTTGACTAAAAAGATACTAAAGCCTATTGTAACGGACAAGAGAATAGCACAAATAAAATGTAAAATAATATTTCAATTGTTGTAACAAATAAACAATATAGGGAGAACTAAAAAAGAATAACAATGAAAAAACAACCTTTTAAAAAATAAGAATAAGTAGCATACAATATTAGGAAAATAAAATACTTATGGTGAGGACTAAGGAGAACAAAACAAAAATTAGAAAGAATGTTCAACGTTAAGTAACAGTAAAGAAGAAACCAATAAACATATATATGATATATGTGTGTGTGTGTGTATATATATATATACATATATATATATATATATATATATATATATATATATATATATATATATATATATATATATATTCATAAATATTCTAAGACAAGTCAATATAAATTATCTTAAACTTAACTCTGATTCAAACTGATATTTAAAAAAAATATTTATATATTTGATCTGATCAATCTCAATTATATATATTGAACTTTTTAATAATATCATAAGACAAGTCAATATGAATTATCTTAAATTTGACTATGATCCATGCTGATATTATATTTTTAATAATATTTATAATAACTTATTATAAGATCAGTTGGGGCGGGTGGGGCGGGTACAAAGGCATATACACGCCTTCCCCACCCCTCACAGCGAATCTAATTTTTATGTTCATCCCCACCCCCACAACTCGCGAAATTTGTAACCATCCCATCCCAATTGAATGCGAAGTGGGGGGAATCCCCGCAAAACCCGCCCCACTGACATCCCTAAGTATGTCAAAAAAAATGTAGTCCATATGGTAATTTAATAATTTAAGATTAAAGTATAATTATTTAAAGATTTTATTGCCGATCCTTAAATCATTCTTTTCTAAGATTTTCATTAGGATCCCTAAATTTTTAAAAAATATATTAAATTTTAATATTTTAGATATTTCTAATTAAATTTCCTTTCAAAATTATTTAAATTTTTTGTTTATATCTTTAATTCTTTAAAAAATTTAAATTGACTCTCAAACCCATACTACATATTTTGGCACCGATAATTACGTTTGCTCTCGTGTCACGCTTTTTGTTAACACTCTGAATTTTAGCCTTAAAAATAATGAATGGAAAATAAATGTTGGAAGAGAATGAGGTTGGTGGGGTTTGAGCTCACGACCTCAACCCTCCTTTCTCCTTTAGGTAGCGAACCATT
This sequence comes from Hibiscus trionum, assembly GCA_030270665.1. NCBI lineage: Eukaryota > Viridiplantae > Streptophyta > Magnoliopsida > Malvales > Malvaceae > Hibiscus > Hibiscus trionum. Next base: position 8,488,183 of record BSYR01000046.1, read on the forward strand.
GAGCCAAGTGCTCATGTTTGTCATGTTTTACCTAGAGTAATACTTGGATTAAGTTTGGGTTGATATTGAATAAATTTCAATAACCCATCTAACTCCTCACTTACCCAGGTTGGCGTTTCGAGTTTGAAAATACCCTTGGGATATCCAAAGGTTTACTTTCACCTAACCCCATCGGCCACTCGTCCGATCTACCCCACCGTCGCGTTGTGCACGACACCGTCATTGCCGGAGTGTTCGCCACCTCACTTCGGTCTCATCCCTGGCCTCAACGCGCAAAACCAAGCTACCTTTCATCGAGAAAGCTCGTCTGACGTCTCGGCCAAAAATCCCAAATCGTGTGCCTCTGTTTCTTGCGTTTTCTAGCCCCGTCTGTCGTCCGTTCGCGACACAGCCACCGGATCTGAGCTCCTGACGAAGTGGCGAGCAAAACCTAACCGGCCGATCATTTGTCTGACGCCGGGAAGGGCTCCATCGGAGCTTCATCAATTCTGGCCTTCTCGATTCTGTGTAAGGTGATTTTCAATTAAATCTCGGCTTGTTTCATGATATAACGGTTTGGGTTGAGTTGAGGGTTTATTACTCTTTATTTTTCGGTAGAATTTTTGCATCTATGGCTTCCAACGACATCTCCGGCGACCTTCTCCCTTAATCGGCCGGTGATATGGAAATTCAAGGTAAAAACCCAGTTTGAACCAACCCGACCTGTAAACCGGTCTAAGCCCAACTTGACCCGGGCTGGTTTTAGACTGAACCATTCAAACAAAATGAACTGGTCTGCTTAAGCTCATACCCGAACCCGTCTGCCCGACCCGTTGACCCGACCAGTCTATCCGACCCGTTGACCCGGTCTGAGTTAACCCGTTAGAGTCAAATCAGTTAACTGTTGACTTGTTGATTGATGACATCATCGTTGACCGATGATGACGTCAGCATTGACTGTTGACTTTGACCAAAAAGTCAATTTTTTCGAAAACTCCTATTTTTTATTTTTTTACGTCCTGAGCCCGTTTTTGAAGCACGTTTCACAAAATTCTAACCCGAAAGCCTTCGAAACTAACCTTGAACCCGAGTGTGCTTATGTATTTAATTAATGGGTTAAGAGCTTTTGAGTAAGGTTTGATCTTGGAATTTGTATACTTGAAGGTATTCTCGGTTCCTTGAATACAAGATGTTGAAGGACGTCAAATTCGGGTTCAAGAGTGTTCGAACGTCATTCGAGGGTCGACTTATATAGCAAGGATTCAAGGTAATACATTACTACCTCCTACATGCTTTTGTAACATGTTGGTATTCAGTTAATGTTTGCACGACCAAGTTTGAGCATATGATTATTTTCGCCTATGTCGCTCATTTATGAAATAAAAATAATAATGGTGAAGACAAATATTCGAATAAGAGGTTTGATAAATCGAAAGGACTTTCGAGTTCAGTGCTCGATTAATGAGTCGCTTAATCTTTAAGTCTGATTATCCTTTTGATTAAAAAGAAATGTCAAAATTTTATTAACCAATGACAAAAATACCCCTATCTATAAAAACAACCCAAGAAGTTATACTTGATCTGGTAAGACATCTGATACACTTGAAAACCTCGGATTACTAAGATCTCATGGTAACAAGACTTTAACCCTCGAGATTGTAAAGTACTTGAGTTGCTAGAATTCAGAATAATTTGACGAATATAAATTTACAGAAAAATATTTGTATGTATGAATTGAGCAATAGGGTGAAAAAGATTAAATTGATTGAAATGACTAAAAAGGATTGAATATACTAATAAGGCTGAAATGAGTCATAATGACCCTAAAGAATGATATTTTCTTCGGGCGTTAATTGCCAATCGACTGGCATATGGGATATATCCTCGAGATCTGAAACAAATGAATAGATGGAAGAACCGAGAAACTCTGAATAATTGAAACATTTTCGAGCATCGTAATGTCTGAGAGACCCTCGAATACTAGAATGTCGGAGAATACTTTTAAGACATGGAATTAGAAATCCCAATAAAGCCACACAACTTTAATGGCTCTAAAAGTGGTAAAATACGACTCGTGTCAGTTTGTCAATTCAGATACTATGATGATAGTGAAAGATTACCATGTGAATGCACGTGCAATTTATTTGGAGAAAGTGCATAGTTAATAGTGAGAGAGATCTGTTCTCTTAAGGCACATTTGATGTTTTGTAATGAGTTCAGGTACAATGCACATGTTTGAATACTTGGAAAACACCGCTCAAATATATGTTCAATTTTTGGTAATAAGTTTAGTGGACTATTGATGGAGGTGAACTATTTTTGTTATACTCTGTAGTCAGTTCTAAGAAATGAATGGTTGAGGTGTACCTATCCGGTGAGATATTAAACACTGTGTTAATGAGTTTCGATTAGTTCAAAGGGACTCAGAAACCTGATGAGCAACGAGAATTATTGAATTCTGCACATCATCGTTTATACCTTGTTGGTTCAAATTACCAGATTACCCCTAAAGGTCATAATGGCCAAAATACCCCCGTAGGCTTTAACGGTCGAATCACTCTCGATGTATCTGAAATCTCAATGATTCTGATGCATCAACTTTGATGTCTAGTTTGAGTCATTGTTACCGAACTTCCCTTTTGTAGGACCTCATCTTGAAATCAGTCCGAAATTGCCAAGTGTTCTTTTTTGATAATTATCGGGTGCATATGAGAAATAAATTGGGTCATAAGGCGCGTACCATGTGTCCGTAAATACTATTTGTTCTAAACCAAAACCATCTGCCTAAAATTTAAAAGTATGACACTATTATTCGAAAAGAAAGCAATCTCTGTCTTTTGTCCTCTGATATGGAAATATATATATGATACATGACCTTGAATGCAAAATAATAATAAAACAAAATAAATCTGACATATGTCTTCTAGTATAAAAAAATAGATCGGATAACTATCTTCTGGTATTACTGTCTTCTGAATATAAACTAAATTCTTCTGGGTATATTATCTGGGATATAAATGAAGATTTGTAGGCTCAGTGCTGGTAAGCCCTTTTGGACCTAAGCTCCTACGCCGAATGGGCCTAAGATAAGCCTTTATGTAAGCTCCTACGCCCGACGGGCCTAGGGTAAGTCTTTCTGGATGCTATTCTGAGATTCTGCATATTGGCGTACGATTGGAGGGTAGTTAAGTAAATTAATATAACTTTCTGACCCCTTCTGAAATATACCCTGCTGAATTAATGAATCAAAGTTAAAACTCTCAGTAAACAAACAATTCGCGCTTAATGAACCACTCTAAACTCCTTGATTAAATTTCTAAAATCTGAATCTCTTTTGAGCCTCCAGCTTTTGACTCATCTCCTGTAACCCCCTCGTCCTGGTCTGGGCGACTGTCTGGCCCGAGTGGGCTACACGGGGATAACCGAGGCGAAACCCGTTAAGGCTCCACTTCGGTTACCGACCCGAGAAAACTTTTCATTTAACATTATCTTCTCTAGAAGTATTGTTATATCCTATGTGAAAAAGGCAACAGCGGAAGAAAACAAGCGTGGCGAAACAACGAACATACAATTAAAACAGCTCATTTTAACTTTCATAGCAGACCGTATCGATACACTAAGAGAGGGTCTCGATACGCCTTGACTAGGTCAACATCCCAAGGTCAAACTAGGGAGACCGTATCGGTACACAGGTTGACCGTACCGATACGCCCTGACTGGTCAACTTTTCACGGTCAACGATACAAGACCGTACCGATAGACCCTAGACCCGTCAAAATCTCAGATTTCCAGAGAGGCTTTGGCGTATCGATACGCCCTCGTGTATCGATACGCTAGGCCAAACTTGAGTCCCAAAGTGTAGGACCGTATCGTTACGGCCCTTGGGCGTACCGATATGCCATGCACTGCAATACTCAAATTTGCAGCCAAAGACTCTAAACACAACTCTAGATGCACTTCAAGACTTCCCTAGCCACACGCAAGCATACATACAACATTAACAACCAAGGTTTCAGCATACGAGGCATTCAAACGAACAAGGATCATACATTCAAGGGATTCATGCAATTATCAAAAAGAAGACATACATTGCACTTAAAAGGTTCATGCCTTAAGCAACCACACATAAAGCATTCATAAAGGGACACAAAGCCAAACACTAGGCAAGCAACCTCAAACATATCATCCACAAACAAGGAGTCTAAACATGCTCCTAAAACCAAACATCAACATACATCAAAAGCTAAAATCAACAACACCTATCCCATTGCTTGTCTATTACACCATACAACTTAAAAATCCATACTTGAAAGCTAAGATAGCACCACAATGCACACTTGGAGGCCCTCTCCTTGCACAAGCAACCCACGAACTACAGATCTGCATTGTCGAATAAAGATTAGTGAGGGTAGCTCACTAAAATAAACCTCGACAATGCAAGGTCCAAGCACGAACAACAACCAAGGTAATATGCATGATCTTACCTTCGAACCACATAAGCCAAAATATCAATGATGCATGAACATAAACTCAATATTATGTCATGCTCAACAAGTCCAAATCCACATCATATGTAAACACATATATAAATCCATATTGGCACATATCTATGACTCGAATACGCGGATAACCGTTGGAACTCACATCCAACACAACCATTACCTTACGGTGGGATTACACTCATCACCGTTACACGCGGAGGGGATTCCACTCATCCTCACGCCCCGTCGATGGGATTACACTCATCACCGACTAACATATATAAGAAGATTTTCTGGGTGAACTCGTACTCCATCTTGATGACTACCATCACCAAGACCACGCGCGCATTTTACTCACATGTGCACACTAAACATCCTAATGATCGATCATTGTACCCCAAGCATACTAGTGTCAGTACTAAACACAATTCACCACATCATTTCATATCAACTTCCGTGCTTAGCACGTACTCACCATGATCACCATCATGCACAATACAAATGCATATTACAATGCATAAATACCATGCCTCAACATACATGTATAACACATTATACATAGCCATCATAACACAAGTAAACATGAGGCATAAACAACAATTTGAGTTCAACCAAAGTCTCTAACTAAAGCTTGGGATTAGGCTACCACTCTAATCCCAACTCTAGGTGGGTCTACCAAGCCCGACCTAGTCCACATGTTTGAACCAACACTTGAAAACAAATTCAAAACATTTAACCACTCACCGACTATTCCAAGCTCAACACACTAGCCGATCAAGCTTCCAACAATTCCGGATTTATTCTCGAGGCTTCACCAACACAAATTCTTGCTTCTAATCATCTCAACACAATCAAAACAACCTCAAATCAGTTCACAAATCAATGTAGCAAACCCAGAACACTAATCAAGAATAAAACACGTGATTTTAAGCTAAGAATAACTCCCAAAACCTCAATCCCGAGCAGCCCTTTAGCACAGTCCAAAACTCTTGATTTCAACCTTTTTAACACACTTAAATGCTCTCAAAACAACCCCTAATGATGAGTTCTCAAATGTGACATACTTCATTGTCTATTTTTCTAGTTATTAGGACTTCTTGCTGCTTAATACATGTTGTTTTTGTTATATTTTGTGCAGGGATCCAATTCTGGAAATAGCAGTAAAAAGGGGGCATTTATGCAGTTTCTATAATTCTGTCATGACTGGCATCGTGGGCACGACACTAGGTACGACGCGTCTGACGTGGCAATGACGTGGCAACCTCTAGAAGATCCTGGAATGTTCCGAGAGAAGATCCGATCAGATTATTAGTCCTATCCATTTGGTTTTATTTTGAATTTTAAAAACATTTGAATTTGAATTGTTATTTCGATCTCTTATCCTTGTAATCTAAGCCTATAAATACCAACCTTTGGTGAAAGCTTAAGATCATCTTCTAGCTTTGAGTTCTTTATCTTTGTAAACATTTTTCAGTTTTGATCCAAGTTCTTTTCCTCTATTTTCTTGTTTCATTTATTTTATTACTTTTCTAAAATCAAGTTAAGTATGATAATCAATATCATGCTTAGCTAAATCTTTTAAGCCAAGAACAAGCCAAGTCAATTCGATTCATGAGAATTGAACTTTGCCTAAATTCTTTTGGGAAATCATTTTTATCTTTCTAATTAAATAGTTTGGCAATCGGCCTTACTAAAAGTTTTAAACCGTTTTTCAAATCAAAAAGGGCTCGTTGGTCTGAAATCGCTTAAAAACACAGTTGGGAGGAAGGATCGGCCTGTGGCAATTTCGACTTCCTATGAACACTCTTAGCGGCGGTCCGCTAAGGAAAGATAAAATCGGAAGCGATTATTTTTTTTAGACAATTTCTGAGTCGGGTTTCTCCTGCTTTCATTCTAAATATTTTAACGGCGATAGACGTGGTTGAATTATTTAAGAACCATCATTCGAAGATAGACTTGGGAGGATTGGTTACTCGAGAGAGAAACTAGTTACGACGGGTTGGGCCTCGTAGACTGTAACCGACATGGTCCCCGAAATAAAAATCTATTTCAGTGATCGAAAGAGTTGAAGGAGCTGGTTCGAGGCTATTTCACATACTTGGTTTTTCTTAATCTTTTCACCTCTGCATTTAAATTTTGCTATTTCATTTTCGACAAATATAAAATCAATTCCCCCATTTTATTTACTTATTTTGCAGATATTCCTATAAGTAATAATTAAAGCAGTCTTCAGTTAATCATTCCAGCTAATCTCCCTGCGGATCGACCCTCTTTCCTTATATCTATTTAATTTCTTTATATTACTATTTATTGAAAGAGGTTAATTTATTCATTTATTTTTTACCGGTTAAACGACGAATTGTCAAAATTGGCGCCGTTGCCGTGGAGATTTACTTTCGGCATTTTTGACTAATTTTGTTTTATTTTTATGACCAGGAAGAACCCGGGTACTTTAGCACCATATAACCCGGAAATCGAAGCAAGCGCTTGTAGAACTCACGGCGAAACACTTCGACGAAAGAAGCAACAAAGCACACGACGATCGGAACAGGAATCCACTTCCGAAACCACACCAATCGAAGAACCTACACAAGAACCAGAACCAATGGCGGACCAAACAACTCGACAACTAAATGCCGCCCCTACCGTGCAACAACCGCTCTGCATCGCTTTTCCTCAAGGCGATACTCCCTTCCAGCTCAAAACGGGATTAATCCACTTACTCCCTACTTTTAATGGCCTCCCTTCTGAAAGCCCACACAAACACCTTGCCGAATTTCATATGGTGTGCAGCAACATGAAACCACAAGGGGTCTTAGAATACCAAATAAAACTAAAGGCTTTTCCTTTTTCCTTAGCCGGAACGGCTAAAGAGTGGTTATTTTACTTACCTCCAAATTCAATTAACACATGGTCTGATCTCTCTCGTGTTTTTCTTAACAGATACTTCCCTGCGGCAAAAGCGACAGAAATTAGGCGAAACATATTGGGTATCCAACAAATGCACGATGAATCCCTATATGAATATTGGGAAAGGTTCAAGAAGTTGTGCGCAAGCTGTCCGCAACATGGCTTATCCGAGCAAACACTCCTTCAATACCTATACGAAGGAATGTTACCAATGGACAAAAAGATGGTAGATGCATCAAGCAGTGGCGCGCTTGTTAACATGACTCCTACTGCAGCGAGAACATTAATCTCCACAATGGCTGCAAATTCGCAGCAATTTGGTTCTGCAAGTGAACCCAGTCGACGGGTTCAAACAGTAAGCACAATTACATTAGAAAATAAGATTGATAATTTGACTAATATTGTGCATTCACTTGTTTAAGGGGAAATAGGAGCTGCTAAGGCGTGCGGGATTTGTACTATGCAAGATCACGCAACCGATTTATGCCCACTATTGCGGGATACGTCTGGTGCCCAAGTCAACGCCGTACACAATTTTCCCGGACCTCCCCAAAGGCCCTATATTCCACAAAGCAACACGTTCAACCCCGGTTGGAGAGATCATCCTAACCTTAGCTATGGTAATAGGAATCCAAATTTCCAAACTAGACAACAACCTCCCTACCAAAATCAAGCTCCTCAGAAATCTTCCCTTGAATCTATTGTTGAAAGGTTAGCAGTTTCATAAGAAAAGTTTCAAACCCAAACGCAATCTCACCTTCAGGAACTAGACAAACAAGTTAGCCAATTAGCTCAAACAATAGGGCGTCTAGAATCCCAAGGAAAATTGCCATCACAAACCGAAATCAATCCAAGGGAAAATGTGAGCGAAATCACTCTACGTAGCGGGACCGTGATAACACCTGAACCGCCAAAGAATGACGAGCAAAAATCTGACGGCTCTTCGGAACACCAAAACGAAAAATCTCCTTCCAATTCAGGTAGTATCAAATCTAAAATTCCTATTTCTACTTACGAACATGTTCCACCTTTTCCAGGAAGACTAGCAAAACGAGACAAAAAGGAGGAAGAAAAGGAAATAATGGAGGTGTTCAAAAAGTGGAAATTAACATTCCACTCCTGGATGTTATCAGAAAGGTTCCTAAATACGCGAAATTTTTGAAAGACCTGTGTACAAATCGAAGAAGGTTGTCGGGAAACGAGAGAGTCAACCTCAGCGAGAATATTTCAGCCATTTTTCAAAAGTCGTTGCCACCAAAGTACAAGGACCAAGGTATGTTTGCAATTCCCTGTAAAATTGGGAATGTTGGGATCAAAAGAGCTATGTGTGATTTGGGTGCCTCCATCAATGTCATGCCTCTAAGTGTTTATAGAAAAATCTCAAATGATCCACTCAAGGAAACCAAGGTAACAATACAACTGGCTGATAGATCAATTATTTATCCCAAATGGGTATTGGAAAATATTCTGGTTAAGGTAAACAATCTCATTTTTCCTGCCGATTTTTACATTATTGATATGGAAAATGATCATAGCAACAATGGATCTGAAATTTTGCTTGGACGTCCTTTCTATCAACCGCACACACAAAAATCGATGTCTGTAATGGCATTTTAACCATGGAATTCGACGGAGTGGTAGTGAAGTTTGATGTGTATAAAGCTATGAAATATCCTGATTCTGTCGCAAGCCTCAATTTTATTGATATTATAGCTCCTTTGGCTAATGATTTTATCGAAACTGATTTATTTCATGATTTTTGTAGGGAATTGGAAGATCTCAACGATGACGACTTAGGCGAAACAATCTCTTCTCTTTCTTTAATTTCTGAACTTCAATTAACTCCACCACAATCTAAACCTCTTCCCTCAATCTTGCAGGCACCTCAACTAGAGTTGAAACAACTCCCACCACACTTGAAATATGCATATTTGGGCGACAAGGAAACTCCACCCGTCATCATATCAAGCAAATTGTCATCGCAACAAGAAGAGGAGTTGATAGAAACATTAAGCATCCATAAAGAGGTGATCGGATGGACATTAGCCGATATCAAAGGCTTAAGTCCTTCTACGTGTATGCACAAAATAAAAGTGGAGGATGGCGCGAAACCTATCCGAGAGGGACAACGGCGATTGAACCCACCGATGATGGATGTGGTAAGACAAGAAATACAAAAATTGCTAGATGCCGATATCATCTACACAATTTCTGACAGTAAGTGGGTTAGTCCAATTCATGTTGTGCCTAAGAAAACGGGAATAACTGTTGTCGAAAATGATGAAGGGGAAAAGATCCCAAAGAGAGTTCAAAACGGATGGCGGATGTGTATCGATTACAGGAAACTTAATTCTCAAACTCGAAAAGACCATTTCCCTTTACCGTTCATCGATCAAATGATCGAAAGACTTGTTGGAAAAACACATTATTGTTGTCTTGACGGATTCTCTGGATTTTTTCAGGTTCCTGTAGCACCCGAAGATCAAGAAAAGGCTACATTTACTTGTCCATTCGACACCTTTGCATATAGGCGAATGCCTTTCGGGCTATGCAACGCTCCGGCCACTTTCCAGCGTTGCATGCTAAGCATTTTCTCCCACCACATCGAGCGAGGTATAGAGGTATTTATGGATGATTTTACAGTTTACGGTGATTCATTTTCTAAATGTCTATCTAATCTTTCATATGTGCTTAACCGATGCATTAAGTATAATTTAGTGTTAAATTATGAGAAGTGTCATTTTATGGTGAGTAAAGGTTTAGTTCTCGGTCATGTGGTTTCTGCCCAAGGTATAGCCGTCGATAAGGCTACAGTAGACGTTATTCGCTCACTTCCATACCCCACTTCAGTGAGGGAAATTCGTAGTTTTCTTGGCCATTCAGGATTCTATCGACGGTTCATAAAAGACTTCTCCAAGCTAGCGCAACCGCTTTGCCGCCTACTACAAAAAGATGTGTCGTTCGATGTAGACAAAGCTTGTAGAGAATCATTCGATGAGCTGAAATTGCGACTTCTTTCCGCTCCAATTGTGCAGCCCCTGGATTGGTCGTTACCTTTCGAGATTATGTGCGATGCCTCCGATCTAAGTGTAGGCGCAGTGCTTGGGCAAAGAACTAAAGACGGACCACATGTTATCGCTTATGCCTCTAGAACTCTTGATTCGGCGCAGCGAAATTATTCGACAACAGAAAAGGAGCTTTTTGTTGTCATTTTTGCATTAGATAAGTTTCGCCCTTATTTGTTAGGAACTAAAATTCTTATTTTTTCTGATCATGCATCATTGAAATACTTGATCAACAAAAAGGACGCGAAACCTCGTTTGATTAGATGGATACTCTTGTTACAAGAGTTTGACATACAGATCAAAGACAAAAAGGGCAACGAGAATTTTGTGGCGGATCACCTAAGCTGCTTGGCGACATCACCGATCGAACCCCCTTTGCGAGATGAATTCTCGGATGAATCGCTAATGGAAGTTAAGGTAACATTCCCTTGGTTCGCCGATTTGGCGAACTTCTTAGCCACTGGTAAGGTTCCTAACAATTTGTCGCAATCCGCGGTTAAACGTATTAAAAGAGATGCTAGATATTATATATGGGATGATCCATATTTGTGGAAATTGTGTTCTGATCAAATAATTTGTCGTTGCGTAAGTAATAGTGAGGTAACATCTATACTTAAATTTTGTCATTCTTACGCTTGTGGCGGACATTTTGGCCCTAAACGAACTGCGCACAAAATCCTTGAGTGCGGTTTCTTTTGGCCTACTTTATTTAAAGATACTTACAATTTCTGCAAAACATGTGACAGATGCCAGCGGGTTGGGAATTTAATCCGTCGAAGCGAAATGCCAATAAATCCAATACATATATGTGAAGTCTTCGATGTGTGGGGTCTTGACTATATGAGACCTTTTATTTCATCCTATGGAAATCTCTATATCATTTTGGTAGTCGATTACGTTTCGAAATGGGTTGAGGCGAAAGCCACCCGTGAAAATGATGCAAGAACCACGACTAAATTTGTGCGTGACTTTATTTTTTTCCAGGTTTGGAACTCTGAGGGCGATCATTTGTGATAGAGGAACATATTTCGTTAATCGGATTTTCGAAGCTTTGATGAGGAAATATGGCGTGACGCAACGCATATCAACAACTTATCATCCGCAAACAAACGGACAAGTGGAGGTTTCAAATAGGGAAATCAAATCAATCCTAGAGAAAATCGTCAAACCTAATCGAAAGGATTGGAGCTTGAAATTAGTCGATGCGTTATGGGCAAACAGAACCGCTTACAAAGGACCTATCGGCATGTCACCTTACCGCCTTGTCTTCGGTAAACCTTGTCATCTTCCAGTCGAACTTGAGCATAGAGCGTTTTGGGTAGTGAAAGAATGTAATATGGAGATGAATGTCGTTGGCGAGACACGGAAACTCCACATCCAAGAGCTCGAGGAAATTCTCCGAAACACTTACGATAGCGCGCAACGTTATAAAGAACAAACTAAAGCGTTTCATGACAAGCACATTTCATTTAAATCTTTTTCAATTGGACAAAAAGTTCTCCTATTTAATTCGAAATGAAAATTTTTTCAGGAAAACTTAAGTCTAAGTAGAGCGGACCATTTACCGAAGTCAATACCTTCCCTCATGGAGCCGTGGAGATTGAAGATAGCTCGGGTGCACATTTTAAAGTGAATGGACAGCGACTTAAACCGTTCTTCGAAAGCACACCGATCGAACAAATTGAAGAAATTATCCTCGAAGAACCTAAAATCCGAGTAATGAATTGGTCGAGCTTAAAGAAAATAAACAAAGCGCTAAATGGGAGGCAACCCATTGGTTTATTTTTTTAAAATTTTTACTCCCTTTTTTCATAATTTAATTTATGCTTCATTTTTCATTTTTGCCTTAATAATCTTTCTTTTTTCTCCCCATGCAGGTCTTCTTTCGAATGCAGCAGGACAAGCCTAAATTCACCCAGCCAAAGTGCACCATTTCATTAATGCGGTGCATTTTAGCACACTCAATGAACGGTGCACGATAGCCCAAGCCCTTTCCCCTTAGCATAACGTCCAATTTTTTCCCCTTTTCCCCTTCCCTTTCTTTCTTTCCCGCAAAACCACCAAACCCTAACAAAACACACCCAGTCGTAAAACTCACCCAGCCGGATTACTCAGCCCCCATGCCTCGCACAAGACAACAAGCCCGCCGGCTCCCCCAAGAACCACTGTTGGTTATCGGCGGACGGTGTCATTTTACACCGCCCCAATTCATGGCGATTAGCAGCGATTCCGAACCAACCACCACACCCCCTCCTCGCCGTGGTGGTCGTCAACGGCAAGCCACCACTCCGCCGGCCGAAAATCCCATCCCTTCGACTCCCACCGCTCATCTGCCTCCTTTCCCGAACGTCAGCCGCCGTTCGTGGCTCTCCAACAGTGCCGTCGGACCAAGCACCAGCCGCCATCCACCATCCCCACGGTCTCCGTCACCGTCGTTTAACTCAATGCACACTGTGGACTCCTCCACACACTCTCGGCAGCATCAATCTCAAACCCAACAGAGGGACTCCACCATCCCCTCATTTTCCATGCACTCTGCCGGATCGGAGCAACACCCCGAGGTAAATTCAACTTCGATTTTAACTCGCCCATTACTAATGTATCACCCCTCTTTTGGTTATACAGAGGATTTCTCGGCCGATTACAGTTTCCCCGGTTTCGCCGACGATCACCAATCCTTTACGAACTCTCACCACGACGAACACTATGCCCAGTAGCAAAGCGCGTCATCCTTTCCTTCTCCTCCCAGGGGCGACACAGAAAAATCATAACAGAATAGGCGTGGGCATAAATACGCGGTTCCGGCCGAAGAAGAACTCAAGGGCTTCCTTATTTTTCCTTCTAATCAGATTGACCAATTTCAGAATATCAGACATCGACCTTTTCGGGTTTGCAAATTCATTCCTCAGCCTACTCTTGTCAATCTTAATATCTATGAGTCCGTCACAAATTATTTTCATGCTATCGGTTGGACTGCTTATTCTGAAATAAAATGTGGAACATTTTATGAGTTAGTTTTTGAGTTCTATTCTACTTTCTCTTTTGCCGAAACTCGTTACAATACGCCTGATTCCCCTGCTGTTATTAAATTTCGGCTATGTGGTGGAAACTTTGCTATGTCTGTGATTGAATTTAATTTGGCTATTGGTTTTGTGACTAACGTCACAGACCCTGAGTATCTGACAGCATTATTTGAGATTCCTGCAGATTTTGATAAAAATGTAGCTTACTTTGAGTTCTCCGGACAAACAGACATAGCCTTTGACCCTCGTTCCACCAAAGCTATTACGCTTGAGGATCCAGGGATACGTTACGTTCATCGCTTCCTTGCCTACAATTTTTCTGGATGTAACGATGCATCTGCTACTCTCAGTAAGACTGAATTGTTTTTCCTTTGGTGTATGCATTCAGGAAGAAAGGTAAACTTAGGATTTTGGTTAGCTCGTCAATTCAAAGTTGCAATCTGGTATCATCGCCCCTTAATCCTTGGTCCCTTAATTACTCACCTTGCATCTAGAATAGCTCGCTTTGATATTGAGAATTTTACTTACGCCTTTTCTATGGATGCTTTAGATGAGCGTTGCTTGGTTTCCATGGGACTCCTTGATGGACCATCGGATGCGCCTTTCTTCAACCCACCGGGAATATTAACTCCAAGAACGAGGAGAGTTTTCACTCGCATAAATGCACCACGCGCCCCTAAATCCCCTCCTCCCCAGGACCAGCCTTCGAATGATGTACCGGATTTCGCTGCGCGCCTCCACGCACTAGAAGACAACATTTCCGAAATCCTCTCTTACCTACGTCCTGGGCGCGGCCGCGGACGTGGCCGCAATCATCGTTGATCACGGGGAGTTCCCTTTACCCCTCTTTGCCTTACTTTTTTTAATTCTTTTCTCTGAATTGGGGAAATTCATTTAAGTGAGGGGGAGGGTGCAAAAACCACTTGTCCTATGCTTGTTTGATAATATGTTTTGATTTTGATTAAACCTTGAGATGAATTTTTTTGTTCTTGCCATTACTTGTTGTCCAGCATGTTGTACTTGTTCTTGTGCTTAGGAATGATTGAATTATAGCATTTTGATAATCAAAGGATATGGGTAATCTGCAGTTTGACATCTCTTTTAATTTCTCTTGATTGTGTTAATTAGATTTCTCGCCTAGCTTAATCAAACTTAGCCCAATTTTGTGAGACTTTGAGCCTTGAGCATGCATCTTATACTTTATGCTCGTTTTTCCTTGCTTGAGAGTGTCATCTTAAACTTAGGAATCTAGAACTTGTGGCTTGCTTACGATTTGAGACTATACTAAGAACGAGGTACTTTAAAATGATTTAGGCATTTGGCTTTAACCTCTTCCATCCCTTTTATTTTAATTTACCCTTTCTCATCGCCTAGTGAGCCTTTGTTAGCCTTACATCCCATTTCTTTGACTTAACCATTTCAATTGATCAAATGCTAGAATCTTTATTAGACATGAAGGAGATAATTTTCAAATAAGGGCAGAAATTTTCTTAGAAAAAAAAAAGAAAAACAGAATAAAAGGAAGCAATTGCTTCGAAAAGAAAAAGAAAAAAAGAAAAAGAAAAAAAGAGAAAAAAGAAGAAAAACAGTTTCGAAAAGAAGAAAAGAAAAAAAGAAAGAAAAAATGTGTGTTTGCTTGCCCATTTTTAGCTTCTTTTTAATGTCTTCACTGCTTAATGTTTGAAATATCTTGCATTGATCATCTTCTTTTGCCTTTTCTTTCCATCTTTCTACCCTTTTTTCTAAACCCACATTACACCTTGAATAAAAGACCTAATGATTTTTGCACCTCGATTCTAATAAAGTAGTGGAGAATTGAACTTGTTACAAGCCTATGGAAACTGTTGTTCATGTATGACTTAGAGTGATCTCGCTTCACTTTTACCTATAAACACTTTGAGTGCTCTTGAGTGTATCTTGGTGAGGATTAAGACTAGGTTAGGATTTGATTAATGCTTGATAGGTAATTGGAAGAGATAAGGACTGTTCTTTGTTTGCATTCATTTGGTTTGATTATGTTTCTTTCATGATACTCCTTTTGCGCTAGAACTCTTATGATTATGTTTGATGCTTGTGATGGCTTGAGAAATGCATTCTTTGGTTCATGCTTTTTCGGACATACTTGAGGACAAGTATGAGAAAAGTGAGGGGGAATTTGATGAGTTCTCAAATGTGACATACTTCATTTGCTATTTTTCTAGTTATTAGGACTTCTTGTTGCTTAATACATGCTGTTTTTGTTATATTTTGTTCAGGGATCCAATTCTGGAAATAACAGTAAAAAGGGGGCATTTCTGCAGTTTTTATAATTCTGTCATGACTGGCATTGTGGGCACGACACTAGGCATGACGCGTCTGACGTGGCAGTGACGTGGCAATGACATTGCAACCTCTAGAAGATCCTGGAATGTTCCGAGAGAAGATCCGATCAGATTATCAGTTCTATCCATTTGGTTTTATTTTGAATTTTAAAAACATTTGAATTTGAATTGTTATTTTGATCTCTTATCCTTGTAATCTAAGCCTATAAATACCAACCTTTGGTGAAGGCTTAAGATCATCTTCTAGCTTTGCGTTCTTTATCTTTGTAAACATTTTTCAGTTTTAATCCAATTTCTTTTCCTCTATTTTCTTGTTTCATTTATTTTATTACTTTTCTAAAATCAAGTTAAGTATGATAATCAATATCATGCTTAGCTAAATCTTTTAATCCAAGAACTAGCCAAGTCAATTCGATTCGTGAGAATTGAACTTTGCCTAAATTCTTTTGGGAAATCATTTTTATCTTTCTGTTTAGATAGTTTGGGAATCAGCCTTACTAAAAGTTTTAAACCGTTTTTCAAATCAAAAAGGGCCCGTTGGTCTGAAATCGCTTAAAAACACAGTTGGGAGGAAGGATCAGCATGTGGCAATTTCGACTTCCTATGAACACTCTTAGCAGCGGTCCGCTAAGGAAAGATAAAATCGAAAGCGATTCTTTTTTTAGACAATTTTTTAGTCGGGTTTCTCCTCCTTTCATTCTAAATATTTTAACGGCGATAGACGTGGTTGAATTATTTAAGAACCATCTTTTTAATATAGACTTGGGAGGATTGGTTACTCGAGAGAGAAACAAGTTACGACGGGTTGGGCCTCGCAGATTGTAACCGACATGATCCCCGAAATAAAAATCTATTTCAGCGATCGAAAGAATTGAAGGAGCTGGTTCGAGGCTATTTCACATACTTGGTTTTTCTTAATCATTTCACCTCTTCATTTAAATTTTGCTATTTCATTTTCGACCAATATCAGATCACTTCCCCCCATTTTATTTACTTATTTTGCAGATATTCCTGGAAGTAATAATTAAAGCATTCTTCAGTTAATCATTCCAGCTAATCTCCCTGCGGATCGACCCTCTTTCCCTATATCTATTTAATTTCTTTATATTATTATTTATTGAAAGAGGTTAATTTATTGATTTATTTTTGACTGGTTATACGACGACTTGTCACCTAACTATCACACTAACATCAACCCTCGATTCCTAACACATAGCAACCCCAAAACCAACCTTTAAACCCTTCAAAACCCCTCTAAAATCCAAATCCGAGAATCTTCATAAAACCCTTTAAAATTCACATATGTTGGACCTTGTGGTTTACAAACAACTTATCTAACAACAATAAATCAAAAGCTTTGTTAAAAGTCCATGAAGCTTCAACCTTTGACAAAATATTTGAAAAACCCAAAACCCAAAATACTTGGTTTTGTTGAAAGCTAATGGTACCAAAATGAAAAGGAAGGTAAGGACAAGTCAAATATAGTTTTACCTTTCTAAAATCACCCAAGATGAAGAAGAATGGTGATGGAATAGTGAAATGGAGAGGGAGGCTCTCTTTGGTCGTGAGAAATGAAAATGGGAGTGAGGAAGAAGATGGCAAAAAGATAATTTAACAAAAAAGGGTTTTAATTTGAAAATCCAGTTAATTACACTTTTGCCATTAATGAGATGGCAATCTCATAAACTCTAAAATTCATGGAATTTGAGTTTCAAATCAATTTAAGTCCAACACAAAATGTTTGTTTTGAAAATACGAAGCTCAAATAATATTTTATTATTTTAATTTTGAAACCGAACCTGAAACATTATTTTAATATTATTTTCACCCGACCCCCAAACCCGGGTGTTACATCTCCTAAGGCTCGAGTGGTCAAATTAAGAACAACTCTGTTACCTTCTAAAATAATGCTTCACTAAAATATCGAATCATAATTTGAGTTTATCGTTGACCACTTCTTCATGACAGTGTGCTTGCCATATATACCTGCTTGTGCTTTGAGCATCCCTTGGTAGTCTGTATTACTGAGCTTTCCGAAGCTCACGTTGTTTTTACCATCAGAGGTTAAAAGATCGACCATGTTGCAGCTATCAACGTCGGTATGGGATTTTCTTCGGCTTGCTTGCGGAATATGGTATCTGTATAATTAGGGGGCATGTATGTCACGTTTTGAATTATATTCGAGTCCGAAACTTGTATTTATAACTTGTATCATAGTTTTGTTTCATTGTCTGAATAGTTTATGAGATTGTATTTTAACTCAAAATTTAACTTCTGATTTTAAGCGGTTTAGCAACTTGTTTATTTGAAATTTTAACGTGAGTCGCTCCGGTGACCCTAATGTAACTTCCTAGGATCCGTATTTATGCATATGCGGGTCTAGGGGTTACACTTTTATTTTACTATTATAAGTTTTTTTAGGATTATCTTGTCATCATTTCTATAATTAACGACTATTTAATTATTTTAGATCCTTTAGGAGTGGTGCAAGCTTATGTTTCCAAGGATCATGCAAGATTGTCGTAATTTAGGGATGGGCATTTTACTCGACTTGGTCGGGTTCCGATCCGAACCGGTCGTGTCAAATTTTTTATTAAAAAATTGAGGTCGGGTCAGGTCAGATTTCTTTTAAGGTGTGGTCAGGTTTAGTTCGGGTTTAGGGTGAAAAAAATCTGATTTGACCCGGGACTAATAATGTAATTTTTCCTTATATATTTTTGGAATATTTATAATAATACCCCTCTTTATACATATTTTTACAATTAGGTCCTTAAAATTGAATTTTTATCTACAATTTGGTCTCTAAAATTATTTTTTTATGATTAGGTCCCTATTTTTTTACAATTAGGCCCCTAAAATTAAATTTTTTAATAGGTCGGGGTCGAGTTGAGGTATATAAATTTCAGGTCGGGTCGGGTTTAGAGTAATTATTTTGGGGTAGTGTTCAGGTGGACCAAAAACCCGACCCGTGTCCATCCCTAGTTGTTGATTGTTTGTAATAATGGCTCTTAGGTGTGTAAAAGAATCAAGCTTGAATGAACAAAGTTATTTTCGTGTTCGTTTATTTATCTTTTAAGGTGTTCTTGTTCGATTAAATTTTTAACATTATGTTTGTGTTCGTTTATTTATTTTTGAAGGTGTTCATATTCTTTTGTGCTAGTTTGCGAACATGTTCGTTTAACATTCGTAAATATGTTCGTCTAAAATTTTATTCATACTCATTTATTTAACTTAATAAATGTGATATAAATAGTTCATGAACAACTCGTCAAACAATCTATTCATTTATATCCCTAATATCTCTTAGACTTCTATTATGAACCAACTTTTATATAAAAAGCTAATGGCTATTTGATCTTGATTGCCTGCATATCTCTTTTAACATTTTATATGTGGAGCTGACATTGTAATATCTTTATCTGTCAGATAATAATTCATATCCAGCCAACCCAAAATATTTTTTTTATCATAGATCTGATCGGATTTGAGTAAACTATTATTCAAAAATAAAGCAAATTGTTGCTAGACTTGTAATTGAGAGTTACGAAGCAAAAAATCTGTATTTCTTTGGATCTATTCTTCTATTATCTTTCACCATTATCTACATTTATTTTATATTATTCTTCCCTTCTTCTAACATCGGCAAAGCCATCATCATATTTTTAATTTTTCGAATTTGATACGGATCTTATTCTTTCAAGTTTCGGATTATACAAAAATTAATAAATTTAAAATTTCACGAATATTAATCTTCTTATATTTAACAATTTGATGTTTGTTATATCGTCAAATTCAAAAAATAATTAAATCAAATTATATTTTTCGGATATCCGATATTCAAATATTCAGATATCTGAAAATTTTCAGATCAGATACAGATCGCTATCTTATCGATCTAAAATTTCAGGCATCTTATTTTCGAATCCCATACGATCTGATATCCGAAAATGAACACCCCTAATAGGGAGTTCCTACAGCCGAATAGATCGTAATATTGAGGTTAAAATAAGGGGAAATTACCCCAGATACCGCTGAACTATTGGCGATGTAATGTTTATGTCATTGAATTTTTAATTTGTTCATTTTTACCACTAAATTTTAAGTTTAGGTTCAATTATGAAACAACGCCGATAATTGTCAACTGCGTAACAAGATTTAAAATTTCGAGATTGAAAGGTGTTAGGTTTCCTTGATTTAAACACATATTAAAAAATATAGGTAAAATGACAAAAGATGCCCCCAACGTTTGCATGTTTTTTCATTTGGTCCCCTATTCTTTTTTAGAGTAAACAACCCAACATTTCAACAGATGTTAACACATGTCGATACTGACACGTCAACAGATCTTAACACGTGGCAAGTCTAGTCAACATCATCTATTGATTGTCATTTGACTGACAATTTCCATCCAACAAGGGTATATTTAGACCAAATTAAAACGGTGGGAGTTGTTTGCTCCAAAAATAGAATAGGGGCCAAATGAAAATACATGCAAACATTAGGGGCATCTTTTTTCATTTTTCAAAAATATATTTTAAGTACTTATTTTATAATTAAACCCTTATATTAATATAACATAATTAATTATATCTAGCAACTCATATTAATTATTTCATCAATAATAATCTTTTGTCCAAAGTCGTAGAAACTTTTTAACATTAAAAAAATGTGTCAATTATTGCTATTAGATTTGATTGTACCAATGTTTGAATTATAAAAACTCTAATGTGATGCAAGTAAAATCCATATTTCTATTAAAAAAATCCATTTTAAAATTACACACGACAAGCAAGAACTACCTACTCCTTTACTCAAAGTCTACAATTAATTATTCAAATGATTTATTGATATGTTATTAAAATCTAATATCCTAAAATCAAATATAAATTTTTACAACCCTAATAACGCCGCACAAGGGCAGTTCTGTTGTGAGGCGGTTAATATACGACTAATATACGGCGTGACCGGTTAAATAGGTGACCGGTTAAACATAACAAAATAGGTAAAATTACCTATTTTGTTGATAAGAGTATCAACATATCCAGTGTAACACACTGGTTAAAAGTAAAAAAAAAAGGGTATGGTGCCAAAGGGATTCAAACTTGCATCCTTTGGCGTGGTGGGTGAGAGACGTAACCAATTGAGCCAAAGTTGCTCTTGGTTTTAGCCTTCTCAAAATTTATTTTAAGCTTGGTCTGGTGAGTCTGAACCCACATTAATTAAGTTTGACTCCTCACCTACCTATCTCGAGTTTGGAAAATTCCAACGATCCCAAACTCGTTCCCTCACCTTCCCCTTCCCTCGATCGGACTCAGATATGCCCTCACCGTACCACCGTGGCACTCACTGCCGCTCTTGTCTCATGCGCCGTCGTACCCCGCTCCTAGCCCACCGTCCCACTCGCTCTGTTACGCGTCTGGTTGCCGGGGAGAATCGTTTGAAGGTTCGATGAAACCCTTGCTTCCCTGTTCAAGTTCTTGGTCGATTCAGTCACCGTCCATTGTCCGTCCAGTGTGCCCTCACCACCATCGTGTTCGACGTGCCGTGACGAGCAATACCTCGGTGACCGGTCGTTGTTTCGCCACCGTTAACAACCTCACCGGAGTATTACGCTTTTCCAGCAGCACGCCTCTGTTTTGGTATGATCCGGTAAGTTCTAGCTTGAATCCGACTCGTGGGTGTGAATGGTTGAGCTATTTAGTTAATTTTCGAGTTTTTTTCCGACCGAAGCAGGTGTTTTGGGGTCTCCGGCGACATTCTGGTGGGATTTTCGGTGAAGTTCCGACGAGCTTGGATTTTTGGTAAGTGAACCGGGTTCAACCCGGTCTGAACCGGCCCAACTCGGTTTTAAAACAAACTCGAACCGAGCCCTACCCGTTGACTCGACCCTTTTTGCCCGACCCGTTGACCCGACCCTTCTGCCCGACCCGTTGACCCGACCCTTCTGCCTGACCCGTTAACCCGACCCGTTAACCCGTCTGAGTCAACCTATCCGAGTCAACTCCGTGAGTCAACCCGTCCGAGTCTACTCGGTTGACTGATGACGTCAGCTTTGACCTATGATGACGTCAGCATTAACTCTGACCCCATTTGACCGTTGACCTGCTGACGTCAGTGTTGACTTTGACCGTTGACCGAAAAGTCAAATTTTTTGAAAAGTCATATTTTATGTTTTTCGACGTTCTGAGTCCGTTTTTGAAGCCCGTTTCGCAAAATTCTAATCCGAAAGCTTCCGAATCTGACCTTGAACCTGAACTTATTTATGTACTTAATTAATTGGTTAAGAGCTTGTGAGTAAAGTCTGATCTTGGAGTTTGTGTAATTGAAGGTATTCACGGTTCCTTGGATACATGATGTTGTGGAATGTCGAATTTGGGTTCGAGGGTATTCGAATGTCGTATCATGAACCGACTGATGTAGCTCGGAGTTAAGGTAATACATTACTACCTCTTGTATGCTTTATGAACATGTTGGTATTTGTTAATGCATGCATAAAAATGTTGATTATTACTGTTAATTCTGCTCAAGTCAAACCGAATATGGAAATGAGTATGATAATCTAGATAAGGTTGCAATGCTCGAATGGGAAGATTAATAAATCAAAAGGATATGAAGTTCAATAAGAAATTAATAAGGCAACTAATCTCCAAATCCAATTATTAGTGTCAAACGATAAAATGTGAAAAACTTTTGGATATGAAATTACGAAAATGCCCTCAAGGTATGAGAATGACTAAAATACCCTTGGAATTGGAAGCGATCTAGAAATCTATGCTAGATATGGTAAAACAACTTGATTCATCTGAAAACCTCGAACTACTTGGAAAGCTATGGTAACAAGATTTAAACCTTCGAGATTGTAAGATGTTAGGTCTCCTTGGATTTGGAATGAATATCTGACTATAGATTCAGGGGAATCTATCCATACCCCTAAATTAAGCAAGTGACTCAAAATTCTGAATTGTTTGAAATGAGTAAAAGTACAGGAAATATTGATATGGTTAAACTAATCGGAATGATCGTATTGGCCAAAAAGGGTTGATGTATCTTCTGACACCGGGGTTTGCAAATTAACCAGAACAATGGATAAACCTTTGAGTTCTTAAATGAATGAAGTGGTTGGAGGTGCCAAAATTTCTTGAATGGCTGAAACACCCATAAGTACTTAAATGATTGAAATACTATAAATGGTTCAATTGACATGAATGATGGACATCTCGAGCTTCAAAATGACTGAAAATACCCCCTTTGACTGGAAGTAAATTGCCTTTGATAAAATTACGGAAATACCAATAAAGCTAAAAATGACTAAAATGCCTCTAAGGGTTGAAGCATGACTCATGTATGTCAATCACTTCTGACATTAATGTAAGGATGGAAGTTTTTCGCACAGAATATAAGTTTGACTACTCCGTGACGAGTCCTATGGTGAAATATGAAAGCAACCATTCAGATATACGATACAACTGGATACATTAGTAGGGTTGGTTAGTATTGAATGGTTTAGATATGTTAGTTTGAATGGTTTTGGAGCCTCGATAAACTTCTCGAAATCTTAAATATTGTAAATCATCATTTTATCATTACTGGGCTAAATTACAAAATTGCCTCTGATAGTTAAATGACCAAAAAGCCCTCGTTGGCCAAAGTAATTAAAATTGCCACGAATGTATCTTGATATCGTGAAAGATCTTGACGTCGAAATCTTTGAATGCCTGGTTGGAAACCTGATGAGCAAATAGAATTTCTGAGCCACTGTTTACGCCTCGTTAGTATAAATTACAAAAATCCATGTGTTTGATAAAATGACCATAATACCATTGTAGGCTTAAATGGCTAAATCACTCATGATATGCCAAAACTCTCAAAGATCTTGATGTATCATCTCCTGAATATCTGGTTTGAACCGTTGTGCAAACCCCTCTTTTAATAGGGGTCTCGTTTCAAAAATCCGTTCAATTGTCAAAAGTTTAATGTGTCCCCTTTCGTAAATGCCAAGTATCTCCAAGAAATGATTCGTCTCACCTAGTGTGTTCCATTTGTGCTACACTTAATTGAATGTGTTATATGACTATTACATGTTAGTAAACAATCTAATGACTTAATTATGGACGATGATACGCTTGATGAAATGTTGAACTAGATAGATTATATCATACTCTGCCTACTCGTTGTATGTCTGATTGATCTATATACATGATATGTAATTGTGTTATGTGGTTGCTTGATCTTTGATAATATCGTATGTATGTCTGATATAATTAGTAGTGTAATCTATTAGCTTGATCTATGATGGTACACTCTGTTTGTGTTGAGTGTGTAAAAGTTCTATTATTTACCCCCTATTTAACCCATATTTCTGCTGCATTCAAGCATAATTCATTGTATTTAGGCTAGATTACAGTTAGACATCACAAGTATATTAAAAAGCACAGTTTCTACTGAAATTGGTTGCTTTTGCAGGTAGCTGCTGTAGCAGATGGAGAGGCAGGCGCTGGGCAGTGAAGCAGAAGAGCTGGAATTGGACGAGCAGTCAAGGAGGACGATGCTGCCATGGTTGCCGCCGTGACAGTAGAGGACGACAGCAGTTTTGAGGAGAAGAAGCAAAGTGGACCTCGACAGAAAGAGAAAATTAAGCCCGTATGTCGTGGAATATCACTATATTTTTCCAAGCCCTAGATCAGAGTAAAGGCCAAGCCCAAAGTTCAAGAAGAGAAAATCCAAGCAAGAAGGAAGGACGAATTAAAGCTATATTCTCTGAAGATTTATTCTTTATTAGAGTTGTACTTTAATTTAAACTTGTATTCTTGCTATATTAGAAAACTTGGACCCAAAGCCTATATAAAGGCATGTAATTGGACCTAGGGAGAACATCACCTATCTCTAGCCTTCTTCCCAAAACCCTAGCCGTTTTCCCCTTCTCAACATGTTCTAAATTCCCCTTAGGGCCACGGGTTGATTTGTAAAGTAGTTGCAAGGGTTGCTTTTGTTTTAGAATTTTCAGTTCAATAAAATAAACTTCAAGTTCTCTTATTATGGTTATTAACATCTTGCAAGAGTATCGGGAGAGCATTGCGAGGTTATTTATTTACTTAATATTTGGAGAGTTAAGTATACGAAAGGAATAAGTGCGAGTTCTCTAGTTTATAGTTGAACTATCTCGGATCTAGGGATAGGACGAGGTTAAGTGGCTAAAGAAGAATTCAACAACATCGGTGTTCATCCTTCGATTCACGTCGGGAGGTATCATCAAAGACGTGTTCATCGACAGACTTGGACCTAGGGATAGGCCAAGGCACAGTAGGGATTCTTGCCAAACTTGAAGTACGGAGTTGTGTGTTCGCTGCCGCGACAAGAAACAGAATGCCGCCGCGACAGGTGCTGCCGCGGCGGGGATGACGACATAGCAGATTCTCCTAAACTTAGCAATACCTACACTACTGAGCAATTCAATACCAGCCCATTCTCTCTATCTTGATTTCTTTAATCTTATTTTCCAGTAATCTTTATTATTCTCGTGACAACATCTTAAACTATTATTTTTACTCTCTTGCAGTAATTCAAGGTGAAGCTATTAGCCGAGTCCCTGTGGAGACGATATCCGATACTTCTGTATCACTTTACTACTTGCGTCGTGTACACTTGCACTACAATTGCGATAGACACTTTTACACGCAAGAAGTTTTTGCTTGCCCTCAAGCAATTCAGACCTAATGAAAAATAAAATGAAAATTTTGGCTTAAGTCTTTGAACTAAATTTACCTGTCGTGACAGCTCTGTCGTGGCAGTGCCTTTAGGGTAGCTTTAGGAGCAGTTTAGAGCCTTTATATAGTTCTGAAACTTAAACAATATTTGTGACTGTTATACTGCCTAGAACTCTTCTAGTTAACTAGAATAGGAAGCTTAGCACTTGAATAGCCCCTAGAGGTGCCAAACACTGGCTCTAGGAAAGAAGTTTAGCAAAAGAGACTCAATAGCCCTAGAGGTGCCCGAAACCGGCTCTAGGAAGTTAGCTAGAGGTGCCCGAAACCGGCTCTAGTGAAACTTTAGCTTAAAATAATAAAATCGAGCCAAAACAAAAAAATCAAAGGAGCATAAGAAGTGCCTTCAAAGAGATAAACTTTGGCATAAAAATTCAAGTTAGAGCTGAATTATTCTAGTGAAACTAAGAGAGTCTTGGCATATAATTGTTCACAAGCATGCATACACTACACGAGGACTATAGTGAGATTCCGGACGAATCCTAAGTTATCCGACAAGGTGCTGCCGTCAACAGAGAATGAATGAAGGGTAAGGGAAAGTTCACTGTTTTAAGCCAAAACAAAAATATTTTATTTTTCTTTAGGTCTGAATTGCTTGAGGGCAAGCAAAAACTTGAGTTTGGGGGTGTGTTGAGTGTGTAAAAGTTCTATTATTTACCCCTTATTTAACCCATATTTCTGCTGCATTCAAGCATAATTCATTGCATTTAGGCTAGATTACAGTTAGACATCACAAGTATATTAAAAAGCACAATTTCTACTGAAATTGGTTGCTTTTGTAGGTAGCTGCTGTAGCAGATGGAGAGGCAGGCGCTGGTCAGTGAAGCAGAAGAGTTGGAATTGGACGAGCAGTCAAGGAGGACGATGCTGCCATGGTTGCCGCCGTGACAGCAGAGGACGACAGCAGTTTTGAGGAGAAGAAGCAAAGTGGACCTCGACAGAAAGAGAAAATTAAGCTCGTCTGTCGTGGAATATCACTATATTTTTCCAAGCCCTAGATCAGAATAAAGGCCAAGCCCAAAGTTCAAGAAGAGAAAATCCAAGCAAGAAGGAAGGACGAATTAAAGCTATATTCTCTGAAGATTTAGTCTTTATTAGAGTTGTACTTTAATTTAAACTTGTATTCTTGCTATATTAGAAAACTTGGACCCAAAGCCTATATAAAGGCATGTAATTCGACCTAGGGAGAACATCACCTATCTCTAGCCTTCTTCCCAAAATCCTAGCCGTTTTCCCCTTCTCAACATGTTCTAAATTCCCCTTAGAAATTTTCAGTTCAATAAATAAACTTCAAGTTCTCTTATTCTGGTTATTAACATCTTGCAAGAGTATCGGGAGAGAATTGCGAGATTATTTATTTACTTAATAATCCTAAGGATAGGACGATTATTCCTCCAATAAATAAATGCGAGTTCTCTAGTTTATAGTTGAACTATCTCGGACCTAAGGATAGGACGAGGTTAAGTGGCTAAAGAAGAATTCAACCCCCAGGTTAATAATCCTTCCAGAGATGGAGAGATTATTCCTCCTGTCGGCGACCCTCCTGCCGCTGCCGCACGACGGTCCTGCCGAGACTACATGCCGAATGATCATGTAGAACTAGAAACCACGCTGCCGGATATAGATGTTGACAACTTCGAGCTGAAACTTGTTATGTTCAGCATGATCAACAATGCCGGTCAATTTAGTGGTGCTGCTACAGAGGATTCTAGGGAGCATCTGAAAACGTTCCAGGAAATCTGTTGTTCGTTTAGACTACCAGGAGTTAATCCGGAGATACTAAGGCTTCGGTTATTTCCCCATTCATTGAGGGACAGAGCAAAGACTTGGTGGAATAAACATACGCCGGGTTCAATTAGAACTTGGGCAGATTTGTCTCGTGAATTCTTATCTCGTTTTAATCCTTCACATTTATCTGAGCGATTACGTAACGAAATTGGTACTTTTCAATAGGAAGATGACAAGCCAATGCATGAGGCCTGAGACAGATTTACCACTCTTCTAATGAACTGCCCAATGCATGGATTCCCCGTCTGCAACCAGGTAACCAAGTTTTATAATGCTTCCAATTTTCAAACTCGTATTCGAATTGATTCAGGTAACCAAGTTTTCAAGTTTTCAAGTTTTTAAAGGAAAAGGAAGAAGCTTTAAGGGTTTTTCGTTTAGCTCTTGATTTGATAAGTTATTTATGTTTTCAAGTCCTTAGATGTATTATAACTTAAAATGGTGGGGTTTTGTCAAAAATCCCGAAATGGGTTTTTGGGGGCATTTTAAAAGTGTCAAAACTTGTGTTTTTGGAGTGGTTTTGTGATAGGTTGTTGGGCTGACGTTATAGTGATGTTAGAGAGGTGTTTAAAGGTGTTTTGGGTGTTGGAATTAGTATTTTTCTGCTGGGTTTGATGGGAGTACGAAAATGGAATTTTTGGTTGTTAGCTTTGGCTTGAAGTTGTTGAGAAATGGATTGTGTTTGAAATCTGAGTAGTGGCAGTGTATTGTGGATGTTTTGTGTAGTAATACATTGTTTTTGATTGGTTAGAATCAAGGGGAACCATTGAGGAAGCTTCGGGCACGATTCCGGAGGTTGTGGAGACTTGATTCGGCTATTCTCGGTTTGCTTAAGGAAGTTCGGTGAGTGGAATCATTTAAATTGGTTTAAATTGGTTCACGTGTATGGTTGTGAAGTTGAATTGTGCTTGGTAGGCCAATCCAAGATAGAAGTTGAGTTGGTAGCTTAACTTCTTGTGTGTCTTATGATTTTTGCTTAGTATGCATGATATATACTTGTAGAGCATGTGTTGATTATGTACGTGGTTATATACATTGATGTGTGTGATGATGAATATGTTGAAATGCATAATGGATTATCATGGTGTGACTTGATAGTATGATTGGCACTAGTTAAATTACCGGGTATAAATGATCGATCAATAGGATGAGAGTGTGCACACGGTTGAGTCAAATTCGCGCGTGGCCTTGGTGGCGTAAAGTCATCAAGGAGGAGTACAGTGATGTAACATTCCACCGGAAATTTTATATTATTACGTGATGATGAGTGGAATCCTATCCGTAGGGCATCTGATGATGAGTGTAATCCCATCCTTGCAAGGTCCGGTGATGAGTGTAACCCCACCGAAGGTAACGTTGTTGTTGAGTACGTTGGAGGTGAAAACCCTAACGGAAGTTATCCGCATATCCGAGTAAACTAATAGTTGCCAATATACTTGTTCATGTGGTTTTGTTGCTAAGATAATTGTTATATATTGTTGGGCATAATAGGTGGTAAGATGCCATATTAATGCATTGTTGTGATACTAGCTATGATGCTATGTTGATGCTTATGTATGCTTGTGTGCGGTCTTAAGGATGGTATGCTTGAACCCTGCATTGTCGTTGTTTTTATTTTAGAGCACCCTCACTAAGCTTCTAGCTTACGCTCTCGTTTTCGACAATGCAGATCATTAGCATGGAGTTAGCAAGGAGCAAGGAAATGGGCATTCCAAGCTTTTGTAATTGCTCAAGTATGGTTTAGTAAATAATGTAGTAGTTTAGAAATGGGGATGTTATGTGCTTTGTATGAGCGTTGTTAGACTCATATATGTTGGTTTGTTGTTTATGCCTTGATATTAATTTTTAAACCACATTATGTTATTGTCTAATGCTTTATGTTTTGAAGGCTTATGTTCATGTTCTATGATGTTTATGTGTTTTGCTTGAAGGCTTGCAAACCTTGTTATGAAATGCAATTTGGGGTGTATGCTTGATTCATTATATGAATGGCTTCTCCATGTATGTTAAGTGTTTGGGCATGTTTGAAGTAGGGTGAATGCCTCTAGAGTATGTGTTTGCATGTTGTAGTTTGTTCCTTGGTGTTTGAGGCCTGTTGGGACCCTTTGGAGATACAAAAACTAGTTTTTAGAAACACACAGACTGCAGGCGTTCCGGAACGGGTAAGGTGGTTTCGAAACGGGTGTGGTTCCAGGGATACCCGTATCGGAACACGCTTCGGTACGATTTGAAACTGTGAACCTTTGTTCCGATACGCGTACTGAAACGATTTTGCTACTGTGATGGCTTGTTCTAGAACGCCTAGGCGAAATGGACCCCTGTACCGAAACGGGGTGGAGCGTATCGGTACGGCTGGTCTGGCTTTTTAAACTGGGGCCCGTGTATCGAGACGGGCAAGCATGTTTCGAAACACAGGCCTGAAATTTGATCTTTTGGCATCCTTAAAGGTCACCAAGTGTTGGGCTTAGGCCCTGTTTATTGTAAGCTTTCTGGTGAGCCTTGTTAGTATTCGTTTATGTATGTTTCGGTCGCGGGTGCAAGGAATCGAACTAACTCGGACACATGGTAAATCTAAAATCTATTTACATTTCATTTGTACAGTCTTGTCTTTGTTTTTCGTTGTCGTTTCACACTTAGGATTAAATGATTCATCTAGACAAGATAATTGAAGAATTTTTTTCTAAGGTTGCTAACATAGGCGGAACCTTAACGGGTTTCACTTCGGTTTTCCCTGTGTGACCTACTCGGACCGGTCAGTCGTCCAGACCGGGATGAGGGGGTTACATTTGTTGGTATCAGAGCCTGAGGTTTCCGAGGCCTCGGGTAGGTAAGTAAGGTAAGTTCGAAGTGTTATGTGGTTGCTATGTCTCGGTGAATGTTTTTCCATGTATGCTTGATGTTTGCTTGTTAGTATGGTGTTTGAAAGCATGTGTTAGCATGAATGTGGTATTGAAGCATAGTGTCGAGTTCCCATTGCTACTATTATTTATTTGAAAAGATTTTGTAAAGGAATATACTTGAGCACGATTGGACCCTTGCCTTTGCTAACTTAATCCTTATATGTTTGTTTGTTGTAGTTGTTATCTTGCTAGCTATGAGATGAGACCTAGAGGGAGGCCTAGGATGGTTCAACCGGAACCAAGGGCAGTAGCTCCGAGAGTCGAGCCAGTTGTTGAGGCGCAGGCGCCTACACCTCCACCTTCTCCTCCACGACAAGCGGAAGGTGAAGTGAGAGCCAAGGGTGTAGAACCTCATGTTAGCCAAGGACCGGCCAGGATAGATTTGGCTCCACTAGTTCAGGCGATAGCCGGGGCTTTTCAGGCAGCAGTGGCTGGGGGCCAGGTAATGGCACAACCTCAGGGTGAGGGCACATGTTTGCCACTAGAGTGGCTTCGCAGTTTGGGAGGCGAAGAGTTCAGAGGGTTGGCGCCCAAGAGATCTGAGACTTGGTTTGACAAGACCGTCCGTATTCTGACACAGATGGGTTGTACATGAGAGCGCAGACTTGGGTGTGTTGTATCTCTACTTCAGGGTGATGCCTACACTTGGTGGGTCACCATTACTACGGGCATGCCAGATGCCGAGATCACTTGGGAGTTATTTGAGTCAGCTTTTCGCAAGAAGTATATGGGTCCCAGTTATCTCGATGAGAAGAAGAGGGAGTTTATGGCTTTGCTTCAAGGGAACATGACCATAACCGAGTATGAGATACGATTCATCAGGTTGAGTCATTATGCATCTAAGCTTGTTCCTACTGAGAGGGAACGTTGTGACCGTTTTCCCTATGGGTTGAGTGAAGAGATCAAGAGGTACACTTTGGCTACCGACTACACAGATTTTGATGTCTTGGTCGCTAGGGCCAAGGACATAGAGCACAATTTGGGCTTGACCAAACGTTCTGGTGGTTCTAGTTTCGGAAAGAGGTCTGGCGAATTTGATAGAGGTGATGCCAAGAGGCATCGGGACAATGGGCATCACTTTGACCATAGACGTGGTGGTGGTAACCACGGTAGGGGCCATCAAGGCCAGAGAGTTGGTGGACGTTTTCCCGAGTGTGCTCGATGCGGGAGGAATCACGCCGGTGAGTGTTGGGGGAACTTTCACTCTTGTTGGAGCTATGGAGCTAAAGATCACATTAGGCGTGATTGTCCACATCAGGTGGGGTAGGCACAGGTTCAGGCCTAAGCTCCTTCTAGAGCTAATGACTTTTAGAGAGGCCGTGGGTGCGGTAGAGGTAACTTCCAGCCAAGAAATTATGGCTAGAGGAACATAGCGCATGTAGTTGTCATTCAGCCAGATGGCATAGGCCAGGCTAGAGTTTACGCTCAGCGTGAGGGTCAGAACGACACGGATGTGATTGTAGGTAACTTCTCGATACAGTCTCTTAGTTTGCTCTCTTTGATTGACTCCGGGTCTACGCATTCTTACATTTTGAGTGAGTATGCAAAGTTGTTGAATTTACCTTGTGAGGTATTAGAGGTAGGAGTTAGTGTTACAAGCTCCTTCGGGGATACTGTAGTGGTTAGGAAGGTGTACCGAAGATGTCATCTAATGGTTCAGGGGCATGTGTTTCCAGTGGATATGATGGAGTTACCGTTCTATGGCTTTGATGTAATTCTGGGTATGAACTGGCTTACAGAACATAGAGTTAGAATAGATTTTGAGACTAAGAGGGTTTTCTTAAAGCTTGCAGATGATTATGAGATTGTGGTTGTAGGTGAGAAAGTGAAGTTCTTATCGAATGTAGTTTCAGCTTTGGAGGCTAAGAGGTTAGTTGAGTTGGGTTGTGAGGCGTACTTGGCCTACGTGATGAATCCAAACATGAGCGAAGTTAGGCCTCGGGATATCAGGACAGTGTGTGATTTTCCGAGTGTGTTTCAAGAAGAATTGTCGGGTTTACCGCCTGATAGAGAGGTAGAGTTTGCTATAGAGACTTGTTTAGATTCAGCTCCTGTTTCAATTGCTCTGTATCGTATGGCACCGAAAGAACTAAAAGAGTTGAAAACTCAGTTGCAAGAGTAGTCAGATAGAGGATTTATCCGACCGAGTTCGTCGCCTTGGGGCGCTCCGATTTTGTTTGTGAAGAAGAAAGACGGAAGCATGAGAATGTGTATAGATTATAGGCAGTTGAACCAGTTTACAGTGAAGAACAAGTATCCCTTGCCGCGTATTGATGATTTGTTTGATCAGTTGAGAGGGGCATCAGTCTTTTCGAATATTGACTTGAGATCCGGTTACTACCAGTTGAAGCTAAAAGAGGTTGATGTTCCGAAGACAACTTTCAGGACTAGATATGGTCACTATGAGTTTTTAGTCATGCCATTTGAGTTGAGTAATGCACCGGCTGCTTTCATGGACATGATGAATAGAATCTTCCATCAGTACTTAGATCAGTTTGTGGTTGTCTTCATAGATGACATTTTGGTGTATTCGTGTACCGAGGAAGATCATGACCGGCACTTGAGGTTAGTTTTGCAGACTTTACTAGACAACAAGTTGTATGCAAAATTGAGTAAGTGTGAGTTCTGGATCCGAGAAGTAGTCTTCCTAGGACATATAGTGTCAGCCGATGGTATTAGAGTTGATCCGAAGAAGATAGAAGTCATTGTTGAATGGAAGCAACCGAAGTCTGTGACAGAGATTCGTAGCTTTCTGGGCTTAGCCGGTTATTATAGAAGGTTTGTGGAAGGTTTCTCGAAGATAGCCGCTCCTTTGAAGAAGTTACTTCAGAAGAATGTTCAGTTTGAGTGGTCAGATGCGAGACAACAAGCCTATGAGAAATTGAAAGAAGCTTTGACCCATGCACCGATTTTGATTCACCCAGAGTCGGGGAAAGAGTACGTAGTTTACAATGATGCTTCGTATGTAGGGTTTGGTTGTGTTCTCATGCAAGATAGAAGAGTGGTGACTTATGCCTCAAGACAGTTGAAGACTCATGAGCGTAACTATCCGACCCACGACATAGAGTTAGCTGCAGTTGTGTTTGCCTTGAAGATTTGGAGACATTATCTGTACGGTGAGAAATGCACAGTGTACACGGATCACAAGAGTCTGAAGTATATCATGACACAGCGAGAGTTGAACCTTAGACAACGTAGGTGGCTAGAGTTGTTGAAGGACTACGATCTTACGATTGATTACCATCTGGGTAAGGCCAATGTGGTGGCGGATGCCTTGAGTAGAAAGGTAGTCGCTGAGTTGAGGGTCATGTTTGCTAGTTTGAGTTT
Source organism: Hibiscus trionum (assembly GCA_030270665.1). Lineage (NCBI taxonomy): Eukaryota > Viridiplantae > Streptophyta > Magnoliopsida > Malvales > Malvaceae > Hibiscus > Hibiscus trionum. The sequence continues at coordinate 8,521,735 of BSYR01000046.1, forward strand.
TTCCGGCGATGGTGGCTTAGTGGCTGAGCTTCAGGTTAGACTTACCTTAGGCCAGTTGATTAGAGAGAAACAACTCTTAGATAGATCTTTGGCACCTCGCGTGTAAGACATAGCCGAGGGTAGACCTTCATACTACAGTTTAAGTGTTGGTGGGGTCTTATGTTTCAGAGGTATGATAGTTGTGCCAGATGACAGTGATTTGAGGCGTACGATCTTGACCGAAGCACACAGTAGTCCATTTGCTATGCATCCCGATAGTACGAAGATGTACCGAGACTTGAAGAATGAGTACTTTTGGGTTGGCTTGAAAAGAGACGTATGAGATTGTGAGGCAAGTCGGTCCGGTTGCTTATCAACTATGTTTGCCATACGAGTTAGAGAAGATCCACGATGTGTTTCACATTTTGATGCTTCGTAAGTATAGGTTAGATTCGTCGCATGTTATGCCTGTAGAGGAGATTGAACTGAATACGAATTTGACATATGATGAGGAACCAGTGGAGATCTTAGCCTCAGACAACAAGGTGTTGCGTGGTAGATCAATTGAGTTGGTCAAAGTGAGGTGGCAACGTCGAGGTGTGGACGAGGCCACTTGGGAGATGAAGGAAGATATGGAAAGGTAGTTTCCTTATCTCTTTCAGTCAGGTAATTTCGAGGGCGAAATTCCTTAAGTGGGGGAGAGTTGTAATGCCCGGATTTTGGGGTCGGGAGTTGAGGGTGTGAGTCGGGTTCGAGTCGTTGGACTCGATCTAATTAAAATAGACTTTGGGTTTATTTTAAATAGGATTTGAAATTCATTAATGGAAAAATTGTAAATTTTTAAAAGTAAGGAAAAAGGATGAGTAAAGGGTCTTTTGAAACAAAAAAATAAGCTCATCTTCTTTCTTGGCTCTCCTTTTTCACGACATAAACCCCTCTAAAGCCTTAATCACTATTACATCAAAGCTCTTCATCATTTCAAGTGATTTCAACGAGGTAAACACGTTTTTGACTTCTCCTCTCTATTCCGAACATTTCCATGGTTTTAGATTTTTTAAAAGCATCATCTTTTTAGTTTTCAAGTTTTTAAAGGAAACGGAAGAAGCTTTAAGGGTTTTTCGTTTAGCTCTTGATTGGATAAGTTATTTATGTTTTAATCTAGTCCTTAGATGTATTATAACTTAATATGGTGGGGTTTTGTCAAAAATCCCGAAATGGGTTTTTGGGGGCATTTTAAAAGTGTCAAAACTTGTGTTTTTGGAGTGGTTTTGTGATAGGTTGTTGGGTCGATGTTATAGTGATGTTAGAGAGGTGTTTTGAAGGTGTTTAAAGGTGTTTTGGGAGTTGGAATTAGTAGTTTTCTATTGGGTTTGATGGGAGTACGAAAATGGAATTTTTGGTTGTTAGCTTTGGCTTGAAGTTGTTGAGATATGGATTGTGTTTGAAATCTGAGTAGTGACAGTGTATTGTGGATGTTTTGTGTAGTAATACATTGTTTTTGATTGGTTGGAATCAAGGGGAACCGTTGAGGAAGCTTCGGGCACGATTCCGGAGGTTGTGGAGACTTGATTCAACTTTTCTCAATTTGCTTAAGGAAGTTCGGTGAGTGGAATCATTTAAATTGGTTTAAATTGGTTCAAGTATATGGTTGTGAAGTTGGATTGTGCTTGGTAGGCCAATCCAAGATAGAAGTTGAGTTGGTAGCTTAACTTCTTGTGTGTCTTATGAGTTTTTCTTAGTATGCATGATATATACTTGTAGAGCATGTGCTGATTATGTACGTGGTTATATACATTGATATGTGTGATGATGAATATATTGAAATGCATAATGGATTATCATGGTGTGACTTGATAGTATGATTGGCACTAGTTAAATTATCGGGTATAAATGATCGATCATTAGGATGAGAGTGTGCACACGGTTGAGTCAAATTCGCGCGTGGCCTTGGTAGCGTAAAGTCATCAATGAGGGGTACGGTGATGTAACATTCCACCGGAAATTTTATATTATTACGTGAGGATGAGTGGAATCCCATCCGTAGGGCATGTGATGATGAGTGTAATCCCATACATGCAAGGTCCGGTGATGAGTGTAATCCCACTGAAGGTAACGTTGTTGTTGAGTATGTTGGAGGTGAAAACCCCAACGGAAGTTATCCGCATATCCGAGTAAACTAATAGTTGCCAATATACTTGTTCATGTGGTTTTGTTGCTAAGATAATTGTTATATCTTGTTGGGCATAACATGAGGTAAGATGCCATGTTAATGCATTATCGTGATGCTAGCTATGATGCTATGTTGATGCTTATGTATGCTTGTATGCGGTCTTAAGGATAGTATGTTTGAACCCTGCATTGTCGTTGTTTTTGTTTTAGAGCACCCTCACTAAGCTTCTAGCTTACGCTCTCGTTTTCGACAATGCATATCATTAGCGTGGAGTTAGCAAGGAGCAAGGAAAGGGGCATTCCAAGCTTTTGTAATTGCTCAAGTATGGTTTAGTAAATAATGTAGTAGTTTAGCAATAGAGATGCTATGTGTTTTGTATGAGCGTTGTTAGACTCATATATGTTGGTTTGTTGTTTATGCCTTGATATGGATTTGTAAACCACGTTATGTTATTGTCTAATGCTTTGTGTTTAGAAGGCTTATGTTCATGTTCTGTGATGTTTATGTGTTTTGCTTGAAGGGATGCAAACCTTGTTATGAAATGCATTTTGGGGTGTATGATTGATTCCTTATATGAATGGCTTCTCCATGTATGTTAAGTGTTTGAGCATGTTTGAAGTAGGGTGAATGCCTCTAGAGTTTGTGTATGCATGTTGTATTTTGTTCCTTGGTGTTTGAGGCTTGTTGGGAACCTTTGGAGATACAAAAAATGGTTTTTAGAAACACACAGACTGCATGGGTTTCGGAACGGGTAAGGTGGTTTCGGAACGAGTGTGGTTCCAGGAATACCCGTATCGGAACACGTTTCGGTACGGTTTGAAATCGTGAACCCCTGTTTCGATACGCGTACCGAAACGATTTTGCTACTGTGAGGGCTTGTTCCGGAACGTGTTCCGGAATGCCTAGGCGAAATGGACCCCTGTACCGAAACGGGGTGGAGCGTATTGGTACGGCTGGTCTGGCTTTTTAAACTGGGGCCCGTGTATCGAAACGGGCAAGCCTGTTTCGAAACACAGGCCTGAAATTTGGGCTTTTGGCATCCTTAAAGGTCGCCAAGTGTTGGGCTTAGGTCTTGTTTGTTGTAAGCTTTCTGGTGAGCCTTGTTAGTATTCGTTTATGTGTGTTTCGGTCGTGTGTGCAAGGAATCGAACTAACTCGGACACATGGTAAATCTGAAATCTATTTACATTTCATATATACAGTCTTGTCTTTGTTTTCCACTGTCGTTTCACACTTAGGATTAAATGGTTCATCTAGACAAGATAATTGAAGAATATTTTTTCTAGGGTCGCAAACCTAGGCGAAGCCTTAACGGGTTTCACTTCGGCTTTCTCCGTGTGACCTACTCGGACCGGTCAGTCGTCCAGACCGGGACGAGGGGGTTACAGATTCCCTTTTATGGCATTACCCCTACCATAGTCTCACTTCAGCCGGGAATAGAATCTACCCCTATCCCGTATGTGATAGCACTACCCCTATCACTTCACAATAGAACTACCCCTGTTGTGTAACCGAAGAATTTTCTCATGATCGATTTTACATTTCATAGTGCACTTTAATCCTATGGTCGACCAATTATATCCGAAAACAATTAAACCATTTGCCACTTGTAAATATATTCGTTTATAACAAGATACCTCACTGTTTTTCATGTGCATCATTCAAACCAATTTTCATCAAAGCATCTTAAATACATCAACCCATGTATTTAGGCATTTTTTCAAACATGTTGCATACTATTTTCTAAACACATGTGTTATCAAAATATAAACATATGCAACATTTCCCATTCTAAAACATACATATAACAGTAGGTAAAAAAAATATATCTTCAAAGCGTGAGCATGAATTTATTAAAACAATGGAAACCGAAAATCGAGAGCAAAATCCTTCATACTTACTTCCGAGTTTAGATTACCGTTTCAAGCTCAATCTAAACTCCCAAATAGTGTTCTTAAAGCTTTAAAAAGCTTTTGAAAGCCATTTCCACTCATCGACAATGCTTCGCTTGCTTTGTCGAAGCGATCTCAAGCATCTAATGCTATCGAATCTTCTTCTAACGATGTCGGATCCACCTCGCCTATTTTATCCATAAAATAACAGAGGATTAATGCACTTTTATGCATCTAAAATCTCATCAACAAAACTCCTAAACTTCTTCTATCATAAATCCAACAATCTCCCCTCTACAACAACCGAAAACATAGTCAAACGCCATCTAAACATCTACCAGCCTTTACCCAAGAAATTAAACATCTAATCATAATCATTTTACATCTAAAATCATCCTCCAAACAACCTTATAACGCCATCACTCAATTAACAACAAAAACAGCCCAAAACTCAATTATTTCCAACATAAAAATATAGCAATTCACCTAATTCTGGGATTCAATTTACAAATATTTTTTCATAACAATTTAACACACTTTACACATGATTTTAATCAATAAAAATCCCAGTAATTAAAATCTATTAGCAAGATTAATTAATTCTCCATAATAAAAACCCATTTAAATCAAGATATTACCAAGTAATCGTTAAAACAAGTTTGAAATCAAAACAAAAGAGGCAAGAACTTGGGAATTTCAATAAAGAACATTTGATTAGAGGAGAATTAAGAAGATCACTTCTAACAAGTTATTTTCCCCTTGTTTTGCATAGTTTGATTGAAATCTTCAAGAAACCCAATGATATTTGTTGTAAAAAACCAATGATCAATGTAGAAACTCAAAAGCGAAATCAAATCAATTGATTCACCATCATTTTTGTGAAAGATGAGAGAAAAAGAGAAGTTACGTAAGAAAATGATTTGGCTTTTTAAGAAATCTTTTTTATTAAATCTATTTAATTATAATTAATAAAATCTTTTAAAATAACTAAAAATAAGGGGAAAGCTGATAAAACAATTTGGTGTAATAGCTTCTTAAAGATTCTAAGTTTTGACACATTTTCAATTTAGTCACTCTGGTTGCGATTTGGTACGTAAGAAAAAGTATTTTAGACTATTTTCCATATTTTATTTCGCCCAAAAATCATTTAGTTTGATTTAATTCTCGAAACTAGACTGAACTGCCTAATTCGGTTTGCCCGAACCGTTTAACTATTCGACTAACTCCTAGGCCCAAAATCGGGGTGTTACATCGTTACACTCCAGGGAACTAGCCGTTGAGGTTTTGAAAATAGCTGTTAGGGATTTGACAAATAGGGATCGGTACACGTATAAGTGTATCGGTACGACCCTCTCCGTATCGGTACGACACATCCTGTACCGGTACGGGTTTTGGCTACTGGAAAATTATTGTAGCTTAAACCCTAAAGGGTATCGAAACGATATACACCGTATCGGTACAGTGTTGAAGAAAACTCAGGTTTAGTTATTTGAAAACGTGTTTAAGCCTTTCCAAAGCCTTATAAAACCCATCAAACATAATTTCAAGTTGTGTGGACTTCAAATATTTTTCTAAATCTTTTCAATTTAGTCCAAAACTAATTTTAATTATTATATCAAAACAAATATCCTAACAATCTCCCCTTTTTGATATAATAAAACTAACTTGAAAATTTGTTTTTGAGATTCTCCCCCTTTGTAAAAATAAATTTTGAATAAGAGTTTAAAATTTAAAAATAGTTAAAGCTTCCCCTTATTCATTTGAAAATTCAATTTTTCAACTAATTCTCCCCCTTTTTGTTATATCAAAAATGGTTCAAACCAAAGTTTGAAAACTTTTAAATCCCTAATGATGGAAAGTTTTGATAATAAATTTTGACAAAAGTAAGAATTTTATTTAAAATAGGCTCCCCTTACTAAAGCAATACATGAATGTTAGTCCAACAAATATATGATTAACTAGTTGACTTTTTTTAAAAATAAATCAATTTAAAAACAAATAAATTCAACTAAATTTTACCACTTGAACCAAAGGTAGGATGTGAAGTCTATCTTCTTCAAGTGATCTTTCTTATGTGTATAGAGCTCCCCCTTAATTTTATCATTTGTTGATCATGCTCCATCACACCTAAAACAAGATAATCAAGTAATTTTTGGTATCCAAATTGTTTTGGATCCATAGACACTAGTAGCACAAACTTTAGTCCCCTTAGGAATCAATTTTACAATTTCATCATTTTTATTTGAAGTAATTAGTCCTTTTGGAACCCAAATACTTCTACATTTTCCATTTAAAAATCTAGGGGCACTGGACTGTCTTTGATAAAAGTTTGATTTTCCAAAATTGTTTTTCTTTTCAAGTTCCTTAGAAATCAAATATTTTTCCTTCTTAAGATCATTCACCTCTTTTTGATGATCTTTTTCTACACTTTGAAGCAAATTTTGTAAATTTAATACTTTAAGTTCAAAATCCTTAATTTTTGCTTCGAACTCCAAATTGGTTTTTAAAAGCAAATCATTTTCGGTAAAGTGAACAAGGGTTGAGGATGACGGTCCAGTGGTGGCTGTGATGGTGGTCATTGGTTTAGGTTCATGTGTAGTGTTTCTAGTATGGTGTTGGTCCTCTAAGAATGAAAGATCGTCTTGTTTCCACATTGCATGTGTCCTTTTATACTACCCAGACATGTGTCACAACAGGGTCTTCGTGGCGCTATGATTAGATTGACTATGACTTGAAGTACTAGGTTTGCTTAGTCATTGATAACGATCACGCGTGTTGGCCCGTAGTCGCCATATATCATTTGTCTAGGTACGTTCGTAGTTGGCTTATCTATTGTTGATCTTCTACTTGTTCGCCTATATGGGATTCGCAGGATCGAGTTATTATCATTCGCTTGCGGTGTACGCTCGCAGGCTGTGGCCTCCCGACACGTAGCGGTAGGTGTTCGCATGTACTAACAAATTCGGATACACCCATGTATTAAGTAGCTTTCAACTTGTAAGTTGAATATGTCAAAAAAATAGATGTATTTCGTATGGTAATTTATAAGTCAAGATAAAAGTGTAATTATTTAAAAAAATTATTGGACAAGACTATAAGTGTAAACTACAAATGTAGTCATTTAATTTTTATTGTGTTTATGATTTGATCATCCAATTTTATTTTATCACTCAATTCTTAAATCTATATTATTAGACCATCCCATCATTAGTTGTGCAATGACAGTACCGAAACATTGCTTTTGAGCAACTTTATTTACGAAATTAATATAATATTTTATTTTTCTTCTTACCTATAGCCGACATGCTTTTCAACACAATTTGACCATCATCGATTGTCATTTGTAACGTAACTAGTACCAAAATGCTCCCATTTCTCCCCTATTTGTTCTTATCAGCTTGGTTTTCCTCAAAATCTACTTGAAATGAATAGTACTAAAATCAAATCGCCGGTCTTATCTTAGTTCAATCTACAATTTCCCCCAACTTCTCAGCGTGAAATAGAGATGTATTGTTCTTATCCTCATTCTCAACCAGAACTACTCTGACGCTAGTGAATTAAAAAGGGTGTCTATAAATTTGGGTTTAAAAGGAAAGTTTTAGGGAATTCGTAAATTTACCAGAAAAAAACGTCACAACTAATGTTTATGTGACCAAGAAATGAAATTCGAAAATTGGGTGATATAATCAAAAGTTTTTAAAGTTGGTTGATCAAAAGATAAACACTTTAAAATTTTAGTAACGAAGTGCGTAATTAATTACAATTACTCACCGACAACCAGTTGGTCTATCGAGATGAGATGTTAGGTTCCTTAAACAAGGTCAATGGTTCGAATCTTGGCTCTGTGAATAAAAAAATAGGGTTGGTCTTTTTTTCCTTTTAATATGTTTTAATTTTTTTTAAAATGAATGAATGGCTTAGAGAATAGTGATAATGGAGAACCCTAAAACACCAGTAGACGAGTCATCCAAAACAGCATACCATATAATTTTTTGTTGGAACAATCTGATGTAATGAAGAATGAGATGTTACAACTCAATTTGAATGGTTTCGGCTAAGATCTCAGGTGAGAACTGGGGGCTTTCCTTGAGGGCTATGGAGACTTCAATGCTGCATAAGGTGTTTTCTCGAGCAAGCATGCTTTGATTTCGAGGAAGAGGAAGAGGAAGATGGTGAAAAATAATGTGTTGAAAGTTTAGGGGTTAAATTAAAGCATAACTTTTTATTAACGTGCCACATCATCGTATTAATGGGTTTTAAGAAGGTTAACAGTCATGTGACCAAAACAGTAACGATCGAAAACATAAGTGACAAGAATAATATATTTTTAAAATAAGTGACTTAAAGAGAATAAACCCTAAACATAAGAGACCTCCGGTGAAATTTATCCTAAAAAAATTTTGTGCAGATCTAATCCATTAATATAATAATGGATATTTATCATGTCTAACTGATCCCAAATCTATTAAACTATTAATTGATATCATATTTTCTTCTCTCTCGAGATTTGGAATATTGAAGTGGGAATATACTGAATAAGTTTTATGCATAGATGGATTATAATTTGTGAAGTTTTTGCGGTGTTATTTTTTTAACATATCTTAATTGTAATTTTAATTACAGGCGAGAGAGAAATCTTAGAGGAAAATTTTACTCTAATTTTTAATTTAATTTATTCAATATTTAATATATCTATTTTCCTCCAATCAAGTGGTGACACGTGTCACCACCTTGTTAAAGGAAAATTAAAGAGAATGAATTGTGGTCTTGGTGGGGTTTGAACTTAGTACCCCCAAGGGAAAAATCCAAGCGTTTACCAACACAAACCAATCCATAATGATATAAATTGCACCACCCTATATATATGTTTGAGAGGAGACTCGAACATGAGACACATGAGATGTGTAAAAACACACATATCACTAAAACCAAGCCTTTTTTCACATTTATTTTAATAACTTCATATATATATATATATATATATATATATATATATATATATATATATATATATATAAATAATATTGAATTGAGTTATTTAATTTAATTAATAATTTTTTTATTAAATATCTTAATTCAATGATTATATATATTATATTAAAACATATAATTTTGATAATTAATAAAATTAATTCATTTTTTTGATCAGATATGTGTTGATAATTTTCTTAAAAATTATTTTATAACCTATATGTTTCTTTAAAGAAATAGATCATTGTTGGTATAATTTTCCGGATAATATAATATATATAGGGTAATTATTTGATACACTGGCGGTGGAAACTAAAAGTTTCTACAAGTGCCTTAGTATTAGGATTTAGAGACTTAGTTTAGGGTGTATGGTTTATGGATTTAGGTGTATGGGTTTTGAATTTATGGATAGTAGTTGGAATTTATAGTTTAGGGTTATAATTTAGGTTTTATAGATTAAAACCTGAATCGTTACTATATTACCTTAAAAACTAAACCTTAACCTTAAACCTTAAATTCTAATCATAAACCTTAAATTCTAACCGCTAACCCTAAATTTTAAATCCATACAACTAAACCCCTAAACCTTGTACCCTAAACTAGGCCCTAAACCCTAAAATTAAGGCGCTTGAGAAAACTTTTAATTTTCACCACTAGTGTATAGGATAATAATCCATATATATATATTCAAATTAAATCTTTCTTTAAATATACATTAAATATAATTAACATGTTTTTATTTTTAATTTAATTATTTGAATTGATTTAGTGATATGCACATTTTTATATATCTCATGTGACGCATGTTCGAGTCCCCTCTCAAACTTTTTTACTTATTTTTTTCCTAGCTTTTGCTTCATTATAAGATGTTCTCGATTGGAGTCAAGTCGAGTCATTCAAGTTTCTATTAAAATATAATTGTAAATATTTATCATGTTATAGTAATAATTGGTTCCAGTTTAAACGATTTTCTATAATTGTATATGATATATATTCTTTCATATGCGATATATGCATATCAGGCAGAATAGTGATATTCGACTTGTAGTTGAAAACTGGTCAACTAATTACTAAAATTCAAAATTTTATTTTATATCTCAAACTTTATTTTAATTTTTTCGACTTGAGTCAAAAAATTATTTTTTATTAGATTCGAATGAATTTTATTTACTTCTCTAACTTTTTTAACCTAATTGAACGTGCTAAGTAAAGTTAGAACACTTGGTTATTAAAATAATTGTATAATTTTCAATTCGGTAGGTGACAACTATTCAATTAATAGTCTTTCTAATTTTTTATTGATATTTTCCCCTATAAATAGCAAAAGTGATGTTGCAGTAGAGATAACCCTCAAAAGTGAAGGCTCTTGGATTTCTCTGCAATCATGACATCTTTCCTTTCCTTCTTCGCAGTTTTCTGCATTCTTTTGGTAAGTTTGATTTATTTATTTATTCTCTTTTTCAAAACCATTTTTTCCTACAACGAGTTCATTAAGAACACTGCCTCAATAACAGTTTTTCTCCATGTTTGTAGTCTGCTGAGACTATTGCAGCAAGAAAAGCACCAGACAGACAATGGACTGTTGAAACGGAGGAGCAGCCCATGGGGGAAGCAATTAAACCAGCAGAACGTGAATCTTTCGTTAAGGATTTCGATCCAAACCGTCCTCAATTTCCTCTAGTTTACTACTCCAAAAAAGACAGTCAATCTCATGATCCTGTAGAAACTGATAAATCTTTTGTAAAAGACTTTGACCCAAACCGTCCTCAATTTCCTCTGGTTTACTACTCCAAAAAAGACGGTCAATCTCATGATCCAGTAGAAACTGATAAATCTTTTGTCAAAGATTTTGACCCAAAACGTCCTCAATTTCCTCTAGTTTACTACTCCAAAAAAGACAGTCAATCTCATGATCCCGTTGAAACTGATAAATCTTTTGTCAAAGATTTTGACCCAAACCGTCCTCAATTTCCTCTGGTTTACTACTCCAAAAAAGATAGTCAATATCAAGATCCCGTAGAAACTGATAAATCTTTTGTCAAAGATTTTGACCCAAACCGTCTTCAATTTCCTCTTGTTTACTACTCCAAAAAAGACAGTCAATCTCATGATCCCGTAGAAACTGATAAATCTTTTGTCAAAGATTTTGACCCAAACCGTCCTCAATTTCCTCTGGTTTACTACTCCAAAAAAGACAGCCAATCTCATGATCTCGTAGAAACTGATAAATCTTTTGTCAAAGATTTTGACCCAAACCGTCCTCAATTTCCTCTGGTTTACTACTCAAAAAAAGACAGTCAATCTCATGATCCCATAGAAACTGATAAATCTTTTGTCAAGGATTTCGACCCAAACCGTCCTCAATTTCCTCTGGTTTACTACTCCAAAAAAGACAGTCAATCTCATGATCCCCTAGAAACTGATAAATCTTTTGTCAAAGATTTCGACCCAAACCGTCCTCAATTTCCTCTGGTTTACTACTCCAAAAAAGACAGCCAATCTCATGATCCCGTAGAAACTGATAAATCTTTTGTCAAAGATTTTGACCCAAACCGTCCTCAATTTCCTCTTGTTTACTACTCAAAAAAAGACAGTCAATCTCATGATCCCATAGAAACTGATAAATCTTTTGTCAAGGATTTCGACCCAAACCGTCCTCAATTTCCTTTAGTTTATTACTCCAAAAAAGACAGTCAATCTCATGATCCCATAGAAACTGATAAATCTTTTGTCAAGGATTTCGACCCAAACCGTCCTCAATTTCCTTTAGTTTATTACTCAAAGAAAGATGGCCAGTCTCAAGAAGCTGCCAAAAATGATAAATCGTTTGTTAATGATTTTGAATCGAAGCTATCTGAAGTTGAAAATGCTTTTGCCAAGGTTGTTAACATATAAATTGAGGAAGGTGCCGAAGAAGTATGGAAGAAAATGGACTCAAATGGTATGGAGAACTTGTGTGTTAGATTTGTGTTTTGGCTGCTTGCATGCACCCTGTAATAAGTGAAGAAAATGTCGTAATAAAATGGTCCCTTGTTAAATTGCCTTTAGACTTATTTAAAGATTCAGTTCACTTTGAAACATTTGATAAGCTCTTTTTAATAACCAAAGATGAATCTTATTGACATATGACAAGGTCCAGCAAGACAACACACAATAACCACCAAGCAACAATAAACGAATTAGAATAACTGGTGACGTGATTTGTTGAACTAGAATTAGGGATGTGCGTGGGTCGGGTCGGGTTTTTGACCAACCCAAACCGAAAATTATATTCCTCAACCTGAACTCAATCCAACTTTACCTATAAAAAATCAATCTTAGGGACCTAATTGTAAAAAATAAGTTTAGAGACCCAATTGTAAAAAATAATTTTAGGACGTAATTATAAATGGGATAAATTATGTAAATCATCACTGAACTTTAGCCACAAACTTATATTTACGACTGGAGTTTCAAAAAGTTCAAAAATACTTGTTTTGGTCACTTCCTAATTATATGGATTATTTTATTTTTTTATTATGACATGTCAGTTTTGTTAATATTAAACGCCGAAAGACATGAACATTGTCTTTTAAAAAAATTCCCACAGTATGATACATGTAAGATTATTTCCTAGAATACTGTGATTTGCACAGTGAAAAGTGAATTTGGATGGATTACAATCCGACTTTGAACAACAAACTCTATTAATGATTAAAGAATTGAAGTCGGGTGGATTACAGTTTGAATTTGAACAATGTATTACACTGAAGTCAGAACCTTTTCCCACCGTTTTCAACATTTTTTAATTGAAAAAAATAGGGATGAACAGTGAAGTCAGATCCCTTTCCTACCAATTTCACTTTTACTGTAGCAAATGCTATAGATATGAAATTAATCTGACAAGTACAATATATTTAGGGGGGAAAACCTGATGCCATATTTAAGTAAAGTTGCCATTAAACCTAAAATAAATGTAAAATACGATTTAAAATTTTTAAAAAACTACAATCATACCCCCAAACAGAATGAAGCCAACAACATTTACCTCCACAAAATGTCAGTTTTATTTTGTTGAACTTGTTGAACGGATTTTGTGGAGATTTCCAATTTATTTTGAGGATAAATAATACACAATTTCTTCCTTTTTTTCTTTCACTTTTCTTAATTTCAAGTTAAGAGTAAGTTTAGTTTTTCTTGAATTTTTCGTTTTATTGTTAATGGTGGAATAAATCAGAGGAGCATGGTGGTGTTTATGAGATTAACATTTTTTGTGTTTGTAACGCCCCGATTTAGGGGCTAGGTGAAAATAATATTTTAGTATTATCTCGGGTTTCGATTTTAATATTTTATTTATTAAAGTAATGGTTTGGGCCTCGGGTTTTAAGATTTGGACCAATCTTAAATTGAGCCCAAAAGCCATGGATGGCATTATTGTAGGTTCCCTTTTTCTCTAAGGGCATTTTGGTCATTGAACATTAAAGTTTAAACTATTATAAAATAAAGATGAATCATCATCTTCTTCCTCTCTATTCTAATTGTTTCCACCGTTTGAAGAAGCTCTCTCCCCCTTCCACTATTTCATCTCCTTTCTCCTTCGTTTTGGCTCGGTTTTGAAAGGTAATTACGTTTTTGACTTGCTCTCAACTTCCTCTCTTCAAAAGTACAAGTAGTTTTCATTTTCATCCATGTTTTAGAATTTGGATTTTTGGGAGATTTGAATGAAAATGGTTGTTTTATGGTGTTAAACTTGAGATTTTGGTTTAACAGTGATAGATATGAAGTTTATGAACCAAACGGTTCAACGTATATGATTTTTAAAGGGTTTTGTTAAGTTTCCCGAAATTGTGTTTTTATAGGTTTTTAGGAGGGTTTTTAGTTGAATTTTGGGTGTGGTTTGTGTTGGAAATTGAGGGTTGATGTTAGGGTATTGGTTGGAGGTCGTTTTGGAAGCAATTGGAAGTGTTAAATGTGTTGGAATCATCGGTTTTGGACTGTGCTAAAGGGCTGCTCGGGAATGACTTTTTAGTGGTTATTCTTGGTTTGAAAAACAAGTGTTTGATGTTTGAATTTCATTCCGGGTTTGCTATGTTGTGTTGTGGACTGATTTGAGGTTAATTTACTTGTGTTGAGATGATTAGGAGCAAAGAATTTCGTTGGTAAAGTCTCGGGATCGATATCGGAAGTCATGGAGGCTTGAGTCGGCTTTGCTTGATTTGCTTAAGGAAGTGAGGTGAGTGGTTAATGTTTTAATTTGATTTCAAAGATTGGTTCAAGCATATGGTTGCGAAAATGTTTTTAAGTATCGTCTTGGTTCAAAGTTGGTTTTGAAGAGTTTAGTTATTCAAGAGTAAATTGTGGTGAATTGTCTCTTTAATTTCCCCTTTTTACTGTTTGTTTTCATTACTTGTGGTGATGAATTGTTATGTATGAAATTCCAATATATTTGGGAGGAAGCATGTTGCTTCTTATTATATCGTTGATTTTGTGTGGTGGTAATTATGGTATTGTTATATGCCTTGTGAGATAAGTGTAAGTTGGTGCAGGTTGTGCACGGAAATGGTGGGTAAGACCCTTTGTGGTTGGTATGGTTGTTTGTAGTAAGTTGGTACAGGTTGTGCACGGAAATGGTGAGTAAGACCATTTGTGGTTGGTAAGGTTGTTTGTAGCAATTTGGTGCCTAATTGTGGATTTTGTTGTAGCTTGTGTGGTTGTGCATGATATAGTGAGTACATGTTGTGGGAATGGTGATTTGTGTGTTGTGTTGCATGGTTGTCGTTGCTTCGGTGATGTGTAGTCCCGCCGGTAGCAAAAGTATAAGACTCTGGTGATGTGTAGTCCCACCGGTAGTCACTGGTTGGGTATTCCTTTGATGTGTAGTCCCATTGGAAACCCACTAGTTGAAACGGTGATGTGTAGTCCCACCGTACTTGTATGCTGATTGTGTTTGTGTAAACTACGTGTGTTGTCGTTGCTCCGGTGATGTGTAGTCCCGCCGGTAGCAAGTGTTATAAGACTCCGGTGATGCGTAGTCCCACCGGTAGTCACTAGTTGGGGTAGTACTTTGATGTGTAGTCCCATTGGAAACCCACTAGTCGAAACGGTGATGTGTAGTCCCACCGTAGGTGTAAGTTTGGTTATGTTTGTGCGTACCATGAAGTGAAATGTCTATGTTGTTGACCTTTGGTTGAACTTGTATGTTAGTAGATGGATTAGGTTATTGGATGACTTGTACGTGTTGGCTTTACTTTTAAAAGAAGCTTTGAACCCTGCATTGTTGTTATGTTTTAGAGCTCCGCTCACTAAGCTTCATGCTTACGCTCTCCTTTTTCCGACAATGCAGATCTTTAGCTTGGAGTTAGCAAGGAGCAGGAAAAGGGCGCCCAAGTATGTGGTAGTTTGCTCAAGTATGGTTTATTAAATAATGTAGTAGTTTAGCAATGGGAAATGCTACGTGTTTTAGGAGCGTGTATCTAGACTCCTTTGTGTTGGCTTATGTTGTTAATGCCGCATGTTGATGGATTTGTAAACCATGTTTATGTTGATGGCTAAGTGTTTATTTGGGAGGCTTATAGCCAGTCCTTGGATGTTTGTGTTGCTTTGCTATTTGGATGTCAGGTGTGGCTTGTAAAAATCATGTTTAGATTGCCTTATAGGAATGTTTTATGTTTGTTTGATAAGGCATGAAACTCATGTATGCTTTACATGTCTTTTGAATGTTTGTGCATCACCTTGTGTTGATTAGTGCCCTTTGGTCCTTGTGAAGGCATGCTTTTATGTTTGATTTGCTTTAGGATTGATGTTAGTGTGTTGGTTGGGGTTTTCGAGGGATTTAGGGGCCTCCTTGAGCCTTAAATCAGCTCAAACCTGCAAGTTCGTAGCAGGGGGTATCGATACCCTTGGTACGGTATCGATACCACCTTCTTGATTCAGGCTTAGGGTATCGATACACTTGGGGAGGGTATCGATACCATTTTGATCACTGAAGCTACTGACCTTTTCGGTATCGATACACCCCTTAAGGGTATCGATACCGTTGGAGGGGGGGTATCGATACACCCCTTAAGGGTATCGATACCTCCTACAGATAAAGCTTAAATTTGAGGTTTGCAAGCTTTACGTTTTAGTCCTGTTTCTCGTATGTGCAATTACTTGAGTTTGAGATGTCCGTTTGAGTTGAAATTTGGCAGAGAGGCATGAAACATGACTAATTTCAAAATGGTAACTTAAAATTTGGAAAGGTCCTCTTAATTTCCAGAATTTACAAATTGGTCCCTAAATTCGTATTTTGTCCAATTGAGTCCCTTATTGTTTCCCGATTGCTATGATTTTTGAGTATGCTTATCTCAAGAGTATGCCTAGGTTTAATGTGCATCTAGACAAGTTTTAAAAAAAATAGGGTTGTTAACCGAGGGGAACCTTAACGGGTTTCACTCGGTTTTCCCCGTGTGGCCCACTCGGACCGGTCATCCGGCCAGACCGGGACGAGAGGGTTACATTTATTGGTATCAGAGCCTAAGGTTACCGAGACCTTGGGCAGGTAAGTGAGGTAAGTTTGATGTGATATGTTGTTGTTATGTCTCGGTGAATGTTTTGCCATGTATACTTGATGTTTGCTTGTTAGTATGGTGTTTGAAAGCATGTGTAAGCTTGATGGTTGTGTTGAGGCGTAGTGTCGAGTTCCCATTGCTACTATTACTTATTTGAAAAGGATTTTTGTAAAGGAATATACTTGAGCACCTTGGACCCTTGCTCTTGCTAACCCTGAATATTTTGTTTATGTGTTTTGTTTATTATTGTATTGTTGTCTTTGAGAAGTTTGGGGCCGAGGTGTAGGCCGGAGTTGTAATCATGAACCTGAGGTTTTAGAGGATGTGAATGATGAGTGAGTTCATCACCTTAGTTCAGGGCAGTACGACAGTACCAGAGTTGGAGGTACAGTTTATTTGTTTGGGTCAGCGTGCCTGTGAGCTGGTTCCTGTTGAGAGAGAGTAATGTGACCGATCTTGATATGAGTTGGTAATAGAAGTGAAGACCTATGAGTTGGTTTCGGAATGATGTCAATGTTATAGCAAGTAATTCCTCGATACAGTCAATGGGCTTGTTTTTCTGATTAATTCTGGATCTACGTGTCCGTGTATTTGGAGTGAGCATGCGAAGTTGTTGAATCTACCTTGTGAGGTACTAGAGGTAGGTGTTGGTATTGCTAGTTCCTTCGGGGAATACAGTCGTGGTCAGAAAGAATTACAAGGGGTGTCCGTTGATGGTTCAGTGGTACGTATTTTCAGTTGGTGCGATGGAATTGTTTTTTTTTAGGTTTTGATGTGAAGCTGTGCATGGATTGGCTTGTAGAACATAGAGTTAGGGTAGGCTTTGAGACAATGGAAGTTTTCTTAAAGCTTACGGATAACTATGAGATTGTAATGGTAGGTGGGAAGGTGGATTTCGTATCGAATGTTGACCCGGCCTTAGAGGTCAAAGATTGATTGAGTTTGGTTGACAAGTTTGCCTAAAAGATGTGATAGATTAAATTTTTGAGTGAGGATTAGACCGCAGAATGTTAGAATAGTTGATGTTTTCCTATAGGTGTTGGCAAGAATTACCCGATTTGTCTCTCGTTAGGAAAGAAGAGTTTGTTATTGATACTGTCTCCGAGTTTGCTCCTGTTTTGTTTGCTCTGTACCTTATGATTCTCGACCGAATTGAGAGTGTTGAAGAATCCACTACGAGTTTGTTAGACCTTAGATTCATTGGTTTAGTATATCATTTTAGAGTGTGACAGTGTAACTTGTAAAGAAGAGAGAGATGACACTACGAGAACGTGTTTAGATTGCAGACAGTTGAGACAATTGACAGTGAGTAGTTAGTATCCGTTTCCAAACATCAGTGATTTGTTGACCAGTTGAGGGGTGTTTCAGTCTTTACAAGGTTAATTTGAGATCCGATTACTACCAGTTGATAGTAAGAGAGGTTGATGTACCGAATGAAGCTTTCGGGGCAGATGTGATCACTTAGAGTTTTGGGTTATGTCGTTTGTTTGACTAAGTGTGTTAATTACTCTTATAGAGATGTTGAGCAGAATGTTTTCCTAAGTCCTTGATTAGTTTGTGGTAGTTCTCTCGGATGATACGTGGGAATATTCACGTACTGAAGGAGACCATGACAAGCCTTGAAGTTGAGGTTGTGGATACTTTTAGAGAATCAGTTGTATGCCAAGTTGAGCAAGTGTGGACTCTGAGTCGAGGAAGATGTTCCCCTAGGTTATGTAGATCAGTCGAGTATATTAGTGCAAACCCCAAGTGGGCAGAAGGAGATGTGAATTGGAAGAAATTAAAGACTGTGACATGTATCTATAGTTCCTAGGTCTAGCGTTGTTACTATCGAAGGTTTGTAAATGATCTTTTGAAGATAGCTGCCCCTTTGACAAATTGTTATAGAAGAACGTTCAGTTTGTGTGTTAGATACGAGACATTGAGCCCTTTAGAAACTGAAAGAAAATTTGAAGAGAGTTAATGTAGTAACCGATGTTCCGAGTTATATTTGTTGTTAGAATAGTAGTTGAGTTGCGAGCTGTAATTTCCAGATTCAATTTATTAAGTGATAGTGTTTCTGTGGTCGAGTTTCAGGTTGAGCTTATTTTGAGTCAGAATACTTAAAGAGAAATAGTCGCAAGACAAGTTCTTGGCACCGTAAGTGCAAGACATATTGTGGATTGAAGATGAGTACTCCTGGATTGAGTTGATGGATAATGTGGTTCAGTATGAGAGTAAGTGTGTAAATTGTCAGCGTGTCAAGGCAGAGCATCCGTTTCTTCTAGTTTGTTACATCCGTGGGAGATTCGTATTGAAAGTGGGTAATAGATTCGAGAGATCTTGTGTCTAACTCGCCTTCGATTTTCCTCCGTGAGAACTTAATTGAGTAATCAACGTTAGTGCACTGTATGTGGTCTTTTTTTTCATGTTCACGTTACTTGTGCCTTGTGTATGATGGCGGGGTTGTGCCTTAGCAAGAGTGTGAGTTGTACAGTGTCTTGCTTTCGATAGTGGACCATAGAGGTTCAAGATTTCAACTAAATTTTTGAAGACACCTACAATAGTGTTTGGTTACATGTTGGAGTCAGATGACCAGTCAGAGGAAGTTATGAGTCAAGTGTTCAAACAATGCCGTATGAGTTTGTGAATCGGGCTAATCTTGTTGTTTGTTTGTTTGTTGCAGTTACCACCATAGTTAGAAGGAAGTATGTAATGTGTTCTGTGTATCTATGATTCAAAAGTGTGAGTCATTTTTGTCCCGTGTTATGTTGTTGAAGAGATGAGTTGAGTTTAAGATGGTCATGCATTGAAGGACCCGTTGAGATCTTGGCATCAGATAGCTAATGTTGTGTGGTAAGTCTACAGAGTTGGAGAGTATGTTGTAGTAAGAGAGAAAGTGTGGAGGAGCATGTGTTAGTGACTCTTCCTGTCTAATAAATTTCGAGGACGAAATTCCTTAAGTGGGGGAGAGTTGTAACGCCCCGATTTAGGGGCTAGGTGAAAATAATATTTTAGTATTATCTCGGGTTTCGATTTTAATATTTTATTTATTAAAGTAATGGTTTGGGCCTCGGGACCAATTTTAAATTGAGCCCAAAAGCCATGGATGGCACTATTGTAGGTTCCCTTTTTCTCTAAGGGCATTTTGGTCATTGAACATTAAAGTTTAAACTATTATAAAATAAAGATGAATCATCATCTTCTTCCTCTCTATTCTAATTGTTTCCACCGTTTGAAGAAGCTCTCTCCCCCTTCCACTATTTCATCTCCTTTCTCCTTCGTTTTGGCTCGGTTTTGAAAGGTAATTACGTTTTTGACTTGCTCTCAACTTCCTCTCTTCAAAAGTACAAGTAGTTTTCATTTTCATCCATGTTTTAGAATTTGGATTTTTGGGAGATTTGAAAGAAAATGGTTGTTTTATGGTGTTAAACTTGAGATTTTGGTTTAACAGTGATAGATATGAAGTTTATGAACCAAACGGTTCAACGTATATGATTTTTAAAGGGTTTTGTTAAGTTTCCCGAAATTGTGTTTTTATAGGTTTTTAGGAGGGTTTTTAGTTGAATTTTGGGTGTGGTTTGTGTTGGAAATTGAGGGTTGATGTTAGGGTATTGGTTGGAGGTCGTTTTGGAAGCAATTGGAAGTGTTAAATGTGTTGGAATCATCTGTTTTGGACTGTGCTAAAGGGCTGCTCGGGAATGACTTTTTAGTGGTTATTCTTGGTTTGAAAAACAAGTGTTTGATGTTTGAATTTCATTCTGGGTTTGCTATGTTGTGTTGTGGACTGATTTGAGGTTAATTTACTTGTGTTGAGATGATTAGGAGCAAATAATTTCGTTGGTAAAGTCTCGGGATCGATATCGGAAGTCATGGAGGCTTGAGTCGGCTTTGCTTGATTTGCTTAAGGAAGTGAGGTGAGTGGTTAATGTTTTAATTTGATTTCAAAGATTGGTTCAAGCATATGGTTGCGAAAATGTTTTTAAGTATCGTCTTGGTTCAAAGTTGGTTTTGAAGAGTTTAGTTATTCAAGAGTAAATTGTGGTGAATTGTCTCTTTAATTTCCCCTTTTTACTGTTTGTTTTCATTACTTGTGGTGATGAATTGTTATGTATGAAATTCCAATATATTTGGGAGGAAGCATGTTGCTTCTTATTATATCGTTGATTTTGTGTGGTGGTAATTATGGTATTGTTATATGCCTTGTGAGATAAGTGTAAGTTGGTGCAGGTTGTGCACGGAAATGGTGGGTAAGACCCTTTGTGGTTGGTATGGTTGTTTGTAGTAAGTTGGTACAGGTTGTGCACGGAAATGGTGAGTAAGACCATTTGTGGTTGGTAAGGTTGTTTGTAGCAATTTGGTGCCTAATTGTGGATTTTGTTGTAGCTTGTGTGGTTGTGCATGATATAGTGAGTACATGTTGTGGGAATGGTGATTTGTGTGTTGTGTTGCATGGTTGTCGTTGCTTCGGTGATGTGTAGTCCCGCCGGTAGCAAAAGTATAAGACTCTGGTGATGTGTAGTCCCACCGGTAGTCACTGGTTGGGTATTCCTTTGATGTGTAGTCCCATTGGAAACCCACTAGTTAAAACGGTGATGTGTAGTCCCACCGTACTTGTATGCTGATTGTGTTTGTGTAAACTACGTGTGTTGTCGTTGCTCCGGTGATGTGTAGTCCCGCCGGTAGCAAGTGTTATAAGACTCCGGTGATGCGTAGTCCCACCGGTAGTCACTAGTTGGGTAGTACTTTGATGTGTAGTCCCATTGGAAACCCACTAGTCGAAACGGTGATGTGTAGTCCCACCGTAGGTGTAAGTTTGGTTATGTTTGTGCGTACCATGAAGTGAAATGTCTATGTTGTTGACCTTTGGTTGAACTTGTATGTTAGTAGATGGATTAGGTTATTGGATGACTTGTACGTGTTGGCTTTACTTTTAAAAGAAGCTTTGAACCCTGCATTGTTGTTATGTTTTAGAGCTCCGCTCACTAAGCTTCATGCTTACGCTCTCCTTTTTCCGACAATGCAGATCTTTAGCTTGGAGTTAGCAAGGAGCAGGAAAAGGGCGCCCAAGTATGTGGTAGTTTGCTCAAGTATGGTTTATTAAATAATGTAGTAGTTTAGCAATGGGAAATGCTACGTGTTTTAGGAGCGTGTATCTAGACTCCTTTGTGTTGGCTTATGTTGTTAATGCCGCATGTTGATGGATTTGTAAACCATGTTTATGTTGATGGCTAAATGTTTATTTGGGAGGCTTATAGCCAGTCCTTGGATGTTTGTGTTGCTTTGCTATTTGGATGTCAGGTGTGGCTTGTAAAAATCATGTTTAGATTGCCTTATAGGAATGTTTTATGTTTGTTTGATAAGGCATGAAACTCATGTATGCTTTACATGTCTTTTGAATGTTTGTGCATCACCTTGTGTTGATTAGTGCCCTTTGGTCCTTGTGAAGGCATGCTTTTATGTTTGATTTGCTTTAGGATTGATGTTAGTGTGTTGGTTGGGGTTTTCGAGGGATTTAGGGGCCTCCTTGAGCCTTAAATCAGCTCAAACCTGCAAGTTCGTAGCAGGGGGTATCGATACCCTTGGTACGGTATCGATACCACCTTCTTGATTCAGGCTTAGGGTATCGATACACTTGGGGAGGGTATCGATACCATTTTGATCACTGAAGCTACTGACCTTTTCGGTATCGATACACCCCTTAAGGGTATCGATACCGTTGGAGGGGGGGTATCGATACACCCCTTAAGGGTATCGATACCTCCTACAGATAAAGCTTAAATTTGAGGTTTGCAAGCTTTACGTTTTAGTCCTGTTTCTCGTATGTGCAATTACTTGAGTTTGAGATGTCCGTTTGAGTTGAAATTTGGCAGAGAGGCATGAAACATGACTAATTTCAAAATGGTAACTTAAAATTTGGAAAGGTCCTCTTAATTTCCAGAATTTACAAATTGGTCCCTAAATTCGTATTTTGTCCAATTGAGTCCCTTATTGTTTCCCGATTGCTATGATTTTTGAGTATGCTTATCTCAAGAGTATGCCTAGGTTTAATGTGCATCTAGACAAGTTTTAAAAAAAAATAGGGTTGTTAACCGAGGGGAACCTTAACGGGTTTCACTCGGTTTTCCCCGTGTGGCCCACTCGGACCGGTCATCCAGCCAGACTGGGACGAGAGGGTTACAGTGTTTATGGTGAATCAAAGAAGAATTGAGCATGAAAAAGTTTTTTATGGGTAAACATTAACATTTTTGGGTTAGAAGAACAAGGTTCAATGGATATTTAGGAAGATAAGTTTGAAATTGCCTTGGGATTAACTTGTGTTGCAATTTGGGGGTGAGATTGCCGATTAGCCATTGTTCACCGGTGTGAGGGTGAGGGTGGAGAGGATGGTTACGATTTGGAATCTAAGGTTTTAGGTATGATTTTGAGTTTAGGGTTTTGGTTTAGGGGTATGATTTGAGTTTTTATTTCTTATTTTAAATCATATTTGAAATTTAATATTAAAAAATTTACATGTCATAATAAAAATAATAGTAAAATAATCAATGTCCTAAGAGAGTGACCAAAATAAGAACAATTTAATGGTGAGTGGGCAAATTTGACGTTTTAAAACTTTAATGACCAAAATAGGTCTGGAACTAGTTCCTTTTATTTAGTTTTTTTTTATGTTCGATTCGCATTCAACCATTGAGAACTGTAAATTGTGTTGGAATTTCCATAAATACTAATTCCAGAAATCTTAGACCAATCATGTGGGTCTGGTTGAATCATTGGGGTTCTCAAGACGAGGAAGAATGAATAATAAAGTTTAGGTGTAGTTAAAAAATTGTAATTTATCGACAATATTATTAACCATAACGTACTTCTTGAAACTTTAGTTACTAAAGGAAATATTACTCAAATTTTAGTACCATAAGTGTAATTTATTCATATTATTTATACACAACAATTTAATCAATTTACTATATAAAATTTCTCTGATTAAGTGGATTTTTTTTTGCTAAGCTGATTTTATTTTATTAATAACTTTAAAAAGCCCTATGGGTGGGATACAAAAATAATAGTTATAAAAATGAGTTCAGATCAGATTTTGTAGACAATAAAGTCGGGTCAAGTTTGAGTTTGTGGTGAAAAATCCTTGAACTAGAATAATAGTATAAATTTATCCATATATATTTAGGAATAATTGCTATAATGTGTCTTTCTTTCTCTATATTTTCAGTTATCCCCCTATTTTGCTTAATAAAAATACGTTTTTTTTTTCATTTTGTCAGGTAGGGTCGAGCAAATTTTTATCCTAAAATTTATGTTGGATTCAGATTAGGTGAAACATCTCCAAATATTGAGCTGAATCGAGTTCAAATTGAAGCTTTCATTTTTTGAATCAAGTTAAGTCAAGAAAATCAATGCACCATAAATCCTCAATCGAATAATTTGAAAATACAATTCTATCCCGATTAAATTGGTATCACATATCGACTTATTAAAACGAAATAAAAAGGAGATGACCTTTGCCAAGGTATATCCTGACAATAGACTTTCTTAAGTATTTTCTTAAAAGTCACTTAAAAGATTTAAGATTTGTGCAATTAATTAAAATAAGACATTTAATTTATATTTCAAAAGAGATTTAAGGACCCTTAATTTTGGAATAAAAAAGAAAAAAGAAAAATAGATACATCAATATTTTTACTTTCTCGATGAATAAAAAAAAGAGTAATACAATTTAAACCCATAAAATACCATTATTTTTATCCAAAGTCGTAAAAAATTTTAACATTAAAAAATGTATCAATAAACTTTTAACATTAAAGAATGTGTCAATAATTGCTATTTGATTTTTATTGTCCTATTGTATGTGATTCTTCATGAATTTTAAAAACTCCTTTTTTAAATAGGAATTATAAAACTCTTATGTGATGCAAGTAAAATCCATTTTAATATTACACGTGACAAGTAAGAAATACCTAATCAAAATTATCCAAAATTTAAAATTAATTGTTCAAATGATTGTTCAAGTTATGGCGATTTGATCTTACATTGTAAGACTCTTATTAATTAAGTTTTTATTGCAGATCTGATCCATTAATAGAAAAATAAATATGTTATTATATCTTACCGATCCCAAATCCATTAAACTACTAGGAGGAGACCATCATATTTTCCCCCCTCAGATTTGATATATTGAACTGGAAATGTATTGAATAAGATTTGGACACATACATCACACGTGTAATAAGCATGTCTCAGCTTGTAAGTGTTTTTTTTTTGCTTGGCAGATCATATGATTTATTGACGAATAATCATACAAAGCCACCAATACCAAAAACCTCATTAATAATTCCTCTAATCCTAATTGGAGGAAATAGTACTATGATAATGTCAAATGAAACATATACTCAGTCCCCAGTTTATATAAGACTATAAGTCTATCATTGGAGAGTTGGTTGTGCTTAGCTGGAAGAACCGTTTAGCAAGTCAGATAGTGTAACTGATTAGTTGTAACAGTTTGGGCTTATGTATTGGGCTATAAAGTCTGGGTCAGAATCCAGTAAAGGGTTAACCCCATTTTGTATTCTAAGCGATGAAAAGATAATTCTTTGAATATCATCTATCATCGTCTTCATCTGTTATCTTCTTCGTCTCACATTCATTCTCTGTATTAGTAACTTGAATTCTAAACATGGAGATAATCTGACATGGTATTTGAGGCCAAAGATCTTAACATTGTTTTTTGCTGATGTCATTCGAATATGACGAATCTTTCCCATTATGCTTTCTCAGTCGCGAGTTTCATTTGCGCCGCCATTTGCTTCACTAGAGATTCTCTATTTCTCTTTCACAATCCTACTATCGGCGATTAAGCTGAGCAAGTGTTAGTGAAGTTCAATCGGTGTTTCCTTCATGCTTGGTGGCGGTTTAGTTTGCTACTTCAAATACTTTGTGGAGTCTATTGATTGGATATCGGCTTAGCAATTCTCGATTCGATTTTAGTGAGATCTTTCCTTTGTCTTGTTCATGTCTGTTAGGATATTTGTTTTGATATAATAATTGAAAATTAGCTTTGGATTGAATTGAAAAGATTTCGAAAAAGATTTTAAGTCCAAACAACTTGAAAATATGTTTGATGGGTTTTATAAGACTTTGGAAAGGCTTAAACACATTTTCAAATAGCTAAACCTGAGTTTTCTTCAGTAATGTACCAATACGGTGTATACTGTATCGATACCCTTTAAGGTTTCAGCTACAGTAATTTTCCAGTAGCCAAAACCCGTATCGGTACAAGCATGCCGTATCGATACGGAAAGGGTCGTACCGATACGCTTATATGCGTACCGATCCCTGTTTTCCAAATCCCCAACGGCTATTTTCAAAACCCCTAACGGCTAGTTCCCTACAGCGTACTAATCCCCTGTACAGAAATGGAGTATGGCGTACCGATCCCAAGTATCGATACGCGCCACAACGTATTGAGATGAGAAGGCTGCTTGAAGCTCAATGGCTAGTTTTTGAAGAACCAATACCGATACGGCTACTCATGTACCGATACCGACTGCTCCAAAACTGCATTTATTTCGGGAAATAAAGCTACTAACGTCTCTAATTCAATTCCAGCAGTCTCCAATGGCTAGAAACTCATTTGGGAGTATTTAAGGCCTCAAGAAGTATCTGAAGAAACTAATGATCCTCAAGTCAACATTCATTTTATTAAAAATATGTCTTAGTGCTTAAATTCATATTCTTGTATAGACTAAACTTGTTGAGCTCAAATGTTAATGTATGCTCAAGCGTATTAGGGTTTGAGTGAGTGCTTTAGAGTGCAAACATCTACCTAAAAGAGGGATTTTAGTTTTCTATTAATTCTCTTGTTATAGAGGTTTCCCAAAGCATGTTTTGTAAGCTTTGGATGCTAGGCTTGGTGAGTGAGTCTAGGTTGTAAAGGGTTGCCTCCTGTAGAGTGTTTGGGTGTTCTCTATTTATGAGCGCAAGTGCACACTCTTGTCAAGTTATAGTATAAAAGATATCGTCTCCCACAAGGATTGGAGCAGCTTCTATGAATGGTTTCCTGCACAAAGATTTAGTAAATGCACAATTAAATCTCACAATGTGGAAATATAAAAACACAAGTAAAATAAAGATAGTGATGATAAGGATGATAGGGAGAGATTTGATCGATAGATTGGATAAGGCAATTGCAGCTCAGTAGCATGTAGACTGCATTGTAAAGCCAAAGAGTCTTTTGTGCTGCCATGATTTTCTACGTCGGCGGGTAATAGCGGGCGGTAGCTACGACCCTGTCACGCGGCTGCAGCAGGTCTCTGCCCCTGGAACTTTCGCAGTCTCGGCAGGTGGAATGGAAATAAGTCTTGGCGGCAAATCTGGTAGATACTCCAAGTTCGGCAAAGCAATTCTTAAGTGATCCTTCCTATGTCTAGGCAAGGATTCTGTCACAAAGTGATGTAGGCAATACCTAGCAATCTCAGCGTAAACCTAACACAGGTAGTCGACATTTTGTTACTCATTTTAGCCGCTGAAACTCGAACTTATGTCTAAGCCGAATTAGTCAACACCTCAACATGATGAGATCGTACTTAATTCTTTCATGAGCCTAACACTTTCGTGCCCGACAAATGGATGTTGGGCTGCGACAAATGAATTAGTCAACATCTCAGCGTAAACTAATTGAAGAAGTGAAGAACATGAATTAAGCAAACTTGGAATTTTTATTGAAAACACACTTAAACTATTACAACCATTTCTCACAACTACTTTACATGCAAAAACCTAAACCCTAGGGGTGTTGGGCCGCGACCTCCAACACCTCCCATCTATCTAGCTATCTCTCCATTTATCTGTGCGTCTAAGTACACGCACCCATATCCTCTCATGCCCCTATACCCTTACATACATTGGGTATATATAGGGCTCATGGCATAAGTTTGAGTCCTCCTTGAAGTAGAAGTTCTTAAAGTTGTTTTACATTAAATGCTGAATCCTTTTTACTTAAATGTGGACTCTTTGGACATTACCTTCTCCCGCAAGTAAGTATAAGTAATCCTACTTATCAATCTTGGGTCAGCATTACCGGCCGCTATAGGCTTTAGAGGATTTCAAGACTGGGCTCAGGGAATTGCCCTCTTTCAATCGCGACCTATCTTGACTAAGTCGGTGTAACTCCTGCCTGGGTGGCACTTGGCAGCAACGCTGCTATGGCGACGTCCTTGGCGGCATCTGGAACTGCTTCAGTACAGCTCATATTGTTTCCAGCTTTCATGTCCTCTCCTTCTGTACACAGCTACAACATCTGAAAAAAAAAAACTAAACTAAAACAGTATCTTTTCTTAACCAAACATAAAATATTCAATAAAAACATGGTAAAAGAGAAAATACTTTTATTATGCATGCAATGCACCTAAATATGCCTAAATGAGCTTAAGAATAGCAATAATACGGGCAAAAGTGTGTATAAAAATATAGAACTTGTGGACACTCTACACACCCCCAAGCTCGAACTATTGCTTGTCCTCAAGCAATGCAGCCTAGCTAGTAAATCTGCCCCTTGCACAATTTGTTTTGCTCATCAAAAGTCGTATATTATTACGAAAAATATACAACGTTACGTCAAATGATCGCCTCGTTAAAAACCTCCCTAAGCCTTACGGAGGAAAAGAGTACGACCCGTTGACGACAAGGGTAGGGCACAACCTAAGAGCACAGAAAAAACCCCTCAACACAAACAACCAACGCCCACACAAGAACATTAACAAGCAAGAAATAAAGAGGCACGTGATACCCTCTCCATAGCCAAAGCATCGGCTAGACCATTCGCTTCGCGGAAAATATGCAAGAAACACACGGAAGATAAACTAAGACAATCATGATCAATCTTATGAAAAACATCCCAAAGACGGCATAGACGCTTATCCACGTGTAGAACCCAATTAAAAGCAACCATGGAATCCAACTCCACCACCAATGGGCAAGACGACCAAGCCGACTTCCGAAAGAACTATAAAGCAAATGTAATTGCCCGCAACTTAGCTTCGTTGGACTCGAGACAGCCGAGCGGACTAGAGGACAGAGCCACTATCCTACTTTGATCATCTCGCAACACACCCTCAAACACTACTGGACCAGATTTACCATGTGCAAACCCGTCGACCGAAAACTTCAAGGTCCCTGCAACCGGTGGGTCCCAACAAATTCCTTTGCGCACCGGTCGCACAACGGAAGGCTTGGGGAATAAACTCGGGCATTCCCACTACAACGCCTCACTAATAAGGAGATCATCTCGCAACGTTCGCATCCAATAAAACGAGCGCAATTTAATTAAGAAGCAAATCTCTAATGCCGGTAAAAACTTCTTATTAAAAACCATCTCATTGTGCGTGAGCCAAATTGACCAAAACAAAGCTGCAACACTCGAAATCCACAAGCAGTGAAGCACACCAGAAAAAGAACAATGAAAATCCGGTATGAAAAAAGTTGACAAGTTCTTCGGCAAAGGCAAACACATACCCCACCAATCCCGAAACCAATCCCAAATATTCTGAACAAAAGAGCATGAAAATAGCAAATGATCGATATCCTCCTCACTATCCTTACACCAGATGTACAACATACTTTGACCATCAAAAACAAAACCCCGCCGTCGCAAAAAATCAAAAGTAAGCAAGCGGCGCAACCAAACAAACCATAAAAAGCTTGTACCTTAGGCGGCACAAGAATCTTCCACGTAAAACAAGAGCCAAGATCGCTTTCGCCCGCACGATCTAGCATCAACAACTGAGAAATGGATTTAACCGAGAAGAGCCTTTGAGCATCCGATGACCAAACCAACCTGTCGCAACAGCCAATATGAAGTCGTATATCGCCCACCACAGACCACAGCTCGTGGAGCTGCCCCAACTCAAACGAACGAAGAGGTCTACAGAAAAAATTAGACCACAAAGAATGTCGAAAAGCCCATGCACCCAGAAATCCACGACCAAGGCTAAACGATTCCGGACACAGGAGAACAGACATGGGAAAATATCCTTCAAGGGCTTATCTACACACCAGACATCGAACCAAAAGAGTACATGACTCCCATCCCCCACTTGCCATAACAAATTATCATGCAAATGCCTTTGAACATCTACTAAGCAAGTCGTCTGTACAATTTGCTTCCATACTACGGACATCACACATTGACGTGAGGAATTAAAACGCCACAATTGGGCAGCCTCGCCATATTTTTCCACGATAATAGACCTCCACAGCGAGGACATGCCGGTAGTACAACGCCACGACCATTTAGCTAATAATGCTGTATTCCGAACCTGTAGATCCGCCACCCCCAAAACTCCCAAATGACACGGTCGACACACCATTTTCCAGCTCACTCGACTCATTTTGCGATGTAAGCTTACACCACCCCAAAGAAAAGCACGCCTCACCTTATCAATGGCCACAATTACTCCTTTCGAAATCCTAAACAAGCCCATGTAATAAACCGGTAATGAGAAGAGGACTGAATTAACCAAAGTGACCCGAGCCGCGAACGATAGTAAAGTTCGCTTCCACCCAGCAAGCTTCTGTCGAACATTGGCAATGACAGGCTCCCAAACCGCGACACTACGAGGATTAATCCCTAACGGAATCCCCAAATAAGTAAAAGGAAAGGCACCACGGCAACATCCCAAAGCACTAGCACATGAGTCGATCAATCCATCCTCAACTCCAATAGCAAATAACGAGGACTTGCCAAAATTAATTTGCAATCCAGAACAAACTTGAAAACAGCAAAGCAACCGTCGGATATTGTCAGCACAACCAGATGACGCTTCAAAAAATAAAATTGTGTCATCCGCAAACTGTAAGTGCGAAATTGACACACCCGGAGCTAAGCGCACCCCCTGTATAAGCCCCGCCTCCTCAGCCTGAACCAAAAGACTATGCAAAGCCTCCACCACAATAACGAAAAGCAGAGGCGATAGAGGACACCCCTATCGTAAACCACGTCCTAAGGGGAATTCTTTCGTAGCACAACCATTCAACAAAATCGACATACGAATAGTAAATACACATTCCATCACCCAGCGACGCCAAGTCTCATAGAAACCCATGCGCGTAAGCTCATGGTCCAGAAAATCCCACCGACACAGTCGTGTGCTTTAGCAAAATCCTACTTAAGAACGAAGCCCACCCGATGCACTCTTACGTAAAGAATGAATAAACTCGTTAGCCAACAAAATGCCATCAACAATTTACCGTCCATGAACAAAAGCTGACTGATTATCGCTTATCAAATCACCCAACACCTTTTGCAACCTTCTTGCTAGCACCTTAGCTAAAATTTTGTATATAGAATTCACTAGACTAATCGGCCGATAATCACTTAGTGTCCTTGGAGAGTCAATTTTTGGAATCAATACAAGAAAAGTGCAATTCACGCCCGGAACTAAAGTACCCGAGGTATAGAACACCTCCAAAAACACGTAACACATCCCCTTCGATTACATCCCAACATGACTAAAAGAATGCCATACTATAGCCATCTGGACCTGGCGACTTCAAACCATCACAACATCGAATTACCTCCCAAACTTCCTCAATACCAAACGGAGCCACCAGCCCCTCATTAGTCGTTGTATCAACCTGTTGAAACTCACCCTCAATGCACCATACACACAATCGTGCAACAGCCGCAAAATGTGAAGAGAAAGCACCCATAATGTGGTCGCATAACCGACGCACATCCGTCTCCCAACGAACCTTTACCATCAAACCGGAAATTGAATTCCGAACTGCTCTAAGCTTAGCTGCGCGGTGGAAAAAAGATGTGTTTCTATCCCCTAAACGCAACCAATTAGCCCTTGATTTTTGTCTCCAAAGGGACTCCTTCCGTTTTATAGCCCGCCAAAGCAACAGCAACCAGCCCCGCCTCCATTCTACCAGCTGCGATTCAGTTCCGCTCGGATCCTCATCAACTTCTTTAGCATCTAGGCCCTCTAACTGAATATGAAGCGAATTAATTTCCTGCTCAACATCTCTAAAAACAGTACGATTCCAACTCCGTAAAAACTTCTTCAAAAATATAAGCTTCGCCATTATGTTTTCACTCCCAAAGCCTACACTCTACAGCCAAATCATGTATATGTTTCTTGTCATCTAACCAACAATTAATGAAGTGAAACGGACGAGGTCCCCAATCCTGATCATCACATAGCAATAACAATGGTGTATGATCCGAAACCCTTCTAGGCAAAGAAGACTGTTCAATATTGGAGAAAGCATCTACCCAAGCTGACGATATCAGAAACCTATCAATACGACTCCGACGAGAACCCCTCCCAAACCACATATATTGTTTCCCTCTTAACGGCAAATCCATAAGTCCAACAAAATCAATAAATTCAGAAAAAGCTTCCATACCTGTCGGAAGCGAACTACAGCCAGCATGTTACGATAACCACCGCACCGAATTAAAATCACCCGCGAGACACCAAGAATCTGGAGAGCTAAGAATCAAGTCCCCAAGACACTGCCATAATAATCCTTGAGCCAACACATCGCACGGAGCATAAATATTTAGAATACAACAACTCAAATCCTCGGCGCACCATCTCCCCTGCAAGAGTATAAAATGGCGATCCACCTCCACTGAAGTTAGGAAAAAACGGGAGCCTTCCCACACTGTAATCAGTCCACCCGAGGCACCTATTGAAGGTGAAAAAATAAACTCGAATCCATCGGAATACCACAAACTCCCAGCCATCAAAAAAGACACTTCCTCTAACTTTGATTCTTGAAACATCGCCATATCAACTCGTTGTTTTTTAATCACATCGCTCACCGCCCGTCGTTTCAAAGATGAACCTAACCCCCTGCTGTTCCAAGACACGGCGTGCAACCTCACAGCCCACATTTCTCTCTGGAAAAAAACACGAGTAAGATCCTTTATAATATCTTCTTCGCAACCCACAGTCTTAACCCCCACTATACTACCCAAAGCAACTATAACCGCGATTTCTCTGTGTAAAATTTGTTGTCTATTTTGGAAATCTTAGTGGGATAAAGAAGCGTTAACTACCTGCGAAGAAACTTGAGTTATTTGTATACGCAGCCTGCCCCTACCAGGTTTCTGCGTCAAAGGTACTCCTGATAGAAGATTGATAGACTTGGTTTTTCGACCATTAATCCAAAGCAGAGAATTCTGGTTTGCGATATCTGAATGAACCACCAGCTGGTCCCCTGAACAATCCTTATCCACCACCTCTACAGCGTTTGAATAATCCTCATCCGCCACCTCTACAGCATTTGAATTTGGCTCAACCAACTCCACGATACTAGCATTCAATTCTAATAGCAGACTCCTAATCATAATCAAACTATCTACCGTATGAAGATTTCCAATTGTAGGACTCATCTCAACCTCTCCCATCGCTCGATCGGACCGTCGTCCATCCGTCAACCCCGTGGTCCTACCATCCTGCACCTCTCTCAGCTCGGGAGCCCCCTTCGAGTCATACTCGACCTGTGCACCATCGACATGGTCCAGCTGTTTACTAACTTACCAAAGGTGATTACAGTGCCACTACTCTACCCGCTCTGGGGCAGCTGTCACCCCAGTAGGTTCTATGTCCCCTAGCTCCATCGATGGACGGTCATATCTCGGTCACGTCGCCTTTCCAACCGAGCCCGAAGACGATGAGTCGCTATCACCATCTCCGGTCATCGCCATCGTACACTCACAATCAACCCATGGACCAAACGTGTTGAGTTCTTTGATAAATAAAAGGGTAAGACACGCCATCCACCTCCAATTTTACCTTAGCTTCAATGCTCGACATGACCGACGTTTCGATTAAAATCCAGCCGCATTCAAAAGACTAAGAGGATTCTGTAGCATCCGCTAAACGTGCCAATTTTCCCCTAATATGCGCAATGCTCTCAAAAGAGTCTCGTGACCACGCATGAATCGGTACACCCTTGATCGAGAGCCAAACCCTCCTCGTCCCTACAACTAGCTCCGGTGACCACCGTTCCAACTTCGAAAAACACCCTCAGACTGATTCTAGTTGCATTATCTTATTACGTGTTGTTGGATCCTTAAACATGAGAAGAATAATAGAATCGGCGATACGTAAAATTGGCAACCCCTCGACCTCTGATAAGTGCAATCTCACGGCTAATTCCTTAATAATCCAGGGCTGCTTACACCATCCCACAGCGGAATTGTGCAGAATTTCCAATTTGTCAGCCGCCATGAAGCCATGTACACTATGATCAAATATATTGCATTGATTAACCTCATCCTCCGATCGCTGCTTCGATGAGATCTTGGTTCGCAAATTCCCGGTCTGTTCCAACTGCACAATCCTTGTGTTGGCCTGTTTCTGTCTCCAAAACGAATCAAGGTCCCCATATTTTGCTGGGAACACAGAAATGCGAGATCCATAAATCCATTTGCCATATAAACGTTCTACCACCCGCTTAGTATCGCCTCGACTCCTCATTCTCACGAACCCAAAACGAGATCCATTCCTAGCCAATTTCTGAGGGATGAAAACGTCCACCACCACACCGTGTCGATCAAAAACCTGACATACTCCTTTCCAGTGAATGGTTGTCGAAAGGTTTCCCACAAATACCGTTCACACCTTTTGGTAGCCTTGTTCCGTTGACAACCTTGTGCCGCTCATGTTGATTTTTGTTCCCTTGCACGAAAATTAGTAGAAACTTAACTTAGCCTTTAACTTGATTTCTTACCTCAAGGCCGTGGCACCTATTTTATGTCAGTGACAGGAAACGACATGAAATAACTTAGATTTTTAATTTTCTTAGTGCCATTGCAGTGTGTGCAGGTCTGTGTTCATGCTAAACATGCTGAGATAACTAAGTTAACAAAGAATGCCTAAAATAATTAAATTACTAAAAAGGATATGAGTTGCTGCCTTGGCAGCACAGTTAGGCACTTTCGTCTTCTTTTTCTGATCATGGCCTTAAGGGCTTCAGCTCATCACAACTATTTTTCGGGACTGAAGCTAAGATAGGTGCACTCTACGAAACTCCGAACCCTTTGAATAGAGTCATCCCGTGAAGGCTTTCATTCACTCTTGCTAATTTGTCTGTCACTTGGTTTAGATACTTGGACTTTGATAGCAGGGGAGTGTCCTTGCTCATGATCCTTCCTAGAGCATGTTTTAGGCACTTCTAGGGTATTCAAACATCCTGCCTAGAGCCTGTTTCGGGCACCTCTAGGGTTTTCACCTTTTTTGTTCTTCTACCTTATGTTGTCGCGGTGGCAAACCTGTATTCAATTAAGAAATTTTTATTAAGTAAGGCAGGCAATGTTGAACTTACAACTCAAGCAAAAATTCAGCATTTAACAGACATGGTAAGAATAATTGGCAAAAAGAAAAATTTTCGAAGTATTTTTCATGCTTCTTCCCATAGTTAGGTTGTAAATTTTTTTTAGTATGGTGCGAGAATAAGAAATCTGCTAATGGTCATAGGCACAAGTTTTAAGCTAAAAATTTCTACTTCATTGAGTGCTAGGGAAAAATTTACATATGCTCCTATATGCTACTAAATGAACCTAGAAACAAAGAGGACTATTCCTCCAAAACTCAAGGTTGGCATTGTCCTTAATGCCTTACAAAATAAAAAGATAAAAACAGGAAAATAAAACATAAAAAGAAAAAATAAAAACAGAGAAATGAAATAAAACATAAAAAGAAAATTAAAATTAAAAATTGAAAAAGAAAAAAAAGGTGCTATAGACTAGGGGAGTTCCCCTTTGTTGCTGCTGCGTCAGAGGAGGATTCTGAGGAGGCGGGCAGGACTAGGCAGCGTGTGGTAGATGGTTTGGTGGCTGGGCTCTTCTTCGTGCCACGCGGCAGCTTGATGCGACTAGGGTGGGTTTCTTGGATGGTCCCTCTGGTTCAGATTCTCCACCCTTTGGCTCGGTTGCTGGCCGCTTCCTTTTCCTTGCTGCCTCGGCCGGTTCATCATCAAAGGAGTCTGAAATCTCTATGTCTGAGTTATCGGCATCTTTGGCAGCGGCCTTCTTTTTTACTGGGAGGGCGGCGGTGGTCTCCTCCTCTTTCTCTGACTCGGATGAAGAGGTGAGGTCGTACGTCTGGATGGGAGTAGGTGAGGTCGTATGGCTGGATGGGAGTAGGTGAGGTCCTTCTCTTGGGGCGGATGTGCGGCCCCTCGCTGTCGGCGGCGACTAGAGTAGTAGCTGGTTTGGATGTGATCTGGGTCAATTTGGACGTTGCTAACTCCGATGGGAATGCTGGCAACTGTGGCCCGTCGTCATGGTATTTGTCAAGCAAGTAGGCCACAAAGTCCTTTTCCACCTCCGCGATGTATTTGGTGAAGATCATATGTTTGTGCTCGATCCTTTGGCAGCTTTCGACGAGGCTGCGCAGCAGGGGGATTACGATGGAGGGGAGGGCAGCTTCAGTATTGCCCACTGCAAACTGGGGTGGTGACAGGTTGGGATGGCGGCTGGGCGGTTGATGGTGTTTCCGATTCTGGATCCTGCATTATCTGGAGGCGCGCCTTTCTTGTCCACCCTTCCTTGGCAGGAAGTATTGTGTCCTTGGGGTGCGGCGGCACATGGAAGTTGGCACATAGGCCTGTGACGAGTGCATGAAAGACGAGAGGTCCCTTGGCATTAGGCTTGTCAGCGTGGGCATAGATCTCCTCTAGAATTACTTCTCCATCATTGATTGGCCGCCCTATTATAATGTTGTGGATAAGAGCGAGCCGCGGCCTGTTGACTGTTGATTCATGCGTGGTGGGCATCAGATGGCGTTGAACGAAGTTGCTCCAAAGAACTGCCTCCTGCAGCAGATCGCGGTGGTTGACTGAACCATTATTCTTGCCGGTTAGCCACTTCGTTTTCAGCTGGTGGATTTCTTTCATGATCTTGTCATAGTCAGCCGCCGTTAGGTAGGACTTCCATTCATCATGCGGATTCCCGCAGATGTCTATGCTGTAGAAGCTGTTGATGGTATCCGCCGTGAACTTGACACCTTCACCGCGGACATATACGAAAGGATTTCTCGGTGTAGGCTTGTGGGCGTAGAACTCTCGCACCTGATTGCTATTTATCCCTTCTGGCTGTCGTGCGAAGATGTCCCAGCTCAAGTTGTGAATCCTCTCGAATATGGTGGGTTCGAGGCCAAAATCTCCATCTGGCCTGGTGTATTGGAACCTTATTTCCTCCCAGTGTTGTCGCTCAGTGTAGAATTTTTTGTAGGTTGCCGCGACAACAGGGTTTAAGAACCTTTGGTAGATAGGCTTGGAGGTGGAGGCGAGTTGTTGTGATGTGGCCATAGCTAAGAGAACGGTTGTGTTTTCCTAAAGAAAGAAAAAGAAATTGCAAGAAAGTAAAGCTAGTGAAATCTTGAAAGCAAATATGAAAGAAAGAATTAAGAGTAAAAGAGAGAGAGCAAAGTGAAGAACGGGCGGCAATGATTGCGGCGCGAATAACGGGATTCCAATCGTTACACAGATAGTCATTCCGCTCGTTGTTGCAAATGTAGCCGTTGCATCTAGCTGTTATGAAGCCGCTACCGTTATACTCATCTGCCTTGGGCTGCCTTGGCGGCTGGTTGGGCTTCTCCTTTATTATTTCATCCTTCTTGGTCTTGCCTTCATTCCTAACCTGAAATAAATTAAATGAAGAAATTAAATAAAAATAACCGGAGATTAAATCTAATCCTAATTCATAAAAAATAAAAATAAAAATAAAATTCAAGTTATGTTGGGTTGCGCTTTTCCCAAACATAACCACTTCCTTAGGGCTCTGAATTTGACTTTTCGTCTGGGCATGTCCTTCCTCTCCTTAGGTGGATGTTGGCTGCCACCCTTGCGGGACATACATCAAAGAAAACAAAGAGGCATTTTTTTGAAAAAAAAACAGAAATTCAAACATTGTTGATGTTGCCAATCCCCAGCAACGACACCAGAAACTTGTAGAGCGTTTGAGTGTTCTCTATTTATGAGCGCAAGGGCACACACTTGTCAAGTTATAGTATAAAAGATATCATCTCCCACAGGGATTGGAGCAGCTTCTATGAATGGTTTCCTGCACAAAGATTTAGTAAATGCACAATTAAATCTCACAATGTGGAAATATAAAAACACAAGTAAAATAAAGATAGTGATGATAAGGATGATACAGAGAGATTTGGTCGATAGATTGGGTAAGGCAATTGCAGCTCAGTAGCATGTAGACTGCGTTGTAAAGCCAAAGTGTGTTTTGTGCTACCATGATTTGCTGCCTCGACGTGTAATGGCAGGCGACAGCTACGATCCTGTCACATGGCCGCAGCGAGTCTTTGCCCCTGCAACTTTCGTTGTCTCGGCAAGTGGAATGGAAATAAGACTTGGCGGCAAATCTGGCAGATACTCCAAGTTCGGAAGAGCAATTCTTAAGTGATCCTTCCTATGTCTAGGCAAGGATTTTGTCACCACGTGATGTAGGCAATACCTAGCAATATCAGCGTAAACCTAACATAGGTAGTCGACGTTTTGTTACTCCTTTTAGCCGTTGAAACTCGAACTTATGTCTAAGCCAAATTAGTCAACACCTCGACATGATGAGACCGTACTTAATTCTTTCGTGAGCCTTACACTTTCGTGCCCGACAAATGGATTTCCTCAACTGGACTTTTGGAACTAATGGAAGAAGTGAAGAACATGAATTAAGAAAACTTGGAATTTTTATTGAAAACACACTTAATCTATTACAACCGTTTCTCACAACTACTTTACATGCAAAAACCTAAACCCTAGGGGTGTTGGATCGCGACCTCCAACACCTCCCATCTATCTAGCTATCTCTCCATTTATCTTTGCGTCTAAGCACACGCACCCATATCCTCTCATGCCCATATACCCTCACATACAATGGGAATATATAGGGCTCATGGCCTAAGTTTGAGTCCTCCTTGAAGTAGAAGTTCTTAAAGTAGTTTTACATTAAATGTTGACTCCTTTTTGAATTAAATGTGGACTCTTTAGACGTTGCCTTCTCCTGCAAGTAAGGATAAGTACATCTACTTATCAATCTTGGGTCAGTTTTACCGACCGCTACAGGCTTCAGAGAATTTTAAGATTGGGCTCATTTGGCTCAGGGAATTGCCCTCTTTCAATCGCGAGCCATCTTGACTAAGTCGGTATAACTTCTGCCTAGACGGCACTTGGCAGCAACGCTGCTATGGCAGCGTACTTGGTGGCATCTGGAACTGCTTCAGTACAGCTCCTATTGTTTCCAGCTTTCCTGTCCTCTCTTCCTCTACACAGCTACAGCACCTGAAAATAAAAACTAAACTAAAACAATATCTTTTCTTAACCAAACATAAATTATTCAATAAGAGCATGGTAAAAGAGAAAATATTATTATTATGCATGCAATGCACCTAAATATGCCTAAATGAGCTTAAGAATAACAATAATACAGGCAGAAGTGTGTACAAAATATAGAACTTGTGGACACTCTACACCTCCTTAGCCTTGAAAAGGGGAAAAATTCTTAGTGAATTGTTTGAAATCCTTAGTGGGGAAGCTAAGATAGTGGATGTAGGCTTTGGTTAGAAAGTCGAACCACTGTAAATCATTGTCTTATTTTTCTATCTTTTTGCTTCCACCACCATCACCCAAAATTGAACTTCTCCACCACTTGGCAAGGTATTTCGATTGAAGATATTATGCTCCACAATTGGTATCAGAGTGAGGCTCAATCGAGAGGATTAACATCATATTAAGGTGATCCTGGTAAGCTCGATCAACCTTTCAATCAACCGGTGTTCATGGCGCAATCAATAGACAAGCCACCATTCTTCAACGGTGAACATTATGCCTATTAGAAGAATAGGATGATGTACTTCATCAAGGCCAAAGATTACCGACTTTGGGATCTTGTTGAAGATGGACCATTCACACTACAAAGAAGCAAGGTGGAATGGAATGCAAATGACAAGAAGATGATGGAGCTAAACTCGAAGGCTTTGCACATTTTATTTTGTACATTAGGACCAGAGGAGTATGCTAAAGTCTCTTCTTGCGAAAGTGCCAATGAGGTTTGGGACAAGCTTGAAGTGATCCATGAAGGTACAAATGAGCTGAAGGAGACGAAGATTGGTCTACTCAACCTCAACTACAAAAACTTCAAGATAATCCCGAATGAGGACATAAAGAATATGTTCGACTGTTTCTCCATGATCGTTAACGAGCTAAAAGGATTTGGAGAGGATATTTTGGAGGACAAACTCGTTCAGAAGTTGATTTATTCACTTCCTGAATCATGGGAGAGAAAGAAGACGACAATTATATATGCAAAGAACTTGAAGGAGCTCAAGCTTGATGAGCTCATTGGGTCTGTACTTACCCAAGAGTTGATGTCTCAACCTTTGTAAAGGGAGAAGGAGAAAAAATCAAAGATCAAGAAATCGAAGATATAAATGTTGTTGCTCTTAAATCCTCCATAAAGCCATCTAGAAGATTCAAGTGAGGAGGAAAGTGAAGAAGAAGAAGAAGAGATGGTCTATCTCTTCAAGAAATCAAGTCCATGAATCGACTTTTGTCTCCGGTCATGTGCCTCGAGCATCCACTATCAAGGTACCATGAGTTTTGGTTTTGTGCTTTGGCCTTCTAGCAATGTTCCCCCTACAAAAAAAGAGTTAAGCTTTCATTTTTGGTACCCAAATCATTTTGGGTCCATGAGTGTTAGTTCCCAAATACTTGGTTCTCTTAGGAATCCAAGATGAAATGGCTACAATATTGTTAGAAAATACAAGTTCCTTAGGAACCCATACACTTCTAACTTTCTTGTTCTTGTGATACTTATAGGAGCCTTTTTGTTTGTGGTCAACAAAGTTTCTCTTCACATGTTGGGATTTTGAAGAAGATGCTTTTTCAAAACCGTTTTCCCAACATTGGTTAGAGAAGCTTTGAGTTTACTCACCTCCTCTTGGTGGTAAACATGGTATTTTTCAAGAAGGTCGTTTAAATCATTTGATTTCTTTTCAAACTCATTTGAGGAATTTTGTAAAACCAAGACCTTCTTTACTAATTCCGAGTTGGTTTTAGAAAGGGGATCATTTTGGGTTCTTAAAACCGAAATCGTTTTCTTATTTTTTTTTAAAACCGACTCCTTGTATTTCTCAACCAACTCACCATATACCTCTTGCAACTCATCATAAGCATCTTGAAGTTCATCATATGTAAAATCAAAAGTAGATGAGTTAGAGGTTACCATAGAAGAATCCTCCTCAAGAGCCATGAGGCAAAGATTAGCCACTTCTTGTTCCTCATCCTCGGATGACTCCTCATCACTCCAAGTAGCAAGCTTAGCTTTGAGCTTCTTCTTCTCAAAGCCCTTCCTCTTGAGTTGAGGACACTCGGAATGGATGTGACCCGGTTTCTTGCACTCATAGCATATGATCGAATCATTTTCTTCTTCTTTGTTCTTGGTCTTGAAGTCCATCTTTCTTTGAAATTTTCTACCTCGATTGGACTTCATAAACCGTGAGAATCTTTTGCCTATCATAGCCAATTCTTCAAGATCTTCCTCCTCACTAGAAGTGCTCTCCTCATGTACAGAAGCTTTGAAAGCCACTCCTAGCTTCTTCTTTTTGTCTACCTCAAGTTTTTCCACTCTTCTTTCTTCTTTCTTCTTTTCATCTTCCCTTCCTTGCTTAATTATTTCATGAGTTAGGAGAAAACCAACTAGCTCATCAAGCTTTAGTGCCTTCAAGTTCTTTGCCTCGATGATAGCGGTTCTTTTCCCATCCCAAGACTCGGGAAGAGAGTAGAGTAGCTTCCGAACTAGTTTGTCCTCCGTAATGATCTCTCTAAAACCTTTTAGCCCATTGAAGATGGTTGAAAAACGATCAAACATCTTCGATACGGTTTCGTCGGGCTTCATCTTGAAATTCTCATAGCTAAGATTGAGAATTTCAATCTTTTTTTCCTTCACATCGCTTGTCCCTTCATAGGTTATCTCAAGTGTATCCCACACTTCTTTAGCACTTTCGATGGAAGAATCTTTGGAGTAGATATTCGGTCCAAAGGTACAAAATAGCATGTGAAGAGCCTTGTCATTGATTTGAAGCTTATTTAGATCATCTTCACTCATTTCATCTTTTCTTTTTGGCACAAGTATTCCTTCATCGTCTCTCTTCATTGGAATGATGGGACCATCATCTATAGCATCCCAAACAAGATAATCACTTGACTTTATGAAGAGACGCATCTGGTTCTTCCAAAAAGGATAGTTGTCACCGTTGAAGAAAGGCAATTTGGTGATCGATTGAGACTCGTACATGTTAGAGCCGGAGGTAGATGTCATAGCTTGCTTTGTTGATTATCACACTCTTCCTAGAATCTCCTCTTTCGGTTGTTAATCCTTCAAAGAGGTAGGCTCTGATACCAATTGTTGAGTGGATTAAGAAATTGATCAAAGCCAAGAGGGGGTGAATTGGGTTTTTAAAATTTAGAAGGAGAAGTGGAATGAATAGAAATGAAGAACAAGACAATTATAGTGCTTCAAGTTCCAAATAAACTCTACATCCACTACCTTAGCTCCCACTAAGGATTTTCTAACAATTCACTAATTGATCTTCCTTTTTTCTAGGCTTAGGAGGAAACCTTTACAATACCGGTCAATTTTCTACCCAAAATTGACCAAACCCTCACTTGGTTACAAAGAAGAAATTGAGGGCAAGTAGGATATCTCATAATAAAAATTTTCCCCTTTAAATACAAGCACTCAACCCAAATTGAAATACAAGATAAGAATTTCACTCAATACAATTTGGGATTTTTACAAGAATAAGACTTGTGGCACTTGAGCTTGGATTTTTTGTATAGATGTTTCTCTTGGATGCAATAGTTGTTGTTGGTCTTTAATAGACTTGTTTTTATACCTTCTCCATTAATTCTAGCCGTTTGGGTGGTTAGGGAATTGATTAAAGCCATTGGAACCCTCTCTTTCCATCATAAATGCACTTCTGCAGCCTACCGTATCAGTACTCGGGGAAGCGTATCGATACTTGTCTCAAAAAAGAAAGAGTCGTTGCACAAATATAAGAGGGTGTATCGATACATGTGTAGGCATATCGGTACGAGTTAGGGATCCGTTTCGATACAGGTAAGACCGTACCGATGCAATTTTTCCAACATAGCTCACTGGAGGAATTCGTATCGAAACGGGTAAGAGCATATCGATACTCATTAACCACCTCTTTAAAAATTGGTTACCTACCAACTGACACACAACAGTCAAAATATTTAAGGCTTCGAATTTAAAAATTTCTTTTAAATCGTATCAATACGGGTGAGACCGTATCGACACATGAATCAAACTCCTTGTGATTTTATAGAAAGAGCGTATCGATACATATGCAATCTATTTCGATACCTTGTTTCGATATGGTAAGGGGCGTATCGAAACGGATTTCTCTAGTAGCCAAGTTTGAAAAAAATTTATCGATACGGTAAGAGGCGTATCGATACGCATTGACATTTTTGAGCAATTTGGCTTTGGAACACTTAGAAAATATACTGGAGTTTGAGTTTTTCAAACTAGAGCAAAGCCTTGTTGATTTGAAACCATTAGAGGGACTTAAAAATTCATTTCAAGTTTTACAATTTAGTCCTTAAAACACTTTGTTATATCAAAATCAAACATAGGATTTACAGAGAGTGATAAGTACAATAAGTACTTAGTGAGGTAGTTCCTATAACTATTAATTCAATCTTTTAAATGTTTTATCTCATTTAACAAAGGTTACCTAGCTAGCCTTCAATTCATTTGAGCATCACCTAACTAGTTTCATGCACTGGCAAGTACCTCACTTAGAACAAACTTAAACCTAAACAACCGTTCTCACAACTACTTTACAACATAACCCAAACCCTAGAGAATTTAGAACATATTGGTGGCAAGAAAACACAAGAGAAACCTAAGCTATGTCGACTATGAGTTGTGATCTCCCTCAAATACAAAGTAAGATCGGGTATATATAGGGCATTGGCCTAGGTTAAGTCCTCCTTTGAGTAGATGTCTTCCTCATGATAAAGTAGCTTTTGCATTGAATGCATCCTTAAAATTCTGACTTCTTTGACTTGGAATTGGACTTCTTGTGCCACAAGTAAGCTTAAGCCGCCTTGGATAATTTCCCCTTGGGCGGCTCTGTTTGTTGTTTCCGGCATCAGTAAATTGCATGGATGGGCTTATTGGACTCAGAAAATTATGTTCTTCCAATCGCACTCCAAT
Source organism: Hibiscus trionum (assembly GCA_030270665.1). Taxonomy (NCBI): domain Eukaryota; kingdom Viridiplantae; phylum Streptophyta; class Magnoliopsida; order Malvales; family Malvaceae; genus Hibiscus; species Hibiscus trionum. The sequence goes on from BSYR01000046.1 coordinate 8,565,538, forward strand.
TCACCAATTCCTTAAGTTGCTGCCCTGGGCGATAGGTATGGCGGTGGCAGCTACTCGCTAGCATCTCTCACTGTGTTGAGCTGCTTCAGTACAGCTCCTTGGCTTGTTTTCTCAGCATCAGCTCCTCTCTTCTTCTGATAGCTTCTAGCACCTGAAACTAAAACTAAACTAAAACAATATCTTTTCTCAAAGATATTGAACAAAAACAAGGCAAAGTAAAGAATACTGTAAACAATGCATGGATGCACCTAAATATGTCTAAAATGCACTTAAGAATAACAATAATATGAGATGGAATGCATAAAAATATATGACTTATGAGCACTTTACAACTGACTGGAGATCCAAGGCAGCATTTAAAGCAATTCATGGAGATATGCCAATTATTTCAGCAGCTAGAAGTATCTGAGGATACCGTGAAGTTGAAACTATTTACTTTTTCTTTGAAAGACGGAGTGAAGACGTGACTCAATTCTTTGCCACCTGGCTCAATTACTTCATGGGTAGATCAATGCCAAAAGTTTCTAACACAATTTCAGCCGCCAATGCTCACTGCCAGGCTGCGTGGTGAGATCATTATAATCAGGAAGGCTGAGGACAAAACCCTATTTAATGCCTGGGAAAGATTCAAAGACTTGTTGAGAAGGTGTCATATGCTTGGGTTGAACGCACAGACAAGGACTATTGTCGATGCTTCAGCAGACGAATCATTGTTGACAAAAATTATACAGAAGCTGTTGGCATCCTTGAAAGGATAACCATAAATGATTTTGAATATCCTGTTGCTAGACTTGGGACTGGAACCAAAACAGTGGGAAACTACAATTGGATGAGCTAACGTCCATCCATGTCAAGATTTCCATCCTTACCAGCATGGTGAGAACTTTACAAAAAAGCAACGAGTCCCAAGCAGTTAAAGCATTGGAGCCATTTTCCACTATATGTAGAGACAACCACCGTGTCGATGAATGCCCTGCCAATCCTGAGTCGGTAAATTTCATTGGTGATTCTAGACGTTATTATAATTCTAACTCCAACACTTATAATGCAGGTTGGAGGCAGCACCCTAACGTAGCTTGGGGAAATCAGGGAGGAAACGAGTACAACGCACAACGCCAGAATGCCCAGAGGCAAAACTAGAATGCCATGCCAACATTGTAAAAATACTATTCCACAGAGAGATCAAACTAATTTACAGCAAGGGAAAAGACTCAATTAAGGAGGCAATCTTACAGAGTACACAGAGCAGGATGATGTCACAGTTCATAGTGTAACACCCCCTACCCGGCCTGGTCGAAGACCGGGTCGGAGAATGCTACCGACGAACAAAGCAAACGATCATGCAATAACCTTTCATTCCATATCAATCAATAATTATTAACCAACTTTTAAACTATACCGAATAACCAACCCAGTTCAGTTTATTCTATAGGAACAAGAGTCATTCATTTAGGACTATTTTAAAACAATTGGAAGTATCAAGGACTAATTTATAAAACATGATAAATTTAGGGTCTTTCCAGACAACAAGTATACTAAAAGGGAATTTGATACAAAATAAGCATGCTTGTAAAATTTCGTACAATTTAGAGTTCATTTACCAAGTAAATTAGACCATTCAATATTTAGTGACCAAACTATGTACATTGCAGACTTCAATTACATACATGTTAACTAACCTAACTAACATCGTATCGAAACACCCTTAAGCCGTTTTGATACGGTTCCACGATGGTCAACCCAGGTTGACTTGATTTTCAGACTATATCGACACAAATGAGACCAGTATCAATACGAGTTGACTTCACCAACTTTGACTTGACTATGGTTTGACTCGTTTCGATACAGGATAGACCCATATCGGTACGAGGGTTCACAGAGGCAAAACGTTTCGATACGACCATCAACCCGTACCGAAACAAGAGATCTAAGAGGCAAAATGTTTCGATACGGTCATCAAATTCGTACCAAAACGCTCTATTACATGGTCAAAATATGCTTTACCGCATCGATACGGGCCTTTCCGTTTCGATACGGGTGACCTGTAATAACAATTTTTTGTTGGTTTAAGGTCGAATCGACTAACCAAACAATGTCCAAATGCAACAAAACTTCACATGCAACTTTTCAATGACTCAAACTACCAGCATGCCAAATTTCATGATCATATGAATACGATTACCCAGTTTTAACCTTTAGGATCATATCGTGCAATTTTAGCTACTTTGAACTTCAACAAAAAGACTATTTTGAGCTATAGGCCTTAACATGATACAAGCATAACACATACATAACAAAATGGGCTCAAATGAATAGTTCAACTACTTTGCCACCTTCCTTGGAGTTCATAGGATCAAAATACATTACTTAAGGCTTGTAGTGACTTGTCTTGTCCGACCAATCCGATCTTCACACAAACAACCTCTCAACCTGAAAATGCATGATATGAAACATGTTAGGCATGCATTGCCTTGTGAGGTAGTAAAATATAATGAAAAAACTTAACAAGTGATGCATATACATGACCCCATGCTTATTTAACATTAATGCCATGCTTTAATATTCAATGCTAAACATATATGATTTCTTGTTTATCCCTTGGATTGAATCATGGTAGTGGATACGCGAATTCCTACGCCTCGCCAAATCATGTATGGTCCATATCCTCTGCCTTGCCAAATGACCAATATCAATACACATCCCTCCGCCTCGCCAATCAATGTAGGCCGTAGCCCTAGGACCGTAGTCCACCCGTACTCTGAGCTCATGAATTCTATAGCATGCCAATTGTATCCATCATCTATTCACATCCAAGGTTCTTTATCAATAGCTATATTCAATGATTCATATACTTGTTAATTCAAAAATCATATCCATAATCTCATAATTCCTATTCATAGTTCTCATGCTTACTTAATGATAAATCAATGATTGTTCAATGATCAATAATAATAATCTTGCCAAAGGCTATAGTAATAACATAAGCAATACTTGCTATCAATAATAATATTGATGTCCAATGCAATGCTTACAGGGCTTACCAACTTGTCCGACTCTCTATTCAATGCATCACCCTTGTAACTATTGTTAGACATATATCAAAATTCGTAATAATGAACTCGGAAGGCTCCGCGCCTAAACCCGAGACTCTACTACACTCACCTTGTAAATCTGAGGCTCCTACGGTTCTCGGATTACTACGCCTCTATTCTTAGCTTCCGATGGGGTCGACGGATGATTCGAAACGATTTCTTGAGCTAGGAAAAATCAATACAAATTCGTTAGGACAATATTTCGATATTGAAATCAAGATAACAATGTCAAAATCATTATCTAAGCTTAGGATAGCAATTTCAATAATAAGTTCTATAGATAGCTAAACCCAGCTTCAAGATTACATCACCGAAACTCCGTGGATTTGGTATTAACTTGAGGAGAAAAGCTCACCTACTTCAAGGCTACGATTTAAAAGCAAAAATTTGATGAAATTTAAGCTTGGACTTAAACCTTCAATGGAGGTGCTTGCTTGGTTTAAGAAACGAAGAAGATGAAGTTGAATGAGGAGCTTGCTTAGGTATTTTCGGGTCAGCTTAAAACAAATGATTTTCCTCCCCTTTTTTTCAATTTGGCTGTATAGGCTTTTCCTTCCCTTGAAGGAATCCTTTTCTATTTGCTTAAAGATCAGTGGCTCAATTGTGGAGGGGCTAATTGCATGATTAGTCCCTCAACTCTCGAAATTTCATGGTTTTGCCCCCAAACTTTCAATTTCCTCAATTTGGCCCTTAAATATTTCTTCATAGTTTCAATAGGACCCTTAAAAAATAATGAGACTCAATTAAGGTCTAATAACAATGCAATTAATTAATTAGACAATGCCAAGTCAAAATTTAGAATTTTTCAATATAAGATTTCCGATTACCGAGACCTAAATCCGACTAGCATAGTTTTTTGGGTGTTACAACTCTTCCCCCCTTAATAAGAATTCGTCCTCAAATTCTTACCTGAAATGAAAAGATGCGGATATTGCTTCCTCATGGTTTCCTCTAGTTACCATGTAGCCTCCTCCACAGCATGGCTCCTCCAGAGTACTTTGACCAAGGGTATAGACTTGTTACGAAGTCTCTTAACTTCTCTTGCAAGAATCTGGACTGGTTCCTCCTCGTAGGTTAAATTTGGTTAGATTTCCACTGACTCGGGTTCCAGAACATGCGAAGGATCAGAACTATACTTCCAAAGCATCGATACGTTGAAGACATCATGAATCTTACTTAGCTCGAAAGGTAGCTGCAAATAATATGCTATAGGGCCAACTCTTTCTGTGACTTCAAAAGGTCCGATAAATCGGGGACTTAACTTTCCTTTCTTGCCAAACCTCAGAATCTTCTTCCATGGTGAGACCTTGAGGAAGGCTTTCTAGCCTACTTCATATTCGATATCTCGTCTCCGAAGGTCAGCATACGCTTTCTGTCTATCAAAGGCAGCTTTCAGACAGTCGTGAATGATGGTGACTCGTTCTTCAGTTTCCCGAAGTAATTCATGGCCCAAAACTTTACCTTCTCCCAACTCAGACCAACATAAAGGAGTACGACATCGTCTGCCATATAATGCCTCATACGGTGCCATCTTGATGGAAGCTTGGTAGCTGTTATTATAGGCAAACTCGATGAGAGGTAAGGATTTCTCCCAAGTGCCACCAAAATCTATGATGCACGCTCGGAGCATGTATTCCAAGATATGAATTACCCTTTCTGATTGGCCGTCAGTTTGAGGGTGAAAGGTCGTGCTAAGATTAACTTTAGTACATAGAGCTCCTTGTAAGGTCTTCCAAAATCGAGATGCGAAACGGGGATCTCGATCGAAGATGATATATAATGGTACTCCATGGAGTCTAATCACTTCCTTGATATACAAGTCAGCTAGCTTAGGAAGTCCGTAATCCATCCGAACTGGAATAAAGTGTGCTGACTTGGTGAGATGGTTTACAACGACCCATATAGCATCATGTTTCGTAGGAGTTAGAGGTAGACCACTAACAAACTCCATTGTGATCTTCTCTCACTTCCATTGAGGTGGATCAATAGGTTGCAACAAACTGGTAGGGACATGATGTTCGGCCTTAATACGTTGACACGTGAGACAGCGAGATACGACGTCTACTATGACTTGCTTCATTCCTGGCCACCAATACAATTCACGGAGGTCTTTGTACATCTTCACAGACCCTGAATGAACCAAAAATGAACTCGAATGAGCCTTCTTAAGGATATCATTACGAGTGGATTCATCGGCGGGTACGCAAATCTTATCACAGAAACATAGGAGCTCATCGGAATTAACCTTAAAATCAGGATTATCCTGAAGTCTCGAAGCAATGGCTTGAAGCTCAAAATCTTGATCTTGCAAAGCTTTGATTCTTGAAATGATGGTAGACTGAACTTAAAGTTCAATTACAAGGCCGCAACGCTTTTGAAGATGGAGATGAGCATTAATAGCTCGAGGAGCTACAAGGAATGGAATTCATGATAAACTATACTATATGATGAATCGAATAACTATGATCGTATTAGTAATACTTACGAGGCATCGATTTACGACTGAGCGCATCAGCTACAACATTAGCCTTGCCTGAGTGATAATCGATAACAAGGTCATAATCCTTGAGGAGTTCCATCCACCTTCACTGGCGAAGGTTCAACTCCTTTTGCGTCAGAAGGTACTTAAGGCTCTTATGGTCGGTAAAAAGATAGCATTTTTCTCCGTAGAGATAGTGCCTCCAGATTTTCAAGGCAATGACAATCGCAGCTAATTCTAGATCGTGAGTGGGATAATTCGTCTCATGTGGCTTGATTTGTCGAGATGCATAGGCAACAACTTTTCCTTCTTGAATTAGAACACATCCTAACCCGAGATGTGAGGCATCACTATAAACGGTGTAATCCTTCCCAGACTTGAGTTGGGTCAGGATGGGCGCATGAATCAATACTTGTTTCAACTGATCAAAACTTCTATATTGCTCCTCGGTCAACACAAATGGTTTTCCTTCCGAAGAAGCTTATTCAAAGGTGCAACTATCATAGAAAATTCTTTGAAAAATCTTCTATTGTAGCCGGCAAGGCCGAGGAAGCTTCTGACTTCGCCAATGTTCTTCGGTGGGTGCTGATTAAGGATAGCTTGAATTTTCTTCGGCTCCACTTAAGTGCATGAAGTTGATACAATATGCCCTAGGAAGGCAACTTCAGTGAGCCAAAACTCACACTTAGAGAACTAAGCATATAGTTGCTTCTCACGAAGGGTTTGAAGCACAATGCGAAGATGGTCACGATGCTCTTCAATAGTCTTTGAATAGATTAAAATATCATTAATGTAAACCACCACAAACTTATCAAGATAAGGTCGAAAGATTTGGTTCATCAAGTCCATGAAAGCCTTCAGAGCATTATTTAGACCAAAAGGCATTACCAAAAACTCGTAGTGGCCATACCTTGTGCGAAAAGCAGTCTTGGTTACATCACAATCCTTCACTCTCATCTGATAGTACCCAGACCTTAAATCAATCTTGGAGAACACAAAAGCATCCTTTAGCTGATCAAATAGATCATCGATTCTAGGTAATAGATATTTATTCTTGATGGTCACCTTATTCAGTTGCCGATAATCAATACACAACCTCATGGAACCATCTTTTTTATTCACAAAAAGGATTGGTGCTCCCCAAGGAGAGGAACTCTGCCGAATAATGCCTTTATCAAGCAATTCTTGAATCTAAACTTTTAGCTCCTTTAATTCTACTGCAGCCATCCGATAAGGTGCGATGGAAACTGGGGGAGTCCCCGGTTGTACTTCAATGCCAAATTCAATTTCATGGGTCAGAGGTAAACCCGAAAGTTCATCAGGAAATACATTAAGGAACTCACAGACTATATCGATATCTTGTATCCGAGGTCCATTCTTAGCTTCTAAGGTTAAAGCTTGCAATGTAGGGTTCCGAGATTTCATCAGAACTACACTTTCCTTACCTAGACCCTGGAGATACAACTTCCTCTTACAACAATCTACACATGCCTGATGTTTACTAAGCCAGTCTATGCCTAGTATCACATCAAACTCATGGATTGGCAGAGCTAGGAGATCCACTGGAAATGGAACTCCTTGGATCGTTATTGAACAATTATTACATATGAAGCTTATGGTGACACAGTCACCTAACGAGTTGGTCACGGAGATTCTTGGTATTATAGGTTCACTAGACATCTCATAATTCTTAACCAATTCCGTGCTTATGAAGGAGTGCGTAGATCCTGGATCTATCAAAGCATACAAGAGATGCAAGTATAACATAATCGTACCTGCGATGACGTCAAGCTCGTCATCCTCCTCTCGGCTTCTTACATGATACATCTGTGTAGAGGCTTTTGATTCTTGCTTATTGCCAAACTTCCCTGAGCCACTGGGTCTCCCTAAAGCTCCCGATGGTACTTGTCTATGGTAACCTCTAACTCATCTACTTTTGATTTTACATTTGATGAACTTCAAGATGCTTATGATGAGTTGCAAGAGGTATATGATGAGTTGGTTGAGAAATACAAGGAGTCGGTTTTAAAAAATAAGAAAATGATTTCGGTTTTATGGACCCAAAATGACTCCCTTTTTAAAACCAACTCAGAATTAGAAAAGAAGGTCTTAGTTTTACAAAATTCCTCAAATGATTTAAACGACGTTCTTGAAAAATACCATGTTCACCACCAAGAGGAGGTGAGTAAACTCAAAGCTTCTCTAACCAATGTTGGAAAAAACGGTTTTGAAAAAGCATCTTCTTCAAAATCCCAACATACGAAGAGAAACTTTGTTGACCACAAACAAAGAGGCTCCCATAAGTATCACAAGAACAAGAAAGTTATAAGTGTATGGGTTCCTAAGGAACTTGTAGTTTCTAACAATATTGTAGCAATTTCACCTTGGATTCCTAAGGGAACCAAGTATTTGGAAACTAACACTCATGGACCCAAAATGATTTGGGTACCAAAAATTAAAGCTTAACTCTTTGTTTGTAGGGGGAACATTGCTACAAGGCCAAAGCACAAAGCCAAAACTCATGGTGTAAAGCATAATTTATTGAGCATTAGTCAATTGTGCGATAAAGGGTTTAATGTCTTTTTGATAAAAATGGATGTAAAATTGTTGACATTAAATCTCATAAAACAATGCTCATTGGTCATTGCATAGGAAACATATATATGGTGCATCTAGATGACATTCATTCATCTCATGCATGTTTTGTTGCTCAAGATGAAAATGTTGCATGGTTATGGCATAGGAGACTAGGACGTGCTAGCATTAGTGTTTTAGAAAAATATAGTTTCCCTAAATCTAGTTAGAGGTTTACCCAAGATTAAGTTCTCAAATGATAAAATATGTGATGCATGCTCTAAGGGTAAACAACATAGATCATCCTTTAAATCCATTAATGATGTTTCTACAAGTAGGTGCTTGCAATTAATTCATATGGATCTATTTGTTCCAATTAGGACAACTAGCTTGGGTGAAAAATCATATGATTTTGTTCTTGTTGATGATTACTCTAGATATACTTGGGTTCTCTTTTTAAGCACCAAGGATGAGGCTTTAGAAAACTTCATCACATTTTCAAAAATAACCCAAAATGATCTTGAACTTGAAATTTCACATATTAGAAGTGATCATAGAACGGAATTTCAAAATATGGGTTTTAATGAATTTTGTAATGGAAATGGGATTAGCCATAATTTTTCAGCTCCTCGAACTCCTCAACAAAATGGGGTAGTTGAGAGGAAAAAATAGAACTTTAGAAGAAATGTCTAGGACTATGCTTTGTGAAAACAATTTACCTAAGTATTTTTGGGCGGAAGCCACTAACACTGCTTGCTATATTATTAACCGAGTAATGATTAGGCCTATTTTACAGAAAACTCCTTATGAGATTTTAAAATATAAAAAGCCTAACATTAGCTATTTCATCCTTTTGGTTGGAAGTGTTTTGTTTTAAATAATGGAAAAGACAATTTAGGTAAATTTGATGCAAAAATTGATGAAGCTATTTTTCTAGGTTACTCTTTAAACTCTAAAGCCTATCATGTGTTTAACAAAATAACTTTAGTTGTAGAGGAATCTATACATGTTGTTTTCGATGATAACCTCCTTCCGAGGAAGGAATCTTGTGATGATGATGATGTAGGAATCCTTGATGCCTTTGTTGGAGGACAAACTTCAAAGGAGGATGAGATTCCAACTAAAGAAGAAGATGCACAAGATCCACCTCTTGAAGCCTTGAAGGACTTGGCTCTTGAGGAAAAGGAAGTGAGCTACCCAAGGGAGTACAACTATGTCAAAGGTGGTGAAATCTTGGGTGATCCATCCAAGGGGGTAACTACTCGCTCTTCTCTTAAAATGCTGAATCATGTTGCATTTATCTCATGCATTGAGCCTAAGAATATTAAAGAAGTATTAAAAGATGATTTTAAGATTATGGTCATGCAAGATGAGTTAAATAAATTTGAGAGAAGTAAAGTGTGGACATTAGTTGAAAGGCCTAGAAATCAATCTACTATAGGAACTAAATAGGTATTTAGGAATAAACTAGATGAGAGTGGTAACATAGTGAGAAACAAAGTTGCTCAAGGTTACACTCAAGAAGAAGGAATAGGTTTTGATGAAACCTATGCACCCGTAACTAGAATGGAAGCTATTAAGATGATGCTTGCATATGCATGTTATTATGATTTCAAGCTTTTTCAAATGGATGTCAAAAGTGCATTTTTAAATGGTTTTATAAATGAAGAAGTGTATGTGGAACAACCATCGGGTTTTGAGGATCCAATTTTTCCAAAACATGTTTTTAAATTGTCAAAAGCTTTTTATGGTTTAAAACAAGCTTCTAGAGCTTGGTATGAAAGACTTTCAAGTTTTCTAGTTAGAAAAGGTTTTGAGAAAGGAAAGGTGGACACAACAGTTTTTATTAAAAACAATGGCAAAGATATATTAGTAGTTCAAATTTATGTTGATGATATTATATTTGGTTCTACTAATGAATTGTTTTGTCAAGATTTTTCTAAGTTGATGCAAGGTGAATTTGAAATGAGCATGATGGGGGAGCTCTCATTCTTTTTTAGACTCCAAATCAAACAAATGAAGGATGTCATCTTCATCAATCAAGCTAACTACATCAAGGATATGCTCAAGAAGTTTGGCTTGGAGAATGTAAAACCTCAAGTCACACCAATGAGGTCATCTACAAAGCTTGACAAAGATGAAGGAGGTAAGTGTGTTGACTCTAAGCTTTATCGCTCTATGATTGAATCATTGTTTTACCTTACTGCAAGTAAACTGGATATATTGTTTAGTGTTTGCTTGTGTGCTAGGTTTCAAGCTAGTCCTAAAGAGTCTCATCTTATAGTCGTTAAAAGGATCTTTAAGTACCTTAGAGATACTCCTTGTTTAGGTCTTTGGTATCCTAGACACTCAACCTTTAACCTTCATGCTTATTCGGATGCGGATTAAGGGGGTTGTAAAATTGATAGGAAAAGTACTTCCGGCACTTGCCAATTCTTAGGTAGTATGCTCATATCTTGGTTCTCTAAGAAACAAAATAGTGTAGCTTTATTACCACCGATGCCGAGTGCATATCCTTAGGGAGTTGTTGTGCTCAAGTCCTTTGGATGAATCAACAACTCTTAGATTATGGAGTTAAAGTTGAAACCATACCCCTTAAGTGTGACAACACTAGTGCTATATGCCTAACCAAAAATCCCATCCAACACTCTATAACCAATCACATAGAAATAAGGCATCATTTCATTAGAGATCATGTCCTTAAGGAAGATGTTGTTTTAGAGTTCCTGGACACCTTAAATCAATTAGCGAACATCTTTACAAAACCTCTAGATAATGAGCATTTTTGGTCCCTTAGGAGAGAGTTAGGTCTAACTAGCCTATCTTGACCTTTTAGGACCTTTTGTGCTTAAATTGCTTGATTTCTTGCAAAATGCCATTTTTATGTGTTTTTAATCCTAATTTCATCCATGCTCATAGTTAGGGGGAGTATGTTTATGTTTTTACTTGTTTATCTTGCTCATACATAGCATTTATGCATCTAGGACTTATTAGAATTCACATTTTCTACAATTTAGAGCCTCATCTGCACCTTCAGGCCTAGGCGTATCAAAACGAGTCAATCTATTTTGATACAGGTGCATTAAATGAATGCAATGTGACCAGGGTGTTTCGAAATGCCCTAAAGGGTTTCGAAACATTTTGCCTCTGCCAAGGAATGTATCGAAACGGCCCAAATGTGTTTCGATACGGTATGTCTCGTGGGATTCGATACAGTCAAACCCGTATCGGAACGGTCAATAAGGTTCGAAACGTCGGTCAACATTTCAGTACGCTTGTTTCGAAACAGTTGTGCTCGTTTCGAAACGCGTATCCGGACAACTTTTTAAGGGCTTTAATTCCTAAAGTTTACTTTTAATTAAAATTCCCCAAAACCCTAAAAAACCTAAACCCGATTTTTCTCTATAAAAACCCTCTAAACCTCATTGTTTTTCATCAAATCTTGAGGGCTTTTACTCACAAACTAAAGTCTAAGCAAGCTTCAACAACTTGGTGCAATTTCTTTCATTCATTCATCCAAAAATCTCTTTTTGAGGTATTTTTCAACCTTTTCTTTTTCCTTTGATTTTATTCGTATCTTAGGTTGGAAAATATTAATATTGTATAAATTATATGTTTTTCAACTTGGGTTCTTCAAAACTTGTAAAAAAATTCAAAATCTTCAATTTTTTATTCGAATATATTTGTTTTCACTCGTTTTTTTTTGTTTTTCAAAAGTTGTTTCTTTTTCAAAAATTCTTTTGTTATATGTATATAAGTTTTTAAAGTGTTTTTTCTTTAAAACCTTAATGGGATTTTTCATTGGATTGAATTAAGGATTTAAATGCAAACATTGAAATTCTTTTTGCTTGCTCTTTGTTTTTAGGAATTTCATGGAAAACGTTAACAAGAAATGCAAGACTCAAACGGATGAAGGTTAAACCCAAGAAAAAATCTATACTAACATTACCCTCTTTTTTCAAAAGAGTCTTAGGAATCAAGAGACTAAGGACCGTTTCAAAACCATCAAAGATTTAGCCGTTCATCGAGAGCGAGTTGTGGATATCGCGTTCCTTGACTCCGAGCGCTTTGAATTCTGCTATCTAACTCTCTTGCGAGAATGGAGCTTCTTAGCCTTTTTGAGCATTCTAGACATTGTCTACAAGCATATGGTCCTGCTATTCTACTCCAATGTCGTTCTTATTGATAATGAAGATCATATCGAGGTGATTGGCATTGATTCGTACCTTTTGGGCAGGAAGTTCACTATTGATATACCCGTTTTAGAGAAAGCTCTTGGGCTCAAAGATAAAGGCATTGAGGATGAGAACCACTATGGTGCTCACACCGGATCCGTTCTCACATTATATGCTCATGATCGATTCCTCCATTTGATGATCTCTTGGTTCATCCGCCCTTCAGGAGGTAAGTTTGCCCACGTTCGTCAAGTTGATTATTTTTTGTTGGAGTGTTTTCGCAAAGCACAACGCCCGAACTTGGTCAAAATCATGTTCGCCGAGATTGTCCATCAAGTGAAGATTCGCAACACCAATGTACTTACATCTTTCACTTATGGGGTTGTTTTAAGTTATGTCTTTGGTACCCTCAATTTTGATTGTTCTTATGATTCTCCGGAACCCCGCTAGCAAAAGATTGGTGAATCTTCTCTTATCAAGTTCGGGTTTTGCTATACTCTTGGCCAATGGGTTCATGTTGATAGGCATGATTCGGCACCTCAAGTTGAGCCTCCACCTCAATCTCTGGGTCCTAACAATGAGGCACTTATGGCTTTCTTTACCGAGCGGTTCAACTCGATCGATACAAACATGGCTTCGGGTTTTGGTGCTTTCAACACTCACCTTCAATCTTTGGAGGAACGTGTCTCCTCTCTTGAGAATCAAAAATCATCTATGGATTTATCTTTCTCCACATTCTATGGTGATTGGAGGAACTATCGTCGTGCTCAAGATAAAGACAATGATGATTCTCTTGATGATGGTGGTGACGATGATGACGAGGCTTAGGATTTGTATTGCATATCATATTAGTCTATCATATTAGGATTAAGTTTGCACCTATCTATCTTTTTATGTTTTAAAGACCTATGCTTTGAGTATTTTCTTTGGGATTGAGCTTAAACTTTAATGCTTTAAGCATTTGTGTTCGATTATTTGTTTCTTAAACTTAATGATATATATATTATGTTGTTTGGTTTCTTGCTTATAACCTTGTTTCTTCTCATGATTAGCCTTGATTATTATTATTTTTGATCTAACAAAAAGGGGAGAAGAAATATAAGAGCCAATTTTTTTAGTTAGTTTTGAGTTTCAAACACTTGAATTTTAAATCTCTTCAAAACTTTAAAACTCATCTTACATTGAGGGGGAGTTAGAACATCTTCAAGATTTCAATATTCTTAAAAATTCAAACTTGATTTTGTTATATTAAAAAGGGGGAGATTGTAAAACTAATGAATTGATTTTGATATAACAAAGGATTTAAGGACTAAATTGAAACGGAGAAAATGAATTTTTAAGTCCTCAAAACTTTCCTAAGTGTTTAAGAAAAATATCCTAGTCAATACCTAAGCTTACTCAAATTTTTTTAAGTGTTTACCAAGTCAAAACAGTGATTTTCAAGTCACCGTTTCGGAATGGCTTTCAGGCGTTTCAGAACGTTTTGAAACTGTTAACCTCTGTTTCAAAACTAGCTTTTGTGTTTTGATACGGGTGTATCGAAACAGGTTTTTGTGTTTCGAAACGGATGAAGAACAACGGAACGCTTTGAACCGTTTTGATACACCTGTGTCGAAACGACTCAAACGTTTCGAAACAAATTTCAAACTTGGTTTCAAAATTTGATCGTTGAATTTTTATAACTAATTTTAAAGATACAGTTAAAGCGTATCGAAACGCTTAAAAGCCGTTTAGATATAGGTTTTGACAGTGGCAAATTGTTTCAAAACGGGCTTTAGCACGTTTCAGAACAAGCTCTTAACGTAACGAAACGATCGTGTCCGTTTCGGTATGGCCTATTTATTACACCCCAAAGGCTATTTCTATTTTGGTCTGTTTCAAAATAGGGTCGGGCGTTTCAGAACGGGTAGTTGCAGACTGCATTTATGGAGGGAAGATAACATCCCAACGGCTATAATAATGAAGGCAACAACCCCAAAGGCTAGAATTCAATGAGAACGTATAAAAGGGACTTCTAAAAGCACAAGCAACAACTATTGATCCAAAAAGAAAGATCCAAACATCAAATTCAAGCTATTGTGCTAAAATCCCATATTTTCTTGTAAACCCCAATTGTAGAACCTTGTATTTCCAATCTTATTTGTTCAAATGGGTTGAGTGCTTGTAAAAAAGGCCACATTTGTATTGAGAGATACTAGCTATTATCCTTAAACTTCTTTGTAATCTTTGAGTGAGGATTGAGTCAATTTTTGGGTAGAAAAATTGACCATTTTGTAAAGGTTTCATCCTAAGCCTAAAAAAAGAGGAAGATCAAGTAGTGGAGTTGTTGGAAAATCCTTAGTGAAGCTAAGGTAGTGGATGTAGAGTTCAATTGGAACTTGAACCACTCTAAATCTCTTGTCTAGCAAATTTTATTTTCCACTCCACCACCAAAATTTCCAAAAAATCCAATTCACCCCTTCTTGGTTTAAATTGATTCTACGATCCACTCAACAGAAAAACTTTATTTATCATGTGCAATTATTAAATGCTCGCACCTAATTATTGAGTGTTGATTTAATGGATCAGATCTGTAGCATAAAAAGTTAGTTAATTTAAGTTAGTTGGCTCCATTCAAAGGTGGAGTGAGGGGTGTTGAGGGGTAGTCGTAACTCCTATAAAATTGAAATTCCCTTATAATTTAATTATTTTCTTTATATTTTCTGTTGACAATCTAATTTCGCATCCACTAAAATTTTGTAGTTTCGCATCTCCTACATTTATAATATAATTTCTTAATAGTTTATACTTCTTGCATAAAATCCGACGCTTGTCCCTGATATGAAGTATTACATGATAAAAATATTTTAATTTTTCCTCTCTCTCTATATCCATATCTATCTATCTATATATATATTCAACATTAATTATCACTTGCAATTATTAAATGCTCACACCTAATTATTGCAAGATGGACTGAGGGGTAGCCGACACCTCCTATAAAATTTAAATTCCCATATTATTGAAATATTTTCTTTGTATTTTCTATTGATAATTTAATTTCGCATCCCCTAAATTTTATAATTTAAGTTGAGAGGTGCTTAATACATGAGTGTGTCCAAATTATAATTCGTTTAATTGATTTCGGATCGGTTTATATGATAACATATTGAGTGTTGAATTAATGGATCAGATCTGCTGCATAAAAAGTTAGGGTAAACTACATAAATGGCCACCATACTATTGGAAAAGTCGTGATTTGACCACCTTACTTTTTTCGAAGCAATTAAACCATCATACTATTAAATTGGGTGCAATTTGACCACCAGCCGTTAGAGGTTAACGGTAGGGTGACGTGACAGTAAAAAAAATATGGGTATAATAACACATTTGGTCCTTATTATTTACACATTCTTTCAATTTAGTCCTAATTTTAATTTAATAAAATAAATTAATTATTTAATTAGGCGGTGACACGTGTCACTACCTTATTGGAGGGGTTTCATTATTTATATTTGATTAAATAAATTTATTTTCATCCTCCAATCAGGTGGTGACACGTGACACCACCTAATTAAAGGATGAAAATGGAGAAAACAATAACACACCCAAGGGGAGTCGAACCTGTGTCACCCAAGGACAAGGAGAGCAAGCTTACCACCACACTAAGTGCTGCTTTATGACCTAATTCCTGCAATATATTATATATACTTATTTGTTTTCGAAGGCAGCACCCTAACTGGATAGAATCCAAGCATAGTCCCTCACAGACTCAGGCCACAACCAAATCGACATACGCAAGTTAGGGACAGATATTATAGCAAATCCTTATTAACTAGTAATTAAAAAAAACATGAATAAGGTGCTATTAAAAATGTGAATGCTATTTTAATGTTATTTGTTCTCTTAGTCATTCGTACAGCACCTGGCCCTCCCGTGTATGCTATTTCATTTTATTTTGCTTCCCAGGTTGGTAATGAAGAAAGAATTCATGTATATTATGCACATGGGCATGATAATCCAACTTTTGTTCGCAGGTGTTACTGGCTGCTTGATAAGTATGTAATTTATAACCTCGCCGATCTAGTCCCCACATTATTAGATCTGATAAAAATCATGAAACTCTTTCTCTTTATCTCAAGTTGTTGTGTGTGTTAATGTTGATCATCATTGGCCTGATCTTCTAGTATATTTTCTTTTGCTTCAGGACTCTAGAAAACATAGTTCTTGTTCACTATCGTGAAACAAAGGAGGTTGGTATTGAAAATGAAAGTTTGGAGACACTCTCTCCAAATATTAGCAGTTTGTTGTGTTCTTTATGCCTCGTAATCAGATAATGACCTGACTAACCATTGCTGATATACATTAAAGTTGCAGGGTTCTCCAGCCACACCTGTGAATTCAAATTCCTGTTTAACTGATCAGTCTACTCCTTTGCTTCTTACTGAGGAGTTTGATTCTGGAGCCACTAATGCATATTATGAAGGTGAGAGTTGAATTTTCTAGAAATTAAATTATGCAAACCAATAACAAAATTGTATTCGACAAGCAAAAAAGAAAAAGTCAATAACAGCATATCTTTGCTGTAATGTTTTTTCTGCTTATAAATACATCATCTTCTCATCTATTGTTGTTCTGGAAAGTGAACAGATCCCAGTGACAGCATTACGGTAAATCACGAAATGACTCTTCATGAGATTAATACGCTTGAATGGGATGAGCTTCTGGCGACAAATGATACTAATAGCTCAGCTGTACCTATTGGAGGTAACAGACTAGTTTATAGTTTAAGTAGGACCCCTAGTTTAATTACTGAATTATTGACTTATTGTGCTGTGATGGCAGACAATAATTCTACTTGCTTTGACCAATGGAACCAAACAACAGTTAATGGCCTCTCATATGATGTAAGAAAACCAGACAATAATTCTACTTGCTTGGATTCTAAGTGATGCCTTCGAAAACAAATAAGTACATATAATATATTGCAGGAAATAGATCACAAAACAGCACTTGGTGTGGTGGTAAGTCTGTTCTCCTTGTGCTTGGGAAACACGGGTTCGACTCCCCTTGGGTGTGTTAAACCCTCTCCAATAAGGTAGTGACACGTGTCACCACCTAATTAAATAATTAATTTATTTTATTAAATTAAAATTAGGACTAAATTGAAAGAATGTGTAAATAATAAGGATCAAATGTGTTATTATACCCATATTTTTTTAACTGCCACGTCACCCTGCCGTTAACCTCTAACGGCTCGTGGTCAAATTGCACCCAATTTAATAGTATGATGGTTTAATTGCTTCAAAAAAAAGTGAGGTGATCAAATCGCGAATTTTTCAATAGTATAGTGATCATTTATGTAGTTTACCCAAAAAGTTAATAAATTTGAGTTAGTTGGCTCCATTCAAAGATGGACTGAAGGGTGTTGAGGGTAGTCACACCTCCTATATAATTGAAATTCCCCTGTAATTTAATTTTTTTATTTTTTATTGACAATCTAATTTCGCATCCCCTAAAGTTTTATAATTTCGCATCTTCTACATTTCTAATATAATTTCTTAATAGTTATACCTTACCACGTCCGTCCCTGATATGATGTATTGCATGATAAAAATATGCAACTTTATTTATCACGTGCAATTATTAAATCTACAATGTATGGTCATTCTGAATATTCAACTTTATTTATCACGTGCAATTATTTCTAATATAATGTCTCAAATTATTGCAAGAGATCTGTCCGGTTGCAGATCATATTCTTGGCGACGAATTACGTTCGGATACTGGTGTCGGCTACGGTTCCATTGCTTAAAGGATAAGGCCAAACCAGGGGACAGCAACTTGATGAAGAAATTATACTATTTTGGTTCTCCTCTCGTTACGTTCGGTCAATAAAAATCATAATTTTCACTAAATTTTTTCATTGACCAAAATAATTACATAGTAAAAGTTAAATGACTATATATATATATATATATATATATAGGGTTAGGATCAAGTTACACTATGTAAAACTCAACTAGTTTTACACTAATTTATGGCCATTAGATTGGTTAAATGAATGGATGAGATTAACTCCTTACTTTTTTTCCCAAGTGATAATCTTTCCATATCCTATATATATATATATATATATATATATATATATATATATATATAACTTTCAATAGTTTTAATGTAATTATAAGGTAATATATGTTCACGTATCTATATAAAATACATATATTTTTCGTCATATTCGACTTACAAGTTGAGACGTGCTTAATACATGCGTGTGTCCAAATTAAAACTTTGTAATTCCTCATCTCCTATGTTTCTAATATAATTTCTTAATAGTTTATACCTCTTAAATAAAATCCTACGCTTGTCCCTGATATTAAGTATTACATGACAAAAAATATTTTAATTTCCTCCTCTCTTTATATATATATTTCAACTTTGTTTATCAAGTGCAATTATTAAGTGGTCAGATAAAATATTTTGGAAAATATAAAATAAAATATTTTTGAATAGTTTAAAGGTGATTATAATGTAAGATATTTTCATTGATATTCTTAATCATTTGGCAATGCATACACACCTTGCAAACATTGCGATTGCACCTGAATCTTTTAAGATGAATATCATCTATTTTTTTTACTGAAACCACTTGTTAGGTTCGTAAAATAAAATATCTGAGTTGGGTATAAGATTTGATGATATAATAAACATACAATCTAATCATTGAGCAATATTTTATATGCATTTTCGA
Source organism: Hibiscus trionum (assembly GCA_030270665.1). Classification (NCBI taxonomy): domain Eukaryota; kingdom Viridiplantae; phylum Streptophyta; class Magnoliopsida; order Malvales; family Malvaceae; genus Hibiscus; species Hibiscus trionum. Next base: position 8,584,591 of record BSYR01000046.1, read on the forward strand.
TTTCAGTTTATCTTCCCAATCTCTATGAAACTTCCATCCTCTCACTGCACAGTCACATGTCCGGCAATTTTATATTATTGCTAAAAAAATAATAAAAAGAAACGATAAAGTTGTTTTAAATTCGTTGATTGAGCAATAGTTTATTTGTCAACGTTATTGTTAATATATATATATATATATATATATATATATATATATATATATATATATATATATATTATATAAATTTAAGTATGTTTTAAATAGGTGTGGGCAAGATCGGGTACCCGACCAATTTGTCCATAATTAGTTTCAGTCTCGGTAACCACCAGTTCCTGAAAACTGAAACCAGTCTCGGTTAGACTGGGTCTAAGATTCCAGGAACCGGTCTCGGTACTAGTAGGAACCGGTACCAGTATCGGGTACCCGGTCAAATGGTTTATTATGAATAAAATTTGAGCAGCAGGGGGAAAATTTCAACCATCAATAATAATATTAAATAACAAAGTCAGAATATTGTAGGCTTTAAAGTTGAAGTCTTAAAACAAGTTATACTCATAATATTCATACATAAAGAGAAAGAATAAACTAAATAACTCTATCTATTGCAAGCAAGACAACCAGAAAATTCGATAAGGAGAAATAAAGGAGCGCTTTCAATTCTTTCCAACCTCTTCAACGCCATTCGGTACCAGACCAGTACCAGGTATCCAGTACTGGTCTTGGTCCCATTGGGTACCCATCGGGTACCGGGTCTAAAAAATCAAGATCCGGTCCCAGACCAGTTGCAACAAGGACCTAAATTTTGGATCCAGTCCCGATCCCACCAGAACTAATTCCGGGTAAAAATCCATCGGGTCCGGGACCAGGTAATCAGGTTTTTTGCCCACCCCTAGTTTTAAATACAATTATTTTCAATTTAAAAATTAAAAAAAATTATATATAATTTAAATTTTAAACATTATTATTTAGACATAATGTTAAAAAAATACTCATAATATTCGGTTGGATAATCACTTTAGCCCTTATTTTTTCGAAGCACTTTAATCTTCAACGTTTCATTTATTATTTTAAAAACTTTCAATAATATTATCTTTTAATAGTCTAAAGGAGATTAGATACATATTTTGTTTGGTAAACAACTTTTTGAGCTAAAATTAGAAGTTTGAAGCATTTTTAGAGGTTTGACCAGTCAAATCCACTAATTTAGATTTTTTTGGTAAATAGAGGATTGTAATAGCAGATTGAAGTGAAACCTCTAATTTTGAAAAGGCTCTTTTTAGGAACTTTTTGAGTTAGAGGTTTAAATAAAAGACTTGTAAAGACTACTTTGTCCTCAATAATTTAAAAAAAAATCTCTAAATAACATAAATTTGATTAACTAATACAATTAAAAAAATAATTTCATAAATGAGAAATTAATATACAAATTAATAAATACTTATTAATTTAATAATTAATAAAATTATATTCAAAATATAATTTCATAAATAAGAAATTAATATATACATCTAAATTTAATAATTATTAAAATTATATTAAAAATATAATTTCACAAATAAAAAAATTAATATGTACATCCTCATATGTTCAGTAATGATGTTAAAAATAATTTTTATAATCTAATTAATATTAATAGATACAAAATGTTAATAACTAATAAATTATTCAAACAAGTATCAAATATAATCATATCCTTAAATGTAATTTTATCAAATTAGTTATACAACCAGCTAATATAATCCGCTAGACAAAACAGCTAATTCAATCTGCTATTCGCTATCACCTAATGTAATATACTATCAGCTATTCGCTAATTGCCAAATATAGTCATTCTCGTTTTTAAAGGTAGAAGGGCCTCATTAAAAATAGGGTCATTCTTAACCCTTTGACAATGCACAGACATCTTGCAAACAAAACGATTGAACCCGAATCCCCTATAATGAACATCATCCGCTCTTTTACTGAGATCACTTGTTGGATTCTCAACTTTACTATTTTTAAAAGTGAATATAATAACTATATCTCAAAATTTCATTTATGTATAATATAACTATTAATACTAATTTATATCCAAAGATAGGATATTAGATTTTTTTTGAATAATGCCGTTTTGTTTTATTCATGTAGTAAGAAAACAAAGAGTCCAAAAGACAAATTTAAACCAGGCTCAGACCCATCAGATGATTTGAGCCCAAATAAAAGAAAGAAATAAAGAGACCAAAAAACAAATTTAAAACCAGGCTCAGACCCATCAGATGATTTGAGCCCAAAATAAAAGAAAAGTGACCTACACAAAACGACACTCGTCCCTGCAATCAACAAGTGAATTGGGGTTCCCTAAAAGAGACGGTCGAAATACCCCCAATCTATTCAACAGACACTTGCATCCCCGGCGGAAGTATCTAAGTTCTCGCAAAACGCCATGCAAGCTTCTCTTGAGCTTCATCAAGCCAGTGGCTTCGTCGCCCAGCGGCCTTTAAACCGGGCCAGTGGTTGATTCACTGCAAATTTTCGGTCTTGGCAAGAAGATGAACCGACTCGCACCTAACCAGAGACTTCATCTCCCACCAGGTACGAAAACTATCTCAACATCTGGGTTTAGGGCATATCTTTCTCGATCACATGCATAACCTGATTTGGGGCTTCTTCGATCCATCAACCTTCAACGCCCAGTTTTCCGAGAGCCGCGATGGAGTGAGACGCTTCATTCCCCAACCTAGGAGAGAAGATGAACCGACAATCGTGTAAGTTCTACGTTAAGCTTTTTATATCTGCTATTTCTCCCCGAATCACTGAAGAGTCATTTGAATTTGCTACTAATTTTGTAATGAGGGTCCTGGAGTCGCTTTCAACAATGATGTGGTGAAATCCCAAATCTACAACAAATTTTATGCCCTGTATTGCAGCCCTTGCTTCCGCTTGAACGACCGAGACAAATTCTTGCTGAGGTAGAGTTCCAGAGCCCATAACTTGCCCCTTCTCATCTCTAATTAAGAAACCTGAGTATGCCTTTTTTGTTGCAGGTACACAGCAAGCATCGATGTTCAATTTGAAATAACTTGCTGGGGGTGGAACCCAACGAACCTCTACTGGGGCCCGAGGGACATAACAGCTCCATGAGGTATTTTCATACTCTGTGACACTGCTCTCAATAAACATGCATATGCCTTGTACTATTTGAGTTTTCCCCTCATATAAATGCTTGTTCCGTGCATGCCATATTGCCCAAATGGTGTATGTCAGCAGTTCAGTAGAATTCATATGCCGATGTTTAAATATCCAAGATAGCCATTCGAAATACGATAGCCTACCTACATTTATTGGCCAAGATACTCCTAGGCTATGCCATAATTGTTGTGAAAATGGACAATCACGAAATACATGCTCGATGCTTTCAACTGCATTATGACATCTAGCACACGTAGTATTCAAAGCTATTCTCTTTTGCTGTAAATTCTGAAATGTAGGTAAATAATTCCAGAGAGACTTCCAAACATGGATTTTTACCTTTGACGGGCAGTTTGTGCTCCATAATAGCTTGAAAATGTTTTTGTTTTCATTTGGTAGAGTAGGACTGTTGAGCAGTAATCGATATCCACTTCTAACTGTATATAGTCCTGAGTGTTCACCTCTTCATACCAGCTTATCATGTAATTGGGAAGCTGGAAGAGGTATACTGAGGATTTCGTTTGCATCCTGCTGATTAAAACTGTTATTAATCAGCTGCACATTCCACTCATTAGTGCCCTGTGTCATTAGATCTCGTACGACGTAAAGTCCTTCCACCCTTGGAGAAGCAATTAGCTTGCTTACCGAACCCGGCAACCAGTAATCCTCTCATATTGAGACCTGCATTTCGTCCCCTATGCTCCATTTGATACCCTTCTCCAAAAGTCCTTTCGCACTCCATATGCTTTGCCATGTATAGGAGGGGTTAACCCCTAATCTGGACTTCATAAAGGTTGTACTTGGGAAATATCTTGCCCGGAAGACCCTTGCTAGCAGTGTGTCTGGATTTTGCAGAATTCGCCATGCCTGCTTAGCCAGTAAAGCTACATTAAATTTAGCCAAGTCTCGAAACCCCATACCACCATCTTCCTTTAGGACACAAAGGGAACTTCAATCACACCAATGGATTCCTTTTTTTGCTCCCGATTTCTGCCACCAATAACGAGCCGTAATCCCTTCAAGGCTTTTACAAATGGATGATGGCAAGAGGAAACAGTTCATTGCATACTGTGAAGTAGCTTGGAGGACCGACTTGATAAAGACCTCTCTTCCTCCCACTGACAAAGGTCTAATGTTCCACCCTTCAGTTTTCTTCTGAAATTTCTCCCTTAGGCCTCGAAAAGTAGCATTCTTGTTCCTCCCAACTATAGATGGTAACCCCAAATATTTCTTGGGGTTTTCCGATTCTTGCACCTGTAATACTTGGCACACATTTTGTCGTATCAGCCCACTAACATTTGCACTGAAAAAGATACCTGACTTTGCAAAGTTGATCTCTTGGCCTGAACATTTAGAATAAACTTGTAAAAGATTTTAATCTCCATCGCCCCGTTGGATGATGCTTCCCCAAACAATAGGCTATCATCTGCGAATAGAATGTGGGTAACGGCTGGTGCATACCTGTTAATTTTCACCCCTTGAATTAAATTGTTTGATGATGCTTTCCTCATCAATGAAGACAAGCCCTCACTGCAAATTAGAAAAAGGTATGAGCTTAATGGGTCCCCTTGACGGAGGCCCCTTGACGGCACAAAGGATGGGCCAACTGAGCCGTTCAAAACAACCGAGTAGGACACTGTTTTCACACACAGCATTAGTCGAAGCACCCAGAGCCTTGAGAACCCCATCTTCCCCAACATCGATTCCAAGAAAGGCCATTCCACCCGGTCATATGCCTTGCTCATGTCCACTTTTAGTGCGAACGAACCATTCCTTCCCTGTCGTTTATTCTTAAAACAGTGGAGGATCTCGTATGCAAGTAGGATATTATCCGTGATGAGTCGGCCTGGTACAAAAGCAGATTGGGCTTCGTCAATGCATAAGTGTATAACCCTTTGGAATCTGTTAACAAGCATTCGGGAAATTGTCTTATATAGGACATTACATAAGCTAATGGGCCTGAAGTGAGACATGCGCTCCGGTGTAGCAACCTTGGGTATAAGGACAATGCGTGTATGGTTTATTAATTCAATATCCTGCTCTCCATTCAACACATCTATACAATACTGTGCCACGTCTTCACCCACTATGTGCCACAACCTTTGGTAAAACACTGCTCCTAATCCATCTTCCCCTGAAGCCTTCAATGGGCCCATTTCTTTCATTGCTTCTTTCACCTCTTCACTAGTAAAATTACGATCCAGAGCCCCATTCATTTCTTCAGAAATACAGGGTAAAATCCCATCGAGTATTGCGTCTGGGTTATCTACACCATTCGACTTGAACAGATCCGAAAAGAAACTTGTTGCAAGGTTTAGCAATCCCTCATTCGAGTCAATCGGGTTTCCTGATTCATCTACCAACTTTTCGACCCTATTATTTTTACACCGTTGGGAAGCAAATCTATGAAAATAAGCAGTATCCTATCCCCATTTCGAAGCCAATTCGCTCGGGCACGTTGTTCCCAGTATAGTTCCTCCTTATCCATCTCTAGGTTCAAACTCAGCTTTGTTTCTGTGATATCCAGTAATACATCATCGGTGGGTGGCTGATCACTCAACTGTTCCAGCCTTTTCTTCAGGTCCCTTACTGTGATCTTCCTTGTTCTTTTAAGATCTCGAAACCAGTTTTCAAGGCCCAGTCCAACCTGTTTAAGGCGCTCAGGTATGGTTCCGGTAGAAGCATCCCAACATTTCTTTACCTCACCCTCACATGAATCCTCCAACAACCACGACGCTTCGAATCGAAAGTGCCAGACATTATTCCCCGCATGCGTTTCTGTTGTGTTCAACAACAATGGGCAGTGGTCGGAGAAAGAGTGGGGAAGATGATCTAAGGCATACCCCGGAAACAAATTGAACCAAGGAGCATTTGCAACCCCACGATCTAATCTTTCGCGGATGTTGTTTGTGCTGAATTTTCCTTTCTCCCAAGTAAACCATCGCCCTCGATAACCAATATCCTCAATGTTACAATCAGTCAGGACTCTTCGAAATTCACTCATCTGTCTCTCGCTTCTCGGCAGTCCTCCCTTTTTCTCATTTAAGAAGGCAATCTCATTAAAATCCCCAACAATTAGCCATGAGATATCAGGTATATCATTCAGTTGTCTAAGAAGATTCCACGCAGCAGCCTGGTTTTGTTGTTCAGGTGCACCGTAAAACCCCGTCAACCTCCAAGATTTCCCGTCTGTGTCGTCATTTATGAGGACATCAATGTGCCTTTGAGAATATGAGCGAAGTGAAATATCACAATTATTCTTCCACCCAATCGAAATTCCTCCACTGTGTCCAACCGCGTCAACATCTATACCATTTACCAATCCACATCGTCTTCGAACTTGCGCCATTTGTGCACCCCGTAGCTTTGTCTCTATTAGGAAAACCACAGATGGGTTTAAGTCTCGCAGCACATGCTGGAGACGGCGGACAGTCCGAGGCATACCCAAACCTCGGACATTCCAACATAGGAGTTTCATGGCGTCCGGCTGACCTGGTTAACCAGACCTGCCGATATCCCAGTTGTTGTTCCTCCCCGCACTTCCCTCTCGATTGCATTATAGCTCGCTGACTCATTCGGAATAGCCGCTTCCTACTGCATTTGCTGTCTTTTAGAACCATCTGTTTGAAAAATTGGACTGTCCTCATTTTCTATAATCATGTTGTCAGCCCGGCCAGAACCTTCGGGTATATCTGTTGGGCCCCCAGCAGGCTCATGTGTATTTTTTGGGCCCCCAACTCAGCATATGCAGTTTTCCCGCTAACTGCTTCTGACCCATATTCCTCCACTAACCGGTTACCCCCTAACCTGTCTGCAGCAGTTAGATTGTGCTCAACTGTACCCGGACCCTCCTCGACCAGCCACCTACTCTTCACCGCCGCCCCACGCCGGGGAGTTGCCATGAGAGATAAGTCCCACCCGAAACTAAACTCTCTTGTCGGATATAGCACCCGTAGCGGGCAAAAACTCTCACCATGGCCCAATTTTTCGCATACGAAACAAAATAGTGTGAGCTTTTCATATTCGAATCTAGCATACGAAGTCGTCCCATTTGGTAAAGCAAATTTTTTGCGCCGCTTTAATGGTGACCGGACATCAATTTTCGCACGAACTCGCATAATCCGTTGATAACCCAGTTGAATCGAGCTAGAATCATACTCGATAAATTCACCAAGGAAATTCCCAATTTTCTTTGCTACATCCGATGACATAAATCAGAGCGGCAAATCATGAACTAAATCCCAATAACTCACATGGTGAAGAGCAATCGACATTGGGTCCTCGCCCACCATTAAACGATGCATAATCAGCAAGTGACTGTTAAAGTTCCAGGGACTGCCCTTTTCGATTCGATCCACATCCACTTTATGGTACAGCCTGAATAAATATCTGTTATCTCCCAAATCCGAGATAGAGATCCCACCAATTGGATGCCATACATTTGCTAATGTTGCCCTCATTGACTGGAAATTCACAATGTTGTTTGTTAAGAACGAACCCACAAAACAATTCTCAAATGTGATAAGGGATGCTGTTTCTGGGGTTCCTAGTGGCAACACTTCCTCCTCTTCTTCCACAATCTCCAACCCCGCTAACTCCTCTTCCACTCTGTCCATCAGACCCAACCAGAAGCTTCAAAAAACCCAAGATTACCAGATAAAGAAATAACAAGAAGACGTGCTATTCAGCAGAGAGAAAAACGTGCTATTTAGCAAAAGAGAGTAATTTGTACTATATAGATAGGATATTAGATTTAAATAACACATCAATAAATCATTTGAATAGTTAAATTTAGACTTTGGGCAAAGGGGTAGGTATTTAATGTTAAAAATCAAATATCAATAATTGACACATTTTTTAATGTTAAAAAGTTCCTACGACTTTGGATAAAAGATTGTTATTGATGAAATAATTAATTTGAGTTGCTGGATATAATTAATTATGTTATATTAATATAAGGGTTTAATTATAAAATAAGTAGTTAAAATATATGAGCAAGCATATTTGGCCGGTTGGCTAAAGTGCTTATCTTTGTTTTACCATTTTTCTTTGGTCAAGGGTTCTAGACTCGGCAAATTTGGGGAAATAGGGTAGTTTAGATTTTTATTTAAGAGATAGGGGTTGCTTGGGGGAAATTTTGGAATATAGGCAAAAATCTACAGTATTTGGGGACCTCGCCATGTGCTTATGGCGTTCTTTGGACCCCGCCATATGCATGTGGCGAGGTCATGTGTATTGCATGCCTGCCAACTTTGCAAAAGCTGATTTTTTTTTTAAATTTTACCTGCACCTCGCCACCTGCACATGGTGAGGTCCAACCTCGCCACCTCCACACGGCGTGGTACTGTAGAAACTGGCCTATTCTCCAAAAAAAAATTCCCGAACAACCCCTATCTCTTAAATAAAAATTCAAACTACCTTATTTCCCCAATTTTGCCTCTAGACTCACTAAGAACACCCCTTCCTTCCCCTAAAGTCTCCCTCCCCTCTCTTTTAAATAAAATTTGTAAAAAAAAAGTACTTAAAATATATATATTAATATGTGTTTAAAATATTTTTTAGTTAAGATAGAAGTTCATATTTTATTCCATTACACTTAAAGGTCGGTAATTAATTACCATAAAAAATGTATCATCCAATAGATGAATGATATGTTGTCTAATTATTATTGTTATTTAGTTTTTCTAAAAGGAATTCATAACAAAACTTTAAATCTCTTAAAAGTACCCTAATATTTCTATTTTTTTCATAAAACTCCAAATCATTAAATCCCCAAATTCATCATTTGTCGCCGCCGAGTCAACCACCATAGCATACGCTTCCATCATCGAACTTCACCACTGATTCTCTAGTCTTCTGACGATAGAAATCAACTAATTGTAGCGGTGGCGACGTGAAGATCAGTGATGACAGTGGATGAATTTAAAGATTTAAGTTTGGGAATGGGTTCTTTGTGAGAAATTAGAAATTTTTAGGGTTTTTTAATTTAAAAATTTATATTTTAGAAATTAAAAGAGATTATAAATAAACAAAGCCACATGTCAAATAATGACTTGGTGTTAAATTTTTATAATGGAATAATTTTAAAATAATAACAATAAAAAACGTTAAGTATCTATTTTGACAAAAAAAAACTGAACATTTCATTGTCTAAAAAATAATGTAAATACTTAATAAAGAAAAGTTTGAGCCTAAGGGTCACTGTTATAAAGAGCCAACAACCCTGTATCATCCTTGAAAAGATAATATTGGACTATTTTTTTGAAAGTTAAGGTGATTACAAATAGTATCTGTTTTGAATAATACTCTCAACCATTTAACAATGCAGGCTCCATATCACCCTGTTGCAGCTGCTGGTGCTCGAACCCGTGATCTCTAAGAATAACAACCATTCCCTTAAACACTGAGGCAAGTTGATTCGTGCATAAGATTGGATTACTTTTAAATTATAAAATAGAATCAAATTAATATGATAATTAAATATTTGTCGATTGAAGAAATGAACGGTAAATTAATTTCTAAAAAAGTAAAATGAAAAAACGTACTACAATACTAAACATAAATATCTATTATTTTTATATGAAAATGAAAGGACTTATTACAAACAAAAACATCTGGGTTTTATTTTGTAAGTATGAATAAAACAAAACAAAAACTCATACTTACAAATTAAAACTTATAGACTAAACGATTGCCCTAATGCCGATAATGGTGACAACCGATTATATTTATTAATTTTAAAAAATAAAAATGTTAAAGATACGAAAAAAATTGAGTTAATAATACTGATTAATGTTTTGGTCAAAAAAAATTTTTGAACCAAACAAGTAGTTTGAGTGGAAAAGCAGATGATGTTCGTCCTAAGAGACCCGAGTTCAATCGCTTTGTCTACAAAGTATGTGTGCATTGTCAGATGGTTAAAAATATGTATAAACAAATACTACCCCTTGTAATCACCCATCTAAAAAAATTAATCATTGACTAATATTAAATCACAATCTCTTAGTCCCGCATACAATTCCCATTTTGTCACTGCTGACATTAAGAAACCCCCCAAAAAATTATTCACAAATGAAGTTAAGTGACCAAAACGTAAAACTTACACTTGAATGGCAAAATTGCAGACGGTTGAATTTTTTTTACCAGTACAAAAAAATTGGATTTCAATTAAAAACATAAAAGAAATGTGCGATAAATATAACACATTGAAAAAAACCAAGTCTATCAAGAAATCTCTCAAAAAAAATTAAAACATATAATTTAGAGGGTGTGAAGAAAAATTATTTAACCTTTCATTTAATATGTTGTGTATTGTATATAAAATCCAACAACCATCATGAATTTTTTTTCTCTTTCAACTAGACACTATATTATGTATGAGTGGAGTTCAAAAAAATCAATCATGTTATACTATCGACCTTCTTAGACCTTTCATGATTAGAGGGTGCACCGTGTTGACCACAACATGAATACCATATTATTATAAAGATAGGTAAAAATTATGTCATAAGCGAACAAAAATCATGTTACCGAGACAGACAAATAAATAAAAATGAACCTAAAACGAAGAGAATTTTTATTTGACACTATACACAAAGAAAAATAAACTAAAGTAAAAGAAAAGGCTAGTTGAGGACACTAAAATTAACACTAAAATGGACGCCACATACTACACTTTTGAAGAAAAAAAAGTTAAAAAAAGACTTAGAGAAAAACTTAATAGATTTACAGTTTCAATGACAGCTCTTCTATACCCAAGATACCAAAGATGAAGTAAAGAATTATATATTGCCCATAACTCGGCAAACAAAACTGGACAATCACCAATACTTCTAGAGAAGCTCAGAATCCATTCACCATGCTCATCTCTTATAATAACACCAACCATTACAGTTTGGTTTTTGAAAGCATATATTACGGTTAATTTCTGGAAAAGATTTGGAATCATACCCCATGATCCATTCACCAAGCTCAGAATCCATTCACCATGTCCTTTTTATGTGCTAGGTATATATTTTACCAATGATTTTATGAACAAAATTTCTTTACCCTTATATATACCCCAACACTAAAAAGACACTAAAAATTTTATTCTAAACTCTAACTCTAACCCTAAATTCTAAACCCTAAACTCTATACCCTACAACCTAAAAGATACACCATACCTCCAATTTCATATACTCTACCCTTGAACCCTAAATCCTAAACCTACTTTTTTAAGCAAGGCACCAAAAGGGACATAGTTGGGACGTAGAGGTGGCAATCGGGTCATTCAGTTCGGGTCATTTCGGTTCGGGTCATTTCGGGTCTATCTAGAATCGGTTTAGATTCGGTTCGGGTCAGTTCGGTTCGGGTTCGGGTCTGTGTTGAGTCGGATTCGGTTCGGGTATTGGATCGGGTCAAAATCGGATTGGTTGTTTTCGGGTCGGGTCAATATCGGATCGGTCGCTTTCGGTTCGAGTCAAAATCGGGTCGTTCGTGTCGCTTTCGGGTCGGGTCGATTTCGGGTCGGGTCAACATTTAAATTTTCGGGTCAATTCGATTTGAGTTGGGTTAAAGGTTTGAGGTTTAGTATTTATGGTTTAGTTTAGAGTTATTGATGTATGAGATTAATTCTGATTCAACTTGTTAATCTATGCATTTGAATTTGATTAAATATTTAAATCAAAGATTCATGTATCCATATCAAAATTTTTTGTATAATTATATTAAATCAAAGTTTATTATATGTAATAATAATAATAATAATAATAATAATAATAATAATAATAATAATAATAATTTCTGAAATGAATTAATTTATTAAACTTAGGATCTAATTGAGCTAACTAAAATCTAAAAGCATAAATCACGGACATAATTAAAATAATTCTAAAACTAAATGTAAAATTTCAATTAAATTAATCTAAATTAAAACTCAATTAAATTTTTAAAAAAAAAGAGAAAGACAATTGGTAAAAATAAAGAGGGAAAAGACAAAAATTTGGAGGGAAATAAGCCACCAATTTTTTAAGCTAGATTGAAAAAAAAAAAGAAAAAGACAATTAGAAAAAATAGAGAGAGAAAAGATAAAATTTTGGAGGGAAATAAGCCACCAATTTTTTAAGCGAGAGATTAATTACTTTTTAGGTCACGTTGCATTTAAAATGTTACATTTTAGTCAACTTTAAGTTTTAGTTTAATTTAATTTAGTCACAAGTATCCCCACGGTTTAGACTTCGGATATAGAAATCCCCTCCCCGTAGTGATATTTAGTCTCTAAAAATTTACTTTTAGTCGAAATTAACTAATCTTTGTAATTTAGTCTATTAATTTAATATAATGATATTTTTGTTCATTTTAATTTCTAAGATTTAATTTTTAGCCAAAATTGACCCCTATTTATTTATATGGTATAATTATAAAATTAGTCATTGGACTCTCAAATTTCTCCACTTCCAAATTGTCAATTTAGTCCACAATTTCAATTTTATGCTATATTTTATGGTGAAATTATAAAATTAGTCACCAAGATCTCAAATTTCTATACTTTCAAACTGTCAAGTTGGTCTCTAATTCCGGTTTTAGCTATATTTTATGGTAAGATTGTAAAAATTATCTCTAATTTTTGTTTATGGTTTATGGTTTAGGCCTTAGGGTTAATGGTTTAGGGTTATTGATTTTATATTAATTTCTACGACTTAAGCTTAAGGATGAAATTTAGGGTTTATGAGTTTAGTGTTTAATTAAGCCCCTACAAATCTTTTATAGGGGTCATATATGTAATTTTTGTCAAATCTATTTCATAAAATTATATTCTTATCTAAAATTGAGTATTATATAGATTCAGTATGAGTTGACCCTTTTAACTTTTTTTTTGAACAGCAATATGATTTTATTGAAGAGAAAAAATCATACAAGCACAACTAATAGCCTCATTAAAAACCCCCCTAAGCCTAAGTGGGGGAAAAGAGTACCATTAGTTGTGTGCTACAAGGACCAACACGACTCAGATCAAGGCCGAACCCATAACCAAGACACCCTATCAACACCTCCTTTCGCAAGGGAGTCCGCCACTTTATTTCCCTCTCTCAAGACATGCGAGAAGCATACATCCGGCAAATCTGCACAAGCATCATCAATCTGAAAGAACCATCGCCATAATCGCCAAGGTCGGCTCTCGCCAAGGTTGACCCTTTTAACTTAATCTGTTCCATTCACAATGTTAGAATTTAAATATTTGACATTGTTTAAATAATATAATATTTCATCTTTTTAAAGCAGTTAATTATTGATGAAATATATTTTTTATTTTAATTATAATTTATAACTATATATATATATATATACTTTAATTATAACTATAATATATATTATATTTTATTGTTTTTAATTAAAAAAAATCAAATAGGCAAAAAATTAACCCATCTGCCCTATCTCCCTCCCGAGTCCCGATATTTTTGAATTTTCCCCAAATCTTAAACTCAAACCCCTAATCTAGGCAGTCCCCGGCGGTCCTCCACGGCTCCACCTCTCTGTCGTCGCCGTCAGCTTCAGCAATCCACACTCCACACTAAAGGTTTTTTCAATGCATGGACTAGTGATGCAATTAAAGGTTGCCCCTATGAATTGGTCTATTATGTATCCATTCCTTTTAATGCAATCTTTTGACATTTTTTTCTTTGTAAATGCAAGATTAAATATTAGGAGAGAAAATAGTACATTGAAACTCTAAATTTAAAAATTAGTTTATTTAATTAATATTGAAACGTAAAATAACATAAAATGTTATTATACCACAATTTTGACAAGAGGAACAGTCTTTTCCATGATATAGTATAAAAAGATAATAAAACATACTTCTTTTTATTATTTATTATATTGTTAAAAATAGATATTCGGGTTAAAATCGGGTCGATATTCAGTTCAGCTTTCGGTTCAGCTTTCGGTTCGGGTCAAATCGGTTCGGGTCCATTCGGTTCAACAAAAAATTTCGGTTCGATTTATTTCGGGTTTCGGGTCAACTTCGGATCATCATGTTCGGGTCAAAATCGGGTTTCGGTTCGGGTAATTCGGTTCGGATTTCGGGTCTCGGGTCAAGTTTGCCAGGTCTAGTTGGGAGCAGACAATTTCCTCCATCCTAATTTTCTAACATATGTATTATCAATAAAGTTTTAAAAAAATAATCATTAATACATATATCATAAAATTATTGACTAAACATATAAAGAGTACATAAAAAGGATAGACGAATTTTATTCGATCAACACCATTGGGAAAATAAAAAGTACTCTAGATTTTATTTTCATTTTATTACCATGCATCACACATAATTTGATTATTATTACTACTTGGGAACAAGAAGAACAGCCATGTCGTACGCGGGGACGAAGTGGCAAGCCTCGGTGGTTCCTCGCTCAACCCCAAGTTGACGGAAGGCGTAGAAATTACGATTCCATTTAGAGGTATCCATGTGACAAACTAAAACCGCCTCCACCACGGCACCATTTTCACCTCTCAGAGTTACCTTGAACATTCTGTTGGTGGTGTCCATCAGGATATGGCAGTAGAACACGGCGTAAGGATACGCCATATTATGACACGGCAGGGACTGTGTCGATGTTTTCTCTTTCACTTCAAGAACAGTGTAGTTCTGGAGAACGGGACTTGTCTTTGTGGCTACGGAAGTTCTAAGGATTTCGAAACGGACGTCTGGTCCGAAGATGCCGCCGACGAAATCGATGAGGGAGTCGACGGAGGTAATGCATGCCCTGTACTCTCCTGGTCGTTCTATCTCGCAAGTGGTGAGTGTTTTCTCCATTGCTAAGGCTTGTGTGGAACCGGCAGGGATGGAGAAGAAGCGGAGGATGGAAGGAAGTGCCTTTAATGAGAAAGGTAGGGAAGTGCGTGTTTTTCTGGGCAAATTGCGAGCAGGGTCTGATTCTTTTAAGTGGGGAAAACTGACTGGGATCGTTTTCCCAACTTGAATATCTTTCATGAAGAAGAAAACCTTGTGGTCAGGTTCCTTCCCCTCCACTTCCATCCCCATCCCCATCCCCATCCATGCTGGAGTTGGATGCTGCGGATTCTCCGGCATCTCCTTTTCCGTCCATGCTGGGGAGTCGCAGAACATTACCACCTCCCCCTGCTACATCTCCAGGAGCAAGCTGCGAACAAGTGAAAACAATAGTATACAAGAATCTGGGTTATGTTTCATGTTTCTAAAAGACTTCGTTACAGTAATATGTTGGATGATCAATTTCAAGACAGCAAAAACGAATCAAAGATTTAATTACCGTGATCAAAAGCACAAGGAGGAAGCTGTAAGAAACGAATCCGTTGCCCATTCTTTCTTCAGTTCCATCCTGTATTCGTCTCTGTCCCTCGTTTATAAATGACCAAGAGTGCTGCCTTTGGGTTGTCCCGATATTAAAAAATAGGCTATTGGGTCACTTTTGTCCATGTAATAGTCTCAATTTATCGATTTCACTTCTATAGTATTTTCACATCAATTTGGCCTTTGAAGTACTCGAATTACATCATCGTTTGCCTTTTGACTGACGAAGTCAACATTGACCGTTACGGTGCTAACGTGACAATTTATGATGATGTGTAGAGGGGCAAAATTAACTTTTTGACCTAATTTGAGGGTAAAATTAATTTTCAGGTAAAAAAATATGAATTTAATAAAATATTAAAATACTAAATTAATTTAAAAATAATTTAATATTTAAAAATATTTTATTAATATATAGCTAAAATATAATAAAAATTAAAAATAAATAAAAATTATAAAATTAAAATATTGGAAGCTATTAAGTTATAAATTATTAGAAAATTAAAACTTAAAAATAAATTCTACCCTCTAATCCTAATTTCTAAATTTCAAACCCTAAAATTCAAACTCTAAATTGTAAAATTTTATCAATATAAAGTGAGTATGAATCATAAAAGTATGTGTATAAATTTGATCAAGTAAAAGGTTTAAATTTTAGGGTTTAAGGTTTGTGCTTTAGAAATTAGACTTTGAGTATAGAGTTTAATTTTTTTAGTATTGAGAGATAGGGACACCAAAAGGGGTAGAAGATTTTTGTTTGGTTGAGAGAATTACATTAACTCTATTTTAGGATTCTTTATTCCTTACATCTTTTAAGAGAAAGAAATCTAAAAATCGTCCAAATTTTTTTATAAAAATTTTATATTTTTAATAATTTATAAATATTTTAAATTTTAATTATTGAATAATTTATAATTTATTAGCTTATGATATTTTAATTTTATAATTTTTATTTATTTTATTTTTAGTCAAATATTAATAAAAATTATTTTTATTAATATTTATGTTATTTTAATATTTTTGTATTTCACTCATATTTTTTTGCCTAAAATTAAATTGTGCCCTCGTATTCAACCAGAACATCAATTTTGCCCTCGAATTCGCTTGAAAAATCAATTTTGCCCCTCTGCCACATCATCGTAAACTACCACGTCAGCATCGTAGCGGCCAACGTTGGATTCTGTTAGTCAAATAGAAAACGATGATGCAATTTGACTACTTCATGGGCCAAATTGATGTGCAAATACCATTAGGCAAAATCGATAAATTAGGACAACTATAGGGGCAAAAGTGACCCTTTAGCCTAAAAAATATTTTATGTTAATGTTCATTAGTCTCAATGAAGTCGTAAAAGGCAAGGTTGTTTCTTTAGGTATCCATGTGATCTTGTCACATCATCACATAATATAATTTATCATCAACGTCATCACATAGTTGACAATTAACGGCGTTGTTTCATAATTGAACCTAAAATTAAAATTTAGTGGTACAATTGAACAAATTAAAAGTTCAATGACATAAACGATACATCGCCAATAGTTTAGCGGTATCTGGGGTAATTTCCCCTTATTTTAACCCCAATATTACGATCTATTCGGCTGTAGGAACTCCCTATTAGGGTGTTCATTTTCGGATATCAGATCGTATGGGATTCGAAAATAAGATGCCTGAAATTTTGGATCGATAAGATAACGATCTGTATCTGATATGAAAAATTTCAGATATCTGAATATTTGAATATCGGATATCCGAAAATATAATTTGATTTAATTATTTTTTGGATTTGACGGTCGTATTAATGAAAAAATTGGAATTTTGAATATAACAAACAAAAAATTGCTAAATATAATAAGATTCACATTTATGAAAATTTTGATTTTTCGAATTTTCAGATATAACAAACATCAAATTGTTAAATATAACAAGATTAATATTCATGAAATTTTAAATTTATTAATTTTTGTATAATCCGAAACTTGAAAGAATAAGATCCGTATCGGATCCGAAAAATTAAAAATATGATGATGGCTTTGCCGATGTAGAAGAAGAGAAGAATAATATAAAATAAATGTAGATAATGGTGAAAGATAATAGAAGAATAGATCCAAAGAAATACAGATTTTTTGCTTCGTAACTCTTAATTACAAGTCTAGCAACAATTTGCTTTATTTTTTAATATTAGTTTATACAAATCGGAACAGATCTATGATAAAAAAAAATAATTTGGGTTGGCTTGATATGAATTATTATCTGACAGATAAAGACATTACAATGTCAGCTCCACATATAAAATGTTAAAAGAGGTATGCAGGCAATCAAGATCAAATAGCCATTAGCTTTTTATATAAAAGTTGGTTCATAATAGAAGCCTAAGAGATATTAGGGATATAAATGAATATATCGTTCGACGAGTTGTTCATGAACCGTTTATATAACATTTATTAAGTTAAATAAACGAGTGTGAATAAAATTTTAGACAAATATATTTACGAATGTTAAACGAACATGTTCGCAAACTAGCACAAAAGAATATGAACAGCTTCAAAAATAAATAAATGAACACAAACATAATGTTAAAAATTTAATCGAACAAGAACACCTTAAAAGATAAATAAACGAACACGAAAATAACTTTGTTCGTTCAAGCTTGATTCATTTACACACATAAGAGCCATTATTACAAACAGCCAACAACTAGGGATGGACACGGGTCGGGTTTTTGGCCCACCTGAACACTACCCAAAAATAATTACTCTAAACTCAACCCGACCTGAAATTTATATACCTAAACCCGACCCCGACCCGACCTATTAAAAAAAATCAATTTTAGGGGCCTAATTGTAAAAAAATAGGGACCTAATCATAAAAAAATAATTTTAGAGACCAAATTGTAGATAAAAATATTTAATTTTAAGGACCTAATTGTAAAAATATGTATAAAGTGGGGTATTATTATAAATATTCCTAAAATATAAGGAAAAATTACACTATTAATCCCGGGTCAAATCAGATTTTTTCACCCTAAACCCGAACTAGACCTGACCACACCTTAAAAAAATCTGACCTGACCCGACCTCAATTTTTTTAATAAAATATATAACCCGACCGGATCGGATCGAAACCCGACCAGGTCAGGTAAAATGTCCATCCCTAAATTACGACAATCCTGCATGATCCTTGGAAACATAAGCTTGCATTAGGGTCACCGGAGACTAGTCGTTAATTATAGAAATGATGACAAGATAATCCTAAAAAAACTTATAATAGTCAACAGATTTGACTCGGACAGGTTGGCTCGAACCGGGTCAACGGGTCGGACAGACATGTCGGGTCAACGGGTCGGGCAGACGGGTTCGGGTATGAGCTTAAGCAGACCGGTTCATTTTGTTTGACCGGTTCAGTCTAAAACCAGCTCGAGTCAAGTTGGGCTCAGACCGGTTTACAGGCTGAGTTGGTTCAAACCGGGTTTTTACCTTGAATTTCCAAATCACCGGCCGATTAACGGAGAAGGTCGCCGGAGATGTCGTCGGAAGCCCTAGATGCACAAATTCTACCGAAAAACAAAGAGTAATAAACCCTCAACTCAACCCAAACTATTATATCATGAAACAAACCGGGATTTAATCAAAAATCACCTTACACAGAACCGAGAAGGCCGAAATCGACAAAGCTCCGATGAAGCCCTTCCTGGCGTCAGACAAATGATCGGCCGGTTGAGTTTTGCTCGCCACTTCGTTAGGAGCTCAGATCCGGTGGCTGTGTCGCAAACGAACGACAGACGGGGCTGAAAATGGAAGAACCAGAGGCACATGATTTGGGGTTTTTGGCCGAGACGTCAGACGAGCTTTCCCGATGAAAGGTGGCTTGGTTTTAGGCGTTGAGGCCAGGGATGAGACTTAACTGATGTGGCAAACACTCTAGCAACGACGGTGCCGTGCACAACGCGTCGGTGGGGTAGATCGGATGAGTGGTCGATGGGGTTAGGTGAAAGAAAACCTTTGGATATCCCAAGGGTATTTTCAAACTCGAAACGCCAACCTGGGTAAGTGAGGAGTCAGATGGGTTATTGAATTTGTGATAAGTTTTTTTTCAAGTCCCCACTTTTTTGAAAACATTTAATTAAAAGGGGATTTTTTTAAAAAATAATTCGAGCTTAAAAAAATCCTTTAAAAATCTTTTCTCGGTTGGAGTCGCCACCGACCACTGAGGTAGGCCGGACACCGTAAAAACAAAACCAGAGATTCGTTTGAAAGGGTTCGGGAGTTGGTTACGTGTGGGGAAGGGTTAGCACCCCCATCACGCCCGGAAATCGGTACCAAAACAATTGTTGCTTTAATTTGATGGAAATTATTCGAAATTTAAAATGACTTTAATTAGGGGTTCTTAATTGAAAATTGGACTTTAATTGTGCGAGCCATTTCAAATTAGTGGTTTCAAATTAATTTGTCGTTTAATTAAAAAGGATGACGGTACACCGGACCAAAGACTAAATCGACATCATATAAGACTGACTGTCGTGTTAGTTTAGGGTTCGGATCCCATACGTCACCTTTATGCATGATGCGAGCAGCTAAATATGATGTTATGATCTTGTTCGTTTTAATTACGGATTTACCTTTAGACGATTCGAACTAATCCGAATATCCGAGGAATATCCAATAAGCTAGGGTACTTCGACCCGAATACACGAATTAATAAGTATCTCCTTTTTATAGTTAATATTAATTATCATGCAAATTTAACATTACGAGTCACATGGATGACAATTAAAATGCATGTCACAAAATGCAAATTCAAACGACATTTAAACAACTAGGCATGCCACATAAAAAGAACATGTTACATATATGACAAAGCTACATTATATGCATAAAATTAAATGAGCTAGAGATTAAAACATACGACTACATATTAATAAATAAATACACATGCCATACTTAACAAATATGAACAAAAATGCAAAAAAACATATATTCGATATAAATAGAAAAGGCCAAAGCATGAATAACAAACCATATATTTGATATAAATAGGTAACATGCACGAATAAAAAAACATAATAATAAAATGCTAATAATAAAAAAAGCGAACTGGCAGGGATCGAAACTGTAATAAAACCTTTTAAAAAAACTGATTGAAATGCCAAATAGGACTTGATTTAAAAGATACGGAAACCTACATGGACTAAAAGGGTAAATATCCCATTCAGAAACCGATTGAAACCAAATTTGGGACGAGGTTGAAAAGATTTGAAAAACAACGGGGACTGCGGGAAGGGTTTTGAAAAGCGGAAGCCCTGCCCGCGTAAATATGCCAACGCGGAGGGGTTTAGGACAGAAATAAACCTATTTTAAAAGATAAAACCACTATAAAACCAAGTTTTAAACAAAAATCAGCCCTTTTATCCTCCGTTAACCCTAAAACACACCGAACGCTTCTCCCATCGTCTCTGCTTTCCCGGCACCGTCAGGGTTCCGGTCGCCATTGTTGGAGCCGTAACCCTAAAAAACCTTTTTCTCTCTTTTTTAAACCTTTCAAAAAAAACCTCCGTTTACGAGATCAAAAACCCCCCAAAACCTTTCTGTTTTTTGTTTTTTTCTAAAGACCGAACCCAAAAAACTTTAACCCTTTTACCGACGTTTGCCTCTCACCGGCTCATCGTGCGTGGTCCCAGAAGGGACCGGATGGCTTGTCACTGGTGAGATAGGCAACAGACGGGAGGAAGAAGAAGAGACACGAAGGTAAATGAAAGCCCTAACTCGTTTATGTTTTTTTTATTTTATTTTAAGATTCAAACGAAAAAGAACAAAGACGATATACCTCTGGTAAAATTCTTTTTGCTTGTATTGATTGAAGCTTACGATTACAAAAACTCTCTCCGAAAAAACCTTCTCATTACATTGCGATTTCGGCTTTTTATAGCCTCTGAAATTCCGAATTTTTGGGTTACATAAATTAAAATAAAAACCCTATTGGTTCTGTTGATTTTTGTTTGTATTCATCTCTGCATTTGCGGTTTGTTGCCTCTGATTTTCTGAATTTCTGCTGCGTTTTTTTGGCTCCATGCATCTTCTGACGTCCGTTTGTTTTTGGTGTGCATGTGACGGATGAGGAGGGGACCAGAGAGGCACAGCTTGACGGATCGACGTCGTGGAGCGATCCTGACCGTCGGGGAAACTGGAGGGCTCGTGTGGACTAAACGTGCGCGTCTGGAGACTGGAACATCGCGCGTAGATCACACGTGCCTGGAGGACTCGTTCCTGGCCATTTGACCTGTCATTGATCCAATGGTGGAGATTGTGCGGTGTTAGGGCAAGAAAAATGGGATCTAGGGCTTCTCGTATCAGGGGCCATCTGGACCGTTCGATCCGATGCCCTTGATCCGACGATCCAGATGCGGCTGCGCAATAACATAAGAGAGGCATTAGGGTTCTGATGTAATTAGGGGTTGGGCCAAATGGGCCTTACTTGTAAATGGACCTTATTATTAAATAAACTTGGGCTTTGTTCTTATTGATATTTATTGGGCTTATATATGTTAGTTTTTTTTTGGTTTTCAGATTTTCAGATCTAATAATAATAATAATAATAATAATAGGATAATAATAATAATATATGGGATAATAACCGTAGGTAGTGGTGATAGATAATAATAATAGATCGAATAATAGTAGATAATAGTAAAGTATGTGGTAATAACACAATGGACAATAATGTATGATAGTAATTATGATAATATTTGTGGATAATATGCAACAAGAATAATAATGTAATAGATACTACTAGTATAAGATGATAGTATAAATAATAGCAAATATTGATAATAGATGCTCTAATAGTAATAATATATATATATATATATATATATATATATATATATATATATATATACACATATTGTTTTTTCTTTCTTCTTTTTTATTTATTAATTATTCGATATACGTCTTAACAAAGTCCATTAAAGATTAAAAATAAAAAAGGGTGACACCCCGGACAAAATAGGTGATTACAGCTGCCCCCTTTGCTTATACTTGTGGAACAAGAATAAAGCAAAGGCCATAAGCACCAATTTTGTCCGACTTCCCTGTTTGGATTCCGAGTCACCATGCACTTGAATTACTGGCAGTTCAGAAGCCGGTACGGGAAAATATAACGGTCGCAGAGGCTTGAAGCTGTTCTTTCTCTTTTAAACACTCTTCGACCCTTCGAGGTTCGAATAAAAACTCCACTCTCAAAATGCCCGAACGAATAGGCGGATTCCATTCTCCAAAAGCTTGAACGGATAGGCAGGTTCCATTTTCCAAAAGCCCGAACGGATAGGCGGGTTCCATTCTCCAAAAGCCCGAATAGATAGGCGGGTTCCATTCTCCAAAAGCCCGAATAGATAGGCGGGTTCCATTCTCCAAAAGCCCGAACGGATAGGCGGGTTCCATTCTCCAAAAGCCCGAATAGAAAGGCGGGTTCCATTCTCCAAAAGCCCGAACGGATAGGCGGGTCCCATTCTCCAAAAGCACGAACGAATAGGCGAGTTCTATTCTCCAAAAGCCCGAACAGATAAGCGGGTTCCATTCTCCAAAAGCCCGAACGGATAGGCGAGTTCCATTCTCCAAAAGCCCGAACGGATATGCTGGTTCCATTCTCCAAATGCCCGAACGGATAGACAGGTTCCATTCTCCAAAAGCCCGAACGGATAGACGGGTTCCATTCTCCAAAAGCCCGAACGGATAGGCGGGTTCCATTCTCCAAAAGCTCGAACGGATAGGCGGGTTCCATTCTCCAAAAGCCCGAACGGATAGGCGGGTTCCATTCTTCTCATGCCCGAACGGATAGGCGAGTTCCATTCTCCAAAAGCCCAAACTGATAGGCGGGTTCCCTTCTACTGGGAAAAGCTTTAATATATCTGTCAAAAATAGGCAAAATGATAAGATGATGTGAGTTAGCATGCTCTTAATCCTAGGGATGCTTAAGTACAAATGATGCATGAATTATGACATCAAAATTGCTTGGACGCTTCCACTCTCCGGGTTGGTCGATCTTGACCTTTTTCTTTTTCTTCTTAGTCTCTTTTGGCTTTCTCATCTCTGCCGAATCTCAATCTTTGGGTCTCTCCCCGAAAGACGACTATTGACTTCCACTGGTCAGAAAAGACACAACACTACTCGTAGTGGTCGTTCTCAAAACATTTCCCTTATTCAAACCGGGTCCTCAACTTCTCTTCATCTTTACTCAACGCGACGACTTTTCTCTTCTCTCAACAATAGGGAAGCACATGCTCCCAAGCCCTTGAACTTTTCTCCTAAGTTCATCAAGGTCCATTTTCATCTTCTGAAGCAATCAAAGCATTTTGACAAGAATTCGCTTTGAGTCCCTAAACTTTAGTCTGTAGAAACTTACTACTATCCTCACCATGGCCACTGGTGAGCTACCATTTGCTTTCATGGCATTGGATTCTAATACTTTATCCCCGAAGCAATGGGAAATTAATTTGTGTTCACAAAAGATTTAGATTGCATCTTCTAATTTCAAAATGAGATGTGTTTTCAAAATCTAGACTTTCTTTTCATATTATGGATACATCAAGCCAGATTAAATACCCCGAATATCAAGTGCATGAACGACACTATTATGGCTTACCAAGGATTGCCTCAAGCATCACGTGTCTAGGAGACCTCGAAAACTGAGGTGATGTCTGAAAATGTGACATACTCTCCGAGCTATTTCAACTTTTTAATCAATTAGACTTACCTTCTATAGGCTTTGCCTTTATCATTACCACTTCGTCTCAATTCTTTATGATTTTGGGGAAGTCAACTCATCACATTCCTTTGGCTCGAAATAAATGATGGAGCAAACAACAAAACCCCGAGCTACTCGGCATTGTCATGATTTGAAAATATTACCATCACTCATGTAGCTAAAGTGAATGGCGCATAGCAACCTTATTGGTCTTTTGCTATAGCGGAGTGTCCAAAAAATTCCACACTCGTATTCGAAGATGCCTATTAGCAGGCTTCGAACATTGGAGTGCTTTTGTTACGCTTTTATTATTCTCTCTTTTGTCTTTTCTTTTTCTTCTTCTCTTTTGTTTCTTTTTCTCTCTCTCTTTCATTTTTTCTCTTTTTCCTTTTCGTTTTTCTCTTTCTTTTTCCCCTCTTTTTTAGCGCGAAAAATTTCTGGTTATTCTCTTGAAGGCCCTAATTCTATGTGTACTTAATGGATGACCAAATTAACTTTGAGTGTACGCCATATATTCATCATCTTCAAAGCTTTCGATTTCCACTAGACAAAGGCGGCTCAGAGTCAATCTTTGGGGTCAAGGTCAATGTCCCTTGTGCAATTGATATACGGGGACTCAATAGACAAATATATACACACAAAATGAAAAGGCAACTGAAACACAATGCATCCTTTCATTGAATATTAAAAAAAACAATCTTAGGCCCTTACAAAAAGGTCTTTGCTACTTTCGGGTAAAGGGTAGCAAAGTTGATTCCACACATTACTTCAGGAAAAAGCTTAAAATGCAATGAAATGAAAAAAACAAACTTGGATGCATAAAACTCTTGACTACTACTAGGCTGACCATCCATCCCACCCCTTAAGCTTCTTCGAGGAACTCAACCTCCTTATTGTCCATCAATTCTTGAACCAACTGCTTAAATTCTGGACGAATCTGAATCTTGTGCCCCACAGTCTGATGGTACTCACAAAAAGGATTCATGGCCATCATATGCCCCATTTGGACCCTTCTTAAGTCGGCTTCTAACTTAGCTAAACTCTCATCCATTTGCTTCCTTTGATGGTGAGTAAAGTGTGGACGCAGAATCTTCGATAGTCACAAATACTGTCATGACCCCGAGCAATTAATCTCATGACTTAATGATGTAATGCATGAAATGTGTATGCATAACTGAAACAAATGATTGAAGGCAACAAATTAAAAAACACAAAATCGAATGCAAGGAAATGTTGATTCGACGAACATCCTCATTAAACAACTTTCCATAACAGAGATCAAACCTTGTTAAAGTTTTCAACTTTAGACTGTTCTCGAATCAACACTTCATATGAAAATGCGATGAATACGCAAAAAATAAGCAAAACAAGACAAGAAGGCAACAGGGTTAGTATCAACAATAATGAATACTTGAATACAATAAGCGAAAGGAAACACATCAAAGCAGATTAACAATGCAAGACCTAATAGCATGAATTCTAATTCTACGGTTATCCGCATGACTCTAATTGGGGTGGGCTTCTTAGATTCTCACACATGTGGTTCGGTTCTAATAAGGGTACCCGAACCTATCTCATCACCTACTAAGGTAACAAGAACCCCAATTCTGGCCTATTACAAGCTTGCGAATTGGTTTCGGTTCGAGGGAAAGCACTACCTAGTGACGTGGAGGGCTGCTCACATGTCAAAGGCGTGGATTCCGGAAGTGAATTACTGACCCGTGGAGGGAGACTCACGTGAGTATGGGCGTTTCATTCCCACTTAAGAGACGAAGCTCGGGTATAGAGCTTAATGCTCGTAATGCAACACATGTCGGTGTTTCCTTTAAAATTAAATGAAAAATTAATTCAAGACCACCAATTATCGAAGCTCGTGTAATTAAAGTCTTATTTTCAAGGAAGAATCACCTCGCTAAAGTCAAATTAAATTTCAAAAATTTCCATTAATTTAAAAGCAACAAGTGTTTTTCGGCTTAACTCTCTTTTGTTTAAAAAACAAAATTTGTCCCCAGCGGAGTCGCCACGCTCTGATAAGTTTTTTTTCGAGTCCCCGCTTTTTTGAAAACATTTAATTAAAAGGGGATTTTAAAGAAAATAATTCGAGCTTAAAAAAATCTTAAAAAATCTTTTCTCGGTTGGAGTCGCCACCGGCCACTGAGGTAGGCCGGACACTGTAAAAACAAAACCAGAGATTCGTTTGAAAGGGTTCGGGAGTTGGTTACGTGTGGGGAAGGGTTAGTACCCCCATCACGATCGGAAATCGGTACCAAAACAATTGTTGCTTTAATTTGATGGAAATTATTCGAAATTTAAAACGACTTTAATTAGGGGTTCTTAATTGAAAATTAGACTTTAATTGTGCGAGCTTTTTCAAATTAGTGGTTTCGAATTAATTCGTCGTTTAATTAAAATGGATGACGGTACACCGGACCAAAGACTAAACCGACATCATATAAGACTGACTGTCGTGTTAGTTTAGGGTTCGAATCCCGTACGTCACCTTTATGCATGATGCGAGCAGTTAAATATGGTGTTATGATCTTGTTCATTTTCATTACGGATTTACCTTCAGACGATTCGAATTAATCTCAATATCTGAGGAATATCCGATAAGCTAGGGTATTTCGACCTGAATACGCGAATTAATAAGTATCTCCTTTTTATAGTTAATATTAATTATCATGCAAATTTAAACATTATGAGTCACATGGATGACAATTAAAATGCATGTCACAAAATGCAAATTCAAATGATATTTAAACAACTAGGCATGCCACATAAAAAGAACATGTTACATATATGACAAAGCTACATTATATGCATAAAATTAAATGAGCTAGACATTAAAACATACGACTACATATTAATAAATAAATACACATGCCATACTTAACAAATATGAACAAAAATGCAAAAACATATATTCGATATAAATTGAAAAGGCCAAAACATGAATAACAAAACATATATTCAATATAAATAGGTAACATGCACGGATAAAAAAACAACATAATAAAATGCTAATAATAAAAAAAGTGAACTGGAAGGGGTCAAAACTGTAATAAACCCGTTTAAAAAACTGATTGAAATGGCAAATATGACTCGATTTAAAAGATACGGAAACCTACAGGGACTAAAAGGGTAAATATCCCGTTCGGAAATCGATTGAAACCAAATTTGGGACAAGATTGAAAAGATTTGAAAAAAAACGGGGACTGCGGGAAGGGTTTTGAAAAGCGAAAGCCCTGCCCGCGTAAACATGCCGACACGGAGGGGTTTATGACAGAAATAAACCTATTTTAAAAGATAAAACCACTATAAAACCAAGTTTTAAAAAAAATCAGCCTTTTTATCCTCCGTTAACCCTAAAACACACCGAACGGTTCTCCTATCCTCTCTACTTTCCCGGCGCTGTCAGGGTTCCGGTCGCCGTAACCCTAAAAAACATTTTTCTCTTTTTTAAAACAAAAAAACCCCCGTTTACGAAATCAAAAACCCCAAAAAACCTTTCTGTTTTTTGTTTTTTTCAAAAGACCGAACCCAAAAAACTTTAACCCTTTTACCGACGTTTGCCTCTCACCGACTCATCGTGCGTGGTCCCAAAAGGGACCGAATGGCTTGTCATCGGCGAGATAGGCAACAGACGGGAGAAAGAAGAAGAGACACGAAGGTAAATGAAAACCCTAACTCATTTCTGTTTTTTATTTTTTTTTATTTTAAGATTCGAAACAAAAAAGAACAAAGTCGATATACCTCTGGTAAAATTCTTTCTGCTTGTATTGATTGAAGCTTACGATTACAAAAACTCTCTCTGAAAAAACCTTCTCATTACATTGCGATTTTGGCTTTTTATAGCCTCTGAAATTCCGAATTTTCAGGTTACATAAATTAAAATAAAAACCCTATTGGTTCTGCTGATTTTTGTTTGTATTCATCTCTGCATTTGCGGTTTGTTGCCTCTGATTTTCTGAATTTCTATTGCGTTTTTTGGCTCCATGCATCTTCTGACGTTCGTTTGTTTTTGGGGTGCATGTGACGGCTGAGGAGGGGACCAGAGAGGCACGGCTTGACGGATCGACGTCGTGGAGCGATCCTGACCGTTGAGGAAACTGGAGGGGCTCGTGTGGACTAAACGTGCGCGTTTGGAGACTGGAACATCGCACATAGATCACACATGCCTTGAGGACTCGTTCCTAGCCATCCGATCCGTCCTTGATCCAATGGTGCAGATTGTGCGGCGCTAGGGCAAGAAAAATGGGATCTAGGGCTTCTCGTATCAGAAGCCATCTGGTCCGTTCGATCAGATGCCTTTGATCCGACGGTCCATATGCGGCTGCGCAATAACCTAAGAGAGGCATTAGGGTTCTGATGTAATTAGGGCTTGGGCCAAACGGGCCTTACTTGTAAATGGACCTTATTATTAAATAAACTTGGGCTTTGTTCTTATTAATATATATTGGGCTTATATATGTTAGTTTTTTTTTTGGTTTTGAGATTTTCAGATCTATTAATAATAATAATAATAATAATAATAATAAGATAATAATAATAATATATGTGATAATAACGGTAGGTAGTGGTGATAGATAATAATAATAATAGATCGAATAATAGTAGATAATAGTAAAGTATATGGTAATAACACATTGGATAATAATTTATGATAGTAATTATGATAATATTGGTGGATAATATGCAACAAGAATAATAATGTAATAGATACTACTAGTATACGATGATAGTATAAATAATAGCAAATAGTGATAATAGATGCTCTAATAGTAATATATATATATATATATATATATATATATATATGAACATATTTTTTTTCTTTTTTCTTTTTTATTTATTAATTATTCGATATACGTCTTAACAAAGCCCATTAAAGATTAAAAATAAAATGAGGTGACACCCCGGAAAAAATAGGTGATTACAGAATTTGATTCAATATCAACCCAAACTTAAAGCCAAGTATTACTCTAGGTAAGACATGACAAACATGAGCACTTAGCTCAATGGTTTGCCATTTAAAGGAGAAAGGAAGGTTGAGGTAGTGGGTTTGAACCCTACCAACCTCAATCTCTTCCAACATTTATTTTCCATTCATTATTTTTTAAGGGTGAAATTCAGAGTGTTACAAAAAGCGTGGCACGAGAGCAAACGTAATTATCGGTGCCAAAATATGTAGTAAGGGTTTGAATGTCAATTTAAATTTTTAAAGAATTAAAGATATAAAAAAAAATTTAAAAATTTTTGAAAGGAAATTTAATTAGAAATATCTAAAATATTAAAATTTAATATATTTTTTAAAAATTGAGGGATCCTAATGAAAATCTTAGAAAAGAATGATTTAAGGGTCGACAATAAAATCTTTAAATAATTATACTTTAATCTTAAATTATTAAATTACCATATGGACTACCTTTGTTTTTTTTATATACTTAGGGATGCCAGTTGGGCGGGTTTTGCGGGGATTCACCCCACTTCGCATTCAATTGGGATGAGATGGTTACATATTTCGCGGGTTGTGGGATGGGGATGAACTTAAAAATTAGATTGGTTGTGAGGGGTGGGGAAGGCATGAATATGCCTTTGTACCCGCCCCACCCGCCCCACATCATCCCAACTAACCCGCCCCAACAGATCTTATAATAAGTTATTATAAATATTATTAAAAATATAATATCAGCATGGATCATAGTCAAATTTAAGGTAATTCATATTGATTTGTCTTGAGATATTATTAAAAAGTTCAATATATATAATTGAGATTGATCAGATCAAATATATAAATATTTTTTTAAAGTATCAGTGTGAATCAGAGTTAAGTTTAAGATAATTTATATTGACTTGTCTTAGAATATTTATGAAATATATATATATATATATATATATATATATATATATTGTTGAGTTGTGTGGGGCACGATTCGTTCAACCGATATGGCTCACCAAGTGGTGGAGAGGTGGATTTTTGGGTGGAAGGGTTAAGGAAGCTAAAATGGAAATGACACAATGAATTATAGTGGTTCAACCTTCTAACCAAGGTCTACATCCACTACCTCAGCTCCTCACTAAGGATTTCTCAATCAATCCACTATTGATTCGTCCCCTTTTCTAGGCTTAGGAGGAAACCCTTACAACCAATCAAGCTTTCTACCCAAAGCCTTGATTGAAACCCTCTTTACAAAGAGATAATGAAAAGCAAACTTAAAACCCTCTAATAGGTGTTTGTTTGCACAACTAAGCACTCACCCAAAACCTAAAACACTTGAGCAAATTTGACAATTTTGGCTCACTAGTGTTTGTCTATACAATAAATGACAATTTAAGCTCTAAGACAATCTTTGATCATTTGATGTTTGACAATATGAGCATTAGCCTTCTCTTGATGCTTGGAGGTCCCTTTTATACTCCCAAATGAGTTTGTAGCCATTACTAGCCGTTGGGATCATATTGGAGCCGTTGAGGACTTTAATTCCCACCGTAAATGCAGTTTTGCAGCTCCCCATTTCGAAACGCTCGAACCCGTTTCTAAACACCCTTTAAGTAGAAAGAGCCGTTGCAGTCTGTCAGGGCATCCGTATCGAAACACCCCCTTGCCGTTTCGAAACCCGTATCGAAACGCTATAGGCCCGTATCGAAACACATGCATTTAAAAGTTAGTTGAGAAAATAGCCGTTGGGGTTTATGACCGTTGTGGTCAATGCCACGTAGGCGTATCGAAACGGAATAGCCCGTTTCGAATCGCTGGGCAAAAATCCCATCCAGGGAATGCCCGTTTCGAAACAAGTTTCGAAACGTTTTTGCTACTGTAATCCCCTGTTTCGAAACGCCCTAAGGTGTTTCGAAACACCTGGACAGTTTTGTGAAGTTTGGCTTTGAAAAACATGAAAAACCCTTTTAAAAACTTCCCGAAACATAATTTCAAGTTGTTTGGACTTTGGAAATGTTTTAAATACTTTTTAAATCAGTCCAAAACATTTTTCAATTATTATATCAAAACATTAGTTCTACAATCTCCCCCTTTTTGATATAATAAAACTCACTTGAAAAATTGTTTGGGATTCTCCCCCTTTAACTTTAAAAATGTGAATAAGAGATTAAAATTTTTAATTCAAATAATGCTCCCCCTATTAAAATTTTTAATTCAAATAAAGCTCCCCCTATTCATTTGAAAATTCAAATTTTCAAACCATTTTCCCCCCTTTTGTTATATCAAAAGGAATTTAAAACATTAAAGTTCAAAATAACAATAGAGGTAAAAACTTTGACAAAAATATGAATTTGGTTTAAAAATGGCTCCCCCTTACTCAAAGCATCATAAAAAATGTTAGTCCAACATATATGATCATCTAGTTGAATAAACTAAGAATAACACAAATAAATGCTAAAACAACTAGATTTTTACCAACACTTGAACCCAAGGGAGGATGTGAAGCCTTCCTTCTTCAAGTGTTCTTCCTTGTGTGTATGGAGCTCCCCCTCAATGTTTGACTTGTTGAACATCTCCATCACACCTTGCAAAAGACAATCAAGTAATTTTTGGTATCCAAATTGTTTTGGATCCATGAACGTTAGTAGCACAAATTTTAGTCCCCTTAGGAATCCATTTTTCAATGTCATCCTTTTTAATTGAAGTACTAAGTCCTTTTGGGACCCAACTACTTCTAAAACATTTTCCTTTAATAAATCCAGGGGCACTAGATTGTCTAACATAAAAATTTGATTTTCCAAAATTGTTTTTCTTTTCAAGCTCTTTGGAAATCAAATCTTTTTCTTCTTGAACTTTTTGAAGCAATTTTTGTAAATCAAAACATATTAATTCAAACTCTTCAAGTTTTGCTTCAAGTTCAAGTTTGGTTTTAGAAAGCAACTCATTTTGAATTTTTAACTTTGAAATCAATTTATTGTTTTTCAAAATGTGGCTTTTGAAATCTAAAACCAAATCATCATAGGCATCTTGTAATTCATCAAAGGAATAAGAACATGAAGTAGATGAATTAAAAGTTACCCTTGAATCTTCTTCGATGGTCATAAGGCAAAGGTTGGCTTGTTCATCGTCGGTGGAGTCCTCATCACTCCAAGTAGCCACATGTACCTTCTTCTTATGGCTTGAAGTGCTTGCCCTCTTCTTTCTTTTAGGTTCTCGTTCAAGCTCTCTCAAGGCTTTCTTCATGAACGGGGCACACTTCTTGAAGAGATGAACTATCTCTTCATCTTCATCCTCCTCTTCACTTGAGTAGACATGATGGCAAGTGGAGGATTTGAGAGCCATGTCACTTGCATTGATGTCTAGCCCTTTGATTTTCTTCTCTCCCATAGCTCTAATTTCTTCCCTCTTCTTCTCATCCTCTTTGTTCTTCTTCATGATTTGATGAGTAAGGAGTGGCCCCATAAGTTCATCAAGCTTCAAAGTCTTCAAATTCTTTGCTTCGATGATGGCGGTCGTCTTTGAGTCCCAAGACTCGGGAAGTGAGTAGATGAGCTTTCGAACAAGCTTTTCCTCCGGGATGGCTTCTCCATAGCCTTTGAGACCATTGGTGATAGTGGAGAACCTATCAAACATCTTCTCGATGTTTTTTTCTGGATCCATTTTGAAGTTCTCATATTCTAAGGTTAGGAGCCCAATCTTGGTCTCCTTGACTTCATCGGTCCCCTCGTATGTGACTTCAAGCTTGTCCCATACCTCCTTGGCACACTTACAAGAAGACATCTTCTCATTGATGGTTGGGCCAAAAGCACAAAACAAGATGTGCAAGGTTTTGCAATTAAGCTCCATCTTCTTGCGATCGTCGACACTCCACTCCGCTTTACTTCTTTGAGGCACGAACGAACCATCTTCAACTACATCCCATAGCTTGTAATCTCTTGATTTGATGAAGAACTTCATCTTTGTCTTCCAATGGGCATAGTGAGTTCCGTCAAAGAAAGGCGGTTTGTCGATTGAATGTGCCATTGAGCCGGTTGATGAAAAATTGATCGAGCTTGCCGAATCTTCTCAATAGGATGTAAATCCCCTTCGATTGAACCAAGCTCTGATACCAATTGTTGAGTTGTGTGGGGCTCGATTCGTTCAACCGATGTGGCTCACCAAGTGGTGGAGAGGTGAATTTTTGGGTGGAAGGGTTAAGGAAGCTAAAATGGAAATGACACAATGAATTATAGTGGTTCAACCTTCTAACCAAGGTCTACATCCACTACCTTAGCTCCCCACTAAGGATTTCTCAATCAATCCACTATTGATTCGTCCCCTTTTCTAGGCTTAGGAGGAAACCCTTACAACCAATCAAGCTTTCTACCCAAAGCCTTGATTGAAACCCTATTTACAAAGAGATAATGAAAAGAAAACTTAAAACCCTCTAATAGGTGTTTGTTTGCACAATTAAGCACTCTCCCAAAACCTAAAACACTTGAGCAAATTTGACAATTTTGGCTCACTAGTGTTTGTCTATACAATAAATGACAATTTAAGCTCTAAGACAATCTTTGATCAATTGATGTTTGACAATATGAGCATTAGCCTTCTCTTGATGCTTGGTGGTCCCTTTTATACTCCCAAATGAGTTTGTAGCCGTTACTAGCCGTTGGGATCATATTGGAGCCGTTGAGGACTTTAATTCCCACCATAAATGCAGTTCTGCAGCTCCCCGTTTCGAAATGCTCGAACCCGTTTCGAAACACTCTTTAAGTAGAAAGAGCCGTTGCAGTCTGTCAGGGCATCCGTATCGAAACACCCCCTTACCGTTTCGAAACCCGCATCGAAACACTATAGGCCCGTATCGAAACGCCTGCATTTAAAAGTTAGTTGGGTAAATAGCCGTTGGGGTTTATGACTGTTGTGGTCAATGCCACGTAGGCGTATCGAAACGGCATAGCTCGTTTCGAAACGCTGAGCAAAAATCCTATCCAGGGAAAGCCCGTTTCGAAACAAGTTTCAAAACGTTTTTGCTACTGTAATCCCCTGTTTCGAAACGCCCTAAGGTGTTTCGAAACACCTGGACATTTTTGTGAAGTTTGGCTTTGAAAAACATGAAAAACCCTTTTAAAAACTTCCCTAAATATAATTTCAAGTTGTTTGGACTTTGGAAATGTTTTAAATACTTTTTAAATCAGTCCAAAACATTTTTCAATTATTATATCAAAACATTAGTTCTACATATATATATATATACATATATCATATATATGTTTATTGGTTTCTTCATTACTGTTACCTAACGTTGAACATTCTTTCTAATGTTTGTTTTCTTCTCCTTCGTCCTCGCCATAAGTATTTTATTTTCCTAATATTGTATGTTACTTATTCTTATTTTTTTAAAAGGTTGTTTTTTCATTTTTATTCATTTTTAGTTCTTCCTATATTGTTTATTTGTTACAACAATTGAAATATTATTTTACATTTTATTTGTGTTATTTTCTTGTCATTTACAATAGACTTTAGTATCTTTTTAGTCCAAACTTTTGTGTTGTACAAAATTTAATTTCGTATATTATTATTTTTAAGAAATGATGACATTTGAAATAATGTCACATATGTGGCGGGAGTCTGAATGACAAATATTTCATACCTTTTTATAATAAATTTTATTTATATTTATATAACAAATATTTATAAATATATCATATAAATGGATCATGAGGTGGGTAAAGAAGGGATTAGGTGAGTTTGAGGATCGACAATCATGATGGGGTAGGGATGGTTTTAGTCTTGCGGGTTGCGGGGCAGAGATGGTTTTAAATTTTTTATTCGCAGCAGGACGTGGGGCGAGGATGAAGATAAAAATTCTTGATGGATATGGGTGTGAGAAGAGTAACCTTCGCACCCTCCACGCCCAATTGACATCCCTAACATACTCAACTTACAAGTTGAGAGGCGCTCATTAAATATATGTGTCCAAATCTTATTCAATACATTCCCACTTCAATATTTAAAATCTCAAGGGAAAATATGATATTGTTATGAATATTTATCTATGTGGATGTCTATCATGATAAGAACTTTATCAGAGAGATTTGATTTACTTTATTATTAAGAGTATTATATTCATTAATTAGAGTTTAATGTATTATGTACTTCTTATGCCTATAAATAGATGATTTGATGAAGGCATTGCATACAAGTCTATATTTGAGAATAATAGAAATCTCCCTCTTTCTCTCATCTCTTTATTCTTTTACTCTTGTTCATTGTTCTACATTATTTTATTCACAACACGTTATCAACATGATCTCGCTCGATTCATGGTTCTTATTGGTGATTTCATAGAAGGATTTCAATTTTGATAATGTCGACTGCATCCGCTACATATTCAAGTTAGCTTGAAAAGTCTGGTATGATTAGTTTATTTATATATATCGATATAGTGGTTGGTTGATTATTTTTAATTTAAAATCTATATATTTGGATCTATTCTTTAGATATTATTTTGTTCTAATAATCCATAAAGGTTGGTCTAATTGTTTATGTTTTCATTGCTAATTATTTTTCAACTTAAAAAGGTTATAAATGCTTACATTAAACTCGTTGTTTCTTTACAAAATTACAATGACTCTTTTTTCTTTTTGGTGGGCAAGAGTTAAGGTTACACGTATGTAAATTGAGATGAAAATTAGCGGTCATGGTCATTGTTATATTTACATTATATATATAATTAGAAACCAATATGTATTTATGTTATTATTTTTATGAAAGTTGATTTTTTTTCTTTAACCATGTTTTGAGTTTTACGTGATATGTTTCATTGGCTTTAAAAAAAACATGGCTTGAATCAAGAAAAAAAATCAAAAGAAGTATGTTTCTTCAATATGTTTATATTGAGATCAATTTTTATTTACATTATTCTATTGATGAAAGTTAATATTTTAACCGTGTTTTTGAGTTTGTGCATGAAATAATTACCTTGAAAGAGACATGACATTATGAGAAGTTGTCTTGGTCATTTGCTACCTCTCCATTGTCCTCGAGAGGAAAACCAATATCGGTAAATTTTAATTTTATTTTTATTCTTTAAAATACGATTTTAAAGTGCAATAAATAGTGATGATTTTGAATCTACAAGAAGATTGTTATAAAGTCTGTATTTGCTCAAAAGCAATCATTCTACCGTGTCAAAAAAAATCAACCATAGACTTCTCCCAAGTTCAAGTTACGAAAATTCGTATTGATCCAAAAGGTTTTATGGGAAGCATTCCCTGAAGTGAATGCAAACATGGTAAATCACTATTCAATTGGTAACATAACTTCGATATAATCCAAGTATATTGGCTGGACATCCCGTTCTGCGAGTCTATTGGTCTCAAAGGAGGTTTTTAAAGGACCTTGTGGACTGGTTTAACAATGTCACGTACGAGGATTAAATCTTTGTTCTCCGTGATAAGGATATGTGAAAAAGGTTTCAAAGGCCCACTGGCTCTACTCCATTCCCTGAAGTGAATGTGAGATTATATTATGGAAAGAATAAAAGTCACATTAAAAGTTGTGGCCGTGATTGAAACCATGAATATAGAATGGAAAATATGGTCATTTTAAGGATACTTTTACTCACAGGAAGTGAGGTTATAAGGATGACAAGAGTGATAAATATCATTCCAATGAAGTAAAATCCTACTTATTTCCAATGCGATGTTATAAACCATTGGTCTCGTACTTGTCGTATGTTCAATAATCAACAATCATTGAATGATAAATGAAATAAAATATAAGCAAATTTTGTTTGCCAAAAATGAAGAAGATGATACTGGTCCAACTTTATTTGGACATTGTTGGTCCAACTCATTTGGACGTTGTTGATTTTCTTATAATCCTCGAAGAGAATAAATCATATTCTAATTATTCTCATAACTTTGAAGAGAATTATTTATCTTTTTATTTTGCTTTATGTTTATTTACTTTACACACATTAATTATTTACCTTTTATATTTATATTTATATTTATATATTATGATATTTATTTATTTTGTTTAACATGATTACTTGTCAAATAAAATTTATGGTGACGATTTATACTCAACATAAGCACAAGATATATTTTCCCATTTAAATGCAAGGGAATAATGTGAGTACTATATCTCAAAGTACTGAAAATATTGATGCTCTAGAAGAGCAATAAATTCTTGAGAGAAAGCACATTATGAAAAGTGCAGAATTGCGAATATTACAATAATTACCGCTAATGGTAATAATATCATCACCACTAGAAGTAAAAATTTTAAGAGAGCAATATGAGTTCGCAAAATATCCCTTTGGGAATTATAGATAACATATGTTATCAATTGGTATTTGAAATAAGCCAATGTGGATATAAATTATGGTAGCCAAAAAGTCAGCTGAAAGCTCTAAAATAGCTATATATTGCTACCAAAAGATGATTTCAATTGAAAGCTCAGAAAGAGCTAAATATAATCCTATCAAAAGATAATTTCAATAAAGTTCAAAAAGAGCTAAATATATTCCTAATCAAAGGCACAATTTTGATGGTCGTACTAGACATGTACGAGTGAGATTGAATTACATGTTATGGTAAACAAGAAGTTTACAAATTCAGAGATATATACACATGTATGTAACCCCCTCGACCTGGCCTAGCTGTCAGACTGCATCGAACGAGTTACACGGGGAAAACCGAAGCGAAACCCGTTAAGGCTCCACTCTGATTAGCAACCCTAGAAAATTTCTTTTAAAGTTATCTTATCTAGATGCATTAATTATATCCCATGTGAGGGGACACGCAACGGAAAACGCACATGGATAAAAACAAGCAAAACAGACAATTAAGATAACCCTTTTTAATTTTTACAACAGGTCGAATCAATACGCTAAAGGACCGTACCGATACGCCTATACTTGGTTAACACCCCAAGTCAAACCTAGGGAAACCATATCGATACCCTCAAGGCTGGTATCGATACGCCTTTAACGGTCAACTTCCCTTGGTCAACTACGAAGACCGTACCGATACACTCGGGACCCGTACCGATACGCCAAAATCTCATCAATTTCTCAGATTTCCAGAGAGCATTTTGGGTATCGATACGCCCCCGCGTACTGGTACACCTTGCCCAAAACAAGGGACAGTATCGATACCTCCCTTGATCGTATCGATACGCCCTACCCTGTAAAACTAATTTTAGCTGCTAAAAGCACAAGGAACCCAACACTAGAGGCATTTAACAAACGTTTAAGCAACATACAAGCACACAAATGACTCAAGGCATCCATGGATAAACATATAAAGAAAT
Source organism: Hibiscus trionum (assembly GCA_030270665.1). Taxonomy (NCBI): domain Eukaryota; kingdom Viridiplantae; phylum Streptophyta; class Magnoliopsida; order Malvales; family Malvaceae; genus Hibiscus; species Hibiscus trionum. The sequence continues at coordinate 8,623,038 of BSYR01000046.1, forward strand.
TTAAACACTTAACGATGCAACAACCAACAAGACAAGATTCTTAGAGAAAACAAGCATACATAGCATTCACCAACATAGCCAAAAGCTAAACAAAAGCATAAATCATCAAGGTAAAAGGCATTACAAGCCAAACACAACCTAGCAAACTTGTCTAAAGCAAGAGACATGCCAACAACACCTCAAAACATAAAGGTACTATCCCATTACTTAATACTAGTTATTGAAGTCTAAACTCATACTTGAGCAAACCAAACTCCCTTATATTCTCCCTTGTTCCCCGAGCTGCTCCAAAAGTCTAAGGGCCTGCATTGTTGGAAAAGAGAGCGTAAGCGTTTAAGCTTAGTGAGCGGTGCTCAAAACGGTAGCTACAAATGTAGTTTTAAAACATTAGTTTGCTTGAAAACCAAAACCATTTCCAAATCATTTCCACATGCTTGAACACATAACAACATGCATTTACCTTTACGTGCATTTATCGAATGCAACCACAAGCCATAGGCTCACAACATGCTCATTCTCATAACGCAAGCAAAGTAACCACAATGCATAAGCATAAAAGAAGAAATCAACAACATTCTTAACATGAGAATTAAAGCATCATGGGTATATTGACATTCATCGTTTTTACTTGGATATGCAGATAGTTTCTCAAACCCACTAGACACTTCCGGTGGAATCTCACATCACCGTACTCACATGTCTAGTAAAACATAACTTCCGGTGGAATCTCACATCACCGTACTCCTCCTTAGTAGAATCTAACATCACTAAGGCCACACACAACTTTTACCTCGAGTGCACTCTAATCCTATTGATCGATCAATTATATCCGGTAACAACTCAACACGTGTCAATATACTCATTCACAACCACAAGCATTACCGATGCTTGAACCACTTACCATGTCCAAACTTCCATGCAAAGCATGTACTCACAATGCAAGTATAAACACAAGTCATAAGTCTCAACATGTATAACAATGCAAACTAACACATTATCAACATGACATGTTCACTTAGCATCAAGAATCATAAAACACATATTAATTGCATAAAACCTTTAAAACTTACTCTTGAGCTTGGATTGGCCTTTCAAGCTCAATCCAAACTCCTAAAACATTTCCTTAACCACGTTAAGGCTTTTAAAATTGATCCACTCACCAGCCAACTCACAAATGATGTCTAAGATGCCGAATCAAGCCTCCGAGCTACCCGGATTTCTGTTCACAAAGCCTAAATCTGATTCCTCTTTTTTAAGCAACCTAAAACTGAACATTAGAACACTAATACACTCACAAAAACAACAAAAACTCGGAACTCAACAATCTTGCAACAACACACATCGATTCAAGCCCCAAATTTCACACGATACATATCAATTTGAGTCCCAAACTACTTGCAGCCACACCCATCGAATTTACCATAAAAAATCTATCTTTTAACATCCCTAAACATCAACCCAAAGCAATCAAACCTTCAGCTGTCATTTAGACCCAAAACCCATAAAAAAACTCAAGATTTTCAACTCCCAAAACACCCACAATACCCATTTCGGGTTTCCCTTAATAACCCACCATAACAAAGTTAAAAACATACTCAAACTCAGCCATAGTCAACCCAAACGAAAAGCCCATAAACTCCCTTCTATTTCCGACAAAACTTTAAAAATAAAAACATGTTTAAACCTTAGGTTTTGCAAAAATCTTAACATTTATGACTCAAGGAAGATAAAACCAAGTTAAGAAATCATTTACCTTGAAGAAAATCACTTGGACTGAGAGCTTAGGGCAATGGAATAGTGAAATTGGGGTTTAGGAGGGGTTTTAACGTGAAAAAGGGTGTTTTGATGAAGATTATAGCATTTTTTTTCAAAAACCCTTTCTTATTCCTTTTATTAAAAATTCCCATTTTGCCCTTTAATAAAAACCAAGGTTATCCATTTAAGAATAGCTTCAAAATTAACTGTTGAGTGCATAAATGTTCTATATTTTAACACTCATTTACCCATATTATTGAAGCACTCAAGCATGTTTAGTTTCATTTTAGGATAAATTTTACATAAACATCATAAATGGATAATATTGCATGGATGCTGCTGATTTTGGTTTATTCTTGTAGGTACCTGCCGCGACAGTAATCCAAGGCAGCAGAAAATCAGAAGTTAACTACAGAGCTGGAGCAAAGGAGTTAAGGAGACTGTCATTTACAATACCGTCGTCGCGTCTGTCGTGACAGAAGAGGCGACAGTGAAGACCATGGTGAGAAAAATTGCGAAGTGGAGTTTGATCGATAGAGCATTTAAAGCCTAAATTTTGTGGACCACTCGCATAACTTTCGAAGCCCAGAAGCACAAGGAAGGCCTTGCCCTAAGTTTGAGGAAAAAGTCAAAGCAAGAAGATAGGGCGAATTAAAAGACATCTACTTAGAGATTTAGTCTTGAACAGAGTTGTACTTTAATTCAAACTTCTATTCTTGGCCATTAAGAAAACTCAAGACCAAGGCATGCATATATGCTTGTAATTCGACAAGGCAAATGATATCTAGCTCCTAGCGGTCTCCCCCCAAAACCCTAATCGTTTCTCTCTCTCCACCATGTTCTAAACTTCCCCTAGGGCAAAGGGTTGATCTTTTAACGTAGTTTGTAAGGGTTGTACTGTTTCTTAGGATTTTTTTCTGTTTAATTCAATAAAATCTTCAAGTTTATTTACTCTGGTTTCAACATCTCATAAGAGTTTCGGGAGAGCATTGTGAGGTTATCTATTTACTTAATATCGGGAGAGTTAAGTATTCGAAAGGAGTAAATACGAGTTTTCCAGTTTATGGTTAAACCATCTTGGCCTAGGGATAGGTACAAGATTAAGCAGCTAAGGAAGAATTCACAAACATCGGTGTTCATCCTTCGATTCACGCCGGGAGGTATCATCAAAGACGTGTTCATCGACAAAACATGGACCTAGGGATAGGACGAGTCAGAACAAGGATTCTTGGTGAACCTAAAGTACAAAGTTGTTGATCGTTGCTGCAACAACAACAAACCTCTGTCGCGACAGGTGCTACCGCGACAGGCTCGACGACAGCCGCAACAGAAAGCCTTTGAACAATGCAATACCTGCACTACTGAGCAATTCAATACCAGTCTATTTTATCAAACTAAATTCCTCTTTTATTTTAGTTTATTCTCAAGATCACTCAAAACATTTTTTAAACTTATTTCTTTTCTTATGCAGAGATTCAAGGATAAAAGTATTTCCAGTCCCTGTGGAGACGATATCCGATACTTAGTATCACTTTATTACTTGCGACATGTACACTTGCACCTACTTGCGATAGATTCTTTTACACGAAACAAGTTTTTGGCGCCGTTGCCAGGGACTGGCAACATACCTTTACCTTCAATTACTGCACTTTTAGATTTTATTTCTTTTCTGTTTTAGTTGTTTTATTTTTCCCGTGCGTTTCACAAGGTTTTTCTATTGCTTATGCACAGATCGAGATGTGGCAAAGAACCTGAGTACAAATTAGACCCAGAAATCGACCGGACATACCGTTTCAGGAACCAAGCCCGAATCTTGATAGAAAGAAACAACTATCTCGAGGAAAGACTCGAAGCCATGGTGAACGAAAGACAACGCAACGGGGTAGATAACAACAACAACAACCTCAAGGTTGATGACGATCCTTCTATTGATGCCCAAAACAATCAGCAGCTGCCTGCTGCCCCAGCAGCACGACAGACATGCCGGGAGTTTATGGACAATGATCATATTGAACTAGAAACCACGCTGCCAGATGTGGAAGCTAAACACTTCGAACTAAAACCTGTGATGTTCAGCATGATAAACTCTGCCGGACAATTTGGCGGCTCTGCTACAGAGGATGCGCGTGAACATCTAAAAACCTTCCAGGAGATATGTGGATCATTCAGACAACTAGGAATAAGCCCGAAAGTACTGAGACTCCGACTATTTCCCCATTCATTGAGAGATAGAGCGAAAATCTGGTGGAACAAGTTAACGTCGGGTTCAATAAGAACTTGGGCAGATCTTTGTCGTGAATTTCTATCTCGTTTTAATCCTTCTCTTTTATCTGAAAGATTGCGTAACGAGATTGCTACTTTTCAACAAGAAGATGACGAACCAATGTATGAGGCGTGGGACCGATTTACAGCCCTCTTACGAAACTACCCGATGCATGGATTCCCCGTATAGAATCAGGTTATAAAATTCTATAATGCTGCCAATGCACACACTCGGATGAGGATAGACTCAGCAGAAAACGACTTGTTACTAGACAAGGAACTAGAAGATGCAATGCTGGTGTTGAAAAATTTAGCAAAGAACGATGAACAGTTCCCCATAGCTTGAAGAGGAGGGAGACGGAGAGTATCTGTCAAGGAATATGAATCTGACAACTCGGTAAAAACTCAAATTGCATACCTCATCAAGGTAGTTGAAAACCTGCAGCGAAAGGAATCTAAGGCTATATTTTCTGCCGAGGAGGTGTGTGAAACTTACAGTGGAAACCACATTACATATGAGTGTCCCTTACAACTGGAAGAAGGAATGTATGTTGAAAATTATAACAAGAACAAAAGTTATGATTCCAACAACTACAACCCAAATTGGAGGAAGGACCCCAAATTTTCCTAGAGTAACCCAGACAATGCATTGAATCCTCCAGTCCAGAATAACCAGAACCAAGGAGGTCCCAGAATCCTGTCACGACAGCAACCACAACAACAGCCACAACAGCAACCGACAACCACAATAAGCATACTGGAACAGACCCTAGCAACCTTCATGTCTCAAACAGGAGCATATATGGCCAAAATGGGTCACTTTGTCAAGAAAATTGAATCCTTCATGGATAAGATAGAGATGAGAATGACAAACCATGAGCTAACCATAAAATCTCTAGAGACACAAATGGGTCAAGTTTCACCGTTTATCAACCCAAGGCAAAATGGAGGATTCCCTAGTGATACTGAGGTCACTAGAAAACCCACACATGAGCAGTGCAAAGCCATTACAATGAGAAGTGGGAAACAACTACAAGGGCTAATAATATCTGATAAGGAATCGATCCTACAGACATATGCCGAGATCACTGCCTCGACAGAAGGAAAGAAACATGCTGCCGTCACCCCTGCCACGATAGTAGAAGAAGTTTAGGAGGCAACAAAAGAAGCTGAAGATTGTAAGCCTCCTCAGATCCGATTCCCATTGAAGGACGCCTCGAAGATTGCCGTCCTCCACTCTCTTTTCCGCAGCGATTGAAAAAACAGAAACAAGAGTATCAGCTTAAGAAAATATATGATGATTTTAAGCAAGTACACATCAACATTCCGCTGTTGGAAGCCATTAAGCAGATGCCTAGTTATGCAAAGTTCCTTAAAGATGCAATGTCCATGAGATCCAGACTTGGGGAGTTTGAAACTGTGATGATGACATAAGGATGCATGGCAATCCTACATAAGCGTCCACCCCCAAAGAAGAAGATCCCAGGAGTTTCATCATACCATGCATAATTGGTGATAAGTTTGTGGGTAAGGCACTTTGTGATCTTGGTGCTAGTATTAATCTAATGCCCAAATCTGTATTTCAGAAGCTAGGTATTGGACAAGCAAGACCCACAACAGTCATGCTACAATTGGAAGACCGCTCTTACGTACAGCCAAAAGGAAAGATTGAAGATATTTTAGTAAGAGTGAATAAGTTTATATTTCCTGCTGACTTTCTTGTTTTAGACTGTGAAACAGATGAAAACGCACCGATCATCCTAGGGCGACCCTTCCTAGCCACAGGAAGAACAGTGATCGATGTAGAGAAGGGAGAACTGACTATGAGAGTCAATGACCAGCAGATAAAGCTCAATGTTCTCCAAGCCATTAAACAAGCTGATGTAGAGGAAGAATGCAAGGCAATATCAGAAGTAATCACAGACCAACCCTGCATCAGATCATGATGTCACGACAGACAATTTGGTCACTGCCACTGCAGTCACTTAGATGACTGCCACGACATCGTTGACGACAGCGACTCCTGAAACAATAATACACCTGATTCTGAAGGTCCTGAGGAGGTAAATTGGCTAGGCACACGTCCAAGTAAGTTCTTTGAACCTTTGAACTATAACTCGAATGAACATGTGATTCAGAAGCCTTTCATTGACCAACCACCTGTCGTAGATCTTAAACCCCTGCCAGGGCAACTTAAATATGTTTTTCTTGGTCTCAATGATACGTTTCCCGTAATCATCTCTTCTAAGTTGATGTAGGAACATGAACAACAGCTGATCATGATGCTACAACAGCATAAGAAGGCAATTGGATGGACCATGACCGATATCCAAGGCATCAGTCCGGCAATTTGTATGCATAAAATCCTCTTGGAGGATAACCATAAACCGACAATTGATGCCCAAAGAAGACTAAATGAAGCTATGCGAGAGGTGGTACGAAAAGAGATCATCAAGTGGTTTGATGCTGGAATTATCTATGCCATCTCATATAGCAAATGGGTGAGCTCGGTGCAATGCGTACCTAAGAAGGGGGGCATAACGGTGGTGACCAACAAGGATAACGGGGAAACCTTATTATTGTTTCCTTAATGGTTACTCAGGTTAGAATAAAATTGCAATTGCACCGGAGGATCAGGAGAAAACAACCTTCACATGCCCATACGAAACATACACCTTTCGAAGAATGCCATTTGGACTATGCAGTGCACTAACAACGTTCCAGTGGTGTATGATGACAATATTCTCGGATATGGTGGAAGATTTCCTAGAGATATTCATGGATGACTTTTCCGTCATTGGAGACAGTTTCAATGATTGCCTAGGAAATTTGAAGAAGGTGCTTGAAAGATGTGAGGAGGCCAACCTTGTATTGAACTGGGAAAATGCCACTTTTTGGTGGATGAGGGCATAGTGCTGGGACACAAGGTCTCCTTCCGATACATAGAAGTGGACAAAGCAAAAATAGAAGTTCTTGAAAAACTGCAGTCACCCACAATACTCAAGGGCATTAGAAGTTTTTTAGGACACGCAGGGTTTTATCGTAGATTCATTGCAAATTTTTCTAAAATCACTAAACCCATGTGTCTTATGTTGGAACAGAATAGGGCCTTTGATTTCAATACTGAATGTACTGAAGTATTCAGGACATTGAAGGAGAAGCTGGTAACAGCCCCAATAGTGCAGCCACCGGACTGGAGTTTACCATTCAAGATCATGTGTGACGCCAATGACTATGCTGCCGAGGCAGCACTAGGGCAGCGGAAGGAGAAACTCTTCCATGTTGTATACTATGCCAACAAGACTTTAAATGATGCCCAGATAAACTACACCACAACAGAGAAGGAGTTGCTCGTGGTGGTGTTCTCTTTTGACAAGTTCCGACCATACATACTTGGAACAAAAGTGGTGGTCCATACGAACCATTCATCACTGAAATATCTGTTTACCAAGAAGGATGCAAAACCACGATTGATACGTTGGATTCTACTATTGCAAGAATTCGATATAGACATCAAGGACTAGAAGGGAACAGAAAACTAGTAGCAGATCACTTGTCAAGACTGGAGATGGGAAAGGACCAAGCTAAAGACAAGATCAACATATATGAGATCTTCCCAGACGAGCATTTTATTCACTGCCACCAGCACTGCCGCGATAGCCATGGCGGAAGGTAAGCTTCCTGAAATCCCTTGGTATGCTGACATAGTAAATTACATTGTGAGTGGTTTATTACCCCCTGAACTTAATTACCAAGCAAGGAAGAGGTTCCAAAATGATGCAAAACATTATTATTGGGACGAACCTCTTCTATTTAAGCATTGTGCATATCAGATCATCAGGAGATGCATACCATAGGAAGAACATGAAGAAGTACTCCACCACTGCCATGCTGCTCCGTATGGAGGACACTTTGGAGGAAACAAAACTACTGCCAAAGTTATGCAATCTGGTTTCTTTTTGCCTACACTGTTCGAGGATGCACAAGCCTTTTACAAGCATCGTGACAAATGTCAAAGGACTGGAAATGTCTCTAGAAGGCATGATATGCCCCTGTAGAACATTCTCGAAGTCGAAATTTTTGATGTTTGGGGAATCGACTTCATGGGACCATTCCCAGCCTCTTGTGGGAACTTGTACATACTGTTGGTAGTAGACTACGTGTCCAAGTGGGTAGAGGCTATCGCCACACAAAAGATTGATGCCAAGACCGTGCAAAGATTTCTCCACAAAATATCTTCCCAAGGGCGATCATTAGTGATGATGGTAGGCACTTTGACAATAGGGTAATTGCAAGTGCATTGAAGAAGTATGGAGTTAAGATGGAACATAAAGCATATTGGGCTATCAAGACAGTTAACATGGACTGGGACAAAGCAGGGCAAAAATGGCTGCTGGACTTGAATGAAATTGAAGAAATTCGAGCCATGGCCTATGACAACGCCATAATTTACAAGGACAAAACAAAGAAGTGGCACGACAGAAAACTGCTGCCACGATAGTTTAGCCCAGGGCAGAAGGTGTTGTTATTCAACTCTATGTTGAAGCTTTTTCCAGGAAAGCTAAAGTCTAGATGGTCTGGACCCTTCCAAGTCGTCCAGGTTTTCCTCATGGATCACAATCAGATCAATTAAGGACGAGCACCAATTCAAAGTCAATGGACAATGGCTAAAGCACTATTAGGGGACTAAAGCCCCAAAAAGAGCAGGAAGTAGTTACTTTAGGAGATGCCCCTCAAGGCATCCCTAATTTAACTTAGTTTTATTTTATTTTATTTATTTAATTTTTTATTGTTTTAGGAAATTAGAATTTAATATTTTTTTATTTTAGTTTTCAGGTAAATAATGGAAGCAGAGTAAAGAGAAAGAGCGAACAAGTCCACCACACTCACAACAGCGAAAGAAGCCTAATGGTAACAAGGCTGTCGTGACAGCCGGTCACCAGCTGTCGTGACAGACGAGCAAAAATAGCATGTCTCCACGTTGTCGCGACAGACATAGAAACACGTAACAGATGGGCAACAGACACAGAAATACGTAACAGACGCGTCAGAAAACCGTGTGACAGCTGGTTCCGTTTTTCATGCCACCCATGACGGCTTCAACAGGAAGAACCCCGTTCTATATAAACCACCAACTCCACTTCATTTTTCACCTCATTCTCTTCTCTCTACTTTGTTTCCAAGCATTTTAGCTTTTCAATTATTTTCTTTCATTTCTACAGTTCCTTACAATGACAACAAGATCGACTAGAAGAAGTGCGGCCTCCTCATCTTCCGCGGCAGTCTCTACTCCCAGCCACAATAGAATCCACAGGAGGTTCGCCTCGGCATACTTAGAGAAAAGATACTATGATTCTTTTCAAAAACGAGAGATGTGGGAGGAAAGAGGATTCACCTACACGAAGAAAACAGAAGATCCAGGGCTTGAAGAATTCATATCCAAACAGATTGTGGCATTAAAGTGGCAGATGTTCGCAGCACAACCAGAGGAGATGAACGTTACACTAGTACGCGAGTTTTATGCTGCCCTCACATCCAAGGATGACAAGACAATAACTGTTAAGGGTAAGGAAATCTCTCTTGAGCCATCCTACATCAATACACTATATAGCATATATGTGGGCAGAAAGGAGGATGCACACATCAGGTTTATCAACAACCTATCACCGGCAGACTATAACGACATCATGGCAGACCTGACTAAAGAGGGCGCCAATTAGAACGATGATCCAAAACATAGGTGGACGGTGCGAAGAACCCAACTAACACCTGCCGCAAAGCTCTGGAACCACTTTGTAAAGAAGCGTCTCATGCCGACATCGCACAACACAATAGTGGATCGACAGACACTTGCCTTCGTAGACTCCCTCATTAACGAGTGTCAAATCAACGTAGGTAAATACATCCTCAACGACATCCATGAGTGTGTACTAAGAGGAATGGGTCCCCTCTTCTTCCCCTACCTCATCAAATCCCTCTGCCGAGCCAACAATGTGCCTGAAATTGATGGAGACGTGAAGATCCAGGGCAAGAGGGGAACTCAGCAGAACATCTACACCTTGATGGAACTGAAGGCAGCCACCCCAATGGCTTATGTTGATCCCACTGCTGCGACAGAACCAGATTCCACAAAACTTGTCGCGGCAGAGCCCGAGCCGACAAAACCTGCACAACCAGAAGCCACCTCCTCCAACAAGATAATTCAACTCTGGAGAAGATGGAGGCACGATAGTAGGGATTCATAGAGTACATGAGGGACTTCACCACTGCCACGGTAAACTTTATAAAAGTTGAGTTAAATTATCCAAACGTAAAGTTTCCCTCTTTTCCAGAAACTCTTCTTGCCACCCCTACACTTGCTTCCAGCCCTAAGACGCCCACACCGACAGATGCCTCCACTTCAACCTCTGCCACGGCCGGAGACGACGACAGACGAGCTTCCACCCCTCGAGGAACCAAACGAAAGGAACCACTACCAGAAATAGATCCCAAATATTTCGAAGGTTTCTCCTCTTACTCAGTCTGGCAGGATGACTCTAACTTCGAACCCTCTGTTGTCTGGGAGATAGCTAAGGACTTCCCTCCAATGAAGAAGAAACAGCTTGACATCGATGTTGAGGGATCCTAACGCGACAAAGCAGACAACAACAACAGAAGTAGCAACGACAGTGAACTCGAGGGATTATGTTTTTGCATGCATTTGAATTTATTTCGAATGTTTTTATGAAATATTTAGTACATGTTTTAATGTTCGAGTTTCATAAATATTTAAGAAATTTTACGTTAATTATTATTAATTAATTCAATTTGTATTTTAAAATATTTCTAAACCTAAGACTTATAACTTGAGGGGAAAGTTTTCAAATCTAACTTCCTAGATTCGACCCATTTCTTCTGGGCCGGGTTTAGGGGTTACATTTAGTGGTATCAAAGCACGGTTCAACCCTCGTACTATAAGGCTCACAAAAGTTTTTTTCGTAATGTTTTCGACTTTTGCATGCATATGAAATATTTTGGGATAAATGAGAATTTTCTGAAAATTTTACTACGATATTAAGTGGTTTTGAATTGTTTTAAATTCGAAACTCCAGTACTGATTCTAACTCTAGGTTATTACCTTTTGTAGATAGTTCACTATGCCACCGCGTAAGAGTTCTAATTTATCGTTTGTTCATGGACAGGGCCGTACTGCTGCTTCTGGCAGTGATCATCCGTCTTCTTTTGGGCAAATGGGAAATCAGAATGAGATATCGGGTAATGAGATAGATCCGTTGGGAGGACATCAGATCGGAAATGATGAATCACTCGATGTTGAGGATACTGAGACAATTTATTCGGACAGTGCTACAGTTCACCGTGAGTTGCTCCGTTATCTTCATCAGTCAGAGGGTTCGAGGAAACCCATTTCTACAGAATTCATAGCTGCTGGGATGAAATTGTTTGAGGGTAAAATCGATACACATCCAACTGATGCAGAGTATTGGCTAAAGAAATTAAAACGACTGTTTGTTGAGATGGATTATCCAGTTAATCAGAAATTGCGAGCCGTTTTATCTTTGTTAATAGGTGAAGCTTAGAATTGGTGGGAGTTAGTGGTTGATACTGTTCTATCTAGTCAGATCACATGGGAGTTTTTCCAAAAGGCTTTTCAGGATCGATATATAGGAGCTGAGTTCCTAGGAAAGTGTCGTGATGAGTTTATGAATCTGAAACAGAACAACATGTCTGTGAATAATTATGAGATAGAATTTAGAAGGTTGGACAAGTATGCTCCTGGGTTTGTTCCGACTGAGGAAGATAAGTGTGACTGGTTTTTGAAGGGACTTCGACTTCCATTTCAGAGAGATGTTGCAACACATCAGGATAAAGTATTCGACAACATGGTTAGTCGGGCTAAAATTGCTGAGAGGATTCTAGCATTAATGGAAAATGAGGAACTTCAAAATTCTAATCAAGTCGGAAAGCAACTGAACACATTTGTACAACCGAGTTTTGTTAACTCGTCTGGAAAGAGGCTTAGAGATGAGTCTTTTCCTTATAGTTATCGTAATGTGAGACATGCAGTACAAACAATTCCGTCTGGCTGTGTGGGTAGTTCAAAAGTTCATCGGCCTATTTATGTTTGTGGTTATTGCAATAAGAAGCATAATGGAGAGTGCGGATTGATGAACAAAGTGTGTTTTAGATGTGGATCTCACGATCATTACTTGAAGAGTTGTCCACGTTTAGCAACCTGTTCATCCTTACAGATTCAGAGACATGCATCAGTTCGGGCACCTCCCCGAGGTAGAGGGCAATTTAGGTCAGTTGCTTTTGGTGCTTCTAGTAGAGGTAGACTTGCCCAGAGTGGTGGTTCAGCTAGATCTGAGATTAGACGTCCAGGTTCGATACATTCGACTGGAGTTCACGTTGAACATGATGATATGCATGATGACAGGGCATGTACATTTTAATATGTTTCAGTTCTATGTTTCAGTAATTTCGGTTATGATATATCATGAATTCAGAATGGGAATGTTTATGCGTGTTTTAGTTGGTTTTCAGATCTGTTGTTAAATCTAAAAATTTCGAGGACAAAATTTCTTTTAAGGGAGGGAGAGTTGTAACACCCTAAAAATTACCCTAATTTGGAAACTTTAATTTTAAAATCCCTAATTCAGAAACCTTAACATTTGAGCATTTTGGAATCGAGCCCTAACTGTAAATTGAGGGCTATATTGAGATAAATTAGAATTTGTATAAATCGGAAAATATGAGAACACGCTAAATCACCTATCCATCACCCATTATTGTTTATGTAAGCCGCACTCCCATATTCCTCACTCTCCCGTTAAGCATATCCCTCACCTTCCCCGAGTCCGGCCAAGCTCCGATCAGAGGCTCATCGGCCACCGTTCATCAAACCGAGACCACCCCTTGTTTTCTTTTGTCGTCCGATCAAACCCCAATCTTTGGCCTTCCCCTCTTTATTGTCGTTTCCTTAAAAACGGTAGTAAACCGTTCGATCGTCCCCTTGTCTCCTCCATCGTTGCTCGCGTTGCCGCGTCTCCCCCGTACCTCGTTGCTGTCTGTTTTGAACCGAGGGAAAACCATTTAGTTTCCCTGCTTCGTTTGTTCCTCCGCCCTTTGTGCTGCCATCCTCCTCCGTTCGTGTCTGTAAGAAAAGTCATCGGAAACCTTTCGTATAACTTGTGTTTGTGCGCCGTTGTCTCTCCTCCTTCGTTAGTTTTCAATTTCATTTTGGGTAAGCTATCAATATTCAATTTTGTTTATTTCATGTTGTTAGTTATTTTGGTTTTAGGTTTCTATTTGTGTTAACCGAAATTGACACTTTGGGCTGATGTTTTTGTTGTTGGAGTACACTGCCTTTGTTTGGTCGTCGTCATGTGCTGCCGTCAGGCCTCCCTAATCTCTGCCGCACTGCCAAGGGTTCAGCAAACCCTACTTTTTTTGTTACAATAGTTGTGAAGGAGGTTGGTTGTATGTGTGTGTGTGTTTGTGATCTGGTAAGCCACAATCGAGTGGTCTGGTTCCTTAAGCCCAAATTCGTGTGATAACAGCCCAATAGAGAACTTGTTTGGTGAGCCCAAGCAGTTTCTATGAGCCCAATTAATGTCTGTGAATCTAATCGGACCCTAATCGAACTAAGTGAATCAAGTCAGTAAACCAAAATCGAACCAATCTGAGTAAACTGAACCGATTTTGTTGGCCTATTTTGATCGAACCGTTTGACAGATGATCGAATTGGACATTAACTGTTTGACCATGTGGCATCAGCTTTGACCGCTTGACCAGACCTATTGACCAGATCTGAACTATTGACCCATTTGACAATCACTTCGACCTTTGACATTGGAAGTTTGACCAATTTGACTTTTGACTAAGTTTGACCGTTGACCAGTTTGACCAAAGTTGATTGTTGACAAAGTTGACCTTTGAACCAGTTTGGTTTTTGACCGTTGACTTTGACTTTTTATCATAGTTGACTTTGATCGTTGACCTCGAGTTGACTTTTTCGAACATCCTTCCTTTTAACCTTTCTCGACGCCCTAAGTTCGTATCCGCTGCCCATTTTGTCAAATTAGATCCCGAAAGCTCTGTTTTGTTAATTTTGAGCCATTATTATTGGAATTTGATAAGTTATGGTTTTAGAATCTGATACAGAATATTCTCGTGTTTAGGTGCCGACTTTGAGACCGTTGGGTTACCTCTAGTTGTTTAGACCAATCGTGCACATTCTTCGAGATCTTCACGTGAGTATATCTTCAGTTCGATTTTTAGTGTTTTAGTTGGTGGCTTAGTTATAACAATAAATGTTAATATAGAATTCATACCTCGTAGGTCTTGATTCAGTGAGATCCGAGCGTAAGGCTCGCCCTTCTCGAGATTAGGGCTTCTATGGCTAAGGTGTGTTTTTTGGGGTGTTTTCAGTAAATTTTTATTCTTGGTTGATTTAATATCTGATTAATTATGGTTTGAGACTATTTGAAACATTATGCATAGCATAATGAAATGTGTTTTAAATCAAGCATATGATTTTTGGAAAATATGATACTCGTAAGAGTTCATATTTATGATTTTACAAATCATATCATGTGTTATTTGTTCGGAATTGTGTTCAGAAAAAGTGAGAGAAATCTCCACTCTAGCGAGTGCAACCTCCACTCTGTATGATATCGGATATTAGGGCATTGCATCATGCATCGGACATCATAACATTTATGATTTTGATTTATTGGATACACTCTGTTTTCGGAAATGAATTTATCGGAAAATGAAATATTGTTTTGATTTTGTGTTATTACTAAATGACACAGTAAGCTTTTTAGCTTACACCCCTTGGATTTTACTTTTAGATACTCAGACTTATTAGACGACTCGGTACTTGGAGCATCTCGCATTTTACTCGGATATTTTCATAATTCTGCTTGAACTATCTTTGATTATTTCAAGCTATTGTTTAGCAAAATTTAGAATAATTTGTAATTTCGGACATTGAGAATTTTATTTTGGGATTATGTTTTTGCATGCATTTGAATTTATTCCGGATGATTTTATGAAATATTTAGTACATTTTTTAATGTCCGAGTTTCATAAATATTTAAGAAATTTAACGTTAATTATTATTAATTAATTCAATTTGTATTTTAAAATATTTCTAAACCTAAGACTTATAACTTGAGGGGAAAGTTTTCAAATCTAACTTCCTAGATTCGGCTCATTTCTTCTGGGCCGGATTTAGGGGGTTACAACCACGACAATTTATCTCATTCTTTCATCATTGAAAACCGACGAACAACATCTCAATCAAACTTCAAACATGAAATCTCCGTTAGAATGACGTCGAAAGGACAATGAACAATGTAGAAATCGTGTGATAAGAAGAGGAACTTCATTTCGACGACAACGTCGTGACGACGACAATATCAATGGCTGGTTTGTTATTTGGGTTAAGATTTTTTTTAAATTTGGAGATTTGTTTTGTAAATTTTGGTAAGATAAGAGTTCTTTTTAATTACAGTTTTTTTAAATAAAAAAACAATTAAAAGAAAATATAAATTAAAACCTTTATTTATTAATTAGACCCTAAGCCTCAAAGTCAAAATGATTATCAAATTAATAATTTATGGTTCAATGGAATCATATGCTAAATATAAAAACGAAATACATACAAGCAGAATTGACATTACCAAGGATGTAAACATTTTTTGAATGGTTATTGGCTATTGCTGATATCAAGACTTGTTATAAAAGCAATATTATTAATATGGATATCTTATAAAATAAAACTTTCAACTTTATTATTTTAAGAGTTGAGTGCACCACAAGTTCCAAAAATATGAATTTCATTTTAAATTGATTTTTAAATTTTTTTAACGTTTTAATTTCATCCTCAAATTATGACTCTCATTTTAAATTGGCACCAAACTTTTGAACGTTTCAATTTAATCCTCAAACTATCTCTCATTCTAAATTGATCCCTCGAACTTCTGAACATTCTAATTTAATCTACAAATTATCAATACATGCTAATCATAACCCATGCCAATAAAACTGTTTTAAAAATTGTTAATTGTCACGTAAACACTGATTTGTATTATGTAATAATATGATGTGTCATAAACGATAATTTTGTGATGAAATTGGAGTGTTCAAAACGGTAGGGACCAATTTAAAATGAGGGTCATAATTTGGGGATAAACTAGAATATTCACAAGCATGGGACCAATTTAGAATGAGAATCATAGTTTCGGGGTGATTACAAGGTAGTATTTGTTAAGGTGATTACGAGGTAGTATTTGTTCACACACACTTTGCAGACAAAGCGATTTGAACCCGAGTCTTTTAGGATTCTTTATAATTATATTATCATATAATACTTTTCAAAAAATGATTGTATATCAATCGATTAGCTATGTCTCAAAGTCAATGATAATCAAAATAATTATTATGGTTTAAGGAAATCATATGCTAAAAATGTAATACATAGTTGCAGATTTGACAGATATCAAAGTTATAAACTTATTTGAGTGGTTATTGTTGATATTAAGCAAAGACTTGTTATTAAACAATATCATTAATATATAAAAAAATTCTAGGTCAAAATTAAATTTTAATACTAAAACTTCAAAACGAAATAGCATTCAAGGGACAAAAACCTCTTAATATAAAATATTATAACAATGCATAACTTATAAACTAAAGCTTTCAACTTTTGGAGCATCAAAAATATTCCAACTTTATTATTTTTAAAATGTGCATATAATAACTATATCTCAAAATATTTTTTTTACAACATAACTATTAGTATTTATTTATATCAAAAGATAGGAGATTAGATTTTAATAACATATCAATAAATCATTGATTATGGCTTGTGATCTTGCCCCATCATAACATAACATAATTTACCATCCACGTTGTCTCACCATTAACAACTAACGACGTTATGTAATAATTGAACCCAAAATTAAAATTTAGAGCTAAAATTTAAACAGACCGGAAATTTAGTGACTTAAACGGTACAACGTCAATAGTTTAGTAGTTTCTGGTGTAATTTTCCTTTATTTTCATTACACCGTAACTGTCCATATTGTCCCCCTTTTATTTATGTCCAATTTGAAAACTCCGGTATTAATCTATCTAATAGATTTTATGTCGGAGCTCTTAGATTTTTATTGGACATATTAATTAATAATGGGACTCGTTTTAATAAATAACATAATATTTACTTTTAAAGGAACGAAATTTTTTGAAATAATTATAACAACTACTCTTACCGAACTAAATTTGAAGATCGATTGATTATAAAAACATAATATTGTAAGAAAATTTTAACCTCAGTACATATTACAATCTATTCGGTCGTAGGGAGTCCCCATACCTAAATAGAAAAAGCCAATCTATAAGAAATTGATCCATAACAAGGATTCAAACCATTACACTCATATCACTTGAATCAATAAGAAATTGTTTAAGCAATAGATAAAGTTTACTCTGAGAATTTACTACAACACAAAATAAAATAGATAAAGAAAGAAGAGGATCCAGTACAACATCTGATGAACACATGAAAACCGTTAAGTTCGAAGATTAATTGATACTACAACTTGTCGATACACATTTTATGTTCCTACCCGAAGATAAATACAAATGTGGTGTAGTCTGTTTAGATTCCAATTACCTCCTTGCAATAACCTGCAGAATGAACACAAATGCACCAAAAATCAGGAACCAAAGTTCGCCATTAAATCAACTTTCTATCATTAACTCATTAAACCAAATAAAACAACGTATTTAGGGATAGACACCAATCAGAACAATATTCGAATATATAGTAAATAAAAATGTGTGAAAGAAAAAATAAAAGGATACCAAACAAATAGATCAATTGGAATATGTCTTAATAACAACATTTGACAATATAAAACGTTGTCAACACTCAACAGAATTATGTATTTATTGTTCACTCTATAAAAAACACTTATTATAACTACTTACTGATGTAAAAGAAACAAAATGGACACATAGTCTAAGGGCATTTCATTCATTAAGGAATGTTTAAATTTTGGTTTGAGTGTGAAAAAGCATGCAGCGCTGGGAACTACATGTTTTTTTTTTTGCTCAGATGTCGTCTATTAAGATGAAATATACAACCAAACGTCACAACGGTCGCCTCGTTAAAAACTTCCCTAAACCTAATGGAGGAAAAGAGTACGACCCGTATGTGACAAAAGCATCGAAAGCAAACGAACAAACAAACGAAAAACCAATAACCAATCACTAACGTTAACAAGCACAAAATAAAGAAATACGCGCCACGTCAAACAAAAAAGAGAGGAGTATGCTCTCAAAGGGAATTTGGAAACGCCTAGCCGCCGAACAGGAAAATAGCTCCGGCCGGAAAAATGAAGCACATACGAGCAGTAGGACAGTGCACCGAGATCAACAACATCAACGAGTTTGGACCTTATTCATCAGCGGTTTATCTCGGACAATCCACTGGAAAGGATTGTGGCAAGTATGCGACAGACATGGAATTGTAAAAGATACCTTCATACCAAACAAAAGAGCAAGGAATGGACAGCGGTTTGGTTTCGTTAGAATGGCGTCGGAGGAGGATACAAATAGGGTGATAGAGAGATTAAACGGCAAATGGATACACGGCGGCAGATTGAGAGTTGCTATGGCGTGGAGAGGCAAAACGGAATGGCACAGTAAAAACGGAAGAAACATAGAACAACACGAGAAGAAGGACAGTGCGGAATCAAGAATATCAGAAAAGGCAATAAGAAACGAAGTGAAACAAAATAAATCGCAAGTCGTAGGGATAGTGGATGAAGACAAATGGGCAATATTGCGATGGTGTGCGGTGGGTTGGTGCCAAAACCCTTGTAGCATAAAGACCCTAGCGGAAAGGTTGGAGGTAGACAAACACGATGGTTTCTCGATCATGCGTTTATCCGGAGCAATGATATTGCTAATGTGTACATCGGCAGCCGTCCGTGACAAAATCATGCAACTGGACCGGGTGAAGGAATGTTTCGCCAAAGTAGTGAAATGGTCTCCAGCGATCAAAGTGGAATCGCGACGGATTTGGATGTCGATAATTGGCCTCCCGATACACCTATGGCACAAACGGACATTCATGAACATAGCAAGCCTTTGGGGTGTTTTTATTCGAATGGATGATGATACGGAAACACCATCGTCTTTTGATTGTGGTAGAATTATGGTCGAAACATCCCAATTCAACCGGATTGAAGAACACATTGAAGTTCGTTTTGAGGGGGAAACATGTAACATCCGAGTGTTAGAGATGGATGGCACCTCCCCTACGGTGGAATGCGATTGTGGGGAGTTTGATTCGACGGACGAAGAAGGGAGCAGTGAAAATAATTTACTACAGCATACACAAATGGGAAACGGAGAGGATGAAGAAATCGTAAAAGAGAATACAAATTCAGTGCTTTGGCTTGCAAACGAAGTATGGGAAGGGCCAACAGATGACCAACACGAAAAAACAAATGTAGAAAGACAGTCCGATCAGAACAGCAACGATGAACAAAGGGTATCCAACAAATCATCCCCATTGCCGGACAGGCCTACGATGAGTTCACCGGAACGGTTAGTGGACACAGCGGAAAGAGGTGTGAGTGGGGAGAAGGACGGTGGTGATAGGAGTCCTGCAGGACTAGGAGACATTCAAATTTGCGAGAGTTTGGATATAGCGGGAATTGCTAATTCTAAAGCAAGTGATTCAAAGGAGCAGGAGTCTAATTTACAAAGGGAAGATAATTCAGAATTTAATTCAAAATTAAATTCTAAATTAAACCATTATCCTACACTTTTTTCGACAGTTGAACATCCAGATTTGAGCAAAACAGAAATCGTCCAGGTGGGTCAGGCTTATTGCAAAATTCGACGGTTTGTAGGGGGAAGTTTGGAAGGGTGTCGGATTTCTAGAAACAAGAAGACTAACCGAATTTATAAAACCAACCAAGTAGTATCAAACAACATTGAAAGAGAAGCGATTGCAACGGTGAAACTGGGCTATCTGATTGGTGTAAATTCCAACGGCCGGGAAGAAGAAATTATCCGCGACATATCAAGAGTAATTGGTGGCGACCTACGCGTTTTGTGACTCATGAAAATATTATCATGGAATGTGAGGGGCTTGGGAGGAAGTGTTAAACGCCGGTTTGTTCGAGATGTAATTCGGAAAAACGATGCGGATATGGCAATGCTACAAGAAACAAAGATGGAGGAGTGTCCGAAATTGTGGCTAGCCAATCTTTGGGGAAGTGATAATTACGAATCCGCGATTACGCCATCAATTGGTGCGTCGGGCGGTATTATAGTGATATGGGAGGTTAGTAAATTTCATTTAGATGTGGTAGCAATTGAACGGAATTTTATTATGCTGCGAGGTAGATGGTTACAGGATGATTTAAGCTGTGGTTTGATAGTGGTGTATGCACCGTCCGAATTGGAAGGGCAACAAGCTGTTTGGACGGCAATTTTGAGTAAAATTAGTGAACAAGAAGGCCCGTGGTGCATAGCGGGAGATTTTAATGCCATATTACAAGAGTCGGATAGAATTGGCACTTCAGATAGGACTATGGAGATGGAAGCGTTTGGGGATTTTGTTCTACAAGCAGGTTTGATGGATTTACCTCTCTTAGGGAAACGTTATACATGGTTTGGTCCAAAGAAACGATGTAGCCGAATTGACAGATTTCTGATATCGTCAAAATGGATGGATGCATTCAGCTCAATCCAGCAAGTGGCACTAGCACGGGGCGTATCAGACCACACACCTCTAGTGTTGAAATGCGATGAAAATGACTGGGGTCCTCGTCCGTTCCGTTTCTTTAATTGTTGGATGGAGGGTAGATATCACATGAGGCAGATTATTGAGGAATGGATCCGACTTACTGAATTAGACATTGGCACGATAAATATAATGGTGAAGCTGCGACATTTGAAGGCATTTTTGAAGAAATGGAATAGGGACAGCTTTGGGGATGTAAATGAGAGAATATCCGAGTTGCAAGCGAAAATTGATCGGGTGGATTCCACAATTTCTACAGCTAGTATTGATGAGGAGATAGAGGGGGAAAGGAGGCAATGGCTACAGGCTTTGTGGAAAACTATGAGACACAAGGAAGCGATGTGGAGACAAAAATCCAGAGCGACATGGCTACGTCTGGGGGATCGAAACACAACCTACTTTCATTGATCCGCCAAGCTGAGAGCGGCAAGAAATTACATTCCGGGATTCATGATTAATGACAATTGGATCAGCTCACCATCTCTTATGCGACGCCACATAGTTCAATTTTTCAGGAAACATTACTCTTGTGATAAGAGGGAATGCGTATGGCAATTTGAGGGGGATTTTAGGTTGATATCGTAGACAGCTAGGGGAAATTTGGTGTCGACATTCACATTGACAGAAATACACGGTATAGTGAGAGGTTGTGATGGAACGAAGGCACCGGGCCCGGACGGTTTTACGCTTGATTTTTACAAGAAAGGATGGGATGTGCTCAATGCTGATATTCTACGGTTTTTTGAGAATTTCCATGCGAGTGGGCGGCTACCTAAGGACGTAAATTGCACTTTCATCGTGTTAATTCCTAAGGTAACATCTCCCACGACCCTTGGTGAATATAGGCCGATATGTCTAGTAAACTCAGTGTACAAAATTTTGGCAAAATGCCTTGCGACTCGCCTACAAGGGGTATTGGCAGATTTAATAAGTGATACCCAGTCGGCGTTTATTAAGGGTCGACAATTGGTGGATGGTGTACTTCTAGCACTTGAGGTGGTACATTCTTTACGACAACGGGGTGCACGGGGCTTTTTACTGAAACTTTGTAACCCCCTTAATCCGGCCTAGACGGTTGACCCGAATTAAGAAAGTCACACGGGGAAAACCAAAGTCAACCCGAAAGTCAACCTTGATTAACGACCCTTTTTTTTTCTTTTTAATCTTGTCTAGATACACTTTAGACCTAATTGTGATCACACAAACATCCTACCAAAAGATCACGAACATCAGAGATCAAACAGGGACCCAATTGAACAAATTACAACTTTAGGGACCAAATTGTAATTTCTGATAAATATAAGGACTTAACCCAAATTAAAGTTACCAACTGGAAATTAATCAGGTTCCATGCTTCTCTGTGAAATTTCAGCTCAAAGGGACTTCCCAAATTCATACAATTGCACAAACAAGATTCAGGACCAAAACGTAAACAAAACAAAACATTTAAAGATACTTTCAACCAAATTAACGGTCACGTATCGATACGCCTGGAGTCGTATCGATACGCGGGAATGACAGTAACCAAGACGAGTATCGATACCCAATCCGTACCGATACGCCTGGGCAGAAATGTGCATATTTGGCTCATGCGTATCGATACGTAAGCCCGAGTATCGATACCCCTGCCAGAAATCGACTTAAAACAGCAACATACATGCTTCAAACTTCAATTATACAACACCAAATCATACCACATAGTCTACCAACATGCAAGGACCATAAGTGCACCACCAATTCAACATATAACCATCACATATGAAAAGCCCCAAATTCTAATGGCATGCTTCCTAACAAGCTAGCTATTCAACACCAAACTTCCAAAACAAGCATATATGGTTCCAATGCAAAAACCAGCAAACACATCAACATTCAACATACTTAGGGAGCCTCAAACACCTCCCAAAACATACACATTGGTCCCCCATTGCCAAAACATACAAAAGCTAAATTGCACTTATAAAACCTTCATACTTTGAGCTTCACTTGAACTTGATTGCTTGCCCTTTCTTGCTGCCCTCAAGGTACTCTAATGCTCTGCATTATTGAATTAAGAAAACGAAGAGAGCGTAAGCAAAAGCTTAGTGAGGCATGCTCATTAACAACAATTCAATAATGCAATTAAAACCATTTATAAATCATGCTTAGAGTCAAACTTTGCACATGCTCAAAGCATACTTTAAAACAAGCAAACTCATGCTTCATGTCATATATCAAAAACAAGCATCTCATGCTTCTTACATACTTAACATGTCATATTGGCTCAAGTGATACATTTCATTTCTTAAATCAAGTTCAACAACTTCCCAAGGACTTTTAAACACCTTGGTCCCAAGGACTTTTAAACACCTTGGCCATGGACTTTTAAACACCATGAAGTATCACATCAAGGACTTTTAAACACCTTGATCCCAAGGACTTTTAAACACCTTGGCCATGGACTTTTAAACACCATGAAGTATCACATCAAGGACTTTTAAACACCTTGATCCCAAGGACTTTTAAACACCTTGGCCTATGGACTTTTAAACACCATAGAAAAGGATCACCTAAGGACTTTTAACCACCTTAGTGTCCGCAACAAGAACCATCCAAGGACTTTTAACCACCTTGATGTTCTTAAGTACAAGGCTCACTCAAGGACTTTTAACCACCTTAGTGACCTTAACCTTTTAAAAACATCACTTGCTAATATACATCATTTTCATCATTTGATCCACTGTTTTAAAGCATTAAATCAAGCCATTTTCATCATGCATTTCAAAGCATCAAACCACATCATTTCAATGTACAAGATCAAGGAACTCCTACCTAGAGTTACCTTCAACATATGGCTTACATCATCAGCAAAAACCATGCTAAAACATGCTTCCAAAACAGTAATTTAAACATGCAAATCATCATTTTGCATCACATCAAAATCATGGCCACCACTAGAGAGAAAATCCGAAAACTTACACTTGAGCTTAGAAAAGTTGTTTAGACTTAAACTAAGCTCCCAAAACCTTCAAACCTTGGTTTTAAAAGCTGAAAATCCAATTTCCACAAATGCACTCACCGATTTCCACTTCGCCGCTTGCCGAAGCACGAAATCAAGCTTCCGAATCAACCAAACTTGGATCCAAAGATGCCTCCCCTGTTTCAACACATCAAAGCAGTAAATTAATGCATCATCATGCATCAATTACTTCAATGAAAGCACCTAAACTCGCTGCTCTCATCCAACCTCCATTTTCGGCCACCAAAAACAACCGAAAATGCATCTAAACCACTTCTAAACAAAACCCAGCCATAATCCAGCAAAACCTCACTTCCAAAAACACCAAACAACATCTAAAAACAACCTATTAACATCCTTATACCTCCAGCAACAACAGATCCACAAGATCTCCTCAAAAACTACCTTAAAACACAAGCTAAACTTAGGAAACTCAACCTATCCGGGATTGCATTAATCAAAACTCATTTCCTCATCAATTTAGAGATCATTTAACATCAAAAACACCTCTCAAAACCCAGATTACTCAGGTCTAACGAAAATCATCAAAAATCATCAAAATCTTGCATAATAAGCCAAGATCCAATTCCAAACCCAAAAGCCTTTAATTAAACATCAATTAAGAGTTGAGAACTTGGGAATTTCAGTAAAGAACTGATAGTTTAGAGGAGAAGGACGTTCTTACCTCCAAACTTGTGTTTCTCCACTTTTTGGAATGAAAATCCTTGATGAAACTTGTAGCAATTGAAGAGGTTTTGAAGATACAATGATTTGCAATCAAATGAGAGTTGAATGGAGGGATTTAGGTGAGAAAAACAGAAACAAAACTCTGGAAATGGAGTGTTTGGGTTGAGAGAAAAAGAGAGAAAGAAAATGAGAAGTTAGTTGAGAAAATGCCAAATAAATTTTCCCTCCACTTCTAATATGTTTTAAAATCAGATTATAACCCAAAATATCTTAGAAAAATCTGGAGAAAACACTTTTGGATTAATAGCTCCTTAAAGATTCAAAGTTTCAACTCTTTATAAAACAGCCACCAAACTTGCGAAAATTACATTTTGGTCACTAGCCAAAATATCAACCTTCCAAAACTCATTTTCCAAAATTGATTTCACAGTTCATCTAATTATATTAAAAGATGATTTTAGAACATTTTTCCATATTTTTAATGCAACCCGAACTAGGCTTTCCTAATTTAACCTCTTAAGATTCGAACAGGACTTTGACCAAACCGGTCAACGCCCAAAACTTCTAAGCCCAAAACTGGGGCGTTACAACTCTCCCCCCTTAAGAAATTTCGTCCTCGAAATTTACCTGAAGGAAAGAGGTAAGGAAACTGCTTCAGCATGTCTTCCTTCCGCTCCCACGTGGCTTCCTCAACACCGCGATGCTTCCACAGCACCTTCACCAACTCAATGGTCTTGCCACGAAGAACCTTGCTATCCGAATCCAGAACCTTCACCGGTTCCTCATCATAGGTCAAATCCGGATTCAATTCCACCTCCTCCACAGGCATCACATGCGAAGGATCAGATCTATACTTCCGGAGCATAGAAACATGGAACACATCATGAATCTTCTCCAGCTCCTGAGGTAACCTCAACCGATACGCAACAGGACCCACACGCTCAACCACCTCATATGGTCCAATGTATCTAGGGCTCAACTTACCCTTCCGACCAAACCGCATCACCTTCTTCCAAGGCGAAACCTTCAAGAACACACGGTCACCCACCGCATACTCTATCTCCTTACGCTTCAAATCCGCGTAAGACTTCTGCCGATCTGAGGCCGCCTTCAACCGCTCACAAATGAGCTTTACCTTCTCTGTGGTCCCTTTCAACAAAGCCGGCATCGAAACCAACTTTTGACCAGTTTCAGCCCAACAAAGAGGAGTCCTACACTTCCTCCCATACAGAGCCTCGTAAGGTGCCATCTGTATACTCGCCTGATAACTATTGTTATAGGCAAACTCAACCAAAGGCATATGCTTCTCCCAAGATCCTTGGAACTCAATCACGCAGCATCTCAACATATCCTCCAAAATCTGGATAACTCGCTCAGACTGACCATCCGACTGAGGATGATAGGAGGTACTGAAATGTAATCTTGTACCCAGAGCTTGATGCAAACACTGCCAAAACCGCGATGTGAACCTCGGATCCCTATCCGACACAATCGACTTAGGCACACCATGCAACCGCACAATCTCAGCAATGTACAGCTCTGCCAGCTTATCCAAAGAAAACGTAGTATGCACAGGCAAGAAATGCGCACACTTCGTCAGGCGATCCACAATCACCCAGACCGAATTCTTCTTCGATGGAGACAAAGGTAAACCAGATACAAAATCCATGGTAACCCTCTCCCACTTCCACTCAGGGATTTTCAACGGTTGCAACAACCCTGAAGGAAACTGATGCTCAGCCTTAACTCGCTGACACACCAAACACTTGCTCACAAACTCAGCAACATCCTTCTTCAGACCAACCCAATAGTACTCATCACGAAGATCACGATACATCTTAGTACTACCAGGGTGCATAGCAAAAGGACTACTATGACCTTCAGTCAGAATAGCACGCCTCAACTCAGCATCATTGGGCACTACTATTCGACTCCCAAAACACAACACACCATCATCATTAAAACAGAAATCCGAAGGTCTACCCTCCGCAATATCCTGAACATGAGACACCAAGGAATCATCCAACAACTGCTTATCCTTGATCAACTGAACCATAGATGGCTTCACTTGCAACTCAGCCACAAGACCACCATCTCGCGATACGCTCAAGCAAGCAAACATAGCCCTCAGTTCAACAGCTACCTTTCTACTCAAGGCATCCGCAACAACATTAGCTTTTCCAGGATGGTACTCAATCGTCAGATCATAATCCTTGAGCAACTCCAACCAACGTCGCTGCCTAAGATTCAACTCCTTCTGAGACATCAAATACCTCAAACTCTTGTGATCCGTGTACACAGTACACTT
This sequence comes from Hibiscus trionum, assembly GCA_030270665.1. Classification (NCBI taxonomy): domain Eukaryota; kingdom Viridiplantae; phylum Streptophyta; class Magnoliopsida; order Malvales; family Malvaceae; genus Hibiscus; species Hibiscus trionum. The sequence goes on from BSYR01000046.1 coordinate 8,649,882, forward strand.
CTCACCATACAGATAATGTCTCCAGATCTTCAGAGCAAAAACCACTGCAGCCAGCTCAATATCATGCGTAGGGTAATTGCGCTCATGCACTTTCAACTGCCGCGATGCATAAGCCACCACCTTACCCTCTTGCATCAGCACACATCCCAAACCAACATAGGATGCATCACTGTAAACCACAAACTCTTTCCCTGATTCAGGCTGAATCAAGATAGGAGCTTGCGTCAAAGCCGCCTTAAGCTTCTCAAAAGCCTGCTGTCTCGCTTCCGTCCATTCATACCTAACATCCTTCTGTAACAGCTTTGTCAAAGGAGCAGCAATCTTGGAAAACCCATCCACAAACCTTCGGTAGTATCCCGCCAAACCAAGGAAACTACGGACCTCATGAACAGACTTAGGAACCTTCCAGCTCATCACCGCCTCAATCTTCTGAGGATCAACACGAATCCCCTCAGCCGAAACAACATGCCCAAGAAACACCACCTCCCTTAACCAGAACTCACACTTGCTCAGCTTAGCATAAAGCTGATTCTCCAACAAGGCTTGCAAAACAACCCTCAAATACTCTTCGTGCTCCGCCTCAGTACGAGAGTACACGAGGATATCATCAATGAACACCACGATCAAGCAACTCTTGCAACTGCGTCTTCAGCTCCTTCAGCTCCTTAGGTGCCATTCTATAGGGAGTAATGGACACAGGGGTTGTATTCTCATACAGCTCAATTCCAAACTCCACCTCGCGGTTAGGAGGTAAACCAGGCAACTCCTCAGGAAAAACACCAGGAAACTCCTTTACAACCCTGATATCTTGCACCCTCAACTCCTTAGAGCTAGGATTCATCACAAAAGCTAGATAAGCTTCGCAACCTTGCCTCAGCATCCTGCTCGCCTCCAAAGAAGATACCACATTGGCAAGAAACTTCACATTCTCACCAACCACCACAACTTCATAATCATCTGCAAGCTTAAGCGAAACACGCTTATTCTCACAATCCACAACAGCACGATGCTCAGCAAGCCAATCCATACCAAGAATCACATCAAAACCATAGAAGGGCAACTCCATAAGATCAACATGAAAGACATGCTCTTGAACAACCAAAGGACACCTTCTAAACAACTTTCGAGTCACAACAGTCTCACCAAAAGAACTAGTGACCCGAACACCAACATCCAAAGACTCAACAGGCAAACCAAGCAATTCAGCATGCTCACGAAGAATATATGAATGCGTAGATCCAGAATCAATCAAAGATAGCAATGACAAGGACTGCAAAGTAAAGGTACCTGCAATCACATCAGCATCATTCCTTCCCTCGCGCTGAGCATACACCCTCGCTTGGCCTCCACCCTCAGGCTGAATAGCCACAACATGGGCTACTCCTCGGCCACCTTCCTCACGCCTCTGAAAATTACCACGGCCGCGCCCACGACCTCTCTGCGGTGCAGCAACAACAGGAGCACGCATCTGCTCACCAGCCATCCTCGGACAATCTCGCCTCAAGTGGTCTGCAGAACCACAACTCCAGCACCCGTTACCAGCAGTCGCAACAGGAGCTTGCATCACTCTCTCAGCACGAGGACAATCACGCTTCATGTGACCACGAGAACCACAGATCCAACAAGCACTAGGATCAACTGTAGCATTGCCTCCTCTAGCAGGTGCACCACTGCCTCTCTTAGCTGAAGACTGATACTTCTGATCACGTCCCCTCTTGTTCCGTCCACCTCCGGAACTATACTCAGCAGCTCGCTTGCCAGCACCCTTAGCAGACATACTCAGGTTCATCTCAACGTCCTTAGCTCGGCCCACCAACACATCAAAATCATTATACTCAGCGGCCAGCAAATACATCTTTACATCCGTCTCTAAACCATAACGGAACCTCTCGCACCTTGCCCGCTCATCAGGTACCAGCTCCGGTGCATACTGACTGAGCCGCACAAACTGCACCTCATACTCAGCCACACTCATGCTCCCTTGGGTAAGAGACATGAATTCACGCTTCTTCTCGTCTAGATATCTTACACCCAGATATCTCCTTTTGAACATACTCTGAAAGAATGTCCAGGTCACATCAACTTCTGCCATTCCAGCTATGGTGGTCGTCCACCACGTATACGCATCCTTCTGCAGCAAGGACACAACACAACCCAGCTTTTGCACATCCGTGCAGCTCATCTGACCCAAGATACGCTTGGTACTCTCCATCCAAGCTTCCGAACTCTCAGCAGACATACCCCTGAACTCAGTCCCACCAAGACTGCGCAGACGCTCCAAAGGTAGTCTAACACCAGCATCACCCTGATGCCCAGCTCCCTGAGCTCCAGCTACTGCTGCTCGAAAAGCACCCGCAATAGCTTGTACCAACATCGTCATGTCAGGCATAGCTTGCCCCTGACCAGCCTCAGGTCCTGCAGCTCCAGCATCAGCCGCTGCTTCAGCTCCACCTCCCTCAGCTCCACCACCACCAGGTGGAGGAGGTAGAACCGCACTTTCCTCATTCTCGTTCTCATTAGGAGCCGTAGCTCTCACGTTACTCCTTAACTCTCTACGTGGTGCCATACTTTTACCATGCAATAACAATGCAAATAAAACAAGTCAGGCCCAGCAAGGTAAGCAATCCAAGTATTCAAGCTCAATTTCATTCAAAATCAATTTCATTTCATTAGCTTTTGTTTGGCAATGGGTACCCTCAGCATGCAACATCACAACATACCACTCAATTGCATCAACATCTCAAGCCACTGAACATGCTTTCAAACAACAAACATTCATAGCATACATACTTCAATCATGCATACTAACATTCCCAATTACTCGAGAACTTAGCTCTGATACCACCAAATGTAACCCCCTTAATCCGGCCTAGACGGTTGACCCGAATTAAGAAAGTCACACGGGGAAAACCAAAGTCAACCCGAAAGTCAACCTTGATTAACGACCTTTTTTTTTCTTTTTAATCTTGTCTAGATACACTTTAGACCTAATTGTGATCACACAAACATCCTACCAAAAGATCACGAACATCAGAGATCAAACAGGGACCCAATTGAACAAATTACAACTTTAGGGACCAAATTGTAATTTCTGATAAATATAAGGACTTAACCCAAATTAAAGTTACCAACTGGAAATTAATCAGGTTCCATGCTTCTCTGTGAAATTTCAGCTCAAAGGGACTTCCCAAATTCATACAATTGCACAAACAAGATTCAGGACCAAAACGTAAACAAAACAAAACATTTAAAGATACTTTCAACCAAATTAACGGTCACGTATCGATACGCCTGGAGTCGTATCGATACGCGGGAATGACAGTAACCAAGACGAGTATTGATACCCAATCCGTACCGATACGCCTGGGCAGAAATGTGCATATTTGGCTCATGCGTATCGATACGTAAGCCCGAGTATCGATACCCCTGCCAGAAATCGACTTAAAACAGCAACATACATGCTTCAAACTTCAATTATACAACACCAAATCATACCACATAGTCTACCAACATGCAAGGACCATAAGTGCACCACCAATTCAACATATAACCATCACATATGAAAAGCCCCAAATTCTAATGGCATGCTTCCTAACAAGCTAGCTATTCAACACCAAACTTCCAAAACAAGCATATATGGTTCCAATGCAAAAACCAGCAAACACATCAACATTCAACATACTTAGGGAGCCTCAAACACCTCCCAAAACATACACATTGGTCCCCCATTGCCAAAACATACAAAAGCTAAATTGCACTTATAAAACCTTCATACTTTGAGCTTCACTTGAACTTGATTGCTTGCCCTTTCTTGCTGCCCTCAAGGTACTCTAATGCTCTGCATTATTGAATTAAGAAAACGAAGAGAGCATAAGCAAAAGCTTAGTGAGGCATGCTCATTAACAACAATTCAATAATGCAATTAAAACCATTTATAAATCATGCTTAGAGTCAAACTTTGCACATACTCAAAGCATACTTTAAAACAAGCAAACTCATGCTTCATGTCATATATCAAAAACAAGCATCTCATGCTTCTTACATACTTAACATGTCATATTGGCTCAAGTGATACATTTCATTTCTTAAATCAAGTTCAACAACTTCCCAAGGACTTTTAAACACCTTGGTCCCAAGGACTTTTAAACACCTTGGCCATGGACTTTTAAACACCATGAAGTATCACATCAAGGACTTTTAAACACCTTGATCCCAAGGACTTTTAAACACCTTGGCCATGGACTTTTAAACACCATGAAGTATCACATCAAGGACTTTTAAACACCTTGATCCCAAGGACTTTTAAACACCTTGGCCTATGGACTTTTAAACACCATAGAAAAGGATCACCTAAGGACTTTTAACCACCTTAGTGTCCGCAACAAGAACCATCCAAGGACTTTTAACCACCTTGATGTTCTTAAGTACAAGGCTCACTCAAGGACTTTTAACCACCTTAGTGACCTTAACCTTTTAAAAACATCACTTGCCAATATACATCATTTTCATCATTTGATCCACTGTTTTAAAGCATTAAATCAAGCCATTTTCATCATGCATTTCAAAGCATCAAACCACATCATTTCAATGTACAAGATCAAGGAACTCCTACCTAGAGTTACCTTCAACATATGGCTTACATCATCAGCAAAAACCATGCTAAAACATGCTTCCAAAACAGTAATTTAAACATGCAAATCATCATTTTGCATCACATCAAAATCATGGCCACCACTAGAGAGAAAATCCGAAAACTTACACTTGAGCTTAGCAAAGTTGTTTAGACTTAAACTAAGCTCCCAAAACCTTCAAACCTTGGTTTTAAAAGCTGAAAATCCAATTTCCACAAATGCACTCACCGATTTCCACTTCGCCACTTGCCGAAGCACGAAATCAAGCTTCCGAATCAACCAAACTTGGATCCAAAGATGCCTCCCCTGTTTCAACACATCAAAGCAGTAAATTAATGCATCATCATGCATCAATTACTTCAATGAAAGCACCTAAACTCGCTGCTCTCATCCAACCTCCATTTTCGGCCACCAAAAACAACCGAAAATGCATCTAAACCACTTCTAAACAAAACCCAGCCATAATCCAGCAAAACCTCACTTCCAAAAACACCAAACAACATCTAAAAACAACCTATTAACATCCTTATACCTCCAGCAACAACAGATCCACAAGATCTCCTCAAAAACTACCTTAAAACACAAGCTAAACTTAGGAAACTCAACCTATCCGGGATTGCATTAATCAAAACTCATTTCCTCATCAATTTAGAGATCATTTAACATCAAAAACACCTCTCAAAACCCAGATTACTCAGGTCTAACGAAAATCATCAAAAATCATCAAAATCTTGCATAATAAGCCAAGATCCAATTCCAAACCCAAAAGCCTTTAATTAAACATCAATTAAGAGTTGAGAACTTGGGAATTTCAGTAAAGAACTGATAGTTTAGAGGAGAAGGACGTTCTTACCTCCAAACTTGTGTTTCTCCACTTTTTGGAATGAAAATCCTTGATGAAACTTGTAGCAATTGAAGAGGTTTTGAAGATACAATGATTTGCAATCAAATGAGACTTGAATGGAGGGATTTAGGTGAGAAAAACAGAAACAAAACTCTGGAAATGGAGTGTTTGGGTTGAGAGAAAAAGAGAGAAAGAAAATGAGAAGTTAGTTGAGAAAATGCCAAATAAATTTTCCCTCCACTTCTAATATGTTTTAAAATCAGATTATAACCCAAAATATCTTAGAAAAATCTGGAGAAAACACTTTTGGATTAATAGCTCCTTAAAGATTCAAAGTTTCAACTCTTTATAAAACAGCCACCAAACTTGCGAAAATTACATTTTGGTCACTAGCCAAAATATCAACCTTCCAAAACTCATTTTCCAAAATTGATTTCACAGTTCATCTAATTATATTAAAAGATGATTTTAGAACATTTTTCCATATTTTTAATGCAACCCGAACTAGGCTTTCCTAATTTAACCTCTTAAGATTCGAACAGGACTTTGACCAAACCGGTCAACGCCCAAAACTTCTAAGCCCAAAACCGGGGCGTTACAAACTTGATTTTGCAAAGGCGTATGACTGCGTGAGCTGGTGTTTTCTGGATGAGGTGTTAGGAAGAATGGGATTTTGTGACACATGGCGAAAATGGATTCAGGAATGTATCGGTTCAGTCAGGTTGTCGGTGCTTCTCAACGGCAATGCCACCAAGGAATTCAGAATGGGCAGAGGCTTGCGACAAGGCTGTCCGCTATCACCTTTGCTGTTTGTGATAGTCGCGGAAGCTTTGCATTTGATGCTGCGAAGGGCGGAATTAGAGGGTCTAATTCGTGGAGTTCAGGTAGCGGCAGGGATATCCGTGACACATTTACAGTTTGCCGATGACACACTCTTGTTCTTTGAGGGATCGTTAGAAATTGTGAGAAACGTGAAGAGAATTCTGCACTGCTTTCAAGTTTGCTCGGGTTTGAAGATTAACTTCAGTAAAAGTTCCTTATACTCAATTGGTATAGAAGATGAGCTGGGCAGCAACGTAGCCGAGGTAATGAGTTGTAGAAAAGCTGAATTTCCTTTCGTATATTTGGGATTTCCAATAGGCGCAAGTCCGAGACTAATAGCTACGTGGGAACCTGTGATCGCGAATTTCCGGCGCAAATTAGCAGGCTGGAAAAGGACCTCTCTATCCTTTGCAGCTCGAGTGGTGTTAGTCAATTCAGTCCTCTCGTCGTTACCAATATTCTACATGGGATTATTTGTCGCTCCCCGAGGAGTAATTGAGAAGATCGATAAAATTAGAAGAGCTTTCTTGTGGGGGGGTGTGGGTTTGGAAAGGCGGATGAGCAGAGTCGGATGGGAGGTAGTTTGCCGTCCGAAACAGTTAGGGGGTTTGGGTGTCGCGGATTTGCGAGTTAAGAACATGGCGATGCTATCAAAATGGATGTGGCGTTATGCACAAGATAGAGATTCATTGTGGCGTGGCTTGATAATTGCAAAATATGGCGAACATCCACAATGGTGGCGTTTCAACACGGAAAGGATATGTTACGTGATTTGGTTCAAACGGTATCCAATTTCCGCACATGGGAAGGAAAGCTGGACATGTTATGTTGGCGATCGGATGAGCGTGGAATTTTTTCAGTGGGGACTTTATCGAAACTGCTCATGCTAGATAAGGTGGGGGAGATGGACTTTGGAGAATGTTTCGCTTGGAAGGTGCTGGTGCCGCCGAAAGTTCAAGCTTTCCTATGGTTTACATGGTTACGCCGATTACCCACTGCTGACTTCTTGCGAGCACGCGGGGTTCCACTGCCGGAAGACCAAGGCCGATGCCCTTAGTGTGCGATGGTTGAGGAGAGCATCGCCCACATCCTCTATGAATGTCCGTTTGCGCAATCGGTTTGGCTCTGGATGCGGAAATGGTGGGGAATAGACACGACCTTACCGGTTAGTTTTGATGCATTCTACGTACTTGATTTTCATAGTATTTTCAAGGGATGTATGAATATGTGGTGGATAGCATGTGTTGCCGCTGTTTTATGGTCTTTATGGATTGCACGAAATGAATTTATTTTCCGAGGGAAGAGATGGAACTTGGCTGAATTATGTTTCTTGGTGAAATTGAGATCCTATTATTGGATAAAAGCTGATAGGCGGGGAGAATTGGTAGTGGAGGCAGCTTGGTGGACATGTCCTTCTAAAATTGAGGTTGCTGCCAAACCAAAGAGGACGAGGGGGGAAAGATGCTGGCAGCCCCCGTTACAAAATATTCTAAAATTTAACACGGATGGATCGGCGCGAGGAAAGCCGGGTCCGGCAGGGATTGGTGGTGTGTTACGAGATGCGGATAGTCGTATTTTGGGTCTTTTTTCAGGCCCTATAGGCGTGATGGAATCAAATGAAGCAGAGATCCGAGCGATAGCCTTTGCGTTGGGAATGATCAAAGAGAAAGAATGGCGACAGTTTTGTGTGATTATGGAGACGGACTCTCAAGTCGCGTTGAGCTGGATCAACCAGAATGCAAAACGACCGTGGCGCTTATGGGAAGTTTTTTTGGAAATTGATCAAGCTTGTCAAGTCATACATGATACTCAGTTCTGCTACGTGCCGAGGGAAGCGAACGGATTTGCGGATGCACTGGCGAAAGAGGGCGTAGATAGGCTTTCAATGTTCATGGCTTGTACGTGACTTGTCCCTACGCGGCATTTTTTGCATTTTGTAACCGACGGATCGTATCGTACTCTTTTCCTCCAATAGGTTTAGGGAGGTTTTTAACGAGGCGTGCGATTTCGTCAAGCTGTATGTTTTTATTTTTACTTATTAATAAAAACATATAGTTGCTGATCAAAAAAAAAAAGAAATACGCGCCACCCTTTCCTTAGCCAAAGCATCTTCTAAGCCATTCGCCTCTCGGAATATATGTGAAAAACACACCGAATGTAAATTGGTACAACTACTATCAATCTCACGAAACACCTCCCAATACCGCCACAGTCGTTTATCCACATGTAACACCCAGCTAATGGCAACCATGGAATCCAACTCCACCACCAGAGGATATGTTACCCACGCTGACTGCCGAAAATTAGACAAGGCAAAAGCAATCGCCCGCAACTCAGCCTCGTTAGACTCAATACTACCAAGAGGGCCAGAGAACAACGCCAAAATCCTACCGTGCTCATCTCGTAACACACCCCCGAAACTTGCAGGACCCGGCTTGCCACGCGCGGATCCATCCATAGAAAATTTCAATGTCCCTACCATCGGAGGCTCCCAACTAATACCGTGACGCTCTGGTCGCGAAATCGGGGACTCAGAATAAAAACTCGGACAATCCCACCACAACGCCTCGCCAATGCAAAGGTCTGTCCGTAATGTCCACATCCAATAAAAGCGTAACTTAATTAAAAAGCATACCTCCTCAATCGGTAGAGACTTCTTATTGAACACCATCTCGTTTCGTGCTAGCCATACTGACCATAACAATGCTGCCACGCACGACACCCACAAGCAACAACGCACGCCCGAAAGCGAACAATGGAAATCCGGTAGGAAAAACTATGATAGACCCTTCGACAATAGTAAAAAAACTCTCCACCAACTTTGAAACCAATCCCAAATGCGCTGGACCACTGGACAAGAATACAATAGATGGTCGACATCCTCCTCACACTCCTTACACCAAATGCACAACGTGCTTTGTCCCTCAAACACAATACCCCTACGTCTCAAAAAATCAAACGTGGGCAGCCGACGCAACCACACAAACCACAAGAAAGCTTGTACTTTAGGTGGAACCAAAACTTTCCATATGAAACACGCCCCAAAATCACTCTCCCCTGCTTGATCAATCATCAAAATTTGAGAAATAGCCTTAACCGTAAACATACCTCGCTTATCCGGAGACCAAATCACCTTGTCGCGGACTCCTATATGTAAACGAAAATCCCCCACCACGGCCCATAAATCACATAACTGCCCAACCTCAAAAGAGCGAAGAGGATGACGGAAAAAATCAGCCCATCTTGAATGACGAAGACCCCCCTGCACTGAGTAATCCACAACCAACACAAGTCTATTGCAAACACATGAAAATAATCGTGGAAATATGTCCTTTAACGACATTTCCGCGCACCAAGTATCAAACCAGAAAAGGACTCGTCTCCCATCCCCCACTTGCCACAACAACTTCTCATGAAAATTCCGTTGGACATCGGCCGAACAAGCTGTCTGCACTATCTCCTTCCAAACCACCGACATCGCATGTTGGCGGGATGAATTAAAACGCTACCATTGGGCATCCTCTCCATACTTAGCCACTATAATTGCTCTCCATAATGACGACGCATCAGTGGCATACCGCCACAACCATTTAGCTAACATAGCAGTGTTACGCACTTGTAAATCCGCCACCCCCAAACCACCCAAATGTCATGGCCTACACACCATCTTCCAACTCACTATACTCATCTTTCTATGCAAATTTACGCCACCCCAAAGAAAACCACGTCGTAGCTTGTCGATCGCTGCAATAACACCTTTAGGAATACGAAATACACCCATATAATAGATCGGTAGTGAAGAAAGAACTGCATTTACCAAAGTAACCCGTGCCGCAAACGACATCGAGTTACGCTTCCAACTTGCTAGCTTCTGACGAACATTAGCAATAACCGGTTCCCAAACAGCCATACTACGAGGATTAGATCTTAATAGCATCCCCAAATAAATGAACTGAAACGAACCACGTCGACACCCCAAGGCCTTAGCACACAACTCAACAAACTTCTCTTCAACACCAATAGCAAATAATGACGATTTACTAAAATTTATTTGCAAACCTGAACAAACCTGGAAACAGTTGAGCAAACGTCGAATGGAATCAGCACATCCAGGAGAAGCTTCGAAGAACAATATCGTATCGTCCGCAAATTGCAAATGTGAAATTGACACCCCCGGTGCGACACATACTCTCTGAATCAAACCTGCCGTCTCAGCCTTAACTAACAAGCTATGTAACGCCTCTACCTCAATAACAAATAGCAATGGCGACAGTGGACAGCCCTGACGTAATCCATGCCCCAACGAGAACTCTTTCGTAGCACTTCCATTTAACAATATAGACATTCGGACCATAGTCACACATTCCATAACCCACTGACGCCATACCTCACTAAAACCCATACTATCGAGCATATGATCCAGGAAATCCCACCTCACGCAATCATAAGCTTTAGCGAAATCTAACTTAACCACCAAACCACCCTTCGGACTCTTTCGCAATGAGTGAATAACCTCATTGCGAGTAAGATGCCATCTACAATTTTTCGACCACGAATAAACGCCGATTGATGCTCACTGATCAGCGAACCCAACACCCTCTGCAAACGTTTAGCAAGCAACTTCGCAAGGATCTTATAAACAGAATTTACAAGGCTTATCGGTCGGTAATCACTGAGAGCCTTAGGTGAATCGATCTTCGGAATCAGGACTAAAAACGTATAATTCACACCCGATGGTAATTTGCCCAATGCGTGGAATTCGCCTAAGAACCTTAGCACATCTTCGTTAAATATATTCCAACATGTCTTAAAGAATGCCATATTATACCCATCCGGTCCTGGCGCTTTCGATCCATCACAACCACGTTACACCTCCCATACCTCCTCACAATTAAATGGCGCCACCAAAGCTTCATTTGTTACTCTATCAACCCTGCCGAAATCTCCCACAACAGTCCAAGCACATAACCGATTGAATGCCTCAAAATGCATAGAAAAAACCGCCACAATGTGTTTCCGAAGCCGATGTACATCTGTTTCCCACCGGCCATTTATCAACAGTCCCGTAATTAAATTCCGCACTGCTCTAAGTTTTGCCGCGCGGTGGAAAAACGCTGTGTTGCGATCCCATAAACGTAACCAGTTCGCCCTCGATTTTTGTCTCCAAAGGGATTCCTTATGCCTGATTGCCTGCCATAACCGTTGCATCCACTCCCTTTTCCACTCTATCAATTCAATTTCCGATTCATGTTAATCTCCTTCCAAACCCGCACCATCTACACCCTCCAGCTTTGCTTGAATCGACTGAATTTCAAGCTCAATATCGCCAAACACCGTACGGTTCCAGCTACGCAGAAAACTCTTCATGGTTCTGAGCTTAACCATAATATTATCAATTCCAACCCCCTGTTCCGACAGCCAACACCATTCCTCAGACAGTTCAAGAACATGTTTTTTATCCTCCAACCAACAATTAATAAAATGAAATGGCCGAGGCCCCCAATCTTGTTCATCGCATAGCAATAATAAAGGTGTGTGATCCGACACCCCCCTCGGCAATGAGTGCTGGCCAATATTGTTAAACGCATCCACCCATGTAGACGATATCGAGAATCTATCAATACGACTACGCCTGAAACCCCTCCCAAACCACGTGTATTGCTTCCCTATCAACGAAAAATCTACAAGTCCAGCATTATCAATAAAATCAGAAAATTCTTCCATACCTGTCGCCACCGAACTACACCCTGCACGTTCCGATAACCAGCATATCGAATTAAAATCCCCTGCGATACACCATGGTCCTGTGATATCCATAATAAGCTCCCTAACCGTTGCCACAGCTTTCTTTGTTCCTCCACATCACATGGTGCATATACATTCAACATGCAGCATTGTAATTCTTTTGCACACCACCTCCCTCTAATGAAGATAAAATTTCGATCCACCTCTATTGAAACGACGCTGAAGCGTGATCCTTCCCATATCGTAATCAAACCCCCTGAAGCACCTATTGAAGGTGAGAAAATAAATTCAAAGCTATCCGATGCCCACAAACTCGTAACCACTAATGATGACACATCCTCCAGCTTTGATTCCTGCAACATCACCATATCCGCCCGTTGTTTCTTAACTACATCGCCCATCGTCCTATGTTTCAAGCTCGATCCCAACCCTCTGACATTCCATGAGACTACGCGCATCCCTACTGATATCGCCTTTCCCCGGAAAAAACTTGTTGAAGATCCTTTATAATGTCTGCTTCACACCCCACTGTTCTCACGCCCACGATATTACCTAATGCCACTGTCGCCTCTATTTCCTTTGATACTAATTGTTGGCAATTCTGAAAGTCCGAATCCGAGAGTGACGCATTCACAACTGGCGTCGAAACAGGCTGGTGTATCGCTTGTTTACGCGGTCTGCCCCTACCAACTTTTTTCTTCAAAACCACTCCTGATAGAAAATTAACTGATTTTGTTTTCCCGCCGTTAATCCAAATCAATTGGCTATTGTCTGAAGCAACTACTTTCTCTCTAATCTTATCTTATTTTTTTCTCATTTTTCGAATCTGCTTTATCCTCCAAATCCACCGAATTTGAGTTTGGTTCAACCATCTCTACAATAGTTGCATTCAAATCCACAGAGTTTGAATGGGGTAGAATTACCTCGAATAGTTTTGCTGCTGTAAGACTCTTCCCACCCTCGCCTGTCACCCTCCCGGAGGTATGCTCCTCCATTGTCCCGGTCTCATCGCCACCTCCCTATAACTGTAACGAGTCCGTAGAACCCTTCGACCCAACCTCATCGTGTGAAGCATGGGTGTGATCCAGCCTGTGTTCCCACAATGTATTGTAACGCCACTGCCTTGCCTCTTCAGTTTGGATCTGATTTTCCGAGCGGCTCCACCTGCTGCAATATCTCGAGTTGGTGATCATCACCTTTGCATTGATTCCCCCCTTCCGAACCCTGTGTCGAGGAAGCATCATCCTCATCATCAGATTGCACCATTGTGCATTCACATTCCATCCATGGTCCAAATGCACACTCTCGGATTTGTATAGGAAAAGATGCACTGTCCACCTCCAAACTCACCTTAGCCTCTATATTTGCCATGGTCGATGTTTCGATTAACACCCATCCACACTCAAACGATTAAGGTGAGGCAGTAGAGTTCGCTAACCGAACCAAACTTCCCCATATGTTCGCGATGCTTTCGAAAGATTGTTGCGACCAAGCATGGATTGGAAGACCCTTAATCGATATCCAAACCCTTCTCGATTCCAATGCTATTGCCGGTGACCATCGTTCAAGTCTTGTGAAGCATCCCCGTATCGATTCCAATTGCGTTACCTTGTCACATGTTAACGGATCTGTGAACATCAGTAATATCATTGCACCGGCTATGCGCAGAATCGACAGTCCTTCCATCGTCGTTAGGTGCAATTTCACGGCCAGCTCCTTAATGCTCCATGGTTTTTTGCACCACCCCACAACACAATTTTGCAGATTTCCAGTTTGTCCCTTGCCACAAAACCCTTCCCTGAAAAATTGAAAGCCTTACCGTTGTTAACCTCCTCCTCTGATCGCTGCTTCAACGGCGACGTTGGTCTCAACTTCCTTGCCTTTATCGGCTGTGCTGTATCGGTTTTGGCCTATTTCCGTCTCCAAAATGAGTCGCGCTCTCCATATTTCGCTTTGCATACAGTGATCCGCGTAAATCCATTTATCGTTCAATCGTTCTGTTACCCGTTCAGCATCCTCGCGACTACTCATCTGCACGAAACCAAATCTAAAACCGTTCCTATCAAACTTCCGGGGGATGAACACATCCACTACTACCCCATGACGATCGAAAACCTGCCAAACCCCTTTCCAATGAATTGTTGTCGAGAGATTTCCCACGAAAACTGTCCACACCTTCCGATTGCTCATGCTCACATTCCCACGTGGTACGTAAATCAGTTCCTTTGCTTTATCTAATATAAACTTTTTTTTGGGGAACTACATGTTAGTTTGATATGTATAAATAAACATTCTAGTTATTGTGAAGGAACAAGAAAATATCATACAACTCGTTCCATTGTTCGCTGATATCTCTCTAATATAGCTTTACACCTATGAGCTGATTCACCTTCAACACCATCATGCATGGAAAGAAATTTGTTCAGTAGCATAGAAGCAACTAGTTTCTTGTTGCTTTAAACTAAATGATGAGGAGAACTCGAGCATTCTGTACATACTTACCTGCTCGTAAATACACTACAGAAGAGAAACACCAAAATATATGAAGGGATTCCTATTCTCGTGCATTTATCCAATCCCAAGATAGTAATTTTATTCCAACTAAAAGAGAGCAACTCCAGAACCCCAATGTACCATTAAACTCTGGAACATAGGCCAAAGAAGAATAACCAGGCTCATCATATGAGCTTTTTATTACAGGAAATAATTTTTGGCCATTGTGCAACCATTCCGTCTTAAAAGGCCATAGTAGGCATCCTCAACATTTATCTATCTCCACTTAAGTATATAACATGAGGGTGGCAAATACATTTCAAAGCATGAAATGGAGAAAAACTGAAAAAATAAGGAATTTAAAAGCTAATCTGAAGAATTGCTCGACCATTCTCTTTTTGTTCTCGACTGGAACCATCTATTTGGCATCACAAAATGGATTCTACTTGAGTTTACCAACTTCATCTTGAGCGCCCGATGGGATCTGGTACGAAGTGGATGATAAAACCATAGGTCGTGAGCCACATGTCCATCTACGTACCAAGTCATAGCAAAATATTTAGTATACATTATTGCTCCATTAACATATCATATATAACATCGTATCTTTCCCACCAGCTCATTTCAACAAGAGAGAAGCAAAACCAATTAAAAGAGAGAAAAATTAAGGTAAAATATCCATATCTATCGGTTCTAACAAAGTTGTATTGTGGCTATCATTCAGCTTCAACATCACCTATTTTTTCCCATGTTTGAAATTCTAAGGCTAAATGTGTTGAATAAACTTTAAATGTTGCTTTTAGTGAGTCTTAAATTTAGAAGTTATGTGGAAAATAAAAGGTCAAGAGTCTTAGTAGATGAAAGGCCAAAGGGTGATATAGGAGTTAGTGGTCTTTATGGTTTTTAATAGAATTTATTGTGTTTAAGTTTTTTTAACATAACAAGTGCCTAGTGTCTATATAAAGGCCTTGTTGATTTCATTTGAGATGTGGAATGAGCAGAAAAGATATAAAAGAGTAAAATAGTTATCCTGGTTATTTCGATTTTAGTTCTTTAAATTGGCATCAGAGCCAATGGCGAATGTAACGGGTCAAATGCTGTTACCACGACTAACGAAGGCGAACTACGAAAACTGGAGCATTCAAATGAAAGCTCTTCTCGGATCTCAAGATGCGTGGGAGGTGGTCCAAGAAGGTTTCGAAGAACCAACAACTACCACGGGATATACAACGGCTCAAACCAAGGCGTTGAAAGAGGCGCGATCGAAGGATAATGCGGCACTATACATGTTGTTCTGAGCCGTTGATGAGTCGGGCTTTGAGAAGATTGGAGGTGCAACTACTTCAAAAGAAGCGTGGGACATTTTAGAAAAAGTGTTCAAAGGAGTCGATCGAGTCAAGCAAGTGCGTCTCCAAACTCTTCGTTGCGAGTTGGAGGGCATGAAGATGAAAGAGTCGGAAAGTGTATCCGACTACATCACGCGTGTACAAGCCGTGGTGAACCAACTCATTCGTAATGGTGAAACATTAACCGATGCGCGAGTTGTGGAGAAGATTTTGAGTTCATTAACCGACAATGTTGAGAATGTTGTGTGCGCGATAGAAGAGTCAAAGGACCCTGCGACGCTCACAGTCGACGAGCTCGCCGGTTCTCTCGAGGCATACGAACAACGTAAGAAGAAAAAGAAGGAGGAGACACTCGAACAAGCACTTCAAACCAAGGCATCAATCAAAGGCGAAAAGGTACTCTATTTTCAAAATTTTTGAGGTAGAGGGCGTGGTCGTGGAGGTCGTGGAAAGGGTCGCGGTGGTCAAGACGGTAGTCATGAAGGGTTCTATAATGAGAAGGGACATTCGAGCCAACAAAATTGGCATGGAAGAGGACGCGGTCGAGGAAGAGGTAGCCGATCAAACTATTCCAACATCGAGTGCTACAAGTGTTACAAGTATGGTCACTACGCGAAGGATTGCAACTCCGAAAAATGTTATAATTGTGGTAAAGTGGGGCATTTTGCAAAAGATTGTCGAGTCGATAAAAAGGTAGAAGAAACAACCAACCTAGCCTTGGAAGACGAAGCAAATGAAGGCTTTCTCTTGATGGCTCAAAATGAAGTCAACGATAACAATGACACTCTGTGGTACCTCGACTCGGGTGCAAGCAACCATATGTGCGGTCACGAGCACCTATTCAAAGAGATGCAAAAGATTGAAGATGGTCATATGTCGTTTGGGGATGCATCAAAAGTGGAGGTCAAAGGTCGAGGTACAATTTGTTACTTACAAAAGGATGGCTTGATAGGGTCAATCTAAGATATTTATTATGTACCAGATCTCAAGACCAATATTTTAAGTATGGGGCAACTCACGGAGAAAGGTTACTCGGTACTTTTGAAAGACCGGGGACTACACTTGAAGAACAAGCAAGGGCGTCTAGTTGCTCGAGTCGAGATGGGTAGAAATCGGATGTACAAACTGAATTTGAGAAGCTTGCGAGAAAAATGTTTGCGAGTCGACGTAGAAGACAAGGCATCGCTGTGGCATCTCCGCTTTGGTCACCTATATCATGGTGTTCTAAAAGAGTTAGCAAAGAAGAACATGGTGCACGGGCTGCCAGACATGGATTATGAGGGAAAATTTTGTGAAGCATGTGTGCTTGGCAAGCAAACGAGAATCTCATTTCAAAAGAAGGCAGAATATCGAGCTAAACATCCTCTCGAGTTGATTCATACCGACATATGTGGACCAATCACCCCCGAATCTTTCAGCGGTAAAAGGTATTTCATTTCCTTTATCGATGATTTCTCACGAAAAAATTGGGTTTATTTTCTGAAAGAAAAATCTGAGGCATTTGAGGCGTTCAAAAAGTTCAAAGTGATGGTGGAGAAGGCAACATGTAGACACATTAAAGTCGTTCGATCCAATAGAGGTGGCGAGTAGACTTCGACTGCTTTCATGGAGTATTGTGAGACGCAAGGCATAAGGAGATTTCTAACCGCACCATACTCTCCTCAACAAAACGGTGTGGCCGAGAGGAAGAACCAGACCATTCTAGACATGGTTCGATCAATGCTCAAAAGGAAGAAAATGTTGAAGCAATTCTGGGCAGAAGCTGTGCAATGTGCAGTCTATGTGCAAAATCGATGTCCACATGTGAAGTTAGATGATCAAACACCACAAGAGGCATGGTGCAGACAAAAGCCGACAGTTTCCCATCTCAAAGTGTTCGGTAGTGTGGCTTATGCACACGTACCGGATCAACGAAGAACGAAGCTCGAAGACAAAAGCAAAAGGTATATTTTTATTGGGTATGATGAGAAGACAAAAGGGTACAAGCTACTCGATCCAATAAGCAAGAAGGTGACAGTGAGTCGTGATGTGCGAGTAAACGAAGCAAGCGAGTGGGACTGGAACAATTCGACAGAGGTTATTATCGAAGTTGGAGAATCATCAGTCACTGCACCAACAAGCATACCAACAAACTCTGAAACTACCGATGATGAAGATGAATCACGACAACCCAAAATGCGAAGTTTGCAAGAATTGTATGATTCGACAAATGAGGTACACCTTGTATGTCTTTTGGCAGATGATGAAAATATCAGCTTTGAAGAGGCTTTGCGAGACAAGAAGTGGCAAACTGCCATGAATGAGGAGATTAAGGCGATTGACCGCAACAACACATGGGAGCTAACAGAATTGCCGAAAGGAAGTCAGCCTATTGGAGTGAAGTGGGTGTTCAAGAAAAAGATGAATGCTCAAGGCGAGATAGAACGGCACAAGGCGCGACTTGTTGCGAAGGGATACAAGCAAAAGGCAGGTATCGACTACGACGAGGTGTTTGCTCCCGTTGCAAGAATGGACACAATCCGATTACTCATTTCACAAGCTGCTCAATTCAAATGGCCGATATTTCAAATGGACGTCAAGTCGGCATTCTTGAATGGTGTGCTTGAAGAAGATGTCTACATCGAACAACCACCCGGGTACATGAAAGTCGGAGAAGAGAAGAAGGTGTTAAAATTGAAGAAGGCGCTTTACGGGTTGAAGCAAGCACCGCGGGCATGGAATACATGTATCGATACATATTTCAAGGAGAACGGGTTCAAGCAATGTCCCTACGAGCATGCCCTTTACGTAAAGAAGAATGGAGGTCACGTGTTATTTGTTGCTCTTTATGTCGATGACCTCATTTTTATGGGTAACAATGATGAGATGATAGAAGAGTTTAAGGCACAATGACACGGGAATTTGAAATGACAGATTTGGGTTTGATGAAGTTTTTTCTTGGTTTGGAGGTTAGACAAGTAGAGACAGGTATTTTCGTATCACATGAGATATATGCAAAAGAAATTTTGAAGAAGTACAAGATGGCAAATTGCAACCCGGTATCAACACCAATGGAACCAGGTGCAAAACTCTCGAAGTTCGATGGAGGAGAACGTGTCGATGCGAGTAGATATCGGAGTTTGGTTGGAAGCCTTCGCTATCTCACATGCACAAGGCCGGATCTTTCATTAAGTGTCGGCATTGTAAGTCAGTTCATGGAGAAGCCGGTTCATTCATAGTGGAAGGCGTTGAAGCGAATCCTATGGTACATCCAAGGAACAATGACACTCGGGTTGTTCTACTCGAAAGTAGAAGATTACAAATTGGTTGGGTACTCCGACAACGATTGGTGAGGAGACATTGACGATCGGAAAAGCACATCGGGATATGTGTTCTTTATGGGAGATACTGCATTTACATGGCTTTCAAAGAAGCAACCGATCGTGACGCTCTCAACATGTGAAGCTGAATAAGTGGCAGCATCTTGGTGTGTATGTCATGAGATATGGCTTAGAAATTTGTTGAGCAAGATGGAGCTAAAGCAACTAGGTGCAACCGTGATTCAAGTTGACAACAAATCAGCAATTGAGTTGGCAAAGAACCCGGTGAACCATGAAAGAAGCAAACACATCGACGTTCGTTTTCACTTTATCCGAGATCATGTGAAGGAAGGAAATGTGGAATTGGTGCATGTGGCGAGTCGGGATCAAGTTGCAGATATCTTCACAAAATCGCTATCGAAAGTACTTCTCGACAAATGCAAGAAGATGATTGGCATGATGGATGGTAGAAGCATTTAAGTTTATGGGGGAGTTTTGTTGAATAAACTTTAAATGTTGCTTTTAGTGAGTCTTAAATTTAGAAGTTATGTGGAAAATAAAAGGTCAAGAGTCTTAGTAGATGAAAGGCCAAAGGGTGATATAGGAGTTAGTGGTCTTTATGGTTTTTAATAGAATTCATTGTGTTTAAGTTTTTTTTAACATAACAAGTGCCTAGTGTCTATATAAAGGCCTTGTTGATTTCATTTGAGATGTGGAATGAGCAGAAAAGATATAAAAGAGTAAAATAGTTATCCTGGTTATTTCGATTTTAGTTCTTCAAAATGAAGTTCCAAATGGAACATAATTAAAGCAAACATAAAGAATACGTATTTAGAAGCGAAGAGTTAAAAGCATTTTCCTCTTAACAAATTAAATTCATAGTTAAAACATCGTCAACGAAGAAATAGCTCCAATTAACCAAACCGCATTTCTCAAACAGAATACATAAATATATTATAAGCATGTTAACTAAGTTTCTTCCAACAAAATCCCGAATATAAATATTCTGTAAATGGAATCACCTAAAAATCATGCAGATATACTGAAACCAGGGATTTAGATAGCATTCGCGGTCGCGTTTTCGATCGCGTCGCGGTTATCGCGGTTGCGGACATAACGGAGGCTATTGCGATCATAGCGGGTGTCGCGGTCGTAAATTTTTTTAAAGTTTGCACAACTTATTGTAAAAAATTATAATTATAATTATAAAAAATCATCTTTAATGATATTTAGAGTATTTTCTAAACAAAAATGAACATAAATTAAAATAGATAAAAAATATCTATTATAAATTATAATTGTGAGATAGGAGATTAAATTTGTTCTTTTCCACCAGCAAACTCAAAAATAATGTATATATATATGTTCAACTAGTCAATACCTAAATTAAAAAAAATGATCAATGTAAATATCAACAATGGAAAATTTAAATTATAATTATAATTTTTTTTCCAACACTTATTAATGAATTTAATTGAAAGAAAATAAGACTTAAAGGCTCAATTGGAAATTTCGTTATGGATTTGAAGACTTAATTGGAAATGGAATAAAACAAAACATTTTAATGAAACTAAAAATATGCTTTAAAGGACTAAATTGTAAGAGTACTAAAACTTTTAAGCCTCTCCAAAAATTCACTAAAAATGAACCCTTCTTCCCGCATTTACCCTTTTAATGTAATAACATTATCTTCAACCCAGATTCTCTCATTTTTTTCTCTGCAACATTTTCCTCCTCCTCGGCCACCATCCGTGATTGAGCTAAAAACGGGGATAGCGTCTAGCTATGCCGCGACAGCCGCTATCTCGTTATTTCCCGTCAGTGACAGCCCGCTATCGTCGTGATTCCATTGCCCACTGTGATTTCCTTTGATTGCGGCTTCAGACGGTGGCGCGACCGCAATTTCACGGCCGCTATCGCGGTTGTGCTCTGCTATTTGAAACCCTGATTGAAACAAAAAATTGACAGAAACTATCAAAAATTGAAACGGTGCTTAACACTTCGTTGTTAATGTTCACTGCTTTTACATCTAGATTTTTCTAAAGAACCAAAGAGAAAAGTAAACATTGATTGCAAAAATGTTCGTCGCCAAAGATGTTACCTTCATTGCAGATAGTTGCTGCCAAAGTACCCATGGGACAACTGGAACGACCGATGGCAAGATAAGTGGCTGAAATAATATATTGAGATCCCCGAACGTTCGGCGAACACACGACCTAAGGGACAACTGGAAGGACCGTCGGCGACGCGAGAGTGGCGAGAGAAAAACATAGATTTAGGAATTTGGTATTTGGAGATTGTGTCTGTCTGTTTGGGAAAGAGTAATAGGCAAATGAAAAATATCGTTGTGTTTGTTAATCCAAACGCTATTAGGCATATGCAGTGCAGACCCGGTGATAGGCTTGATTGCATTACCTTCCTTTTGAAGGGTAATGCCAGAGAATTGTGGGAAACCATTGAGCTGGGATTGCACCCTACACTACCCACTTATGAGTACTTCTTGAAAGAGTTCAAGAGAAAGTACTTTGGAGAGGCTTAGATGGACGTGTTGATGGATGCGTTCTCTCATTTGGAACAAGGGAATCGTACAATGTTTGAATATGAGCAAGAGTTATTGCGGCTAATTATATTTGTTCTCGAGTTAGTTGCAACTGAGGAGTTGAGATCTAAGAGGTTCTATCGGGGGCTAAAACTCGAGCTACAAATGTATGTGACTGCTGACCCACACAAGACGTTTGCATAGTTAGCCAATAGTGCCAGATCCCTTGAGAAGGTGGGGATCCTGATTCAGGGATATGCTGGAGGGTCCCAAGCTTAGTACAAGACCTATGAGACTGGGGTTCGTCTAAAAGTTTAGGCAAGAGATCTAGAGATTCTAGGAGGAACAACAAAAATCATTTACAGAGGTTAAATCAGAGGGTTACCGCAAAGGGCATTCGACTTCGTCGTTTATGATGGATTGGGTGTTAAGCATTACCATGCAATTAATTAGTTTTGGATTAGTTTAGAGTTAGTTAGTTTGTTGGATTGTTGAGTTTAGAACCTCAAGCCTATATAATAAATGTAAATAGGCTTAAGCAAGTACCGATTGTATTTTTCATTCCTTTATTAATGAAAATTCCCCTTTCTTCAATATTCTCTCGTGTTCAACTTTAAACCATCGTTCATCTCCCTTACACACAAACCACCACCGTCAGTCACATCTTCAGCCACCATGGCCCTCTTTTCACATTGTATCATTCGCTGTCGTTCCTAGTGCCTTTTCTACTTCGTTTTTGCCTTTCATACCTAAGTTCATTTCCGATGCATTCTTTGAGTTCTCTAATTTCAGATCTTGAAATCCTCCATCGTGTTTTCTGCTAAGTTCTTCAATCGTTCTTCGATTTCAAATCTTGAAATTGTTTCTGTTACTCAAATTGCCGATGATCTTGCGGTCGTTCTTCTCTCTCTGTTTCTGTTTTTCCTTCTTTGTTCAGTTTTCCAATATGATTCTTCGAATCTATTGTTGCTTCTCATTGCAATTGTCTCCTTATTTTGTTTCAAAATCATTTTGACTCCTTATAGGTGATCTTGACGTTGCTTCATCAATCGACAATTGATTTCCTCAGTGGCGAGTTTCATCTGCGTCGTCGATTGTTTCACATGTTGCTGATGCATGTACGATCTGTAAATCTTCTTCGATCTGATGAGATCTTTGTAATTTTGATTCATTGACTAATTTTACTTGTATCTTTGGTTCACGTCTAATATAGTCTTCCATAATCTGAGTTGCTCTGCTTCGATTTGGTTCATCTCTGCTACTTCAATTTTGTGCGATTATAACTGATTTTCTGAGTTTTCTCTCGACATATTTTTTGATTCTCTCAATGTTCTGAAATTTGTGGATTGCTATTATCTTCTGTTACTGATGCTAATGTGGGAATCTTCTGAGATTATTGTAGAAATTGGTTTCTCCTGGTGTGATATTTGTCGGTCTGATGTCAAGCTTTCGTCATTGATAAGATGTGAGCACATGTGCTATTGATTTATGATTTGAAGAAATGGTGATGTCCTCTTATGCTACTTATAGCGTAGTTGATGCTTCCTACTATGAAACACTATTGCTACTACTTGATAGGGAATTCAAGAGTTCTGTAAATATTGTTTTCTGAATTGAGGACTCTAGCGTATTGGTTGAGTTTCTGTTGAATAATATGATGATGTGTTGGTATGTATGGGTTATGTGGTAATGGTTGCAAATGTGTTATTAGGTTCTGAGCATCTCAATTGGTGTCATCTAATATTGTTGCTTAAAGTTCACAACCTCATATTGTTGGAGAAAGCTGGTGATTTGTTTTTGCTTGTTGTTACTGATGCTTGGTGTTGTTGGTTTCGTTGTTAAAGATTTGTGTCGATCATTTGAAATCAGTTTGGCTTCATTAACTGTTGCTTCTACTCCAAAGTTAACATGAAACTTGAGGCTTGACAGCCAAGTTGTCATGGAAGAAAATGTCTGGGGAGAGTTAAGTGTTTAACAACCTTGCTTTCCTCAACCAGACATAAGAGGGTGTCTTCTTGCCCAAGAGAGGCTTCAGATTGCACCCGATAGCATGTAGCTTAACCACCTTGCTTCTAACAAAAAGAAAGTCTGAATAAGTGAGAAGAAGAGTAGTGGAGATGAAGACTGAACATGTGAAGCTACGAAGAAGAAGAATTAAAGTAAAATGAAGAATACTTTCGATTCACGTCTCACCTAATTAAGAACGAATGAAGAATGTTATAATCTGTGAAACAGCTCACTATGCATTTGTAATTCCATGCCTTTGTTTTTCTTATTCGAGAAAATATAAAAAAAGAAGAAAGAAGAAGAAAAGTAGGGTGAATGAAGAAGTTTTTTTTTCAGCAGCAAGAATCAGCTCAGGCATCCTATTTCAGCTCACTATGATTGCATTTTTTTCGAGAATCAAATTCGTGAACATCAAGAAGATTCAGAGCAGGACAAATGTTAAGCATTACCAAGCAATTAATTAGTTTTGGATTAGTTTAGAGTCAGTTAGTTTGTTGGATTGTTGAGTTTAGAACCACAAGCCTATATAACAAATGTAAATAGGCTTAAGAAAGTACCAATTGTATTTTTTATTCATTTATTAATGAAAATTCCCATTTCTTCAATATTCTCTCATGTTCAACTTTAAACCACCGTTCATCTCCCTTACTCACAAACCACCACCGTCAGTCACATCTCTACCCACTATGGCCCCCTTTTCACAGAGGTTAAATCAGAGGGATGCCACAAAGAGCATTCGACTTTGTCATTTCTAATGAATTGGGGAGGTTCGTCTAGATCATTGACCCGCCGTTTGTGTGATCGGTGCGGATAACACCACCCAGGGGAGTGCAATAAGACGACTAAGACTTGTTTTGGGTACGGATATCTGGATCAATTTGTTAAGGATTGGCACCAGGCTAGCTATGGCGCCCCAACCCAGTCTCAGAGGTCCCACCAGTCTGGACAGAGGGGTCGAGGGTTCGATAGAGGAAAATCAGGATCCATGTCAAGATAGAGGAGTAAAGGCACCGAGAGGTCTACTTCTCGAGCTCTAACGAGACAATATGATGTGAAGGCTAAGGATGACTACGAGGCTACATATATGATTTAAGGTACCTTGACCCTATTCTCTTTTCCTATTGTTGCATTAGTGGACTCTGGATCCACCCATTTATATTCGTAGTGAGATTTTCTGAGGGTGAGGGATTATAGTTGAGGATTTAGAGGTTGGAGTTCACGTGAATAGTCCTATGGGGTATGATGTTATGGTAGGCAAGGTGTATCCTTGATGTCTGGTGGAGATTCAAGGGCATGTGTTCCCAGAAGATTTGATGGAGTTACCGTTCCAAGAGTTTGATGTAATCTTGGGCATGGATTAGTTATTCGAGCATGATGCCAGCTTGAGGTGCCAGGCGAAGAATTTGACATTTCGTGGATCTGGCGGATAGATGTTGTTTGTGTAAGTTGAAAAGAACCATTGCCTTTCCAATGTGATCTCGGCCATAATGGCTCGAGATATGATGCTTCAGGGTTGTGAGGCTTTCTTAGCTCACGTGGTGGATATGAGGATTCGTTGTGCCACGCTTGAAAGTCTTCAGACTGTACGTAAATTCGTTGATGTTTTTCCTGAGGAGTTGACATGGTTGCCTCCTAACTGAAAACTAGAGTTCAAGATTGAGTTGCTACCGACCGAACATAGAGAGTTGAAAAATTAACTTTAGGAGTTGATTGAACGAGGGTTCACCTAATTGAGTATTTCGCCTTGGGGTGCTCATGCTATGTCTGTGAAAAAGAAGTGTGGATTCATGGGATTGTGTATAGTCTATTGCCAACTTAACAAAGTGACAATAAAGAATCGTTATCCTCTTCCCAATATCAACAATTTGTTTGACCAATTAAAGGGAGCTCGCGTGTTTTCTATTGGATTTACTATGTATTTGATAATATGGTGCACATGAATAGAGTGAAATGAAGAGCTTGATCGTTTCATTGATTAAATAGTGTTTATATACATCAAATGATGAGAAACCCTAATGTGTATTGAGCAATTGTTGCATGACAGGTTGCACGACAGCTCAACTTCTTCTAGAAGCAGTTTGTTGTATCTCCAACAATCTTGGAGAATGAATTCAGATTGTGCCAGCTGTGATAACAACTCACATTCTTCTTCTTATCTTCAACATTTTCCCTACTTGAGTTTTTTCTTAGATTTAGTATATGAAGTTTGAATCGAAGTTCTTCAAATTGTTGAATCGGCAAGGCGTTGGTAAGGATATCAGCTACTTGACATCTAGCTGGACCATAATTCACTTGCATTTTTCCTGTGGTAGCTTTCTCTCGTACAAAGTGTAGGTCAAGATCAACGTGATTTGTCTTTGCATGAAGGACGGGGTTAGCTGCCATCGAGACCGTGCTTGTATTATCACACCAGAGCTGAGGAATGTTTTTGGCTTTGATCCCCATTTCAGTTAGAACTGATTGAACCCACATTACTTCTGAAGTTGCATCAGCAAGGCTCCTATACTCAACCTCTGCTGTGGATCGAGACACGACGCGTTGCTTCTTGGAACACCATGTGATGGTGTAACTTCCAAGCATAACACAATAACCATTGATAGACCTTTGATCGTCGGAGTCACTCCCCCAATCTAGATCTAAAAAAGGTGAAAGTTGATAGTTGTCAGAGGACTGAGGTTGGAACCAAAATCCATAGTCTATAGTGCGAGCTAGATATCTCAGAATTCTTTGTATGGCTTGCCAGTGAGTATCAGTAGGATGTTGCATGTACTGTGAAACTTTGTTCACAGCAAAGGATAGGTCAGGCCATGTATGGCAGATGTACTGTAGGGCACCAACTGTACTTCTATAGCGTTGAGCATCTTGTATTGCATCACCATCATGCTTGCTGAGTTTGGGAAATGTAACCATTGGAGTAGATGCAGCTTTGCTTCCCATTGTGTCTGTTTTAAGTAGAAGTTCAGAGATATACTTTCTCTAATTTAAGAGCAATCCACCTTCATGTGTATGAACTTCAATGCCAAGAAAAATTGGAGATTGCCTAGATCTTTCAGTGAGAATTCTTCATGCAGGGCATTGATCACTTGTAAAACACGTGTTTCAAGATTTTCGGTAATCAAAATATCATCAACATAGACTACTAGATAGATTGTAAGATCACCTTGCAGAAGAATGAACAAAGTGGGGTCGGCCTGTGAAGCTTGAAAGCCAAGTTTGCTTAAGTATGATTGTAGTTTGACAAACCAGTTCCTTGGGGCTTGTCTTAATCCATAGATAGCCTTTTTGAGTCTGCAAACAAGAGGATTACCACTGGAATCAATTTGAACAAAACCATCAGACTGTTGCATGTAGACAATTTCATGTAGATCTCCCTTAAGAAAGGCGTTGTTTACATCAACTTGATGTATGTGCCATTGTTTTGTAACAATCAAGGATATGAGAATGTTGACTGTGGAGAATCATACTACGGGACTGAATGTTCCATGAAATCGAGGCCAGGAGTTGGAGAATAGCCTTTGGCAACCAATCGTGCTTTAAACTTATTGAAGGATCCATCAGTGTTGTACTTGACTCGGAATATCCATTTGCTGCCTATAGCCTTCTTTCCAGGTGGTAAGGTAACCAAGTCTCACGTGCCATTATCAATGAGGGCGTTGTACTCATGCATTAGAGCATTAGACCATTCATGGTTGGTTAATGCATCTTTGATTGTGGTTGGGGTGGTAGTACAATAAGCTGAATATAGTTTAGGATTGAAGGTGCCAACTTTGCTACAAGTAAACATAGGGTGGGAGTTGAGTGTGGTATTGGGATGAGTGTTTGAAGGAATGTCAAGATTTAAAGAAGTTGTAGGTTGTGTGGATGGTGTAGGGTTATCATGGGAGGTATCTGGTGGAGGTGTAGGATGATCGGATTGATTATTTGATGATGGGAGAGGATCAATATGAGTAGAAGAGGATTGTATAGGGTTTGTACGAGTAGTGTTGTTTAATGTGAAAGTAGAATGGGTGGCTGAAGTAGAAGATGGTGTTGGGGATTGTGTTTCGTGACTAGTATATATGGAGGGGATTGTTTGTGTGTTTGTAGGAGATGTTTGGGCTGGTGATAGTGCATGTGTAGGAAGAATAGGTAATGCCCTGGACCTGGTAGGAAAAGAGGGAGCATGATGTGTCTTGGTAGCATATGGAAACAGGGATTCATTGAAAGTCACACTCCGAGACATGTAGATTCGACCATGTTCATCAGCACATTGATAGCCTTGGTATCTTGGAGAGTAGCCAAGAAAGAGACAGGGCTTCGATCTATAACTGAGCTTGCATTTGTTGAATGGTCTAAGGTTTGGATAGCATTCACAACCAAAGACTTTGAGGTTACTGTAATCAGGAACACGACTAGTCAGCTTTTGATAGGGGAGATATTGCCCAGCTGCTTAGATGGTAGACGATTGATGAGATACACCGAGCTTAAGACTGCATACGACCAGAATTGAAGTGGCATTGAGGCCTGAGCAAGAAGAGATAGAGCCATCTCGATAATATGCATGTGTTTGCGCTCCCCTACACCATTATGCTATGAGGTGTAGGGACATGTAATCCTTTGTTGTATACCAAGACTTGGAAGAAGAGTGTCAAGGAAGTGGAATTCACCTCCACCATCCGTTTGAACTGCTTGCAATGTAGTGGAATATTGAGTTTTAACGAGATTGTAGAAGAGATTAAATGTTATGGATGCTTCAGATTTGTTTTTGAGCAAGTAGAGCCACCAGTTTCGAGTTGACATGTCAACAAATGAAATGTAATAGAGAAAGCCATTGGAAGCTATTGGAGCAAGACTCCAAAGGTCAATTTCTACTAATTCAAATGATTTTTCATACACTATTACAGAAGATTTGAAGGGTAATGAGTGACATTTTCCAAGTTGACAAGCACTACACGCAACATTTGTTTCCATAACAAGTGGTTTGTTCACAGCTAACTTAATTATTTCAGGCGAGTCATGTCCAAGGCGTCTGTGCCAAAGCCAAAAAGAAGAAGAAGAATAGCTAACTTCAGTGGAGAGAGCTGAAATCTGGTCATTAGGAAGATCACCAACTAGTGTATAGAGACCACCCTCTTGTGTGCCTTCCAGAAGGACTGATCTTGTGTGCTCATCCTTCACACAACAATAGTTGGAATGAAATTCAATAAACATTGAGTTATCCTTTATAAATCTGGAAACATACATCAAGTTTCGAGTAATCCATGGAACATGTAATAGATCACTGAGTATAAGATTGCATGATGATGTAGAAATGAGTGAATGTCCAATATGAGAAATATTCATGGACGAACCATCACCTATGTGAACAGACCCCTTACCACAGTATGGTTAGCCACCTAGGAGAGAGAGGAGGAGTTGCTGGCTACATGATGTGTAGACCCAGAATCTGGATGCCAAATGGTGTTCGATGCTACTAGAGTGTTGACATGAGCATCACCAGGAGAAGTTTCCGGATTGAGAGATTAATCTACTGCTGGCTTGTCACCAAGGAAGGGATCGTAGGTAATTTCAACCGTGTCAGGATTGTAGGAACATGCATTAGCCTGTGTAGGGCCTCGAGGTTGAGAGGTAGTTGGTGTAGTACCCTTGAAGTTATGGTCATAACGATTCCAGCAACGCTCTACCAAGTGTCCTAGTTTGCCACAAAGTTGGCACTAAATTCGTGGTCTGTTGCCCTGATGACGACCTCTAGTATCGTCACATCTATAGGTGTTTGAAGGAGGAGTGTACTCCACTCTGTCACGAGAATCAGTGTAATTGGTGTTGTGAATGCCAATGTGTATTTGAAGGGGATCAGAGAGCCGAGATTCAGTATCAATAAGGACATAGACAACATCATCTACTGTGTAGGGTTCCTTGCTAGTAGAAATGACAGCAACAAATGGGTTATATTCAGGTGAGAGGCCATTTAAGATGTTGGCAATATGTTCAACTGTAGAAATAGGACTACCACAGGAGGCAAGCAAATCACAGATTTCTTTGATTTGCATAGTGTAAGCACGCATCGTCATGGAAGATTTCTTAATAGATCCGAGTCGACAATGTAAATGCATGAGACGTGTAGTAGATAGCTGAGAATAGAGTCGTGTGATAGTAAACCAGATCAGGGCTGAAGAATCAGCTCCAACAAGCTGAGGAAGAATCTCTGAGCTGACGGTGGAAAGCAACCAGGAGGCCAACGAGCTATCTTGTTTCACAAACTTGAGGTAGGCAGGATTTGGGGTTCGTTCACCAGCTTCATTTGTGATTTCTTTAGCTGGGGAAGATTTGGAACCATCAATGAATCCTTCTAGCCCTTGTCCGCGGATCAACAAGGTGACTTGCTGCTTCCACAGGAGATAGTTGGTTTCGTCAAGCTGGATGTTGATACGTTTGTTGGAGAAGGAGAGATCAGATGCATTGGTGAAGAAGGTGGGAGTAGTAGCCATGGTAGATGCCTCGTCTCCAGGCATGGTGATCACGAAAAAATGGAGAAGAACTTGCTAGGAAACGAACCTAAGCAATGATACCATGTTGGATCTACTATGTATTTGATAATATGGTGCACAAGAATAGAGTGAAATGAAGAGTTTGATCGTTTCATTGATTAAACAGTGTTTATATACAACAAATGATGAGAAACCCTAATGTGTATTGAGCAATGGTTGCATGACAGGTTGCACGATAGCTCAGCTTCTTGTAGAAGCAGTTTGTTGTATCTCCAACATTCTTGGAGAATGAATTTGGATTGTGCCAGTTGCGATAACAACTCACATTCTTCTTCTTATCTTCAACATTTTCCAAGATTGAATTAAGGTCGGGGCATTACCCATTGAAGGTTAAAGATGAGTATGTTCATAAAACTACCTTTCGAACTCGTTATGGCCACTACGAGTTTCTGGTAATGTTGTTTGGCCTCACAAATGCCCTGGCAGGTTTTATGGATTTAATGAACAAGATCTTTCAACACTTCCTAGATCAGTTTGTGGTTGTTTTCATTGAGGACATCTTGGTGTACTCTAGTTTAGATGAAGAGCATGACTACCACCTTCACATTGTGCTTCAGACTCTTTGAGAGAAGACATTGTTTCCTCAGTTCAACAAGTGTGAGTTTTGGTTGCCTGAAGTGGAATTTTTGGGCCATATTATTTAGGAAGAATGGATTTGTGTAAACCCTCAGAAGATTCAGGTCGTGTTTGAGTGGAAACCATTGAGAAATGTGTCAGATGTTCGTAGTTTTTTGGCTTGGCAGGTTACTACCGACGCTTTGTGAAGGGTTCTTTATCATAACAACTCTTATGACCAAATTGCTTCAAAAGGGAGTTCCGTTCGAGTGGAACGAAAAGAGACAATAGAGTTTTGAATAGCTTAAGGCTTATCTGACAGAGGCACCAGTCTTGACCCAACTAGAATTGCGTTATGATTTTTTGGTTTTTAGCAATGCATCCTTAAATGGACTTGGTTGTGTCCTTATTCAAGAAGGAAAAGTTGTGGCTTACTCCTGAAGAAATCTCAAGATTCATGAGCGTAATAATCTAACCCATGACTTTGAGTTGGCAACAATTATTTTCACCTTAATGATTTGGAGGCATTATTTATACAACGAGAAGTGTTACATCTATACCGACCACAAGAGCTTGAAATATTTGATGACACAAAAAGAGTTGAAATTGAGACAACATCGGTGGATAGAGTTGCTCAATGATTATGAATGCATGATTGAATATCATCCTGAAAAGGCTAACGTAGTCACCGACGCGTTGAGCCAAAAATCTATGTCAGATTTGAGGACCATGTTTGCTCGTTTGAGGATGACCGATGATGGAGGCTTGCTAGCCGAACTTCGTGTGGAACCAAATTTAGTGCAATAGATTAAGAAAACACTTTCTTTAGACGAAGATCTAGTTGCCAAGATTGAAATGGCGCAACGTGACGAGATGACCGAGTTTGAACTACAAGATGGGATCTCGTACTTCCATGACTGTTTGGGTGCACCTGGCCACTGACGAGTTGAGGGAAAGGATCCTTAGAGAAGCTAATACTGGACCTTTTGCTATGCACTCGGGTAGCAATAAGATGTATCAAGATTTGCGATCGTTCTATTGGTGGCCAATAATGAAAAGGGGCGTCTTAGAGTTTGTGACTAAATGCTTGGCTTGTCAACAAGTCAAGGATGAACATCAAGTTCTTTCGGGGATGCTAAAATAGATTCAGATTCCACAATAGAAGTGGGATCGAGTGACGATGGATTTCGTGACCGGTTTACCAATGACAAAAGGGAAACATGATGCAATTTGGGTTATAGTGGATAGATTGAATAAGGTTGCACATTTCTTACATGTGCGAATGTATTACTCTTAGCCAAGCTGTACATTAAGAAGATAGTAAGACTTCAAAGTGTGCAATTATCGATCAACTTAGATAGAGGTCTGAGGTTTATTTCAAGGTTTTGGAAGATGTTTCATGAGGAGTTGGGCACCAAACCGCATTTCAGTACGGCTTTCCACCGGTAGA
This sequence comes from Hibiscus trionum, assembly GCA_030270665.1. NCBI lineage: Eukaryota > Viridiplantae > Streptophyta > Magnoliopsida > Malvales > Malvaceae > Hibiscus > Hibiscus trionum. The sequence continues at coordinate 8,682,140 of BSYR01000046.1, forward strand.
CGAACGGTCAATTTAAGAGAGTTATTCAGATTCTTGAGGATATGCTTCAATGTTGTATCATTGATTTTGAGGGAAGTTAGAAGGAGCATCTTCCATCAATTTTGCTTACAACAACAACTTTCAATCGAGTATCCATATGGATCCTTTTGAAACGATGTATGGACGTAAATGTAAAACTCCCTTGTGTTGGACTGAGTTGTACGAGAGGTGAATTGTGGGCTCATACCTGATTAGACAAAACAAAGGAAAAGGTTCATATAATCAAAGACAAATTGCAAGCGGTGTTCGACTGCCAAAAGGATTATGTGGATCCGCATCGTAAGAATATTGACTACGAGGTAGGTGAGAAGGTGTTTCTTAAAGTGTCACCATGGAAACAAGTCATACGCATTGGAGGCAAATGGAAAGTTGAGCCTGAGGTTCATTGGACCTTATGAAATCATTGAGAGGGTAGGACCAGTGGCTTATCGTTTGGCTTTACCACCTGAATTGGAGCGGATTCATAATGTGTTTCATGTTTTGATGCTTCAGTAATATCGCTCTGAACCCTCACATGTTATTCCTCTTAAGGAAATCAAAGTTTTTGATGATTTGTCCTACGGTGAAGAACCGATTAAGATCCTTGACGTGGGAGTCAAGGAGTTGCGCAACAAGAGCATATCGTTGGTAAAGATACCATGGAGGAACCATGGCATAGATGATACTACTTGAGAAACCAAAGACGACATGGAGTTGTTGTATCCACAACTCTTTCAGTTTAGGTAAATTTCGAGGACAAAATTTTTGTTAAGAAATGGAGAGTTGTAACAACTCAAATTTTTGATTCAACGTGTTAGCGTTGACCCGAGCCTTGGATCATAGTTCAAGTAGATTTAAAATCTTTTGGGCCTTGAGTGATGGCCTTTGGGATTAGGTAATAAGCCATATTGTGAAGCTTTGGAGGATGAAGGACTTTAAGTGTGGTTCTCCCATTTTGGGGCTGAACACTTTTAAACTTTGTTCCCTCTTCTTCCAAAAGTTGCCCATAATACATCCTCCTCCTTAACTCATATTCTTCACTGAAAAACTCATGCTTTCTTGCAAGAGCTCTAAGGAAAATTCAAGGTAAAGGTCCAAAGTTTGTATTTCAATCTTACCATATGAGATTTGAGTTTTAGATATGTTAACCCTCGCCTAACGATCTACATTCTGAGGTAAGTATGGTTGGAAATGGTGGTAAGAGGAGAAAATGAGTTTTAATGGGGGGGTTTTGAGTGGTGGGTGTTTTAGGACAAATTTCATGTTGCAAATTCGTTTAAAACATGTTTCTAATCATTTGAGAGTGTAACAAATCTTTTTTTACACATTTTGATTAGTTAAAGAAGTTTGGGAGCCATCCATCACCCAAGGCAAAGAGAAGAAGTGAAGAGGAGCTTGTGGGAGAAGGATTTCACGATTTTAAGCAAGGTTCGTACATCTCCAACTCTAATATGCTTCATGCTTTTCATAAATGTGATTGCTTTGCATTGTTTAAGTTTTTAGGTGTTATGGGTGTTTAAGCATGTTGACTTTAATATTCTTGATTTTGGGTGTCCATGACTATTAATATGTGTAAAGGGATACAAGTTGCCAATAATATACCTAATAAGTGATAGAAAGCAAGAAAACAATTTGGGTGGTTCGATTGGGGAGTTTTTTTTACATGGGGTGCCCGTACCGGTACTCGAGGGTTTTAAAAAAATTAGTAACCAGATTCGGGTCAGTACGGGATTCATTATCGATACTCGAGCCCACGTATCAGTGCGGTGGACCTTGTACCAATACAGGCAGTTTTGACGAGTGCTAAACCCCTCTTTCTTGTCAAGTGTATTTACAAAGATATTATTTCAAGTGTTTATTAGATTTCTTATTCCCAAATTATCTTCATCTTTGTTCAAGTATTTTTCATATCTTTTGTGCTTCATCTTCATGTGTATGTTGGTTTAAATATATGCTACAACCAATTCAATGGTATTTGAATAAAAGTGGTAAGGAAATTCGGGTTAGATTTCCAAAAGTATGAATTCATTTTCTTAATAAGTCAACGAGTTAGTGTGTAGTAAGAATATGTGCTTTGGGTCTTTATGGTTCATAATGCTATTTGATACGTTTTAATAATTAGTGGGTTATTTAAGGAATTTTAACCTCAATAATAAAAGTTGGTAATTTATGGGTTATTAAGTTACTTTCTATCAAAGAAGAGATTTAAGTTACTTGTGGGTTATCATCTAACTTAAAACCAAGCTATTTGAAATTGATGTTGATTTATCTTTTGTTGGTCAATGATCTAAATTCTTGATATAATATTCCAAGTTCTACCTTGACTATAGTTCCAATTTATATTGAATTCTACTTTACTTCAATTGCTTTCTTCAAATCCAAACCCCACTTTACTTTAATTGCTTTCGCATGTGAATTTATTTTCTTACCGTTCTCTGTGAAATTGACCCTTCTTGTCGCTACTACAAATCCAAAGAACAAATAGCTATTTATTTTTGACGGATTTGACACCCATCAAAAATTGTCGCCGTTGTTGGGGAGTGGTGTCAAGAAGCTAAGTTCATTTTTTAAGTTTATTTTCTTTTTCTACTTTATGCTTTTTTCTTCTCGTGTAGATAAAAAAAAATTGTTTGATCATGATATCGAAAAAACCGAAAGGCGAACAATCATCAACATTATGGTTGCAAACTCTCAACAATTTAGTTCAACACATGACATCGTCTCTCGACGTGTGAATGAGTCATGTGGGATTTTCATAAGTCAAGAGCATGTAACCGATGTTCCCCACACTCCAAGTAGAAAGTACCAAGGACGCCAATGCCATTGGAGGACCTTACTTCTAAAAGAAGCATAATCCATACCCACATACATACAATTCCTTGTGGAAGGACTATTCACACTTGCATTATGGGAAAGGAAATCCACAAGAAATCTACAAAAAAACCCCAATAGTATGCACAACATACCTTATGCGAACAAAGTGTTTTCGCGAACCTGAACCACCAACGAAGCCTTCTTTAGAGGAACTTATGAATAAAATCGAGAGCAATTTAGAGCAGTTCCAACAAGAGAGAAAAATTTTCCGCGAAACACAGGAACCACGTAGGCTCACTACGAAGACAACAAAGGAGGAAAAGGGTGTGAACGCACCATGTCCCATACCCTTGGCGAATGGAGAAAATGTGAGCGAAGGTGCTGTGAACGCTGAATATAACAATGCGAGGAAACTTTTTACAGAACATGAACATGTGAAGGAGAGTTTGATTGACGCGAGTAATGAACAAAATGAAGGGAAGGCAAACGCGCCTTATGCGGATAAAGATGATGTTGATGCTAAACAATAGGAAACCCATGATGCGAATACAAGCCAACTTGATGCAGATTGTGAGCAAACGAAGGATAATGAGCTTTCCGTGAACGATGCACTAGAGTATTCAAAGGAGAATCCGCCAAATGCGCACACCAAACATGATAGTGTGAAGGCCAACAAACCTTCTAATTTTTGGCTCGCATCTTTTCCTGACAAATATAGCAATCCCCAAATTCTTAAGCCTACAAAAGACGAAGCTGGTGCAAAGAGTCTTGTGCCACCCATTGTGGTTCAACCATATTTACCGCAAAGGTTCGCACAGACCAAAGAGGATGAGCATGAATGAAAAACACTTGAAACACTTCACAAGGTTGAGCTAATCATCAATATACCTGGGGAACAAGATATCAGATCAAGATAACTCCTTGCGTAGAAAGACATCATACCTTGGTATGCGAATATCACATACTATTTTGTGACAAAGACATTTTCAACATGTACATCGCAGGTTGAGAAAGATAAGATCAAATGTGACGCGAAGTCGTACCTATGGGATGATCCATGCCTATGGAAGATAGGAGCGGATCCAGGCATGGTGGGGAACCTCAACTGGGATCCAGTGATCCAACCAATCAATGTCGAACCTCCCTATAAACCTGCAATAAAACTACCATGGTAGAAGAAAGTTTTCAAATCAATCAAGGACAAACCTCATGAATAACACATTCTTGTCGTAGCGTAAAAAGGGAGTCATGTCTAGCCAAAGACGTTAAAGAAAGACGTTTCTTGGGAGGCAACCTACGATTTTATTCTTAGTTTATTTTAGTTTATTTCATCTTATTTTATTTCATCAATAATTTTTTCCAAGTACAGGGGTAGCACTATGGAAATAAGGCGTGCTCACGCCTTAAGAAAAGCTCCAGGCAGAAACACTATGAAAATATGGCGTGCTCACACTACAAAAATTTCATGAAAACTTTTGGAGGGAAATTTTTACCACCGGTGGGAAAGCAAAATTTGGTAAAAAAAATTTGCTCTTCTTTTTACAAGATAGATGTTGAAAATTTAGAGAAAATGAGGGAAAGATTTACATTAATTAAAAGTCTATCACCTTTAAGTCTTTCTATCCAATCAAAACTTTTCATCTTTAAACCTTTCTTGTTTTCCAAGAATTTGAAATTCTTTTTAAGAGAGAAAAAAACCATTCATTTTTTTCATCTACTATTTTCCTTCTCAAATCCACCCTAGTTTTAGCCCTACAAGAAAAAGGTTTTCTCTTTCTCTTTTCTTAAAGATCTTCAAAACACCAAAAGGATTCTCTCCAAGAAATCACTCAAGCATGCCAAGGACAAAGAGTCAATGAAGGAGGGATGAATGATGAATCCTCTAACAATCGTCTCTGCCAGTCAAAGAGCAACCCGAGCAGCCGCCGGTTCGCGCCTCCTCCTCTCGCACTCGCAACCGCCGCCGCGTGCCACCTCCTCCAACCAATGCTAACCACGCCGACAACCTCACCTTCACATCTTCAAAGCACAAGAAAAGGTTAGTCGACGTACAACGAAGAACAATCCAAAGTTGTAAGGACATTCATCTTGAAACTCTTTCTAAGCTTGGATTGTTAGAGAAGTTAAGAAAATACTTTCATGAAATTTGTTGGATGAACTACATGACTATTACCTTTCCGATTTATGTTGAATTGTTATGGGGATTTTATGCTACCTTTGAGTTTAAGGATGAAGGGTATGTTGATTTAAATGCTCCCAATGTTATTAAATTCTGATTGATGAACAAACAATTTTCTTTGTCCATTACAGATTTAATCTTGCCATGAGTTTTATTTCTAACGAGTATGCACTATTTAATGACTATGCATCGAGCTTGTGTGATTATAGTACAGATTTTGAGCCCACACACCTCTTCAAAGAATGGTCGACGAGTACCTCGAGGTACAACCCAAGCCACTCGTAAGATCATGAACTCAAAGATCTGACGCTAAAATACATCCATCGATTCCTCGCATATTCTTTCTCTGGTAGAGTGCATTCGTCAAGTGTAACACCCCAATTTTGGGCTTAGAAGTTTTGGGTTTGAACTGGACCGGTCAGATTTTCTGTTCGAATATAAAAGGTGGTTTTAAGGAAAGCCTAGTTCGGGATGCATTAAAAATATGGAAAAATATCTAAAAATTCTCTTTTATTATATATAAGAAAGTGGTGAAATCAATTTTTCGAAATGAGGTTTGGAAATAAGACATTTCGAGTTAGTGACTAAAATGTAATTTTTGAAAAGTTGGTGACTGTTTTAAAAGGATTGAAACTTTGAATCTTTAAGGAGCTAATTTACCCAAGAAGAGTTTTCTCCAGATTTCTCTTAATATTAAAGATTTAATTAATGATTTTAAATAAAAGGAAAAAAGGGGAAATGGATATTTTTGACTTCATAACTAACTTTTGTCAAAACTTTCCCATTTCTTTTTCTCTCATTTTTCTCTCAGCCAAACACATTTCTCCAGCCATTTTCCCTCTGATTTTAACATCTAAAGATGAGATTTCAATCTCCAATTGGTTTCTAATCATTCCTACACCAAATAATTACCATTTGCTTATTGAATTTTCAAGAATTTTGGCTCTAAACAAGGAGAAACTCACATTTAGAGGTATGAACGTCCTTCTCCTCTAAACACTCAGTTCTTTACTGAAATTCTCAAGTTCTCAATCCTTGATTTGAGTTTTAATAAAGGCTTTTATGTTGTGTTCTTGATTTTGGCTTAAAATGCAAGATTTGGATTTAATTTTGATTAAATTCGTACTAAGTGATTGGGCTGTGATTTGAGATGTCTTTTTGATGTTTATTGAATGTATAAATGATGTGAAATTGAGGTTTAATCAATGCAATCCCGGATAGGTTGATTTTCCTAAGTTTTTACTTGTGAAAATGGTGGTTTTTGGGGTGATCTTGGTGTTTTGTTAATGCTGGAGGTATAAGGACGTGTTTGGGATCATTTTGGATGTTAATTGATGTTTAAAAATGGTTAGAAGTGATGGATCTTGTCTGGGTTAAGTTTTGGAAGTGTTTGGAGGTGATATCGGTTGTGTTTGGTAGCCGAAATGTTGGATTTGCAAAGAGCAGCGAGTTTAGGTGTGTTGCTGGTGTTTTTAATGCATTATGATGCATTAATCCTCTGTTTTTATGTGCTTGAAACAGGGGAGAATGATCCGTGAGCAATAGAGGTGGCGTTGAAGGTTTCGGATGCTTGGAAGGCTTGTTGGCTAGCCTTGTTTTGTGTATCGGTGAGTGAAGTTGGGTTTTCAACTTTAAAACCAAGGTTTGAAGGTTTTGGGAGCTTAGTTTAAGTCTAAACAACTTAGCTAAGCTCAAGAGTAAGTAATGGAGTTTCTCTCTTGGTTTGTGTTATGAATTGGTTTTTAAAGCACTTTGGATTGTTGGATGCAATGCATGTGATTTGCATGTTTTAAATTCTGTTTTGAAAGCATATTTTAGCATGGTTTAATGCTGGTTTTGAAAGCCATGTGTGAAGGATGCTCAAGTTAAGAGATCCTTGGCTTTGTACATTGGAATTGTGGAATTGATGCATAGTGTTGCATGTTGTTTAATGGCTTTGTGTAATGCTTCAAAAACAGTGGATTGATGATGGTAATTGGTGGTTTTGGCATTTCGGTTATGCTTGTAAAACATTGGATTAATGTGGTAAAATGGTTATATTGGCAAGTGATGTAAGTGGTTCTTGGTTACTTTAATCGGATATAGTTAGCCGGCTATAGGATTGGGTGCACCGTGAATTGAGTCGCCTTGGATGTCGAGGGGGTTGTGATTGTACCGTAAACTCCATCCAAGAATCCTAGCGATTGAGGAAATTGGTGTCACCACGATGGAGGTTGGCTCTCGTGAGTGGGCTTGGTTTAGTGCCACTACGATGGAGGTTGGCTCTCGTGGGTGGGCTTGGTTTAGTGCCACCACGATGGAGGATGGCTCTCGTGGGTGAACCTTGTTAAAGTCACCATGATGGAGGTTGGCTCTCATGGGTGGACTTTATTAAGCGTCACAACGGTGGAGGGTTGCTTCCGTGTGTGAGCTTGATTAAGGTGATTACAATGGTTGTGGTAGCTTCCATGTGTAAGCCTTGTGATGTGTCCCGGCTCTCGCTAGTGTATTATACAACTTCCGATGAGTGATGTTGAGGGGTTGTGATTGTACCGTTAAACTCCATCACGGGTGTTGAGGGGTTGTGATTGTACCGGTAAACTCCACCTTGTGTTGTTCGGAAGTGTGTATGAAGCGTGTGGGACAACGCTTGTAACTCACGTATCTGATTGTGTCTTGTGTTATGATGGTTTGTGAATTATCACTTGGAAGCCAATGTAATGTTCTTGAATGTAATGAAGCATGAGATGCTTGAAATGATGCACGGTTGCATGAGAAGTGTGTAATGTTCTATGAATGCATGTTTTACTTGTTAGCTTGAACAAGTGTTTATCTTCTATTGAGAATGTTGCATTGTGTACATGGAATCTCTTTGGTGCATTGAAGTCTTGTGAAGGCTTGTTTTGAAAAAGGGCATGTAATGCAAATGTTGATTTTGTGGTTCATGTATTGCATTTGCTTAATGCATGAGATAGAATTGAGGGGGTAAGTGGTTTTTAAAGGTTTCTTGCTTTGAAATGATTTTCAAGTATAAGAAAAGTATAATGTGAAGTGGAAGTGTTTTCCAAGGATCTTGTATTTAACTTTGCTTATGATGTTCATGCATGGAATGGTTAAATTAATGGTTTTGCAAGGTTGTGCTTTGAAGTGAATTACTTAGCTTTTCTAAGCTAAGGGTTGGTTTTTCATGCTTGAGCAATGCATGATTTAAAGCATGTTGTTAAAAGGGGTTTTCAAACATTGCTTTGGTTTATCGAATTGTGTTTACTTTTAAAAGAGGTTTTATGACTCGCTGCATTGATGGTGTTTTGGTTTTGAGCATTCCTCACTAAGCATTATGTGCTTACGCTCCTTTTTGTCCATCAATGCAGATATTTGAAGTTGGGACAGCGAGAAGCAAGGGATTCAAGGAGAGCTCCACTTGAGATGTATGTCTCGGTTAATAGCTATAGATAATAAAGGCAATGGGGGGAGAATCTCTTATGTTGATGTTTAATGAGATTGTGTATGTTGGACAAGTTTGGTTTATGATTTTGAACTATGTGGTTTAACGCTTGCAACGTTTGAATCTTCTTATTCTTAAGTCGTTATGCTATGCTTCTTGTTTTAAAAGCATGATTGAGTGTTGGATGTGTTGGTGCACCTAGGGGTGGTTTTGTATCTAGATTTTGATGCAAATTGGTAGGTATGATGCTTGGCATGTTGTTGATTTATTGTGGAACGGCTTGGAGCATGTTTGATGGGGTTTAAAGATGTTAAAACAGGCCTATATGCTCGAAACAGGCCCTTGATTTGGCCTGGGTGTTCCTGAACGGCCTAGACCCGTTTCTGAACACTTTGGCTACTGCCAAGGGGTGTTCCTGAACGGCCTAGACCCGTTTCGGAACACTTGACCGTTGGGCATAAAATTTGAATGGTTTTGAGGTTTGCAAGCTTTACGTTTTAGTCCCGATTCTTGTATGTGCAATTGCTTGAGTTTGAGATGTCCGTTTGAGATGAAATTTGGCAGAGAGGCATGAAACATGACTAATTTCATAATGGTAACTTAAAAATTGGTAAAGTCCTCTTAATTTTCAGAATTTACAAATTGGTCCCTAAATTCGTATTTTGTGCAATTGGGTCCCTTATTGTTTTCCGATTGCTGTGCTTTTTGAGTATGCTTATCTCAAGAGTATGCCTAGGTTTGGTGTGCATCTAGACAAGTCTAAAAAGAAAAAAAAAAGGTCGTTAATCAAGATTGACTTTCGAGTTGACTTTGGTTTTCCCGTGTAATCTTCGTAGTTCGGGTCAACCGTCTAAACCGGGCTACGGGGTTACATTTGGTGGTATCAGAGCTGAGTTGCGAATGCTTGGGGAAGTGGTAAATTGTTGTAATAAATGTTTAATGTTTATTCTGATGTGTGGTTGAAAGTCGGTTGAAATGTGTGTCTGTGAACGAGTTGTTGATGTTTTTAGCATGCTTTTTGATTGAGAATCTTCATTGAGCTGATGTGAATTTGTGCTGATGATATGCTGGTGATGTGAGCTGATTTTATGAATGATGAAAGTGTAATGGGTATGATATGTTGATGTTATGCTGATGCGAGTGAATGTTGTTTGATGAGAGCATGATTGAAGTATGTTGATTGATATGCTCGATGTTGTGATATCCATGTGTTTTTATTGACTGTTATGTCATGTAAAAGGGGGGAATTCGGGATACCCATTGCCTTATTATTATAGCTATTGTGTTATTTTGGAGTTGGAGTTTTGAATCCTTGCTTAAAGCTGGTCTGATCGATTTGTTTGTTTTGTTATGTTTGTTTGATGTTAATAGCATGGTGAAATCGATGAGAGAATGACAGTTAGGTGAGATGGTTGCTGCTTTAGAGCAGGTTGTTAAGGCGTGGAATTCACCTTTTAGTGGGGGTGTTTCGTCTCAGTCTTCTCTGCCTGGAGTGGAGGTAGTGAGACAGGAGGAAGAAGCTGGTTTTGTGATGAAGGGTTCAACATCTATTGTTCAAGAGGTGTTGGGAACATCTCAGGCTGTGGCGAAAGTGAGGCCTGTAGACGTGTCAGTTGTGGGACACGCGGGTTTGTCGAAACAGCGTTTACATGATTTGGGAGCTGTGAAGTATCATGGTTCGACGCCTGAAACGTTCGAGGCCTGGTTGGCCAGTGTAATTCTGATTTTGGATCAGGAGGGTTGTGACTATGCCTGTAAGCTGGGAAGTGTTGTCTCATTGATGTTGGAGGACGCTTGTGCCTGGTGGACATCTGTGGCGGTGGCATCGCACATGCACGATATAGATTGGGACTTCTTTGTGTCTGCCTTTTATGAGAGGTACCTTGGAGAGAAATTCCCAAGGGTTAAGCAACGTGAGGGTGTGGTTTCAGTTTATGAAGGTGAGAAAAGTTTAAGCGAGAGAGTTGTGGGTACTGACCTCGGGAGCGGTCAGCGTAAGAGGCGACGTGATAGAAGGTTTTGCTTGAATCGAAGCTTGGATTGTAGTGTAAATTTGGGGCAAGTGCTACATGATCAAAGAGGGGTAGCTCGGTTGCCGATGTGTGACCAATGTGGAAAGTGTCATGTTGGAGGTTGTTGGGGCGCAGGAGTTTGTTGGAACTGTGGTTCTAAAGAGCATGTGAAGCGGAATTGTCCTCAAGTGGTGAGATCAACTCCAGTGGTAGCAAAAGGGTCTCTGAAGGGTCGTGGGTACGGCCGAGACAAAGTTCGAGGGTGGAAGGAAGGGCAGAAAGGTGTGAGGAGCTTGGGGAATGAGTCTTGTTTGAATTGTGGGTCTGTTGGACATTTGAGACGAAATTGTTTGAAGTTGGCTCGGGGTAGTCAGGGTTCTTTACCGCAGGGAGATGGTGATGACCTTAATGTGTTAGCTGATGCTGCAGCGGTACGGCTGGAGGATGATGGTTCTGCGAGAAAGAGGGCTTGTCTGTTGAAGCTCCGGGGCAGTGAGGTGTTTACAGGTAACCTTGTTAAGTAACCTTTGCTCTTGTATCTTAGTTTGGTTTCAGTTGGTATTTCCTTGCGTAGTGGGTATGGTCTCGTTGCTAGCATGTTTGGGGTAGTAGTTGGTGTTGTTTTGAAAACAACTTTAGTGTGAAGAGGGCATTAGTGAGTATCTTGTGGATACTGGGTTGATAGAATGATGGAGTTGGTCAAGTTGGAAGTGAGATAGGAGGTTGTTTTTAGGCGGACTCTGAGGATGTTATTGGTGGGTGTGAACCGACATACATGCACAGTTAAAATCATTTGTTATATGCTATATTATATATGTACTGGTCCATACATACATGTGACATGACATTAGAGGTTTTGTATGCATGTACATCAAGCATTGATAGGGAATATTGGTGACAATGCATACGAACGTTCACACTCCCTGATAGTTAATCGGGTCCGTTAGTGTTGTGATAGGGTTAGATTGGATGGGGGTTTTAAAAGTTGTGTTGGTGCTAGGAGAATGTTAGAAGTAATGGAGGGTATTAAGCGACTTGTCAGTAATAGTGAGTGCGATATAGCATGCTGGTAGAAGGAAAGTGTTTGGCGCTTAATGAGTTTAGCGGTATGGTGGTGAGGAGATTACCGGTTGAAGTTAGAATCGGTTAGAGTGGTAGTGAATAGCTAGTAGAAGTGGTAGTTTCTTGGTGTTAAGTGATGTAGTAAGTTAGTGGATGTGTTCCAGAGTGTTGAGGTAACTTGGCATTGATGTAGTAGTAGAAGGGTTGTTTATGTAGGTGATGGTTCATAGCAACCTTCGAAGAGTTGAGAAGAGGTTGTGTTGTGGGTTGTAGAAAATGTTTGGCCTGGGGTGAATAGAAGTTTCGTAATCTTGATATGTATGTATAGGTTGGGCGATGTTCTAGTAAGGCAAGTGTTGTAGTCAAAACTTGAAGTGGAAAGACAATGTAAGATCAAAGGCCATTGTTGGTTGGACGGGTTCTTGTGAGAAGTGGTTGGCTAGTTATGTATGAGTAAATTCCGTCTGAAGAAAGCTGGTGGTGTATGGAACGGCTGGCGGAGTCAAGGTTGGGGTTTTGTGATGTGATTTTCGGATGTTAGGTGAGTAGTCCTGGTGAATCGTTATGGTAATGATAGCGGCGGATGTGAAGGAATGTCAGCAATACGTTGAGAAGTTTGGGTAAGCAGTTGATGCTTAAGAATTTTTGCTTGTTGTGGTAGTCTTTGAAAGAGGTTGAGTAGTTTTGCAAGGAGTTTTAGAAGCAGTGAAGGTTGTGGGTCACATGGTGGCTGAACTGGATTGTTTGGTGTCACTGTGTGAACAAGTTTTGGGAGTTATGAGTTAAGGTGGTGTATGCTGTAAAAGTGGGAGGTTCTTCAGGTTGTTGTTGGGGCTATGTGCAGTCCGGAAGTGTGAAAGGTTAAGATGTGGTTAACATTTGAGTGTTCTGGAATTCGTGAACAGTATGTGGTGGTGTTGAGTTTGGGTGGAGTTTTGTGAGGAGAGTGTTCAGTGGTGGTTAAGTCTCCTGTGTTGCCTTTTGTGTTGCTTTGAGAAGTTTGGTTGTGCTCTTTTCGCCGGTTGAAATTTCGAGGACGAAATTTCCTAAGACGGGGAGAGTTGTAACACCCCAATTTTGGGCTTAGAAGTTTTGGGTTTGAACTGGACCGGTCAGATTTTCGGTTCGAATATAAAAGGTGGTTTTAAGGAAAGCCTAGTTCGGGATGCATTAAAAATATGGAAAAATATCTAAAAATCCTCTTTTATTATATATAAGAAAGTGGTGAAATCAATTTTGCGAAATGAGGTTTGGAAATAAGACATTTTGAGTTAGTGACTAAAATGTAATTTTTGAAAAGTTGGTGACTGTTTTAAAAGGATTGAAACTTTGAATCTTTAAGGAGCTAATTTACCCAAGAAGAGTTTTCTCCAGATTTTTCTTAAAATTAAAGATTTAATTAATGATTTTAAATAAAAGGAAAAAAGGGGAAATGGATATTTTTGACTTCATAACTAACTTTTGTCAAAACTTTCCCATTTCTTTTTCTCTCATTTTTCTCTCAGCCAAACACATTTCCCCAGCCATTTTCCCTCTGATTTTAACATCTAAAGATGAGATTTCAATCTCCAATTGGTTTCTAATCATTCCTACACCAAATCATTACCATTTGCTTATTGAATTTTCAAGAATTTTGGCTCTAAACAAGGAGAAACTCACATTTAGAGGTATGAACGTCCTTCTCCTCTAAATACTCAGTTCTTTACTGAAATTCCCAAGTTCTCAATCCTTGATTTGAGTTTTAATAAAGGTTTTTATGTTGTGTTCTTGATTTTGGCTTAAAATGCAAGATTTGGATTTAATTTTGATTAAATTCGTACTAAGTGATTGGGCTGTGATTTGAGATGTCTTTTTGATGTTTATTGAATGTATAAATGATGTGAAATTGAGGTTTAATCAATGCAATCCCGGATAGGTTGATTTTCCTAAGTTTTTACTTGTGAAAATGGTGGTTTTTGGGGTGATCTTGGTGTTTTGTTAATGCTGGAGGTATAAGGACGTGTTTGGGATCATTTTGGATGTTAATTGATGTTTAAAAATGGTTAGAAGTGATGGATCTTGGCTGGGTTAAGTTTTGGAAGTGTTTGGAGGTGATTTCGGTTGTGTTTGGTAGCCGAAATGTTGGATTTGCAAAGAGCAGCGAGTTTAGGTGTGTTGCTGGTGTTTTTAATGCATTATGATGCATTAATCCTCTGTTTTTATGTGCTTGAAACAGGGGAGAATGATCCGTGAGCAATAGAGGTGGCGTTGAAGGTTTCGGATGCTTGGAAGGCTTGTTGGCTAGCCTTGTTTTGTGTATCGGTGAGTGAAGTTGGGTTTTCAACTTTAAAACCAAGGTTTGAAGGTTTTGGGAGCTTAGTTTAAGTCTAAACAACTTAGCTAAGCTCAAGAGTAAGTAATGGAGTTTCTCTCTTGGTTTGTGTTATGAATTGGTTTTTAAAGCACTTGGGATTGTTGGATGCAATGCATGTGATTTGCATGTTTTAAATTCTGTTTTGAAAGCATATTTTAGCATGGTTTAATGCTGGTTTTGAAAGCCATGTGTGAAGGATGCTCAAGGTAAGAGATCCTTAGTTTTGTACATTGGAATTGTGGAATTGATGCATAGTGTTGCATGTTGTTTAATGGCTTTGTGTAATGCTTCAAAAACAGTGGATTGATGATTGTAATTGGTGGTTTTGGCATTTTGGTTATGCTTGTAAAACAATGGATTAATGTGGTAAAATGGTTATATTGGCAAGTGATGTAAGTGGTTCTTGGTTACTTTAATCGGATATAGTTAGCCGGCTATAGGATTGGGTGCACCGTGAATTGAGTCGCCTTGGATGTCGAGGGGGTTGTGATTGTACCGTAAAATCCATCCAAGAATCCTAGCGATTGAGGAAATTGGTGTCACCACGATGGAGGTTGGCTCTCGTGAGTGGGCTTGGTTTAGTGCCACTACGATGGAGGTTGGCTCTCGTGGGTGGGCTTGGTTTAGTGCCACCACGATGGAGGATGGCTCTCATGGGTGAACCTTGTTAAAGTCACCATGATGGAGGTTGGCTCTCATGGGTGGACTTTGTTAAGCGTCACAACGGTGGAGGGTTGCTTCCGTGTGTGAGCTTGATTAAGGTGATTACAATGGTTGTGGTAGCTTCCATGTGTAAGCCTTGTGATGTGTCCCGGCTCTCGCTAGTGTATTATACAACTTCCGATGAGTGATGTTGAGGGGTTGTGATTGTACCGTTAAACTCCATCACGGGTGTTGAGGGGTTGTGATTGTACCTGTAAACTCCACCTTGTGTTGTTCGGAAGTGTTTATGAAGCGTGTGGGACAACGCTTGTAATCCGCGTATCCGATTGTGTCTTGTGTTATGATGGTTTGTGAATTATCACTTGGAAGCCAATGTAATGTTCTTGAATGTAATGAAGCATGAGATGCTTGAAATGATGCACGGTTGCATGAGAAGTGTGTAATGTTCTATGAATGCATGTTTTACTTGTTAGCTTGAACAAGTGTTTATCTTCTATTGAGAATGTTGCATTGTGTACATGGAATCTCTTTGGTGCATTGAAGTCTTGTGAAGGCTTGTTTTAAAAAGGGCATGTAATGCAAATGTTGATTTTGTGGTTCATGTATTGCATTTGCTTAATGCATGAGATAGAATTGAGGGGGTAAGTGGTTTTTAAAGGTTTCTTGCTTTGAAATGATTTTCAAGTATAAGAAAAGTATAATGTGAAGTGGAAGTGTTTTCCAAGGATCTTGTATTTAACTTTGCTTATGATGTTCATGCATGAAATGGTTAAATTAATGGTTTTGCAAGGTTGTGCTTTGAAGTGAATTACTTAGCTTTTCTAAGCTAAGGGTTGGTTTTTCATGCTTGAGCAATGCATGATTTAAAGCATGTTGTTAAAAGGGGTTTTCAAACATTGCTTTGGTTTATCGAATTGTGTTTACTTTTAAAAGAGGTTTTATGACTCGCTGCATTGATGGTGTTTTGGTTTTGAGCATTCCTCACTAAGCATTATGTGCTTACGCTCCTTTTTGTCCATCAATGCAGATATTTGAAGTTGGGACAGCGAGAAGCAAGGGATTCAAGGAGAGCTCCACTTGAGATGTATGTCTCGGTTAATAGCTATAGATAATAAAGGCAATGGGGGGAGAATCTCTTATGTTGATGTTTAATGAGATTGTGTATGTTGGACAAGTTTGGTTTATGATTTTGAACTATGTGGTTTAACGCTTGCAACGTTTGAATCTTCTTATTCTTAAGTCGTTATGCTATGCTTCTTGTTTTAAAAGCATGATTGAGTGTTGGATGTGTTGAATGAGTTGGTGCACCTAGGGGTGGTTTTGTATCTAGATTTTGATGCAAATTGGTAGGTATGATGCTTGGCATGTTGTTGATTTATTGTGGAACGATTTGGAACATGTTTGATGGGGTTTAAAGGTGTTAAAATAGGCCTATCTGCTCGAAACAGGCCCTTGATTTGGCCTGGGTGTTCCTGAACGGCCTAGACCCGTTTCTGAACACTTTGGCTACTGCCAAGGGGTGTTCCTGAACGGCCTAGACCCGTTTCGGAACACTTGACCGTTGGGCATAAAATTTGAATGGTTTTGAGGTTTGCAAGCTTTACGTTTTAGTCCCGATTCTTGTATGTGCAATTGCTTGAGTTTGAGATGTCCGTTTGAGATGAAATTTGGCAGAGAGGCATGAAACATGACTAATTTCATAATGGTAACTTAAAAATTGGTAAAGTCTGTAACACCCGGGTTTAGGGGTCGGATGGAAATAACATTAAAATATTGTTTCGGGTTTTAGATATTCGAATCAAAAAAAATTCTATGTTGGATCAAAATTGTTTTGGGAATTAAATCCCATGGATTTTATGATAAAGGAGGATTTGTCATCTCATTAATGGCAGAATGGTAAATAAGATGAACTTTTAAAATTAAAACCCCTTTTTGTTGAATTAAAACATGTGCTCATCTTCTTCACCCCATTTTCACCATTTCAATGACATGGAAGCTCTCTCCCTCCCCCTTTCATCATTTCATCTCTTTCAACTTCATCTTTGGAGCTTTTTAAAAGGTAATTGTGTTTTTGACTTGGTCTTGTCTTCCTCTTCGTGTTGGTACCAATATTTCTCATATTCTTTCATGATTTTTGAAATGTGAAGTTTTAGGGTTTTGTTTAAAAATGAGAGCTTTATGGTCTTTAACTTAAGCCATTGATTTATTATTGTTAGCTAAGTTGTTTGCAACTCCTAAGGTCCAACATAAGTGAATTTTAAAGTGTTTTATCATGATTCCAGAAATTGGATAAAAATGGGTTTTTAGGAGGGTTTTTAGTTGAGTTTTGGGTGTGGTTTGTGTTGGAAATTGAGGTTTGATGTTAGGGTAATGGTTAGGGATTGATTTGGGATTGTTTGTGGGTGCTATGGATGTTGGAAACATGGTTTTTGGACATGGTTTAGGGGCTGCCCGAAATTGCAAAGTGTGGGGTTTGGTCATGGCTTGCAACGTTGTAAATTTGATTTGAATTGTTTTCCGGGTTGGTATTTTGATGTTGGGCTGATTTGGAATTGTTTGAAATGTGTTCGAGGTTGTTTAGAAGCGGGAATTTGTGTTGGGGAAGCTTCGGGAAGAAATCCGGAAATTTGAGGGAGGTTGCTGGCTTGGCTTGGAGCTTGGAAGCTTAGGTGAGTGGTTAAATGTTTTTGAATTGGTTTTGAGTATTTGGTTCAAGCATGTGAACCTAGGATGGGCTTGGTAAACCCACCTAGAGTTGGGATTAGAGTGGTAGCCTAATCCCAAGCTTTGATTAGAGACTTTGGTTGCACTCTTTAATGGTTGTATATGCCTCGTGTTAAATCGTGATGGTGTTGGTTATATATATGTTGTATACATGTATGTTGAGGCATGTTGGATGCATTGTTGTATGTATGTTGATGATAGATATGATATGGTTATTCACGTGTGCAAAATATGATGTGATATGGTTTTTAATGATGTACATGTGTGTTGTCATGTGAAATGAGATTATGAGGTGATTGCTTGATCCGAGGATCATGGTGAGTACATGCTAGGCATGGAAATGTGGTTTGTGCATGATAGTAAGTCATGGTGAGTACATGCTAGGCATGGAAATGTGGTTTGTGCATGATAGTAAGTCATGGTGAGTACGTGCTAAGCGCGGAAGTTGTTAATAAATGATATTGTGGAATGTATTAGTATTGGCACTAGTATGCTTGGGTACAAATGATCGATCATTAGGATGTTAGTGTGTACACATGAGTCAAAAGTCGCACGTGGCCTTGGTGGCATTGAGTCACCAAGGAGGAGTACGGGTACGCCCGGAAATTGTATTTACATTAGTCGGTGATGAGTGGAATCCCATCGACGGGCGTGAGGATGAGTGGAATCCCCTCCACGTGAGATGAGGCGTGAGGATGAGTGGAATCCCCTCCGCGTGAACGGTGATGAGTGGAATCCCACCGTCAGGTAATGGTTGTGTTGTTGGATGTGAGTTCCAACGGTTATCCGCGTATTCGAGTCATAGCTAGGTGCCAATTGTAACCCCCTTAACCCGGCCTAGACGGTTGACCCGAATTAAGAAAGTCACACGGGGAAAACCAAAGTCAACCCGAAAGTCAACCTTGATTAACGACCCTTTTTTTTTCTTTTTAATCTTATCTAGATGCGCTTAGAACCTAATTATGATCACACAAACATCATACTAAAAGTTCACATACATCAGAGATCAAATAGGGACTCAATTGAACAAATTACAACTTTAGGGACCAAAATGTAATTTCTGATAATTAGGAGGACTTAAGCCAAATTAATGTTACCATATTTTAATTAGTCAGGTTTTATGCTTCTCTGTGAAAATTCAGCTCAAAAGGACTTCCCAAACTCATACAATTGCACAAACAAGTTTCAGGACCAAAACGCAAACAAATCAAAACATATAACCGCCACTGTCAGCCCCCAACGGTCGACCGTTCCGAAACGGGGGACAGCCCGTTCCGAAACGCGGGACCGTTCCGCAACGGGTACCGAAACGGGGGTCTGGCAGTGGCCTTTCCGTTTCGGAACGGCCCCTCCCGTTTCGGACGCCTGGGCTCATTAAAGGCACCCGTTCCGAAACGATAGGTGCTGTTCCGAAACACCCTGCCCAGATTGCTTCAAAACACCACTTTAAACATGCAATTACACAACCAATCATGCTCAGAAAGTCACCAAACTTTGCCAACATGCAATTCAACATACATATGACATATTAGCATCAACAATTCAACCAAACATCATCATATGCAAAAAGCCCCAATTCTATAGGCATGCTTCCTACACAAGCTAGCTAATCAAGCACCAACTTACAAAACAAGCATATAAGGTCCAATCCAAAAACCAACAATCTTAACATCAAGAAACATACTTAGGGAGCACAAAACACCTCCCAAAACATACACATTGGTTCCCCATTGCCAAATCACCCAAAAGCTAAAATGTTTAACAAAAACCTTCCATACATTGAGCTTTACTTGCACTTGAATTCTTGCCCTTCTTGCTGCCCTCAAAAGGTCTTTAATGCTCTGCATTATTGAATCAAGAAAACGAAGAGAGCGTAAGCAAAAGCTTAGTGAGGAATGCTCTTAAAAACCATTCAATAATGCAACTTAAAACATTTACAAAACATGCTTCAAATCCACATTTGCTCATGCTCAAAACCTTACTTAAAACAAGCAATTCCATGCTTCAACATAAACATTTAAAACAAGCATCTCATGCTTCAATATATATACTTAACATGTCATATTGGCACAAGTGATACATTTCATTTCTTAAAACAAGTTCATCAACTTCCCAAGGACTTTTAAACACCTTGGTCCCAAGGACTTTTAAACACCTTGGCCATGGACTTTTAAACACCATGAATAAGGACCACACAAGGACTTTTAAACACCTTTGTGTCCATAGCTTGAATCACCCCAAGGACTTTTAAACACCTTGGCCCCAAGGACTTTTAAACACCTTGGCCCCATGGACTTTTAACCACCATGGAAAAGGATCACCTAAGGACTTTTAACCACCTTAGAGTCCACAACATGAACCATCCAAGGACTTTTAACCACCTTGATGTTCATAAGTAACAAGGCTCACTCAAGGACTTTTAACCACCTTAGTGACCTTAACATTTTAAAACCTCACTTGCCAATACACATCATTTTCATCATTTACATCACTGTTTTTAAGCATAAAACCAAGCCATATTCGTCATGCATTTAAAAGCATTAAACCACATCATTTCAATGTACAAAAACAAGGAACTCCTACCTAGAGTTACCTTCAACATATGGCTTACATCATCAGCAAAAACCATGCTAAAACATGCTTATAAAATAGTATATAAAACATGCATATAATCATTTTGCATCACAACAAAGTCATGGCCACCACTAGAGAGAAATTCCGAAAACTTACGCTCGAGCTTAGCAAAGTTGTTTAGACTTAAACTAAGCTCCCAAGACATTGGTTTCAAAGCCGAAAACCCAATTTCACTCACCGATTCCACTTCGCCACTTGCCGAAGTACGAATTCAAGCTTCCGGATCAACAACTCTTGGATCCAAGGATGCCTCCCCTGATCAAACACATTAAAGCAGAGATTTAATGCATCATCAAGCATCAAAAGCTTCAATGAAAGCACTCAAACTCGCTGCTCTCATTCCCACACCAATTTCGGCCACCAAACACAACCGAAATTGCATCAAAACCACTTCTCAACAAAGCCCAGCCATAAACCAGCAAAACCTAACATCCATCAACACCATTTAACATCTAAAAACAACCTATAAACATCCTTATACCTCCAGCAACATCAGATCCACAAGATCACCACAAAAACATCCAAGAAACATAAGCTAAACTTAGGAAACTCAACCTATCCGGGATTGCATTAATCAAAACTCATTTCCTTATCAATTTAGAGTTCATTTAACATCAAAAACACATCTCAAATCACAGATCAACCAGATCTAACGAAAAATCATGAAAACCATCAAATCTTGCATTATAAGCTAAGATACAATTCCAAACTCAAAAGCCTTTAATTAAACATCAATTAAGAGTTGAGAACTTGGGAATTTCAGTAAAGAACTGATAGTTTAGAGGAGAAGGACGTTCTTACCTCCAAACTTGTGTTTCTCCACTTTTTGGAATGAAAATCCTTGAAGAATCAAGAAGCAATTGAAGAGGTTTTGAAGATATGTTGATTAGGAATCAAATGAGAGTTGAATGGAGGAATTTAGATGAAGAAATCAGATTCAATTCTCTGGAAAAGCAGTGTTTGGTTTGAGAGAAAAATGAGAGAAAGAAAATTAGCAAAGTTGGTTACAAAATCTAAAAATAGCCAAAATGGCTTCCCTCCAATTTTAGTAATCTTTAAAATCAGATTTTAGACTTAAAATATCTTAGAAAAATCTGGAGAAATCATCTTTGGATTAATAGCCCCTTAAAGATTCAAAGTTTCAACTCTTTATAAAACAGCCACCAAACTTTCGAAATTTACATTTTGGTCACTAGCCAAAATGTCATACTTCCAAAACCCATTTTTCAAAATTGATTTCACAGTTCACTTAATTATATTAAAAGATGATTTTAGAACATTTTTCCATATTTTTAATGCAACCCGAACTAGGCTTTCCTAAATTCACCTCTATAGATTCGAACAGCACTTTGACCAAACCGGTCAACGCCCAAAACTTCTAAGCCCAAAACCGGGGCGTTACAACTCTCCCCCCTTAAGAAATTTCGTCCTCGAAATTTACCTGAAGGAAAGAGATAAGGAAACTGCTTCAGCATGTCTTCCTTCCGCTCCCACGTGGCTTCCTCAACACCGCGATGCTTCCACAGCACCTTCACCAACTCAATGGTCTTGCCACGAAGAACCTTGCTATCCGAATCCAGAACCTTCACCGGTTCCTCATCATAGGTCAAATCCGGATTCAGTTCCACTTCCTCCACAGGCATCACATGCGAAGGATCAGATCTATACTTCCGAAGCATAGAAACATGGAACACATCATGGATCTTCTCCAACTCTTGAGGTAACCTCAACCGATACGCAACAGGACCCACACGCTCAACCACCTCATATGGTCCAATGTATCTAGGGCTCAACTTGCCCTTTCGGCCAAAACGCATCACCTTCTTCCAAGGCGAAACCTTCAAGAACACACGGTCACCCACCGCATACTCTATCTCCTTACGCTTCAAATCCGCGTAAGACTTCTGCCGATCAGAGGCCGCCTTCAACCGCTCACAAATGAGCTTCACCTTCTCAGTGGTCCCTTTCAACAAAGCAGGCATCGAAACCAACTTTTGACCAGTTTCAGCCCAACAAAGAGGAGTCCTACACCTCCTCCCGTATAAAGCCTCATAAGGTGCCATCTGTATGCTCGCCTGATAACTGTTGTTATAAGCAAACTCAACCAAAGGCAGATGCTTCTCCCAAGAACCTTGGAACTCAATCACACAGCACCTCAACATATCCTCCAAAATCTGGATAACTCGCTCAGACTGACCATCCGACTGAGGATGATAGGAGGTACTGAAATGCAACCTCGTACCCAGAGCTTGATGCAAACACTGCCAAAATCGCGATGTGAACCTCGGATCCCTATCCGACACAATCGACTTAGGCACACCATGCAGCCTCACAATCTCAACAATGTACAGCTCTGCCAGCTTGTCCAACGAGAACGTAGTATGCACAGGCAAGAAATGCGCACACTTCGTCAGGCGATCCACAATCACCCAGACCGAATTCTTCTTTGATGGAGACAAAGGTAAACCAGATACGAAATCCATGGTAACCCTTTCCCACTTCCACTCAGGGATTTTCAACGGTTGCAACAACCCTGAAGGAAACTGATGTTCAGCCTTAACTCGCTGACACACCAAACACTTGCTAACAAACTCCGCAACATCCTTCTTCAAACCAACCCAATAGTACTCATCACGAAGATCACGATACATCTTAGTACTACCAGGGTGCATAGCAAAAGGACTACTATGGCCTTCAGTTAGAATAGCACGCCTCAACTCAGCATCATTGGGCACTACTATCCGACTCCCAAAACACAGCACACCATCATCATTGAAACAGAAATCCGAAGGTCTACCCTCCGTGATATCCTGAACATGAGACACCAAGGAATCATCCAACAACTGCTTATCCTTGATCATCTGAACCAATGATGGTTTCACTTGCAACTCAGCCACAAGACCACCATCACGCGATATGCTCAAGCTAGCAAACATGGCTCTCAACTCAACAGCTACCTTCCTACTCAAGGCATCAGCAACAACATTAGCTTTTCCAGGATGATACTCAATCGTCAGATCATAATCCTTGAGCAACTCCAACCAACGCCGCTGCCTAAGATTCAACTCCTTCTGAGACATCAGATACCTCAAACTCTTGTGATCCGTATACACAGTACACTTCTCACCATACAGATAATGCCTCCAGATCTTCAGAGCAAAAACCACTGCAGCCAGCTCAATATCATGCGTAGGATAATTTCGCTCATGCACTTTCAACTGCCGCGATGCATAAGCCACCACCTTACCCTCCTGCATCAACACACACCCCAAACCAACATAGGATGCATCACTGTAAACCACAAACTCTTTCCCTGATTCAGGCTGAATCAAGATAGGAGCTTGTGTCAAAGCTGCCTTAAGCTTCTCAAAAGCCTGCTGTCTCGCTTCTGTCCACTCATACTTAACATCCTTCTGCAACAACTTTGTCAAAGGAGCAGCAATCTTGGAAAAACCATCCACAAACCTTCGGTAGTATCCCGCCAAACCAAGGAAACTACGGACCTCATGAACAAACTTAGGAACCTTCCAACTCATCACCGCCTCAATCTTCTGAGGATCAACACGAATCCCCTCAGCTGAAACAACATGCCCAAGAAACACCACTTCCTTAAGCCAAAACTCACACTTGCTCAGCTTAGCATAAAGCTGATTCTCCCACAAGGCTTGCAGCACAACCCTCAAATGCTCTTCGTGTTCCTCCTCAGTACGAGAGTACACGAGGATATCATCAATGAACACCACGACAAACTTGTCCAAGTATTCATGAAACACACGATTCATCATGTCCATGAAAGCAGCAGGAGCATTTGTCAACCCAAACGGCATCACAAGGAACTCATAATGCCCATACCTTGTCCTGAAAGCTGTCTTAGGCACATCCACATCTTTCACCTTCAACTGATAATACCCTGACCTCAAGTCAATCTTAGAGAACACAGCAGCTCCCCGAAATTGATCAAAGAGATCATCAATCCTCGGCAAAGGATACCGATTCTTGATAGTCAACTTGTTCAGCTGACGGTAATCAATGCACATCCTCATAGTGCCATCCTTCTTCTTCACAAACAAGACCGGTGCTCCCCAAGGTGACACACTCGGCCGGATGAAACCACGATCAAGCAACTCTTGCAATTGCGTCTTCAGCTCCTTCAGCTCCTTAGGTGCCATTCTATAGGGAGTAATGGACACAGGAGTTGTATTCTCATACAGCTCAATTCCAAACTCCACCTCGCGGTTAGGAGGAATACCAGGCAACTCCTCAGGAAAAACACCAGGAAACTCCTTCACAACTCTGATATCTTGCACCCTCAACTCTTTAGAGCTAGGATTCATCACAAAAGCTAGATAAGCTTCACAACCTTGCCTCAACATCCTGCTCGCCTCCAAGGTAGACACCACATTGGCAAGAAACTTCACATTCTCACCAACCACCACAACTTCATAATCATCCGCAAGCTTAAGCGAAACACGCTTATTCTCACAATCCACAACAGCACGATGCTCAGCAAGCCAATCCATACCAAGGATCACATCAAAACCATAGAAGGGCAACTCCATAAGATCAACATGAAAGACATGCTCTTGAACAACCAAAGGACACCTTCTATACAACTTTCGAGTCACAACAGTCTCACCAAAAGAACTAGTGACCCGAACACCAACATCCAAAGACTCAACAGGCAAACCAAGCAATTCAGCATGCTCACGAAGAATATAAGAATGCGTAGACCCAGAATCAATCAAAGAAAGCAATGACAAGGACTGCAAAGTAAAGGTACCTGCAATCACATCTGCATCATTCCTGCCCTCTCTCTGAGCATACACCCTCGCCTGGCCTCCACCCTCCGGTTGAATAGCTACAACATGAGCTACCCCACGACCACCTTCCTCCCTCCTCTGGAAATTACCACGGCCGCGCCCACGACCTCTCTGCGGTGCAGCAACAACAGGAGCACGCACCTGCTCACCAGCCAACCTCGGACAATCTCGCCTCAAGTGATCCGCAGAACCACAATTCCAGCACTCATTCCCAGCATTACCAACAGCCACAACAGGGGCTTGTGCCACTCTCTCAGCACGAGGACAGTCACGCTTCAAGTGACCACGGGAACCACAGATCCAACAAGCACTAGGATCAGCTCTAGCACCGCCTCCCCTAGCAGGCACACCACCACCTCTCCTGGCTGAGGACTGATACTTCTGATCTCGTCCCCTCTTGTTCCGTCCACCACCGGAACTAAACTCAGCTGACCTCTTCCCAGCACTTGCTCCAGCACCTCTAGCAGACAAACCCAGATTCGTCTCAATGTCTTTGGCTCGGCCCACCAAAACATCAAAATCATCATATTCAGTGGCCAGCACATACATCTTAACATCTGTCACAAGGCCGTAACGAAACCTCTCGCACCTAGCCCTCTCATCAGGTATCAGCTCCGGTGCATACTGACTGAGCCGTACAAACTGTACCTCGTACTCAGCTACACTCATGCTCCCTTGGGTAAGAGACATGAATTCTCGCTTTTTCTCATCCAGATATCTCACTCCCAGATATCTTCTTTTAAACACATTCTGAAAGAATGTCCAGGTAACATCAGCTTCGGCCATTCCAGAAATGGTAGTCGTCCACCATGTATAGGCATCATCCTGCAGCAAGGACACAACACAGCCCAGCTTTTGCACATCCGTGCAACTCATCTGCCTCAAGATATGCTTGGTACTTTCCAGCCAAGCCTCAGAACTCTCAGCTGACAAACCTCTAAACTCAGTCCCTCCAAGACTGCGCAGACGCTCCAAAGGCAATCTGACTCCAGCATCTCCCTAATGCCCAGCTCCCTGAGCTCCAGCTACTGCTGCTCGAAAAGCACCCGCAATAGCTTGTACCAACATCGTCATGTCAGGCATAGCTTGCCCCTGACCAACCTCTGGTCCAGCTGCTCCAGCACCAGCACCAGCTATAGCTTCAGCTCTTGCACCTCCCGCACCACCACCAGGCGGAGGAGGGGGTAACACAGCACTATCAGCGTGCTCTTCATTCTCATTCTCGTTAGGAGTCGTAGCTCTCGTATTACCTCTTAACTCTCTACGTGGTGCCATACTTTTACCATGCAACAACAATGTAAATTAAACAAGTCAGGCCCAGCAAGGTAAGCAATTCAAGTATTCAAGCTCAATTTCCATTCAAAATCAACATCATTACTTTAGCTTTTGATTGGCAATGGGTACCCTCAACATGCAACATCAAAGCACATACTCAACTGCATCAACATTCCAAACCACTGAACATGCTTTCAAACAACAAGCATTCATAGCATACATACTTCAATCATGCATACATTCATTCCCAATTACTCGAGAACTTAGCTCTGATACCACCAAATGTAACCCCCTTAACCCGGCCTAGACGGTTGACCCGAATTAAGAAAGTCACACGGGGAAAACCAAAGTCAACCCGAAAGTAAACCTTGATTAACGACCCTTTTTTTTCTTTTTAATCTTATCTAGATGCGCTTAGAACCTAATTATGATCACACAAACATCATACTAAAAGTTCACATACATCAGAGATCAAATAGGGACTCAATTGAACAAATTACAACTTTAGGGACCAAAATGTAATTTCTGATAATTAGGAGGACTTAAGCCAAATTAATGTTACCATATTTTAATTAGTCAGGTTTTATGCTTCTCTGTGAAAATTCAGCTCAAAGGGACTTCCCAAACTCATACAATTGCACAAACAAGTTTCAGGACCAAAACGCAAACAAATCAAAACATATAACCGCCACTGTCAGCCCCCAACGGTCGACCGTTCCGAAACGGGGGACAGCCCGTTCCGAAACGCGGGACCGTTCCGCAACGGGTACCGAAACGGGGGTTTGGCAGTGGCCTTTCCGTTTCGGAACGGCCCCTCCCGTTTCGGACGCCTGGGCTCATTAAAGGCACCCGTTCCGAAACGATAGGTGCTGTTCCGAAACACCCTGCCCAGATTGCTTCAAAACACCACTTTAAACATGCAATTACACAACCAATCATGCTCGGAAAGTCACCAAACTTTGCCAACATGCAATTCAACATACATATGACATATTAGCATCAACAATTCAACCAAACATCATCATATGCAAAAAGCCCCAATTCTATAGGCATGCTTCCTACACAAGCTAGCTAATCAAGCACCAACTTACAAAACAAGCATATAAGGTCCAATCCAAAAACCAACAATCTTAACATCAAGAAACATACTTAGGGAGCACAAAACACCTCCCAAAACATACACATTGGTTCCCCATTGCCAAATCACCCAAAAGCTAAAATGTTTAACAAAAACCTTCCATACATTGAGCTTTACTTGCACTTGAATTCTTGCCCTTCTTGCTGCCCTCAAAAGGTCTTTAATGCTCTGCATTATTGAATCAAGAAAACGAAGAGAGCGTAAGCAAAAGCTTAGTGAGGAATGCTCTTAAAAACCATTCAATAATGCAACTTAAAACATTTACAAAACATGCTTCAAATCCACATTTGCTCATGCTCAAAACCTTACTTAAAACAAGCAATTCCATGCTTCAACATAAACATTTAAAACAAGCATCTCATGCTTCAATATATATACTTAACATGTCATATTGGCACAAGTGATACATTTCATTTCTTAAAACAAGTTCATCAACTTCCCAAGGACTTTTAAACACCTTGGTCCCAAGGACTTTTAAACACCTTGGCCATGGACTTTTAAACACCATGAATAAGGACCACACAAGGACTTTTAAACACCTTTGTGTCCATAGCTTGAATCACCCCAAGGACTTTTAAACACCTTGGCCCCAAGGACTTTTAAACACCTTGGCCCCATGGACTTTTAACCACCATGGAAAAGGATCACCTAAGGACTTTTAACCACCTTAGAGTCCACAACATGAACCATCCAAGGACTTTTAACCACCTTGATGTTCATAAGTAACAAGGCTCACTCAAGGACTTTTAACCACCTTAGTGACCTTAACATTTTAAAACCTCACTTGCCAATACACATCATTTTCATCATTTACATCACTGTTTTTAAGCATAAAACCAAGCCATATTCCTCATGCATTTAAAAGCATTAAACCACATCATTTCAATGTACAAAAACAAGGAACTCCTACCTAGAGTTACCTTCAACATATGGCTTACATCATCAGCAAAAACCATGCTAAAACATGCTTCTAAAATAGTATATAAAACATGCATATAATCATTTTGCATCACAACAAAGTCATGGCCACCACTAGAGAGAAATTCCGAAAACTTACGCTCGAGCTTAGCAAAGTTGTTTAGACTTAAACTAAGCTCCCAAGATATTGGTTTCAAAGCCGAAAACCCAATTTCACTCACCGATTCCACTTCGCCACTTGCCGAAGTACGAATTCAAGCTTCCGGATCAACAACTCTTGGATCCAAGGATGCCTCCCCTGATCAAACACATTAAAGCAGAGATTTAATGCATCATCAAGCATCAAAAGCTTCAATGAAAGCACTCAAACTCGCTGCTCTCATTCCCACACCAATTTCGGCCACCAAACACAACCGAAATTGCATCAAAACCACTTCTCAACAAAGCCCAGCCATAAACCAGCAAAACCTAACATCCATCAACACCATTTAACATCTAAAAACAACCTATAAACATCCTTATACCTCCAGCAACATCAGATCCACAAGATCACCACAAAAACATCCAAGAAACATAAGCTAAACTTAGGAAACTCAACCTATCCGGGATTGCATTAATCAAAACTCATTTCCTTATCAATTTAGAGTTCATTTAACATCAAAAACACATCTCAAATCACAGATCAACCAGATCTAACGAAAAATCATGAAAACCATCAAATCTTGCATTATAAGCTAAGATACAATTCCAAACTCAAAAGCCTTTAATTAAACATCAATTAAGAGTTGAGAACTTGGGAATTTCAGTAAAGAACTGATAGTTTAGAGGAGAAGGACGTTCTTACCTCCAAACTTGTGTTTCTCCACTTTTTGGAATGAAAATCCTTGAAGAATCAAGAAGCAATTGAAGAGGTTTTGAAGATATGTTGATTAGGAATCAAATGAGAGTTGAATGGAGGAATTTATATGAAGAAATCAGATTCAATTCTCTGGAAAAGCAGTGTTTGGTTTGAGAGAAAAATGAGAGAAAGAAAATTAGCAAAGTTGGTTACAAAATCTAAAAATAGCCAAAATGGCTTCCCTCCAATTTTAGTAATCTTTAAAATCAGATTTTAGACTTAAAATATCTTAGAAAAATCTGGAGAAATCATCTTTGGATTAATAGCCCCTTAAAGATTCAAAGTTTCAACTCTTTATAAAACAGCCACCAAACTTTCGAAATTTACATTTTGGTCACTAGCCAAAATGTCATACTTCCAAAACCCATTTTTCAAAATTGATTTCACAGTTCACTTAATTATATTAAAAGATGATTTTAGAACATTTTTCCATATTTTTAATGCAACCCGAACTAGGCTTTCCTAAATTCACCTCTATAGATTCGAACAACACTTTGACCAAACCGGTCAACGCCCAAAACTTCTAAGCCCAAAACCGGGGCGTTACACCAATACGGATTGTGGTTTATGTTGCCAATATGGGATTAATTGTGAACCAATGTGATTTGGGATGTGTTACTAACATGGTCAAATATATGTGATTTTATATGTTGTGGATTCAAACATGTTGAGCATGACATGATATTGATTATATGTTCATGCATCAATTGAAATTATGGTTCGCGTGGACCGGAGGTAAAATCATGCATTTGATCTTGGTTGTAGCTCGTGCTTGGACCCTGCATTGTCGAAGGTTTGTTTTATGAGCTTACCCTCACTAAGCTTTTATGCTTACGCTCTCTTTTGATCGACAATGCAGATCAATAGCTCGAGGGTAGCAAGGGCAAGGAAAGGTCTCCAAGTGTTGCTTTGGTGAGCTCAATGTATGAATTTTAAGTGATAGAATGTAATAGTTAAGCAATGGGATAGGTATTGTTGTTTGAGTTTGGGTGAATGTTGATGATTGATTTGGCCTTGGTTTGTAAAACATGTTATGCCTTGATGTATGCTTGTGTGTGGTGGCATGTCTAAAGACGTTTAGGTTGCCTTGTTATAGTGCAAACCTCTTTATGCTTATCTTGCGTCTTTTAAGGCCTTTGAGTTCCATGTATGACCTTATATGTTAAATTGTCTTTTGAGATGCCATGTATGGATGCTTAGGTTGTGTTGGAGTGCTTAGGTTGCTTGATTGTATGTGCATCACCTTGTGTTGATTTGTGCCTTTTGGCCTCATGTTAAAGCATGCTTTTATGGTTGGTTTGCCTTAGGATTGATGATAGTGTGTTGGTTGAAGTTTTAGAGGGATTTAGGGCCTCCTTGTGCCTTAAATCAGCTCAAACCTGCAAGTTCGTAGCAGGGGTATCGATACGGTTGGTCTGGTATCGATACCGCCTTCTTGTTTCAGGCCTCGTGTATCGATACTCGAGGGCGCGTATCGATACCATTTTGGTCACTGGAGCTACTGTCCATTTCGGTATCGATACGGGCCTCTGGGGTATCGATACCGTCATCTTGGTGTTGACCGTGGGAAGTCAACCGTTGGGGAGGGTATCGATACACTCCTTGGGTGTATCGATACGGTCTCTACGGGTTGACTTTGACCAGTTGACCTAGTCAAGGGGTATCGATACACCCCTTAAGGGTATCGATACCGCCTGCAGTTTAAGTTTAAAATTGGGCTGTAACATGATTGTTTGAGTTCGTTTGATTGTTTTGTATGTGTTGTTCCGCTGTAAGATCACTTAGGGTTTAATACTCATCTAGACAAGATAATAAATGAAAGAAAAAAATAGGGTTGCTAACCGATGGGGAACCTTAACGGGTTTCGCTTCGGTTTTCCCCGTGTGGCCCACTCGGACCGGTCATCCGGCCAGACCGGGACGAGGGGGTTACATTTGTTGGTATCAGAGCCTAAGGTTTCCGAGACCTTGGGCAGGTAAGTGAGGTAAGTTAAGTTATTGCATTGAAATTGCACGGTGTTTGCTTGCCATGTAAACATGTTGCTTGTTATCCGTGAATGCTGTGGTGTACGCTTGTTTGATTGAGAATGTATGTTGTTTGATAGTACGCATGTGTTTGCTTGTTTAGCAAGTAAGCCTTTTTATATGCTTGGTTGAGCGTGTATGTGTGTTGATTTGTTTGAAACATGTTTCGTAGAGTCCCATTGCTACTATTACATCGAAAAAGAGATTTTTAGTGAAGGAAGCATACTTGAGCCACTTGGAAGCCTTGCCTTGCTAACCCAATCTTGTATGTTTTACTGTTGATGTTGTTGTTGATTTAATTACTTTTCGGTAAGTAGAAGTTGTAGTTCTAAAAAGGTGGACAATGTTGAGAGAGTCCATCATCATAGTCAGGGAGGTATGGTTGTACCGGAATTGAGGTACAATTTGTCCGCTTGAGACGATGTGTATGTGGGTTGATTCCTGAGGATGAGGGACGATGTGATCAACACTGGCATCAGTTGGTAAGAAGAAGTGAAGGCATATGAGTGGGAGTTAGAGTGGTGTCGATGTTTTAGCAGATAAGCCATTGGTACAGTGTTAAGTTGCTCCCTCCAGTTGATTCTAAATTCGTGCTTCCGTCTATCGTTAGCAAGTATGCAAGTTTGAATATGCCCGGTGAAGTGTTAGAGGTAGGTACGAGTACCTTAGTTCTTTTGGCGAGATCTAGGTAGGGGTCTCGTATGAGTAATCTGAATTTCAGAAGTGTTAGTTGGTGACCGTTGGGGTTCAGTCTATGATTTCGATGCAAGACAGCCGATCAGTATCCGTGAATGGGAACGGATTTGTGTGTTTGGGGCCAGTGTGCGTCTGGGTGGTTTTCCAGCATGGTTGTCTGTGTGTGCTCAGAACTGTGTTTTTGAAGTTTTGAAATGCTCTACGAATAGTCTAGAGGAGTTAGATTTTGTTGAAGAATCAGCCTGAAAACAAGAGGACCGAAGACTATCAGTTGTGTACTTGTGAAGTTGCCATCTCTGCGGATTCGTCTATTTGTGTGAGCATGTAAGGAATTAGATATCGTTGTTGAGACCTTAGATGTATGGACGCATGTGACTAGCCTTTAGGGAGATGGTAGTGATCAGAAAGATGTACAGAAGATGTTTGTTGGTGGTTCAGAGTTACTAGTTTCTAATAGACGCGAAGTGATTGTCTTCCTACAGTTTCAATGTGCCTTTTGACAAGGCTCGGCTTGAAGAGCAAGGAGTTAGTGTACGTTGAGACAAAGCAAGAGTTGACTTGAAGTTGCAGACTTATGTGTGACGATAGTGGTAGGTGGGGAGGTGAACTTCTTGTTGAATGTTGATCCAGTTTTAGAGATCAAAGATTGATTGAGTTTAGTTGACAGGCTTGCTTAGCAATTGTGATGAATTTGATTTTTGAATGAAGATTAGACCGCAAAGTGTTAGGATAGTTTGTGTTTTCTTCTCCTATAAGTATTTGGAAGAATTGTCGGTTTACCTCTTGTTAAAGGAGAAGAGTTTGTTATTGAGACCGTTTTCGAGGTTGCTTTCGTTTTGTTGCTCTGTAACTTGTGAATCCCGGAAGAATTGAGAATGTTGAAGAATTAACTTTGAGATTTGTTAGACCTTAGACTCATTAGGCCTAGTGTATCATCTCAGAGTTCTACAGTGTAATTTGTGAAGAAGAAAGAGTGACAGTACGAGAATGTGTTTAGATTTCAGATAATTGAAACAAGTGACAGTGAATAATTAGTATCAGTTTCCGAGTGTCAGTGATTTGTTGATCAGTTAGTGTGTGCTTCAGTCTTTTCGAAGATTAATTCGAGATCCGATTACTACCAGTTGGAAGTGAGAGAAGTTGAAGTATTGAAGACAACTTTTGAGGCAAGATGTGACCGTTTTGAGTTCCGAGTTATGTTGTTTTTTTTGACTAGTGTGTTGGTTACTATTATAGAGATGTTGAGCAGAATATTTTCCTAAGTTTCTTGATCAGTTTGTAGTAGTTCTCATAGATGATACATGAGTATATTCAAGTACCGAAGAAGACCATGACAAGCTTTAGAGTTAGTATTGTAGATTCTATTAGAGAATCAGTTGTATGCCAAGTTGAGCCAACGTGAACTCCGAGTTAATGAAGATGTTCTCCTAGGACATGTAGATCAGCCGAGTGCATTAGAGTGAATCCTAAGTAGGCAGAAGAAGATGTGAGTTGGAAGGAGCTGAAGACTGTGATAGGTATCTATAGTTCCTAGGTCTAGCATTGTTACTTTCAGAGAATTGTAAATAGCCTTTTGAAGATAGTTGCTCCATTGATAGATTGCTACAGAAGAATGTCCAGTTGTGTGGTTAGATGCGAGACAATGAGCCCTTGAGGAACTGAAAGAAACTTTGAAGAGAGCTTCGACTTTGATCCAGCCTATACTAGAGAAAGAGCTTGCGAACCATAGTGATGTGTTACATGTAGAGTTAGGTTGTGTGCTTATGCAAGATAGAAGATTGTGGCTTGTTCATCGAGCTAGTTGGAAGATTGTGAGAAGAGTTATCCGATACGAGACATAGAGTTAATTACAATTGTATTTGCTTCGAAGACTTAGAGACAAAGCTTGTATAGCAAGAATGCACAGTGAGTATGTACGTATCATCAGAACTTGAAATATTTGAAGACTTAGGAAGGGTGAAAACTTGAACAACATGAAATGTTAGAACCGCTTGAAGATTGTAATATCAAGATTGAGTACCATCCGAATATAGCCTCCGTAGTGACCGATGTTCCGAGTAGTGATTGTTGTTAGATTGGTAGTTGGGTTGCGAGTTGTATTTGCCGAATTCAGTTACCGAATGCCAGTATTCTTGTGGCCGCGTTTCATGTTGAGCCTACGCTGAGTCAGAATGTTTGAAGAGAAACAGTTGCAAGACAGATTCTTGGCACGTCACGTGCGAGGCATAGTAGAAGGAAGACCTTCAGAATACAATTTCAGAGATGATAGAGTTTTGTGTTTCAGAGACAGAATAGTTGTACAGATTGACATAGTGTTTTGAGACGTATTGTTTTGGCCGAAGCAGACGGTAGTTCATGTGTATTGCTTCTGAGTAGTATGAAGACGTATTGTGGGTTGAAGATGAGTGTTTCTAGATTGAGTGGATGAATGATGTGGTTCAGTATAAGAGTCAGTGTATAGTTTGCCAGTGTGTCAAGACCGAGGATCAGTTTTCTCCTAAATTGTTTTGAAGACGTCTACGCAGTGTTTGGTTAATTGATGAAGTCGCATGATCAGTTAGAGAGAGAGTCATCGGTCAATTTTGAACAGTGCTGCATGAGTTTGTGAATTGGGCTGGTTCTATTGTTTATTTGTTGCGGTTACCACCAGAGTTAGAAAGAGGTTTGTAAAGGGGTTCTGTGTATCTATGACTCAGGAGTGTGAGTTGGATTTGTTTCATGCTTTGTTGTAAAAGAGATTGAGTTGAGTTTGAAATTTGCATGCCTTGAAGAATCAGTTGAGATCTTAGTGTCAGATAGCAAATGTTGTGTGGTAAGTCATTCGAGTTGGTTAATATGGTGTTGAGAAGACAAGGAAAGTGTGGAGTAACATGTTTTAGTGGCTCCCCATGTTCGATAAATTTCGGGGACGAAATTTCCTTAAGTGGGGGAGAGTTGTAAAACCCGGGTTTAGGGGTCGGATGGAAATAACATTAAAATATTGTTTCGGGTTTTAGATATTCGAATCAAAAAAAATTCTATGTTGGATCAAAATTGTTTTGGGAATTAAATCCCATGGATTTTATGATAAAGGAGGATTTGCCATCTCATTAATGGCAGAATGGTAAATAAGATGAACTTTTAAAATTAAAACCCATTTTTGTTGAATTAAAACATGTGCTCATCTTCTTCACCCCATTTTCACCATTTCAACGACATGGAAGCTCTCTCCCTCCCCCTTTCATCATTTCATCTCTTTCAACTTCATCTTTGGAGCTTTTTAAAATGTAATTGTGTTTTTGACTTGGTCTTGTCTTCCTTTTCGTGTTGGTACCAATATTTCTCATATTCTTTCATGATTTTTGAAATGTGAAGTTTTAGGGTTTTGTTTAAAAATGAGAGCTTTATGGTCTTTAACTTAAGCCATTGATTTATTATTGTTAGCTAAGTTGTTTGCAACTCCTAAGGTCCAACATAAGTGAATTTTAAAGTGTTTTATCATGATTCCCGAAATTGGATAAAAATGGTTTTTTAGGAGGGTTTTTAGTTGAGTTTTGGGTGTGGTTTGTGTTGGAAATTGAGGTTTGATGTTAGGGTAATGGTTAGGGGTTGATTTGGGATTGTTTGTGGGTGCTATGGATGTTGGAAACATGGTTTTTGGACATGGTTTAGGGGCTGCCCGAAATTGCAAAGTGTGGGGTTTGGTCATGGCTTGCAACGTTGTAAATTTGATTTGAATTGTTTTTCGGGTTGGTATTTTGATGTTGGGCTGATTTGGAATTGTTTGAAATGTGTTCGAGGTTGTTTAGAAGCGGGAATTTGTGTTGGGGAAGCTTCGGGAAGAAATCCGGAAATTTGAGGGAGGTTGCTGGCTTGGCTTGGAGCTTGGAAGCTTAGGTGAGTGGTTAAATGTTTTTGAATTGGTTTTGAGTATTTGGTTCAAGCATGTGAACCTAGGATGGGCTTGGTAAACCCACCTAGAGTTGGGATTAGAGTGGTAGCCTAATCCCAAGCTTTGATTAGAGACTTTGGTTGCACTCTTTAATGGTTGTATATGCCTCGTGTTAAATCGTGATGGTGTTGGTTATATATATGTTGTATACATGTATGTTGAGGCATGTTGGATGCATTGTTGTATGTATGTTGATGATAGATATGATATGGTTATTCACGTGTGCAAAATATGATGTGATATGGTTGTTAATGATGTACATGTGTGTTGTCATGTGAAATGAGATTATGAGGTGATTGCTTGATCCAAGGATCATGGTGAGTACATGCTAGGCATGGAAATGTGGTTTGTGCATGATAGTAAGTCATGGTGAGTACATGCTAGGCATGGAAATGTGGTTTGTGCATGATAGTAAGTCATGGTGAGTACGTGCTAAGCGCGGAAGTTGTTAATAAATGGTATTGTGGAATGTATTAGTATTGGCACTAGTATGCTTGGGTACAAATGATCGATCATTAGGATGTTAGTGTGTACACATGAGTCAAAAGTCGCGCGTGGCCTTGGTGGCGTTGAGTCACCAAGGAGGAGTACGGGTACGCCCAGAAATTGTATTTACATTAGTCGGTGATGAGTGGAATCCCATCGACGGGCGTGAGGATGAGTAGAATCCCCTCCGCGTGAGATGAGGCGTGAGGATGAGTGGAATCCCCTCCGCGTGAACGGTGATGAGTGGAATCCCACCGTCAGGTAATGGTTGTGTTGTTGGATGTGAGTTCCAACGGTTATCCGCGTATTCG
Organism: Hibiscus trionum; assembly: GCA_030270665.1. Taxonomy (NCBI): domain Eukaryota; kingdom Viridiplantae; phylum Streptophyta; class Magnoliopsida; order Malvales; family Malvaceae; genus Hibiscus; species Hibiscus trionum. The sequence continues at coordinate 8,718,520 of BSYR01000046.1, forward strand.
AGTCATAGCTAGGTGCCAATACGGATTGTGGTTTATGTTGCCAATATGGGATTAATTGTGAACCAATGTGACTTCGGATGTGTTGCTAACATGGTCAAATATATGTGATTTTATATGTTGTGGATTCAAACATGTTGAGCATGACATGATATTGATTATATGTTCGTGCATCAATTGAAATTATGGTTCGCGTGGACCGGAGGTAAAATCATGCATTTGATCTTGGTTGTAGCTCGTGCTTGGACCCTGCATTGTCGAAGGTTTGTTTTATGAGCTTACCCTCACTAAGCTTTTATGCTTACGCTCTCTTTTGTTCGACAATGCAGATCAATAGCTCGAGGGTAGCAAGGGCAAGGAAAGGTCTCCAAGTGTTGCTTTGGTGAGCTCAATGTATGAATTTTAAGTGATAGAATGTAATAGTTAAGCAATGGGATAGGTATTGTTGTTTGAGTTTGGGTGAATGTTGATGATTGATTTGGCCTTGGTTTGTAAAACATGTTATGCCTTGATGTATGCTTGTGTGTGGTGGCATGTCTAAAGACGTTTAGGTTGCCTTGTTATAGTGCAAACCTCTTTATGCTTATCTTGCGCCTTTTAAGGCCTTTGAGTTCCATGTATGACCTTATATGTTAAATTGTCTTTTGAGATGCCATGTATGGATGCTTAGGTTGTGTTGGAGGGCTTAGGTTGCTTGATTGTATGTGCATCACCTTGTGTTGATTTGTGCCTTTTGGCCTCATGTTAAAGCATGCTTTTATGGTTGGTTTGCCTTAGGATTGATGATAGTGTGTTGGTTGAAGTTTTAGAGGGATTTAGGGCCTCATTGTGCCTTAAATCAGCTCAAACCTGCAAGTTCGTAGCAGGGGTATCGATACGGTTGGTCTGGTATCGATACCGCCTTCTTGTTTCAGGCCTCGTGTATCGATACTCGAGGGCGTGTATCGATACCATTTTGGTCACTGGAGCTACTGTCCATTTCGGTATCGATACGGGCCTCTGGGGTATCGATACCGTCATCTTGGCGTTGACCGTGGGAAGTCAACCGTTGGGGAGGGTATCGAACACTCCTTGGGTGTATCGATACGGTCTCTACGAGTTGACTTTGACCAGTTGACCTAGTCAAGGGGGTATCGATACACCCCTTAAGGGTATTGATACCGCCTGCAGTTTAAGTTTAAAATTGGGCTGTAACATGATTGTTTGAGTTCGTTTGATTGTTTTGTATGTGTTGGTCCGCTGTAAGATCACTTAGGGTTTAATACTCATCTAGACAAGATAATAAATGAAAGAAGAAAAAAATAGGGTTGCTAACCGATGGGGAACCTTAACGGGTTTCGCTTCGGTTTTCCCCGTGTGGCCCACTCGGACCGGTCATCCGGCCAGACCGGGACGAGGGGGTTACAAAGTCCTCTTAATTTTCAGAATTTACAAATTGGTCCCTAAATTCGTATTTTGTGCAATTGGGTCCCTTATTATTTTCCGATTGCTGTGATTTTTGAGTATGCTTATCTCAAGAGTATGCCTAGGTTTGGTGTGCATCTAGACAAGTCTAAAAAGAAAAAAAGGGTCGTTAATCAAGGTTGACTTTCGAGTTGACTTTGGTTTTCCCCGTGTAATCTTCGTAGTTCGGGTCAACCGTCTAGACCGGGCTACGGGGGTTACATCAAGCATATTGAACAAAGCCAATTTTTTCTTCATTTGGTGCATGCTAAAGGGTAGAAAAGTTAACCTCGGCTATTGGTTCACACAACAACTTGCCACCGTAGAAAATCAGAAGACTAAACCCTTGATCCTAGGGTCTTATATGTGTCATTTAGCTTTCAAGGATGACTCGCTTGCTGCAAATACTAACTTGCAGGTAGTGCGACAAATGGAACCAATCAAAATCAATTGCTTAAAAACCATGAAGATGCTCGATAAGGATGAAAAGGGGAATCTTGTCATGAAGTCACCGTATGGAACCACGGAGGAAGCCTCATCTTCGCAACCAATGACCATTAAGCAGCGACTAGATAGCTTGGAATATCAAATACTAACAGTAAAGGCGCACCAAAGGGCATTCTTCGAGCAAGCAGAGTTTGACCCACTACACCCCTACACCCGACGCATGTTGCAAGAGGGAGCACTCTTCTCCCTTAACATTTTATTTGCTTTCTTTTTTCCGTATGTAGGTTAGGGAACATTGAGGACAATGTTAGGTTTAAGTGTGAGGGGAGGTTTAACTTTGATGTGCTTAATTTATGCTAAAACCGTGGGATATAGTTGTGTGAAATTACATGCTTCTAGATGACTTTGAATGTTACTTTCACATGAAATTTTTTCTTGAACTTAACATGGTGAGATTTTTAAGAAAATTGGATCCCTAGGTAAAGATGATATTGATATGGGAAGTAAAATAGGATTGATTAGATCTTATTAGACTTGCAAATCGTTTCTCATATTAATTGACTCGATAGTCAGATGGATAAAAATTGGACACAACAAACCACTTTGTAAGACTTGAACCTTAACAAGCATATATCTTGTGCTTTATATTTTTCTTCATTGAGTGATTGTCAAGTATGATTAGAGTTCTTCTAGAACTTGCAATGTTATACATGTTGAGACCACATTTGTTGATTTCACCAACTTGCACCCAAAATTGGAGAACTACACACTTTCGTTACTTAAAAAATAGAAAAATCAAGCAAAAGAAAAAGGAAAAAGAGAAAATCTTGAAAAAAAGAAAAAAATCAAAAAGAATTTGTTTTGTTTATAAGGAAAAAACAAAAGAAAATAAAAGACAAAAAATGTGAAAAGGATTGAATCCTTGTTTCTCCCAAAATTAAATTTGTACAAAAAGATTGATACAAAATAGAAAAAAAGTGTGAAGTTCTTCGATTCAAAAAGCCTAAAAATCTTTCTCAACATACCATGTCCTAAGCCATATTACAACCAAATTCAAAGACCTTTTGACCTTGTAATTCGACCCAACTAGTGGTGGAGATGTGATATATTTGCAAGCCTATGGTAAGTATCTTTTCATGCTTTGACTTGAGTGTTGTTGTCCCTTAAAAATTTTGAGCGATATTGAGTGAATCTTTTGTAAGGGTGTTTGATTTTATTCCATCTTTGACTTTATGAGACTTAATTGGGATATTATTTGCTTGTGCTAATTTGCAATCATGATTTATTAGTTCCCTTATCATCTCTTCATTACCAAAGGGGCCCTAGACCTTGAATTGTGTGTATCATCGTTACGAGACTTTAGAATGGATATGTTTTTACCTATTATTATCTTGGTCGCTCTATAGCGAGTTATGCCATTATATACTATCTACTGGATAATATATTTTCTCAACATGTTTTCTACTCGAGTTACATATTGAGACATGTCTGGGTTTTCATGAAAGTTTTCATATATGTGTTATATATGTTATGACGGTCCTCTGTAACTTAGGTGTAACGCATATGCAGGTACAAGGGGTTACAGTGTAGGTGGTTTGACATGTTCCCGTCCTTTTCCTATATGTTCTTGCTGTAATAAACAACATAATGGTGAGTGTCGAAAGAAGTTGAGAGCATGTTTCTTATGTGGTTCTTTATAGCATTTTCAAAGTGATTGTCCCCTCGCCCATGGTGCTAACCAGGCTCCTACACAATCTCAAAGATCAGTACAAGCACCACCTAGATGTAGTGGCTAGAATAGGCATGTTACTACTAGTAATGCTAGTAGAGGTAAACCTGCACAAAGTAATAGATCAAATGCTAGACGACCATGATTGCTTTATGCACCTACAGCTCATGAGAGTTATGATGATGGGCCAGAGGACATAGCATGTACATTTTGATGTTTTTAGTTTTTACTTTTATGTTGAAGGATGAGGAATTCAGAACGAACAATTTTAAGTTGTGTTAGTTAATTTTTAGGGATCCATCGCTAAGTCTAAAATTTTGAGGTCGAAATTTCTTTTAAGGTGGGAGAGTTGTAACACCCCAAAAATTTCCCAATTTTAAAACCCTAGATTTTGAGAATATAGGTTAAAAACCCTAAATTAATTTTGGAAATTTGAATTTGGGAATCTAATTTTTTCTAAAGGGTTAAATTGAGTTAATTCAAAAGTTTATGGCTTAATTTAGAATTTTTGGGGCCATTTTGTAAATCGGGTAAAGTTGGATGGCCTATTGTGCGATTTACCCTTGAGTACGGTATTGAAACACCTTTATATGCCCTAAAACACTTTTTTGAGATTTCATTCAAGATTGGCAGTTGCACCTACACATTCTCCTGTCCATCACTTGCCATGTATAATCATCCCTTTTTTTATGCTTTTTATTTCGATCGAACTTTGGCGAGTCTCTGGCACCGCACAATTATAATCGTTATTTTTTCCCTTCGTGGGTAAACCCCATCATCTAGTTTTACTAATAGTAAAATATTTTGTACTTAATAATTTTTGAGCGATTTGGATATGAGATTTGATTTAGTTTATATATGTGTTTTAGACGATATCGATTTTGAGGAAGACGAATTACCATCTACTTCGCATGTTCGGTCTGGCCGTGCATGTACCACGAGGACTACACGTGAGTATTCTTCTTGATTATGATTAGTGATTGTGATGTTTAGTTTAGTGGCATAGTTAAAGATTTTTTATGTAGATTTTTATATCGTAGGTTCCGATTCAGCTAGGACCAGTGCTAGACCTGAACGTGAGAGGCGTTCTTCTCGACATTAAAGTTATTGTTGTTGGAGGTGTGTTTCTTGCTTTGCTACATATGTTTTACACCTTATGTGATTATTTATATGCATTATGGCTTGTATGGTTGACATCTCATGCATACGATTTCAGAATTTGTTTTAATTACGACTTAAGATATACATGATTTATGAAACATCGAATTTATAGAACCATAACTTATGAATTAATGGAATATGATTTATGAAGTATGTTTATGGAATGTCAGATTTATGGAACTTTGTTTACAAAATTTGAGTTTTAAACATTGTTTATGTATGAGCATGGGTTGGGATTTGTACGGGGAAGTTCAGTGGTTTCACCTTTCAGGCTGAATTACACTTCGGATGGCGGACGTAGCGAGGAGGTTATGGGAACCTTGGTCATATTTGGCGGACGTAGTTGGGTGCATTGCATTACGCTTGTGATATTATACCATTGGTTTTATGTTTTAAGGAATTTTAAGAAATTATTACTATATTTTACTACTATGATTTTCTTGCACTTTAGAGACACACTAAGCTCTTTAGCTTACTCCTCTATAGTTTCCTCTTACAGATATCTTTGGACTTTATGCGACGTGGTACTTGGAGGATCTCACCTTCTATCCGGTTATTTTATTATTCAGTACGAAACTATTTTTTTGTTATTCATATTATTATTTATTATTTTGAGACTATTTATGTTTTGGGATTGTTTTTAGCATTCATTTATGGTGGTTTTTATTCAGAGATAGTTATTAAATATTTGAATTTTAATTATGACATTTGTGTTTTATTTATTTCAAGTGTTTTAATAAATTATTGTTATATATTATTTTAATTTAAATTAAAGTATAATTTTCAAATTAGTTTTTCTTGAGGGTTAAGTTTTCCAACGTGCCTTCCTAAATTCAGTCTACTTCTTCTGGGCCGGGTTTAGGGGTTAGAGTTCCATCCTTAGACACATATTTTGTAGGCCATGTAACATTGTTGTCTATAAACTTCAAAAGCCTATGTGTTTTAATAATGAGTAACACCTGTTGAAGCCATAAAAGGTAATTACTACCTGTCAAAGTGACATTTCTCTTTTTTGTGGAGAAAATCATATTCGCAGATGAATGAACTGAGTTATTAGCATTGTTAACGCCAGCCTTTGAATCAGGCACTTCTCGTGACACATCACTAATATTTTCAACCACACTAAGATGAGAAATAAACACTCAATTGAACACAATCCCAACCCAATCAAAGGCAACACAGAACTTATTTGCAAAATCACAAGAGGCACATCCGGTTCTTCCAAAATGGATAGTTATCATCGTTGAAGAATGGCGGTTTTGTGGTTGATTGAGACTCATAAATGCTTGACCCGGAGGTAGATGTCATGTCTAGATTTTTGGATGATCACACTCTTCATAGGAACTCCTCTTGTGGTTGTTAATCCTTCAAAGAGGTATGCTCTGATACCAATTGTTGAGTGGATCAATGGATTGATCAAAGCCAAAAGAGGGTGAATTGGGCTTTTAAAAATTTGTTGGAGTAAAATGATAGCTAAAAATGAAGAACAAATGATTTTAGAGTGGTTCAAGTTCCAAATGAACTCTACATCCACTACCTTAGCTACCACTAAGGATTTGCAACAATTCACTAATTTGTTCTTCCCCTTTTCAAGGCTTAGGAGGTAACCTTTACACAACCGGTCAAATTTTCTACCCAAAATTTGACCAAACCCTCACAAGTGAAAAAAGAAGAATTTAGGCAAGAAAGATATCTCTCAAATCCAAGATTTCTCTTTTAAGTACAAACACTCAACCCAAATTTCATGATAAGATAGGAATTGAACACTACACAGTTTAGAGTTTACAAGAAATTGGAAAATAAGCACAATGAGCTTGGATTTTTGCTTGGATGTTTATCTTTGATGCAATAGTTGTTGTTGGTCTTCAATTAGCTTCAATTTATACATTCTATATCAATTCTAGCCGTTTGGGTGGTTAGGGTATTGATTATAGACGTTGGGACCCTCTCTTTTCACCATAAATGCACTTCTGCAGCTCTCCGTATCGGTACACGAAGACCCGTATCGATACCTATCTCAAAACAGAAAGAGCTGTTGCACAATAATAAAGAGGGTGTATCGATACGTGTGTAAGCGTATCGGTACGGGACAGGGACCGTTTCGATACAAATAAGACTGTATCGATACCTTTTTCTCAACTTAGCTCACTGGAAGTTTCTGTTTCGATACGAGGAACACCGTATCGATACGGGGCAACTACCACGTTAAATGTTAGTTACCTAACCAGCTAACACCAACGATCAAAAGATTTAAAAGCTTTCGAATTTAAAAATTCATTAAATTCGTATCGATATGGGTGGAACCGTATCAATACGCCATTCAAACTCCTTCAATTTTTACAGAGGGGCATATCGGTATAGATTCAATCTGTTTCGATACAATGAGGGGCATATCGAAACACGTCTTTCCAGTAGCCAACTTAGTAAAAATGGTATCGATGCGGCTGGAAGCGTATCGATACGCCTGGACGTTTTTCAACACTTTGGTTTTGGAACACTTAGAAAATATTTAGAGTTCTGAGTTTTTCAAATCAGATTTAAGTGTTGGTGATTTATAAATCATTTGAGGGACATAGAAATCTATTTCAATTTTTCAATTTCATCATTAATATACTTAGTTATATCAAAATCAAACATAGGTTTTACAATCTCCCCCTTTTTGATATAACAAAACCAAAACTTGAAATTTTTTGACACTTTGAAAAAACTTTGCAAAATAACTCCCCCTTAATATTAGCTAGGTAAACTTTAAGTTGAAAATTAAAATATTTTAAGTGTGAGCTTGTTCCCTCTCCCCATTTTTGTTAGATCAAAAATAATTGAGATATAATATAAAGTGCATAAATAGGCAAAAGGTATATATAATAACCAAGCAACATAATATTGATAAACATTAAGTTCAAAATAATAATAACATCAACTTAAAATCCAAATAACAGAAAATCAAAGCATAGGTTTTAGAATAATGCAAACTTAATCGTAAAAACATAAATCAAAAGTGCATAAATATCCTAAATGACATAAATGATATGCAAAGATGAACTATTATGCATCTTCATCGCCATCTTCATCATCCTCCTCAATTGCATCATCATTCATCCTAGTTTGACGCCACTAGTCATGGAAAGCAGTAAGGGATATGTTCATTGAGTTATGACCGCCTTCAAGGGAAGTAAGGCGTGTCTCCACATTCTTCATTCGATCTTCAAGGCTTGTAAACCTTGTGTCAATAGCGGTAAATCCTGAATTCATCGCTTGATCTATGGAGGTAATTCCCGTGCGCAAACCAGTGAATTGCTCATTAAAAAAAGTCACGAGGGATTCCACAGAATTTGGAGGAGGAGCTTAGGGAACTTGATCGACTTGAGGATTAGCAAATTGTTCTGCGGCCTCACTAGGGAGCTCGGATAGACGAAGCCAACTACCATTGAAGTAATGAAACTTACCGCTTGCAAGAGATCTTTCATCGATAGGATCGGTGAGGGGAGTTGGGTAGTCATGTGAGCAATCTATCTCCTTTTGTAGGAAGAAATAACTCAAAGTCGTACCATAGGTGAAGGAAGTGACGAGTGTAGTGTGGCGATGTTGCAGGAGATAGACAATCTCTGCAAACAAATTCGAGCAAGGTTTGGACGTTTTCTCTCACGGAAGCATCGAATCTAAAAATCATCAACTTGGCGGATAGTGGAATACTTCCCTCCCGAGGGCCTAAACCACCAAGAAATCATCAAATTTAGGATTCGGTCTTGAGCATTAAGGGCGGTGACGGAACCACTTAGGACATGGCCAAGAGCATTCTCATCATCATAGCCTTCATCCTCCAACTTAAACACATCAGAAATGGATTGAACATCAATAGTGATCTTTTTACCCATAAGATGAGAATTAACGGCCCTAACAACACCATCTTGATTGGACAACCCTTGGCATTAGCCAAAAAGATCAAAACTAACGTGCGAAAGAAATATTCGGGAATTTGGAGAAAATCCATAAACTTACATTCTTGGATAAAAGGTAAGTAATCAAATTTGAAATGCTCCGAGTTAAGAAAAGGAATGGAAATTACCCTCTCCAGAAGGATCTTATAGTTTTGAAATTGTCGAAAATAGTTGAGATCTCCTGTGGACTTAAAGGATTGTTGATAGATAAGAGTGAGGTTCGGGCGAGTACCACCTCCGGCATTGGAACCTTCACCGGCTTCACTAGTACGTGCTCTATTTTTAGGTGCCATTAACTAGAGAAAAGATTAAAAACAATGTATGCATTAATTTTGTTCATTCAAATTATTGAAAACCAATAATCAAGGTTTTTGTAAAAAAAAATTGTAAACAAAACAAAAAGAAAAAGTTTGAAAAGAGATAAGTTTGTGAGAAGACAAAACAAAACAAAAGGAAATTTGAAACGAAAATCAAAAGAATAATTAAAAGAAAAGAGGAAAGAGTTTTACCTTGATAATGATAGAGAGGAATGAGAGAAGAACTTAGCGCCAAATTGATGAAAAGCGGTTATTTATAAAAGCCCAATTCACCCCCCCCTCTTGGCTTTGATCAATCCATTGATCCACTCAACAATTGGTATCAGAGCCTACCTCTTTGAAGGATTAACAACAACAAGAGGAGTTCTTAGGAAGAGTGTGATCATCCAAACAAGAGATTTTGAGTTGTGGTGTGAAAATATGATAGATTGAGAGGTTATTTATAGAGTGAAAAATGGCTAGGGTTTTTAGGGTTTTGAAAAATTCAATTTTAGTAACATTTGAACTCTTTAAATGCCAATTTAAAGCTGTCTGTGCAATCACGTATCGATATGCCTGAGGGTGTATCAATACGAGGGTAAAATCGTAATTCCCGTTGAAATGCCCGTTGATGGTCCGTATCGAAAAGGATGCAATCCGTATCGGAACTGGTTTAACCGTATCGATACCTGTTTTAGAAAAAATGTAATCTGGGAAGCTAATACAATACTCGTATCGATACGCTTAAGGCCATATCAATACCATATGCCCAGAAATACATTTTAGGCTTTAAGAACAACAAAAGGCTCGATTTTAACACCTCCTAGAAGAATGCAAATGATGAATGAGCAGTTCTAAGCATATTCTAACAGAAGCATACTCCCCTAGCTATAAGCATGGATATTTTCAAGAGCAACAACACATAAACATGCAATTTCACAAGATCAAGCAATTTTAACTTCAAAAAGGGTCCTAAAGGGTCAAGAAAGGCTAGTTAGACCTAACTCTCTCCTAAGGGACCAAAAACGCTCTTTATCTAAATGCTTTGTAAAGATGTCCTCTAGTTGGTTTACGGTGTCAGCGTACTCTATAACAACATCTTCCTTAAGGAAATGATCTCTAATGAAATGATGCCTTATCTCTATATGTTTGGTTCTAGAGTGTTGGATGGGATTTTTAGTTAAGCATATGGAACTAGTGTTATCACACTTAAGGGGTATGGTTTCAACTTTAATACCATAATCTAAGAGTTGTTGCTTCATCCAACGGACTTGAGCACAACAACTCCTTAAGGATATGTACTCGGCTTCGGTGGTAGAAAAAGCTACACTATTTTGCTTCTTAGAGAACTAAGATATGAGCATACTACCTAAGAATTGACAACTTCCCAAAGTACTCATCCTATCGATTTTACACCCCCATAATCCGCATCCGAATAAGCATGAAGATTGAAGGTTGAGTCTCTAGGGTACCAAAGACCTAAACAATGGGTATCTCTAAGGTACCTAAAGATTCTCTTAACGGTTATAAAGTGAGACTCTCTATGACTAGCTTGAAACCTAGCACACAAGCAAACACTAAACAAAATATACGGTCTACTTGCGGTAAGGTAAAGCAAAGATCCAATCATAGAGCGATAAAGCTTAGAGTCAACACACTTACCTCCTTCATCTTTGTCAAGCGTTGTAGATGAGCTCATAGGTGTGGCTTGAGGCTTTGCATTCTCCAAGCCAAACTTCTTGAGCATATCCTTGATGTACTTTGCTTGATTGATGAAGGTGTCATCCTTCCTTTGCTTGATTTGGAGTCCCAAAGAGAATGAGAGCTCCCCCATCATGCTCATATCGAATTCACCTTGCATTAACTTAGCAAACTCTTTGCAATGACACTCATTAGTAGATACAAAAATAATATCATCAACATATATTTGTACTACTAAGATGTCATTTTTATACCTTTTTATGAAAAGTGTAGTGTGCACCTTACCTTTTTCAAAACCTTTTTCAATCAAAAAGTTTGAAAGTCTTTCATACCAAGCTCTAGGAGCTTGTTTTAAACCATAAAGTGCTTTAGTAAGTTTGAAAACATGATTTGGAAATTTTGAGTCTTCAAAACCTGGTGGTTGTTCCACATACACTTCCTCATTTATAAAACCATTTAAAAATGCGCTTTTGACATCCATTTGAAAAAGCTTAAAGTCATGATAGCATGCATATGCAAGCAACATCCTAATAGCCTCCATTATAGCTATGGGAGCATAGGTTTCATCAAAATATAGTCCCTCTTCTTGAGTGTAACCTTGTGCAACTAATCTAGCTTTATTTCTCACAATGTTACCACTCTCATCTAGTTTGTTCCTAAATACCCATTTAGTTCCTATAGTAGATTGATTACTAGGTCTTTCAACTAATGTCCAAACATTACTTCTCTCAAATTGATTTAACTCTTCTTGCATAGCCATAATCCAAAAAGTCATCTTTTAATGCTTCTTTTATATTCTTGGACTCTATGCATGAGATAAATGCAACATGGTTCATAAGTTTAAGAGAAGATCTAGTAGTTACCCCCTTGGATGGATCACCCAAGATTTCACCACCTTTGACATAGTTGAACTCCCTTGGGTAGCTCACTTCCTTTTCTTCAAGAGCCAAATCCTTCAAGGCTTCAAGAGGTGGATCTTGTGTATCCTCTTCTTTTGTTGGAATCTCATCCTCCTTTGAAGTTTGTCCTCCATCAAAGGCATCAATGATTCCTACATCATCATCATCACAAGAATCCTTCCTTGGAAGGAGGCTATCATTGAATACAACATGAATAGACTCTTCTACTACTAAAGTTCTCTTGTTAAATACATGATTGACTTTAGAGTTTAAGGAATATCCGAAGAAAATAACGTCATCACTTTTTGCATCAAATTTACCTAAGTTATCTTCTCCATTATTTAAAACAAAACACTTGCAACCAAAAGGATGAAAATAGCTAATGTTAGGCTTTTTAGATTTTAAAATCTCATATGGTGCTTTCTTTAAAAGTGGCCTAATCATTACTCGGTTTACAATGTAGCAAACGGTGTTTGTGGCTTCCGCCCAAAAATATTTAGGTAAATTGTTTTCACAAAGCATGGTTCTAGCCATCTCTTGTAAAGTTCTATTTTTCCTCTCAACTACCCCATTTTATTGAGGAGTTCGAGGAGCTGAAAAATTGTGGCTAATACCATTTTTATTTAAAAACTCTTCAAAACCAAGATTTTGAAATTCGGTTCCATGATCGCTTCTAATGTGAGAAATTTTAAGTTCAAGATCATTTTGAGTTAATTTTGAAAATGTGCTGAATTTTTCTAAAGCCTCATCTTTAGTACTTAAATATAGAACCTAAGTAAATCTAGAATAGTCATCAACAAGTACAAATGCATAAGATTTACTACCCAAGCTCATAGTCCTAATAGGCCCAAATAAATCCATGTGAATAAGTTGTAAACATCTACTTGTAGAAACATCATTAATGTATTTGAAGGATGACTTATGTTGTTTACCCTTAGAGCATGCATCACAAATTTTGTCATTTGAGAACTTGATTGTGGGTAAACCTCTAACTAGATCTAGGGAATCTAATTTTTCTAAAACGCTAATGCTAGCATGTCCTAGTTTCCTATGCCATAGCCATGCATCATTTTCATTTTGAGCTACTAAACATGCATGGAATGTATGTATGTCATCTAAATGCACCATGTAAATATTACGTATGCGATGACCTATGAGCATAATATTATTTGATTTAATGTCAACAATTTTGCACCCATTTTTATCAAATAAGACATTAAACCCTTTATCACATAATTGGCTTATGCTCAACAAATTATGTTTAAGACCATCGACATATAAAACATTTTCAATGAGAATAGTAGAGTGATTATCTATGGAGCCAATACCTTTAATGTGGCCTTTGGAGTTGTCACCAAATGTCACTACTCCTCCACTTTTTGGCTTTAAGTCCATGAATCTACTCTTGTCTCTGGTCATAGGCCTCGAGCATCCACTATCAAAGTACCATGAATTTTGACTTTGTGCTTTGGCCTTGTAGCAATGCTCCCCATACAAACAAAGATATTAAACTTTGGTTTTTGGTACCCAAATCATTTTGGGTTCACGAGTGTTAGCTCCCAAAAGCTTGGTTCCCTTAGGAATCCAAGGTGACATAGCAACAATATTATTAGACTTGACAAGTTCCTTAGGAACCCATACATTTCTAATTTTCTTAGTTTTATTATGTCTAGGGAAGCCACTTTGTTTGTAGTTATTTTTCTTTCTTTTAGGTTGGTTTGATCTAGATGATTCATCTATCTCATTTTTCATGTTACCAACACTATTAAAAGATTTCTTAAGTTCATTAAGCTCATTTAACACCTTTTGGTGTTCACTATTGTATTGAGAAAGAAGATTATTTAGGTCTACATTTTCATCTTGGAAGAATTTAAGTTCATCTTTTAAACCTAAAATCTTTTTCTCAAATTTTAAGTTAGCTTGAGAAAGTGAGTCATTTTTATCATTTAATTCTGAAATAATCTTTTTATTTCTAATGATCAACTCTTTGTACTTCTCAACTAACTCATCATAAACCTCTTGTGTAACACCCGTGTTTTGGGGTTAGAAGTTAGTCGGGTTAGTTGGTCCGAGTCGGTAAAATTTATTTTAATCAAATTGACCTTAGTGTGAGCAAATTGAGTTTAGAAAGAAAGGGAGGGATCATTTTGGTAATTAAACCAAAACAAAAATAAGGATAACCTTATCATTAGAAAGCTATCATCTTTTTCATTTCCTTTCTTCTTCACCATGCAAACCATCCCAAATTCTCCCAAACTCTCTTTACTATTCCCTTTGATTTCTTCATCAAATCAAGGGCGTTTTTGAAGGTAATCACATATTTGAATTCTCCTCTTCATCCTCTACGTTTACATAGCTTTATATCTCGAAACTACCCACTTTTGTGATTTTCAAGTTTAATGGAAATTTGAGTTTTTAGTGAGTTTTTCAATTGATTTTGATTTATTGAGTTGGGTTTTGAGTTAGTCTTGTTAAAATACACATAATATGTTAAAATGAGTAATTTTGGGTGAAAATCCGAAATGGGTATTTATGGCCATTTTTGAAGTGTTTAAAACTTGAATTTTGATGAGTTTTAGAGTTCAATTGAAGGGCTGATGGTATATGTATATTAGGAAAGTGTTTTAGAACCATTTAGATGTCATTTGGGTGATTGAAAATATAGTTTTCTGCTGGGTAATAAAGGAGCACGAAAATGAGAATTTTGGTGATTGTTTGAGTTGGAAATTGTTGGAGCTTGGCTTGCACTTATGAGTTGATGTTGTGGCTGAATTTAGCAATTATTTGTGAGTATGAGATGTGTTGGAAACTTGAGTTTTCATCAAGGTTATGGGCTGCTTGAATTAGATAAAGTTGGGGTTTGGTCATTACTTAATATGTTGAGTTTGATATTTGAATTTGTATTCCGGGTTAGCTACTTCGATGTTGAGTTGATTCGAGGTTGTTTTACTTGTGTTGAGATGTTTAGAAGCGAGGTTTTGAGATGGTGAAGCCTTGGGAACAAATCCAGAAATTGAAGACCATGGTTGCTTGGTGTTTGAGCTTGGAGGTGGAGGTGAGTGGTTAAAATATTTTAAATGGTTTTGAACAATTGGTTCGAGCATGTGGACTAGGTTGAGATTGGTAGACTCACCTAGAGTTAAGATTAGGGTGGTAGCCTAATCTTAAGCTTTAGTTAGAGACATTGGATGATCTCTTTAATTGATGTTATGCCTCATGATGATTTGTGTTATGATGATTATGTATAATGTGTTATACATGTTGTTGAGGCATGGTTTGATGCATCGCTATGCATGTGGTTTGGATTGTAAATTGTGCATGATGATGTTGAGTTTAATATGATGTAAGATGCCATATTATGACTCTTGAAAATGACATTATGATATTATGTTGTTGAGATAATTCATGTTGAGTTTAATATGATGTAAGATGCCATATTATTACTCTTGAACATGACATTATGCATGTGGTTGAGATATTTGATATTGAGCTTAATATGATGTAAGATGCCATATTATGACTCTAAATATCAAAGGTTGTGAAATTTGATTATTATTGGCACTAGTATGCTTGGGTACAATGATCGATCATCAGGATGAGTGTGCACACTAATTGAGTCAAAACGTACGTGGCCTTGGTGGCGTTAAGGCACCAAGGAGGAGTACGGTGATGTAATATTCCACCGGAAATTTATATATATTCTACGTGATGATGAGTGGAATCCCATCCGTAGGGCATGTGGCGATGAGTGGAATCCCGTCCATGCAAGGCCGGTGATGAGTGTAATCCCACCGAGGTAAAGTTGATGTTGGAAAATGCGTTCCAACATGTTATCCGCGTATTCGAGCCATAGCTAGGTGCCAATAAGAGAAAGTATGTTTATGCCAATATGAGATTATGCATACATGCTAATATGAATTGATATGTGTATCAATGTGATATGAAATGTGATTTCAAATGTGAAGCGATATATGATGTGGTTAATACATTGAGTTATGTATCATTGTATGATGAACTTATAAGTTGTTGAGCATGACATGAATTTGGTAATATGTTCATGCATCATTTATATTTATGGCTCATGTGGATCGAAAGTAAAATCATGTATTACATCATGATAGTTGCTCGAGCTTGGACCCTGCATTGTCGAAGGTTTGTTTAATGAGCTTACCCTCACTAAGCTTTTATGCTTACGCTCTCTTTTGTTCGACAATGCAGATAAATAGCTTGTGGGTGGCAAGGGCAAGGAAAGGTCTTCAAGTGTTGCTTTTGGTGAGCTCAATGTATGATTTATAAATTGAAAGATTGTAATAGTAAAGCAATGGGATATGTGTTGTTGTTTTTTATGCTTTGATGTTTGTTGTTTTGGTTTGGCACTTAGATGCATTGTTTAATTTGTAAATATCACTTATGATGCATGCTTTGATGAATGCTTGTGTGATGGCATGTTCTTTTTGGATGTTTAGGCTGCTTAGCTAATATGTGTAAGTTTCATATGTGTGCCTTTGGTATTGTTAAGATCTTAGGTATGTTCATATATGCATAAATTGTTCTTTAATGGGAATGCTATGTATGAATGCTTTAGCCATGTTTGAATGACTCTCTTGGCTTTAGTAGGTGCTCTTGCATGTGTGTATATGCTTTATTGCTTCTTAAATTGTGTTCATAGACTTCCTATATATGTTCTTATTGTGTTTTTATCATTGAAAATCATTAGAATGAAGCAAAATAGGCTCCCCTGCACCTAGGTTTCGAAACTAGGGGTCAAGTTTCGAAACCTTTGCAAATTTTTGGGTTCCAGGGGCTACTGGAAGCCAAAGTTTCGAAACCTTTGGGAAAGGTTTCGAAACTATGGTCAAAGGTTTCGATTGGGCATAAAATTTGAGGTTTGCAAGCTTTACGTTTTAGTCCTGATTCTCGTATGTGCAATTGCTTGAGTTTGAGATGTCCGTTTGAGTTGAAATTTGGCAGAGAGGCATGAAACATGACTAATTTCATAATGGTAACTTAAAATTTGGTAAAGTCCTCTTAATTTTCAGAATTTACAAATTGGTCCCTAAATTCGTATTTTGTGCAATTGAGTCCCTTATTGTTTTCCGATTGCTGTGATTTTTGAGTATGCTTATCTCAAGAGTATGCCTAGGTTTAATGTGCATCTAGACAAGTAAAAAACCAAAAGGTTCGTTAATCAAGGTTGACTTTCGGGTTGACTTTGGTTTTCCCCGTGTAATCTTCGTAGTTCGGGTTAGCCGTCTAGGCCGGGCTACGGGGGTTACATTTGTTGGTATCAGAGCTTAAGGTTTCCGAAACCTTGGGCAGGTAAGTGAGGTAAGTTGTGTTTTATGATTGAGATGCACGGTGTGTGCTTGTCATGTAAGCATGTTGCTTGTTATTCGAGTATGCTATAATGAATGATTATTTGCTTTGTAAGTATGATTGCTTGTATGACAAGTATGTTGATTGTTTGTTTAAAAGCATGTTTCTCATTACCCGTGTATGTGGTGATGTGTGATTGTTGGATGGAGAAGGTATGTTGTTTGATCGTACGCATATGTTTGCTTGTTTAGCAAGTATGCCTTGTTATATGCATGATTGAGCATGTATGTGTGTTGAGTTGCTTGAAGCATGTTGAGTAGAGTCCCATTGCTTCTATTACATCGGAAAAAGAGATTTTAAGTGAGGAAATCATACTTGAGCCACTTGGACCTTTTCCTTTGCTAACCCAGTTTGTATGTTAATGTATTGTTGTTGTTAGTTTACTGCTTTTTGGTAAGTTTGAGGCCAAAGCGTGGACTGTGAATCGGTAAGTGGAAACTGTGGGTTCTGAAAATGTGAATGATGTTGAGGGAGTCCATCATCTTGGTTAGGGAGGTATGGTTGTGCCGGAGTTGAGGTACAATTTGGTTGACTGAGTTAGTGTGTATGTGGGTTGGTTCCTGTTGATGAGGAACGATGTGATCGTTTCTGGTGTTAGTGGTAAAAGAGGTGACGACCTATGAGTGGGAGTCAGAGTGTTATCGATGATATAGTAGGTAAGCATTTGGTACAGTTTTGAGCTTGTTCCCTTCTGGTTGATTCTGAGTCTGCACTTCTGTATATTGTTAGCAAGCATACAAAGTTTGAATGTGCCCGGTGAAGTGTTAGTTGGTGACCGTTGGGGTTCAACCTATGATTTTAATGCAAGAAAGCCAGTTAGTGTTCGCGAGTGGGAGCTAGTTTGTGTGGTTGGGTCGGTGTACGTTGAGTTGTGTTTCAGCAAGCGAAAGAGATGAAGTCACTTCCGATATAGTTGAGTTGAGAATGGAGTCTTGAGTTTTGACTCTAGGTTGTTTGTTAGAGGTAGAGCAAGTCCAGCATGACTGTTTGTATGTGATCAGAATTGAATTTTGAAGTTTCGAGATGCTCTAAGAATATTCTAGAAGAATCAGATTTTGTTGAAGAACCAGTCTGAAAACAAGAGGGTCGAAGACTATCAGCTGTGCACAGGTGTAGTTGCAATTTCCACGGATACTTCCTTTTGTGTGAGCATGTAAGAAAATTTGATGTACGTGTTGAGATTTTAGACGTATGGACACATGTGACTAGTCCTTTGTGGTGAGATAGTGGTGGTCAGAAAATGTGCAGAAGATATTTGTTGATGGTTCAGGGTTATGTGTATGCAGTAGATGTGAAGTGATCGTCTTCCTGCGTTTTTGATGTACCATTTGACAAGGTTTGGCTTGAAGAGCACAGAGTTAGTGTATGCGTTGAGATAAAGAGAGAGTTGCCTTGAAGTTGCAGATTTCTGTGTGACTGTAGTAGTAGGTGAGGAGGTGAACTTCTTGTCGAATGTTGATCCAGCTGTGGAGGTCGAAGATTGATTGAGTTTAGTTGGCAGACTTGTTTGGCAATTGTGATGGATTTGATTTTTGAATGAAGATTAGACAGCAGAATGTTAGAATAGTTTGTGTTTTCTTTTCCTAGAAGTGTTTAGAAGAAACGCCCAGTGTCTCCTAACAGAGAAGAAGAGTTTATTATTGGTGTCGTCTCCGAGTTTGCTCGTGTTTTAGTTTGCTCTGTATCTTATGGTTTCCGACAGAATTAAGAATGTTGAAGAATTAGCTTCGAGACTTGTTAGACCTTAGATTCATTAGGCCTAATGCATCATCTCAGAGTTCTACAGTGCAATTTGTGAAGAAGAGAGAAGACCATACAAAAATGTGATCAGATTACATACAGTCAAAACAAGTGTCAGTGATTTGTTGATCAGTTAGTGTGTGCTCCAGTCAAATTGAAGATTAATTCGAGATCCGTTTACCACCAGTTGAAAATGAGAAAAGTTGAAGTACCGAAGAAGGCCATGACGAGCTTTGAAGTTAGTGTGGTAGAACCTTTTAGGAAATCAGTTTTATGTCAAGTTAAGCATCGTGAACTTCGAGTTAATGAAGATGTTCTCTTAGGACATGTAGATCAGCCGAGTGCATTAGAGTAAATCCTAATTAGGCAGAAGAAGATGTGAGTTGAAAGAAACTTTAATGGAAGCTTCGACCTTGATCCGAAAAAAAAAACCATAGTGATACGTTGCATGTAGTGTTAGGTTGTATGCTTATGCAAAATAGAAGATTGTGGTTTATTCATCGAGATAGTTGAAAGACCGAGAGAAGAGTTAATTACAGTTTTGTTTGCTTCGAAGACTTAGAGACAAAGCTCGTATAGTAAGAAATGCGCAGTATGTGCATTTATCATCCGGACTTAAAATATTTGACGACTTGTGAAGGGTTGAAACTTGAACAACATGAATTGTTAGAATTGCTTGAAGACTGTGGTCCCAAGATTGAGTACTATCTGAAGAGAGTCTACGTGGTAATCGATGTTCCGAGTTATTTGGTTGTCAGATTAGTGGTTGAGTTGCGAGCTATATTGCTGAATTCCGTTTATCAAATGATAGTAGTTTTGTGGCCGAGTTTCGAGTTGAGACTACTTTGAGTCAGAATGTTTGAAGAGAAACAGTTGCAAGACAGATTCTTGGCACCTCACGTGCAAGGCATAGTAGAAGGAAGACCTTCAGAATACAGTTCAGAGATGATAAAGTTTGTGTTGTTAGAGATAGAATAGTTGTGCCGATTGACATAGTGCTTTGAGACGTATTGTTTCGGTCGATGCACACAGTAGTTCATTTGTATAGCATCTGAGTGGTATGAATACGTATTGTGGGTTGAAGATGAATGATTTGGGATTGAGATGATGGGTAATGTGGTTCAGCATGAGGGTAAGTGTATAATTTGCCAGCATGTCAAGACCGAACGTCAGTTTTCTTCTAGTTTGTTGCATCCGTGGAAGGTTATTAATGGAAGTGAGTAATAGAGATCCGAGGATTCCAACTAGATTTTTGAAGACGTCTGTATAGTGTTTGGTTATCGGTTGAAGTCAGATGGTCAATTAGAGAAAGTTATGGGTCGAGTATTCAAACAGTGTTGTATGAGATTATGAATTGGGCTAGTTCTGTTGTTTATCTGTTGCGGTTACCACCAGAATTAGAAAGGGGTTTGTGATGTGTCTGTGTATCTACAATTCGGAAGTGTGAGTCAGATCTGTTCCGTGCTATATTTGTTGAAGAGATTGAGTTGAGTTTGAAATTGTGTGCAATGAAGAACCAGTTGAAATCTCAGTGTCGGATAGCAAATGTTGGGTGGCGAGTCTAACGAGTTGGTTAGTATGTTGTGGTGAGAGAGGAATGTGTGGAGGAGCATGTTTCATTGACTCTTCCTATTTGATGAATTTCGAGGACGAAATTTCCTTAAGTGGGGGAGAGTTGTAACACCCGTGTTTTGGGGTTAGAAGTTAGTCGGGTTAGTTGGTCCGAGTCAGTAAAATTTATTTTAATCAAATTGACCTTAGTGTGAGCAAATTGAGTTTAGAAAGAAAGGGAGGGATCATTTTGGTAATTAAACCAAAACAAAAATAAGGATAACCTTATCATTAGAAAGCTATCATCTTTTTCATTTCCTTTCTTCTTCACCGTGCAAACCATCCCAAATTCTCCCAAACTCTCTTTACTATTCCCTTTGATTTCTTCATCAAATCAAGGGCGTTTTTGAAGGTAATCACATATTTGAATTCTCCTCTTCATCCTCTACGTTTACATAGCTTTATATCTTGAAACTACCCACTTTTGTGATTTTCAAGTTTAATGGAAATTTGAGTTTTTAGTGAGTTTTTCAATTGATTTTGATTTATTGAGTTGGGTTTTGAGTTAGTCTTGTTAAAATACACATAATATGTTAAAATGAGTAATTTTGGGTGAAAATCCGAAATGGGTATTTATGGCCATTTTTGAAGTGTTTAAAACTTGAATTTTGATGAGTTTTAGAGTTCAATTGAAGGGCTGATGGTATATGTATATTAGGAAAGTGTTTTAGAACCATTTAGATGTCATTTGGGTGATTGAAAATATAGTTTTCTGCTGGGTAATAAAGGTGCACGAAAATGAGAAATTTGGTGATTGTTTGAGTTGGAAATTGTTGGAGCTTGGCTTGCACTTATGAGTTGATGTTGTGGCTGAATTTAGCAATTATTTGTGAGTATGAGATGTGTTGGAAACTTGAGTTTTCATCAAGGTTATGGGCTGCTTGAATTAGATAAAGTTGGGGTTTGGTCATGACTTAATATGTTGAGTTTGATATTTGAATTTGTATTCCGGGTTAGCTTCTTCGATGTTAATTTGTTCGAGGTTGTTTTACTTGTGTTGAGATGTTTAGAAGCGAGGTTTTGAGATGGTGAAGCCTTGGGAACAAATCTAGAAATTGAAGACCATGGTTGCTTGGTGTTTGAGCTTGGAGGTGGAGGTGAGTGGTTAAAATATTTTAAATGGTTTTGAACAATTGGTTCGAGCATGTGGACTAGGTTGAGATTGGTAGACTCACCTAGAGTTAAGATTAGGGCGGTAGCCTAATCTTAAGCTTTAGTTAGAGACATTGGATGATCTCTTTAATTGATGTTATGCCTCATGATGATTTGTGTTATGATGATTATGTATAATGTGTTATACATGTTGTTGAGGAATGGTTTGATGCATCGCTATGCATGTGGTTTGGATTGTAAATTGTGCATGATGATGTTGAGTTTAATATGATGTAAGATGCCATATTATGACTCTTGAAAATGACATTATGATATTATGTTGTTGAGATAATTCATGTTGAGTTTAATATGATGTAAGATGCCATATTATTACTCTTGAACATGACATTATGCATGTGGTTGAGATATTTGATATTGAGCTTAATATGATGTAAGATGCCATATTATGACTCTGAATATCAAAGGTTGTGAAATTTGATTATTATTGACACTAGTATGCTTGGGTACAATGATCGATCATCAGGATGAGTGTGCACACTAATTGAGTCAAAACGTACGTGGCCTTGGTGGCGTTAAGGCACCAAGGAGGAGTACGGTGATGTAATATTCCACCGGAAATTTATATATATTCTACGTGATGATGAGTGGAATCCCATCCGTAGGGCATGTGGCGATGAGTGGAATCCCGTCCATGCAAGGCCGGTGATGAGTGTAATCCCACCAAGGTAAAGTTGATGTTGGAAAATGCGTTCCAACATGTTATCCGCGTATTCGAGTCATAGCTAGGTGCCAATAAGAGAAAGTATGTTTATGCCAATATGAGATTATGCATACATGCTAATATGAATTGATATGTGTATCAATGTGATATGAAATGTGATTTCAAATGTGAAGCGATATATGATGTGGTTAATACATTGAGTTATGTATCATTGTATGATGAACTTATAAGTTGTTGAGCATGACATGAATTTGGTAATATGTTCATGCATCATTTATATTTATGGCTCATGTGGATCGAAAGTAAAATCATGTATTACATCATGATAGTTGCTCGAGCTTGGACCCTGCATTGTCGAAGGTTTGTTTAATGAGCTTACCCTCACTAAGCTTTTATGCTTACGCTCTCTTTTGTTCGACAATGCAGATAAATAGCTTGTGGGTGGCAAGGGCAAGGAAAGGTCTTCAAGTGTTGCTTTTGGTGAGCTCAATGTATGATTTATAAATTGAAAGATTGTAATAGTAAAGCAATGGGATATGTGTTGTTGTTTTTGATGCTTTGATGTTTGTTGTTTTGGTTTGGCACTTAGATGCATTGTTTAATTTGTAAATATCACTTATGATGCATGCTTTGATGAATGCTTGTGTGATGGCATGTTCTTTTTGGATGTTTAGGCTGCTTAGCTAATATGTGTAAGTTTCATATGTGTGCCTTTGGTATTGTTAAGATCTTAGGTATGTTCATATATGCATAAATTGTTCTTTAATGGGAATGCTATGTATGAATGCTTTAGCCATGTTTGAATGACTCTCTTGGCTTTAGTAGGTGCTCTTGCATGTGTGTATATGCTTTATTGCTTCTTAAATTGTGTTCATAGACTTCCTATATATGTTCTTATTGTGTTTTTATCATTGAAAATCATTAGAATGAAGCAAAATAGGCTCCCCTGCACCTAGGTTTCGAAACTAGGGGTAAAGTTTCGAAACCTTTGCAAATTTTTGGGTTCCAGGGGCTACTGGAAGCCAAAGTTTCGAAACCTTTGGGAAAGGTTTCGAAACTATGGTCAAAGGTTTCGATTGGGCATAAAATTTGAGGTTTGCAAGCTTTACGTTTTAGTCCTGATTCTCGTATGTGCAATTGCTTGAGTTTGAGATGTCCGTTTGAGTTGAAATTTGGCAGAGAGGCATGAAACATGACTAATTTCATAATGGTAACTTAAAATTTGATAAAGTCCTCTTAATTTCCAGAATTTACAAATTGGTCCCTAAATTCGTATTTTGTGCAATTGAGTCCCTTATTGTTTTCCGATTGCTGTGATTTTTGAGTATGCTTATCTCAAGAGTATGCCTAGGTTTAATGTGCATCTAGACAAGTAAAAAAAACAAAAGGGTCGTTAATCAAGGTTGACTTTCGGGTTGACTTTGGTTTTCCCCGTGTAATCTTCGTAGTTCGGGTTAGCCGTCTAGGCCGGGCTACGGGGGTTACATCTTGCAACTCATCATACACATCATGCAATTCATCAAATTTAAAGTCAAAAGATGATGAGTTAGAGGTTACCATGGAGGAATCCTCCTCAAGTGTCATGAGGCAAAGGTTGGCCACTTCGTGTTCGTCATCCTCGGATGACTCCTCGTCACTCCAAGTAGCAAGCTTGGCTTTGAGCTTCTTCTTCTTCTCAAAGCCCTTCTTCTTGAGTTGAGGGCACTCCGAATGAATGTGACCGGGTTTCTTGCACTCATAGCAAATGATTTGATCCCTCTCTTCTTCTTTATTTTTACCCTTGAAGTCTATTTTTCTTTGAGTCTTCCTTCCTCGGTTGGACCTCATGAATCGTGACAACCTTTTGGCTATCATAGCCAATTCCTCTAGGTCATCCTCTTCACTAGAAGTGCTCTCCTCATGTAATGAAGCTTTGAGAGCCACTCTTATTTTCTTCTTCTTTTCTTCTTCTAGCTTCTCCACTCTTCTCTCTTCCTTTTTCTTTTCATCTTCCCTTCCTTGAGGCTTTGTGCATATGAGTTCTAAATATGTTTTATTCAATTTTAATGCATTAAGTTTTCTAAAATGTCTTGGATACATTGAATTTCACGGATTTTAAAACTTTATCATTTTTATTGAAATTCAATGATTTTCTTAAGTGTTAATGTATTTTGAGCTAAAGTTTAAAATGGAATGCACTTATTAAGGGGAAGCTTTTGTTTTCAAAAGAATCAACTTACTCTCTATTGTTATTTTTAAAATTTAAAGATTGAAATTATTTTTGATATAACAAAAATGGGGAGAGATAGGTTTGAAAATTTTTAATTTCAAAAAGAAAAATGGGAGCTTTATATATTTTTGAAAAATGTTCTATTTTTCTAAAATTATTTTTCTAAGGGGAGCATTTTCAAAAACAATTTTTCAAGTAGTTTCATTATATCAAAAAGAGGGAGATTGTTGAGATATTTATTTTGATATAACTCAATGAAAATGCTTTTGGACTTTAACAAATATTGCAAAAATAATTCAAGGTCCATTTAACTTAAAAATACATTTGAAAGGTTTTTGAAAAGATTTTTGACTCGAACAAATTTTTAAAATGTCTTAAAAGTCGAAAATTGACTGCTCGTACCGGTACGGTCTTTCCTTGTACCGATATGCAAAAGCATTTTGATTTCTAGAGAGCACTTCGCGCACCGATACGAAAGCCTTCGAACTGATACCCGAAGTACCATAGAGATATCGAAGTATCGTGTATCGGTACGCTCTGCATTTATGTGAAACAACTCTTTCTTGTTTTGGCAAGTACCGATACCCAATGTTGCAAAAATGCATTTATGGTTGGAATTTAAGTCCCCACACGACTAGTTTTTCCAACGACTAATATTTTAATGGCTAGTTTGTCATTCCACACTATAAATACAAGCCAAAGACACTTGAAGAAGAAGAGGATGGACATCCAAGCTTAAAGATCAAGAGAGTTGTGTTTTTCATTGTTTATTTTGTAATCTCTTGTAAATTCTTTAGTCCAATCCTAGTAAGCTAAATTGTGTAAACACCCACCTAGAGAGGTAAATTGTTTACAATATCAAGACCTCATTGTTGAGGGATAGGTTCTAGTTGATGATAAGGTAGTGGATGTAGAACTTGGTTAGAAGTTCGAACCACTCTAAAATCAATTGTGTCAAATTGTCATTCCTTTTTCAATTTTTGTTTTCCCAATTTCAAAAGAAACCTCTACACCCTTTATCGGCACTAATTTGAGTTGAAGACATCGAGCCTTTCAGAAACGACAAACAGAAAACCCTAGATCATCATAACAAGTTAGAGACACTGTGGAGCCTGATATCTTTAACCGAAATGCTTGCCAAGTGGTGAAGAAGTTCAATTTTGGGTGATGGTGGTGGAAGCAAAAAGATAGAAAAATAATAAAATGATTTCTTTTGCTCAACAAATGAGATTTTATTAAAGTATAAAGAAAACCATAACCTACGTAGTGTGCCTCATTAAAAACCACCCTAAATTTAAAAGGGGGAAATAGTGTACACAAACAAGGTATTAACCACAACCAAAACAACACCACTAATCTAGGTACAACACATCCCCTTGTCCAGAAAATACAAACAAAAAATCACACTTGTCACCACTCAATTCTCCAACACTTCTCCCTAATAATACAAAAACAAAAGCTCTAACAAACATCAAACTACAACTAACAAAACTCCTCCACACCTAGAAGCCTTACACAATGACGAAGCCCTAAAAAACGCCAAAGTACTAACTTCCCCAGAGCACACAGCAAAATGAGAGAATCATAACCAATCAATGCAGTCCAATGAATCACCAACAACCCTGATCACTAACGCAACAAGAACAAAACTTACTCCCACAAAACAGCAACCCACAATCACCAAATAGCTATACAACACCAAATCAATCACCAAGGAAAACTAGCTGAAATAATGTCAACAAATCAACAAAGAACCACTCCTCTCAACACCATCAAAAACCAAAAAACAAAGTTGAAAACGCATGTTCACACGACACTCCCCAAGAAGCTAGACAACTGCCAAATATGAAACTCGATCCAACGAGAAAAGCACACCAAAAAAATTAAGAGCTAGTCCATGAGAACCCAAACCTCCCAAATAACAAGCTGAAAAACAAAAAGGTCAAAAAAGAAGCTAAGTAGCCACACAAACAATTAACAAAACTACCTCAATACACTTAATGTTTAATCAGCTCAAGCCTAACAATTTCTTCCACCACTTCATCTTCATTACCAACTATCTGCACCCCCAATATTTTTCCTAATTTAAGAGCTTCCCTCACCTCAAAATACATCTCCTCATTAGGCAACTTATTATCAGATTTCCTTCGCTCAAGGTTTTCTTTTACTGATTTTGTAATAATTTGGTTTCTCACTTTATCTGAATCCGTAGGGACATGTATGTCTGGCACCCTATCAACAACAACTTGACATGACTTCTTACATTTTTAAGACCATATCCCTCTTCTTTTTTTCCTTAGCAGAGAGGTACTTATCTTGCATTTAAGCTAACGAGATAAATTTTCTCCTAAATGTTACCATTATCCAAATCTACACTAGCTTCTCCATACAATCCCGGTCCAGAACACCAGCCTCAATGTTACCATTATCCAAATCTACACTAGCTTCCCAAGAAATATCTTTGTTAGAACAATGAACCATTTCACACTCTGCTTCAAAAGACAATGATTTAGAGTGGTTCGACTTTCTAACCAAAGCCTATATCCACTACCTTAGCTTCCCCACTAAGGATTTCAAACAATTCACTAAGAATTCTTCCCCTTTTCAAGGATAAGGAGGCAACCCTTTACAACCTAGACTCACTCACCACTCATAGAATCCAAAGCTTACAAACCAAGCTTTGGGAAACCTCTCTAACAAGAGAATTAATAGCAAACTGAAATCCCTCTTTTAGGTAGATGTTTGCACTATAAAGCACTCACCCAAACTCTATTACACTTGAGCATACATTGGTATTTGAGCTCAACAAGCGTAGTCTATACAAGAATATGAATTTACGCACTAAGATATATTTTTAATCAAATGAATGTTGACTTAAGGATCATTAGTTTCTTCATATGCTTTTTGAGGCCTTAAATACTTTCAAATGAGTTTCTAGACGTTGGAGACTATTGGGATTGAATTAGAGCCTTTGGTAGCTTTCTTTTTCACAATAAATGCAGTTTTGGAGCAATCGATATCGGTATGTGGGTAGCCATATCAGTACCAGTTCTTTAGAAACTAGCCGTTGAACTTGATGTAGCCTTCTCGTATCG
Source organism: Hibiscus trionum (assembly GCA_030270665.1). Classification (NCBI taxonomy): domain Eukaryota; kingdom Viridiplantae; phylum Streptophyta; class Magnoliopsida; order Malvales; family Malvaceae; genus Hibiscus; species Hibiscus trionum. The sequence goes on from BSYR01000046.1 coordinate 8,745,996, forward strand.
ATACGTCGTGGCACGTATCAATACCTTGGATTGGTACTCCACAGTCTGTTTTAGTATTGGCGATCAGTACAAGGGATCGGTTTTATCCCCATTGACCCGATTTAATCGTTCTACCGAATCGAGTGAGTTACACAGGGATTAACAAAGAAAACCCGTGAAGGTTTCCCTCAATAACCAACCCTTTTTCTTTTATTTTACCTAGATGCATTTAATATCATCTAAGGTGATCATACATACGATGAAAGAAGATACGACGAAAACCAACTTCGATTCGATTCACGAAAGCACAATAAGTAGAATTAGGGACCATTTTGCAAATTTTCTAAAATTATAATCCAACATCACAAATAACCTGACCAATATTTAATTAAGTCCATTAAAACATACATGTGAGATTTCGTCTCAAACAAAGCTCATTTGCATCAACAATTAAGCGTTGTCAATATTTAGGGTCCAAAACGTAAAACTGCAAAACTGTAAGGACTTAGTTAAAATTAGATTTAAAAATCTTCAATTAGTTAGGTTCCATGCATACATGTCAAATTTTAGCTTAAAAAGATCATCCAAACTCATTCAATTGCATACATAACAACCAAGGACCAAAATATAACTTTAGAAACTATTTTTCAACACTACAAATGATTCCCGCGATAGGTATCGAAACCATTCAAGGTGGTTTTAAAACTGGCCTTCTGGTAGCTAAAACTGGCTAGGTGGTTCCAAAACCTAGGGCCTGGTTTCGAAACCTGCCTGAAGCAAAATGCCCCTGGTTTCGAACCCCGCTGACTGTGTTGAAACCTGTCTGTAGGTTTCCAAAATTTGCACGTTCGGAACACTACGAAACCCTCTTAGACAAATCCGAACTAACCCTAAACATCATTTAAGACTCAAACATCAATATCACAACAATCATACAATGTCATATCAACCAACGACCACCTCAATATACAAGCATAAGCATTGCGGCAACAAAGGAAAACTTATAGGCATGATTTCTACCCAACATGCTTGTATTTCCCAACAACCCCCAAATCAGGCATAGATTATCATCAAAAGCCATTTACAAGTCTTATAAACTAACATAATCATGCATCAATCCGAGAAGTTCAGAAGACATACTCCCAAACCATTATTAAATCCTCATTGCCCTTATTACGTGTTAGTCTAATTTAGGAAACCATACTTGAGCAAACATGCGTCTTGGAACTTTTTCTCTTGCCTTATCGACGCCTTTGAAAAGCTATTTCTCCGTATTATTGAAAAGGGAGAGCGTAAGCATAAATGCCTAGTGAGGGTCGCTCAAATAAAACAATCAACAATGCATTTAAAAACCATTCTTCTAACATCATGCTCAAATCATCTCATTCTTTACTTCTCTTCCAAAACAAGTTTGATAAATCGTCTCTAAAACATGTATCATGAATCTCATGCATTTACCTCAATGCAAAACCTCGATTTGAGCCTTTCATGCTTACTTATCAAATAACAAAGCTTAAAGAGAAGTCTCATGTATAAAGCACATTATACAAAATCTATTTACAAACCATGATACCTTTAAATCTCATATATTTGCATTAAAAGTGACCTTTAAAACCATAAACCATTTTGTTCTCAAATCATTCTTAACTAGCCAAGCATTTCCTAATTTATAAATCATGCTTAACTACACGAGCATTTTCTCATTTATAAATCATGCTTAACTACCCAAGCATTTCTTCATTTGTTTTCCAAAACAAATCATGCATAATTACCATATACATCAAACCAATCTATAAATCTTATTTATCTCAAATATTCTCATATATTGGCAATTAAAGTGACCTGGATGGAACTACCCCCATCCTTTGATAGCACTATCCTTCTCTATACATGTTCGAATACATGAATTCTGTAACGTCTGAGTTTTTGGGTCGGGAGTTGAGGGTGTGAGTCGGGTTCGAGTCGTTGGACTCGATCTAATTAAAATAGACTTTGGGTTTATTTTAAATAGGATTTGAAATTCATTAATGACAAAAGTGTAAATTTTTAAAAGTAAGGAAAAAAGACGAGTAAATGGTCTTTTGAAAGAAAAAAAAAAGCTCGTCTTCTTCCATGGCTCTCCTTTTTCACGACATAAACCACTCTAAAACCTCAATAACTATTCCATCAAAGCTCTTCATCATTTTAAGTGATTTCAACGAGGTAAACACGTTTTTGACTTCTCCTCTCTATTCCAAACATTTCCATGGTTTTAGATTTTTAAAAGCACCAGCTTTTTAGTTTTCAACTTTTCAAGTTTTTAAAGGAAAAGGAAAAAGCTTTAAGTTTTTTTCGTTTAGCTCTTGATTTGATACGTTATTTATGTTTTCTAGTCCTTAGATGTATTATAACTTAAAATGGTGGGGTTTTGTCAAAAATCCCGAAATGGGTTTTTGGGGGCATTTTAAATGTGTCAAAACTTGTGTTTTTGGAGTGGTTTTGTGATAGGTTGTTGGGTTGATGTTATAGTGATGTTAGAGAGGTGTTTTGAAGGTGTTTAAAGGTGTTTTGGGTGCTGGAATTAGTAGTTTTCTTCTGGGTATGATGGGAGTACGAAAATGAAATTTTTGGTTGTTAGCTTTGGCTTGAAGTTGTTGAGATATCAATTGTGTTTGAAATCTGAGTAGCGGCAGTGTATTGTGGATGTTTTGTGTAGTAATACATTGTTTTTGATTGGTTAGAATCAAGGGGAATCGTTGAGGAAGCTTCGGGCACGATTATGGAGGTTGTGGAGACTTGATTCGGCTTTTCTCGGTTTGCTTAAGAAAGTTCGGTGAGTGGAATCATTTAAATTGGTTCAAGTGTATGGTTGTGAAGTTGGGTTGTGCTTGGTAGGCCAATCCAAGATAGAAGTTGAGTTGGTAGCTTAACTTCTTGTGTGTCTTATGAGTTTTGCTTAGTATGCATGATATATACTTGTAGAGCATGTGTTGATTTTGTACGTGGTTATATACATTGATGTGTGTGATGATGAATATGTTGAAATGTATAATGGATTATCATGGTGTGAATTGATAGTATGATTGGCACTAGTTAAATTATCAGGTATAAATGATCGATCATTAGGATGAGAGTGTGCACACGGTTGAGTCAAATTCGCTCGTGGCCTTGGTGGCGTAAAGTCATCAAGGAGGAGTACAGTGATGTAACATTCCACCAGAAATTTTATATTATTACGTGATGATGAGTGGAATCTCATACGTAGGGCATGTGATGATGAGTGTAATCTCATACATGCAAGTTCTGGTGATGAGTGTAGTCCCACTGAAGGTAACGTTGTTGTTGAGTACGTTGGAGGTGAAAACCCTAACGGAAGTTATCCCCATATCCGAGTAAACTAATAGTTGCCAATATACTTGTTCATGTGGTTTTGTTGCTAAGATAATTGTTATATCTTGTTGGGCATAACATGAGGTAAGATGCCATGTTAATGCATTATTGTGATGCTAGCTATGATGCTATGTTGATGCTTATGTATGCTTGTGTGCGGTCTTAAGGATGGTATGCTTGAACCCTGCATTGTCGTTGTTTTTGTTTTAGAGCACCCTCACTAAGTTTCTAGCTTACGCTCTCCTTTTCGACAATGCAGATCATTAGCGTGGAGTTAGCAAGGAGCAAGAAAAGGGGCATTCAAAGCTTTTGTAATTGCTCAAGTATGGTTTAGTAAATAATGTAGTAGTTTAGCAATGGGGATGCTATGTGTTTTGTATGAGCGTTGTTAGACTCATATATGTTGGTTTGTTGTTTATGCCTTGATATGGATTTGTAAACCACGTTATGTTATTGTCTAATGCTTTGTGTTTTGAAGGCTTATGTTCATGTTCTATGATGTTTATGTGTTTTGCTTGAAGGGATGCAAACCTAGTTATGAAATGCATTTTGGGGTGTATGCTTGATTCCTTATATGAATGGCTTCTCCATGTATGTTAAGTGTTTGAGCATGTTTGAAGTAGGGTGAATGCCTCTAGAGTATGTGTATGCATGTTGTATTTTTTCCTTGGTGTTTGAGGCCTGTTGGGAACCTTTGGAGATACAAAAACTGGTTTTTAGAAACACACAGACTGCAGGGGTTTCGGAACGGGTGTGGTTCCAGGGATACCCGTATCGGAACACGTTTCGATACAGTTTGAAACTGTGAGGGCATGTTCTGGAACGTGTTCCGGAATGCCTAGGCGAAATGGACCCATCTACCGAAATGGGGTGGAGCGTATCGGTACGGCTGGTTAGGCTTTTTTAAACTAGGGCACGTGTATCGAAACAGGCAAGCTTGTTTTGAAACACAGGCCTGAAATTTGGGCTTTTGGCATCCTTAAAGGTCCCCAAGTTTTGGGCTTAGGTTCTTTTTGTTGTAAGCTTTTTGGTGAGCCTTGTTAGTATTCGTATATGTGTGTTTCGGTCACGTGTGCAAGGAATCGAACTAACTCGGACACATGGTAAATCTGAAATCTATTTACATTTCATCTGTACAGTCTTGTCTTTGTTTTCCGCTATCGTTTCACACTTAGGATTAAATGATTCATCTAGACAAGATAATTGAAGATTTTTTTTCTAGGGTCACAAACCTAGGCGGAGCCTTAACGGGTTTCACTTCGGTTTTCCCCATGTGACCTACTCAGACCGGTCAGTCGTCCAGACCGGGATGAGGGGGTTACATATTCCCTTTATGGCACTACCCCTATCAAGTCTCATGGTGGAACTACCCCTAGCATAGTCTCACTTCAGCCGAGAATAGAATCTACCCCTATCCCGTATGTAATAGCACTACCCCTATCACATCACAATAGAACTACCCCTATTGTGTAACCGAAGAATTTTCTCATGATCGATTTTACATTTCATAGTGCACTTTAATCCTATGGTCGACCAATTATATCTGAAAACAATTAAACCATTTGCCACTTGTAAATATATTCATTTATAACAAGATACCTCATTGTTTTTCATGTGCATCATTCAAACCAATTTTCATCAAAGCATCTTAAATACATCAACCCATGTATTTAGGCATTTTTTCAAACATGTTGCATACTATTTTCTAAACACATGTATTATCAAAATATAAACATATGCAACATTTCCCATTCTAAAACATACATATAACAGTAGGTAAAACAAATATATCTTCAAAGCGTGAGCATGAATTTAGTAAAACATTGGAAACCGAAAATCGAGAGCAAAATCCTCCATACTTACTTCTGAGTTTAGATTAGCGTTTCAAGCTCAATCTAAACCCCCAAATAGTGTTCTCAAAGCTTTGAAAAGCTTTTAAAAGCCATTTCCACTCATCGACAATGCTTCGCTTGCTTTGTCGAAGCGATCTCAAGCATCCAATGCTATCAAATCTTCTTCTAACGATGTCGGATCCACCTCGCCTATTTTATCCATAATATAACAGATGATTAATGCACTTTTATGCATCTAAAATCCCAGCAACAAAACTCCTAAACTTCTTCTATCATAAATCAAACAATCACCCCTCTACAACAACCGAAAACATCATCAAACCCATCTAAACATCTACCAGCCTTTACCCAAGAAATTAAACATCTAATCATAATCATTTTACATATAAAATCGTCCTCCAAACAACCTTATAACACCATCACTCAATTAACAACAAAAACAGCCCAAAACTCAACTATTTCCAACCTAAAAATATAGCAATTCACCTAATTCTGGGATTCAATTTACAAATCTTTTTTCATAACAATTTAACACACTTTACACATGATTTTAATCAATAAAAATCCCAGAAATTAAAATCTATTAGCAAGATTAATTAATTCTCCTTAATAAAACCCATTTAAATCAAGATATTACCAAGTAATCATTAAAACAAGTTTGAAATTAAAACAAAAGAGCCAAGAACTTCGGAATTTCAATAAAGAACCTTTGATTAGAGGAGAATTAAGAAGATCACTTCTAACAAGTTATTTTTCCCTTGTTTTGCATAGTTTGATTGAAATATTCAAGAAACCCAATGATATTTGTTGTAAAAAAACAATGATCAATGTAGAAACTTAAAAGCGAAATCAAATCAATTGACTCACTATCATTTTTGTGAAAGATGAGAGAAAAAGAGAAGTTACGTAAGAAAATGATTTGGCTTTTTAAGAAATCTTTTTTATTAAATCTCTTTAATTATAATTAATAAAATCTTTTAAAATAACTAAAAATAATGGGAAAGCTGATAAAACACTTTGGTGTAATAACTTCTTAAAGATTCTAAGTTTTGACACATTTTCAATTTAGTCACTCTGGTTGCGATTTGGTACGTAAGAAAAAGTATTTTAGACTATTTCCATATTTTATTTCGCCCAAAAATCATTTAGTTTGATTTAATTCCCGAAACTAGACTGAACTGCCTAATTCGGTTTGCCCGAACCGTCTAATTGTCCGGCTAACTCCTAGGCCCAAAATCGGGGCGTTACACTCTAGGGAACTAGCCGTTGAGGTTTTGAAAATAGCCGTTAGGGATTTGAAAATAGGGATCGGTACACGTATAAGTGTATCGGTACGACCCTCTCCGTATCGGTACGACACATCCTGTACCGGTACGGGTTTTGGCTACTAGAAAATTATTGTAGCTTAAACCCTAAAGGGTATCGATACGATATACAACGTATCGGTACAATGTTGAAGAAAACTCAGGTTTAGTTATTTGAAAACGTGTTTAAGCCTTTCCAAAGCCTTATAAAATCCATCAAACATATTTTCAAGTTGTTTGGACTTAAAATATTTTTCTAAATCTTTTCAATTTAGTCCAAGACTAATTTTAATTATTATATCAAAACAAATATCCTAACAATCTCCCCTTTTTGATATAATAAAACTAACTTGGTCGTTTGCCTACGTTTGCGTTTCTGCAGATTCGTGGGATTGATTTGGGCGAACACCAAGGCTTGTGTACATGGTGCCGTGAGAGGGAGGAAGACATTGAGCATTTATTTTACTCTTGTCCGTTTGCTCAAGGTTTGTGGAACTGGTTTCGAGGGTGGTGGGCGATTTCTATGCCATTGCCTAAATCATTAGCGGATTTCCTTCTTCCAGATATGCATTGTTCGTTTACAAGCACTTTGAGGAAGCTATGGGTGTCGAGTGTCGCGGCATTGTTGTGGTCATTGTGGCTTCCGCGCAATGACTTTGTGTTTAATGGTAAGTTTATCCTGGTAGCGGAAATAGGTTTCTTGGTAAAGTTACGTTCCTTTTATTGGGTGAAGACCCTTAAGGAGGGGTTATCAGTCAGTGAAGCTCTTTGGTGGGACTGTCCGAGTTTGTATCGGGAAGGGTTTGACAAACCGATGGTCCGGTTGGGAGTGTGTTGGGAACCCCCGATCGGGGTAACGTTAAAATTTTCAGTGGATGGTTCTGCTCGTGGGAAGCCGGGGCCTACGGGTTTCGGGGGAGTGTTGCGTGATGCTTAGAGTCATATCCTCGCATTGTTTTCAGGGCCGCTTGTTTCTCTTGATTCGAATGTTGCTGAGATTCGGGCGATAGCTTTTGCGTTGGAGTATTTTGTTGCGTCTAAATGGTCTGATCGTCCTCTTATTGTTGAGTCGGATTCCAAAGTGGCAATTGGGTGGGTGTTGCAGGTGGAGCGCCGCCCATGGCGATTGTGGGAGTATTTCCGTGTGATCGACCGTGCTACTTTGTCATTAGGATCTGTGTGCTTTTCTCACATTTTTCGGGAGGTGAATGGGTTAGCTGACGCGTTAGCAAAGGAAGGGGTGTCTCGTGTCTCTTTATTTCATGCTTCGATCTGATGTTTTGTAAGGGGAGGGGTTCTTGTTTTTAAGTCGACATGTCGTACTCTTTTCCTCCGTTAGGCTTAGGGAGGTTTTTGACGAGGCGCATGTTTCGACTTGCGTTGTATATTTTCATTAATAATATACTTCGCTTGCTGATAAAAAAAATAAAACTAACTTGAAAAATTGTTTTTGAGATTCTCCCCCTTTTTAAAAATAAATATTGAATAAGAGTTTAAAATTTAAAAATAGTTAAAGCTCCCCCTTATTCATTTGAAAATTCAATTTTTCAACTAATTCTCCCCCTTTTTGTTATATCAAAAATGGTTCAAACCAAAGTTTGAAAACTTTTAAATCCATAATGATGGAAAGTTTTGATAATAAATTTTGACAAAAGTAAGAATTTTGTTTAAAATAGGCTCCCCTTACTAAAGCAATACATGAATGTTAGTCCAACAAATATATGATTAACTAGTTGAATTTTTTTAAAAATAAATCAATTTAAAAACAAAAAAATTCAACTAAATTTTACCACTTGAACCAAAGGTAGGATGTGAAGTCTATCTTCTTCAAGTGGTCTTTATTATGTGTATAGAGCTCCCCCTTAATTTTAGCATTTGTTGATCATGCTCCATCACACCTAAAACAAGATAATCAAGTAATTTTTGGTATCCAAATTGTTTTGGATCCATAGACACTAGTAGCACAAACTTTAGTCCCCTTAGGAATAAATTTTACAATTTCATCATTTTTATTTGAAGTAATTAGTCCTTTTGGAACCCAAATACTTCTACATTATCCATTTAAAAATCTAGGGGCACTAGACTGTCTTTAATAAAAGTTTGATTTTCCAAAATTGTTTTTCTTTTCAAGTTCCTTAGAAATCAAATATTTTTCCTTCTTAAGATCATCCACCTATTTTTGATGATCTTTTTCTACACTTTGAAGCAAATTTTGTAAATTTAATACTTTAAGTTCAAAATCCTTAATTTTTGCTTCGAAATCCTAATTGGTTTTTAAAAGCAAATCATTTTCGGTAAAGTGAACAAGGGTTGAGGATGACGGTCCAATGGTGGCTGTGATGGTGGTCATTGGTTTAGGTTCATGTGTAGTATTTCTAGTATGGTGTTGGTCCTCTAAGAATGAATGATCGTCTTGTTTCCAAATTGCATGTGTCCTTTTATACTACCCAGACATGTGTCACAACAGGGTCTTTGTGGCGTTATGATTAGATTGACTATGACTTGAAGTACTAGGTTTGCTTAGTCATTGATAACGATCACGCGTGTTGGCCCGTAGTCGCCATATATCATTCGTCTAGGTACGTTCGTAGTTGGCTTATCTATTGTTGATCTTCTACTTGTTCGCCTATATGGGATTCGCAAGATCGAGTTATTATCGTTCGCTTGCGGTGTACGCTCATAGGCTGTGGTCTCCCGACACGTAGCGGTAGGCGTTCGCATGTACTAACAAATTCGGACACACCCATGTATTAAGTACCTCTCAACTTGTAAGTTGAATATGTCGAAAAAATAGATGTATTTCATATGGTAATTTATAAGTCAAGATAAAAGTGTAATTATTTAAAAAAATTATTGGACAAGACTATAAGTGCAAACTACAAATGTAGCCATTTAATTTTTATTGTGTTTATGATTTGATCATCCAATTTTATTTTATCACTCAACTCTTAAATCTATATTATTAGACCATCCCATCATTAGTTGTGTAATGGCAGTACCGAAACATTGTTTTTGAGCAACTTTATTTACGAAAATAATATAATATTTTATTCTTCTTCTTCCCTATAGCCGACATGCTTTTCAACACAATTTGACCATCATCGATTGTCATTTGTACGTAACTAGTACCAAAATGCTCCCATTTCTCCCCTATTTGTTCTTATCAGCTTGGTTTTCCTCAAAATCTGCTTGAAATCAATAGTACTAAAATCAAATTATCAGTCTTATCTTAGTTCAATCTACAATTTCCCCCAACTTTTCAGCGTGAAATAGAGATGTATTGTTCTTATCCTCATTCTCAACCTCCCCAATGTTCTGATTTGGAAGAACTACTCTGACGCTAGTGAATTAAAAAGGGTGTCTATAAATTTGGGTTTAAAAGGAAAGTTTTAGGGGATTCGTAAATTTACCAGAAAAAAACGTCACAACAAATGTTTATGTGAAAAAGAAAAGAAATTCGAAAATTGGGTGATATAATCAAAAGTTTTTAAAGTTTGTTGATCAAAAGATAAACACTTTAAAATTTTAGTAACGAAGTGCGTAATTAATTACAAATACTCACCAACAACTAGGGGTGTTCATTTCGGATATCGGATCCGATCCGATCTGAAAATTCGGATATTCGAAAAATTCGGATCACCTAAATAGCGATCCGTATTCGATCCGAAAAAACTGGATATCCAAAAATTCGGATATCCTAATTTTCGGATCGGATACTCGGATATCCGAATATCCGAAATTTATGAATTTATTTGATTATTTTTTAATTTAATGGTTTTATCCATGAAAAATTTAGGTTTTCGAATATAAAAATCAATAAATTATTGAATATAACAATATTGTATCCATGGAAATTTCAATTTTTCATATATAACAAGTAAACATATCGAATATAATAAGATTTATACCTATAAAAAATGAATTTTCGGATCCGGATAATCGGATATCCGATCCGAATGTAAAACCACTATACGTATCCGATCCGAAATTTTTGGATATCCGATCCGAATTATCCGAAAAATAAAAAACGGATCGAATATCCGAAATTTCGGATTGGATAAATGGATCGGATCGGATCAATCAGATCAGATTTTTTTTAACACCCCTACCAACAACCAGTTGGTCTATCGAGATGAGGCGTTAGGTTCCTTAAACAAGGTCAACGGTTCGAATCTTGACTCTGTGAATAAAAAAATAGGGTTGGACTTTTTTTCCTTTTAATATGTTTTAATTTTTTTAAATGAATGAATGGCTTAGAGAATAGTGATAATGGAGAACCCTAAAGCACCAGTAGACGAGTCATCCAAAACAGCATACCAATCTAAAACAGCAACGATCGAAAACATAAGTGGCAAAAATAATATATTTTTAAAATAGGTGACTAAATGTAACACCCCGGTTTTGGGCTTAGAAGTTTTGGGCGTTGACCGGTTCGGTCAAAGTGTTGTTCGAATATAAAAGGTGATTTTTAGGAAAGCCTAGTTCGGGTTGCATTAAAAATATGGAAAAATGTCCTAAAATCCTCTTTTAATATATATAAGTGAACTGTGAAATCAATTTTGCAGAATGAGGTTTGGAAGGGTGACATTTTGGGTTAGTGACCAAAATGTAATTTTTGAAAACTGCGTGACTGTTTTAAAAAGGATTGAAACTTTGAATCTTTAAGGAGCTATTTACCCAATGGGAGTTTCTCCAGATTTTCTAGAATATTAAATGATTTAATTAAATGTTTTAAACTAAAGAAAAGTGGAGGGAAGATATTTTCCTAATTCTAACTAACTTTTCTCTCAAATCTTCTATTTTCCTTTTCTCTCATTTTCTCTCAAACCAAACATTTTCTCCAGAGCTTTTTCCTCTGATTTTGTCACTTAAATATACCTTTTCAATTCTCTTTTGATTGCTAATCATCTCTACAACAAAACCTCACCATTTGCTAATTGGATTTTCAAGCTTTTTGGTTCCAAAAAGGGAGAAACTCAAGTTTGGAGGTAAGAACGTCCTTCTCCTCTGAACTTCAAGTTCTTTACTGAAATTCCCAAGTTCGCAATCCTTGATTTATGATTTATTAAAGGTTTTGCAATTGGAATCTTGATTTTGGCTTTAAAATGCAAGATTTGCTTGATTTTGGTGAAATTTTCGTATGATCTGTTTGGGCAGTGTGTTGAGGTGTTAAATTGATGTTAATTGAATGTTAAATTGATGAATAATTGAGTTTTAATCAATGCAAACCCGAATAGGTTGAATTTCCTAAGTTTTGCTTGAGTTTTTTGTTGTTTTTGGAGTGATCTTGGTGATCTGTTATACCTGGAGGTATAAGGATGTGTTTGTGATCATTTTGGATGTTAAGTGATGTTTAAAAATGGTTAGAAGTGGTGGATCTTGGCTGGGCTAAGTTTTGGAAGTGTTTGGAGGTGTTTTCGGTTGTGTTTGGTAGCCGAATTGTGGGTTTTGCTATGAGCAGCGAGTTTAGTTGTGTTGCTGGTGTTTTTAATGCATGATGATGCATTAATCTTCTGTTGATATGTGTTTGAAACAGGGGAAGTTGATCCGTGAGCATTAGAGGTGTTGAGGAAGGTTTCGGATGCTTGGAAGGCTTGTTGGCTAGCCTTGTTTTGTGTATCGGTGAGTGAAGTTGGGTTTTCAGCTTTTAAACCAAGGTTTGAAGGTTTTGGGAGCTTAGTTTAAGTCTAAACAACTTTTCTAAGCTCAAGAGTAAGTAAATGGATTTTCGCTCTTGGTTTGTGATGTGCATTGGCTTGTTAAACAATTTGTGATTGATGGTTGCTATGCATATGATTTGCATGTTTTAATTACTGTTTTGAAAGCATATTTTGGCATGGTTTAATGCTGGTTTTGAAAGCCATATGTGAAGGATGCTCAAGGTAAGAGATCCTTGGTTTTGTACATTGAAATTGTGGATATGATGCATAGTGTTGCATGTTGTTAAATGGCTTTGTATGATGCTTAAAAACAGTGGAATATTGTTGTTAATGATGCACATTGGTGAGTGATGTTTAAGGTTACAAAGGTGGTTGAAAGTCCTTGTGTAAGCCTTGTTTATTTAAGAACAACATGGTGTTTGAAAGTCCATGGTTGGTTCTTGGCTAAAGTTCATGATGATTTTGCATTATGGTTATGCATGTGAATTAAAGGTTAATGTGGTAAGATGGTTATATTGGCTAGTGATGAAAGTGGTTCTTGGTTCGTTGATCGGATATAGTTAGCCGGCTATAGGATTGGGTGCACCGTGAATTAAGTCGCCTTGGATGTGGAGTGGTTAAGAGTGAACCGGTAAACTCCATCCAAGTATCCTAACGAGATGGTTAAGGTCATAATGGAGGATGAGATGCCCATTCGAGGACCTTGGGTAAGCAAAGGTTATATGGTGGTTAAAAGTCCATATATGGGAACCTTGTGCTTGATAAGATCACAATGGTGGTGTAAAGTCCATGTGTGGATCTTGTGTAGGGTGTCCCGGATCTCGTTAGTGATGTTATACAACTACCAATCGGTGATGCAAAGGTTGTATGGTGTTTAAAAGTCCATACATGGGAACCTTGTGCATGTTAAGGTTGTATGGTGTTTAAAAGTCCATACATGGGAACCTTGTGAAAGTTAAGGTTGTATGGTGTTTAAAAGTCCATACATGGGAACCTTGTGAAAGTTAAGGTTGTATGGTGTTTAAAAGTCCATACATGGGAACCTTGTGAAAGTTAAGGTTGTATGGTGTTTAAAAGTCCATACATGGGAACCTTGTGAATGTTAAGGTTGTATGGTGGTTAAAAGTCCATACATGGGAACCTTGGAAATGGTAAGGTCAAATGGTGTTTAAAAGTCCATTTGGGAGACCTTGGATTGGTAGTGTGTATGAAGCGTAGGGACAACGCTTGTGATCCGCGTATCCGATCGGGTGTTGAGTTGAAAAGTGGATTTTGTTGGTCACTTGGAAGCCAATATAATGTTCTTGAATATAATGAAGCATGAGATGCTTGAATTGATGCATGGTTGCATGAGATTTGCTTAATGCATTATGAATGCATGTTTAGTTGTTAGTTTGAACAAGTGTTGATTATCTATTGAGAATGTTGCATGTGTGCATGAAATCTCTTTAGTGCATTGGAGTCTTGCTAAGACTTGTTGTAAAGGCATGAGATGCAAATGAGAATGTTGTGGTAATATGTTGCATGGTTTAATGCATGTGTTGATTGATTGAGTAAATGGTTTAAAAAGGGTTTCTTAATTTGAAACGGCATTCAAGTATGTGAATGGTATGATGTAAAGTGGAAGTGTTTTCCAAGGTTTGATTTTAGCTTTGCATATGGTGTTTATGCATGGAATGGCTAATTTGATGGTTTTGCAAGTTATATTTTGAAAAGGTTTACTTAGCTTTCTAAGCTAAGGGTTGATTTTCATGTTTGTGCAATGCACGATTTTAAAAGCGTGTTGTTGAAAAGGGTTTTCAAACATGGCTTTGGTTTATTGAAACGAGTTTCTTTTCAAAGAGGTTTTATGACTCGCTGCATTGATGGTGTTTTGGTTTTGAGCATTCCTCACTAAGCATTACGTGCTTACGCTCCTTTTTGTCCATCAATGCAGATCTTTGAAGTTGGACAGCGAGAAGCAAGGGATTCAAGGAGTACTCCAAGTGAGATGTATGTCTCGGTTAATAGCTATAGTTAATAAATGCAATGGGGGTAGAATCTCTTATGTTGTTGTTAAAGGAGATTGTATATGTTGGACATGTATGGTTTATGTTTTTTGAATCATGTGGATTAATGTTGTAACGTTTGAATCTCCCTATGCTTATTTTGTGTTGCTATGCTTCTTGTTTAAAAGCATGTTTGAGCCTTGAATGAGTTTAATGTGTTGTTGCACCTAGGGGTGGTTATGTATCTAGTTTTTGATGCATATATGTCTCTTGTATGTTGAATGGCTTGCTGGTGTGATTTGGTTGCTTTTGGAGCATGTTTGGTGGGTCAATGTTGTGTTTAACCAGCAAGGTTGCTGCAATCTGGGCAGGTCGTTTCGGAACGATCGCTACCGTTTCGGAACAGGGGCCTGTTATGGCCAGGGCGTTTCGAAACGGGAGGAACCGTTCCGAAACAGATATGCTACTGCCAGTCCCCGTTTCGGTACCAGTTGCGGAACGGCCCCGCGTTTCGAAACAGGATGAACCTGTTTCGGAACACCTGACCGTTGGGGGCTGACATTGGCGGTTATGTGTTTCGAAATGTTTGCGTTTTGGTCCTAAATCTTGTTTTTGCAATTGTATGAGTTTGAGATGTCCGTTTGAGCTGAAATTTGGCAGTGATGTATGAAACGTGACTAATTTTATATTGGTAACTTTTAATTGGGTGAAGTCCCTGTAATTCTCAGAATTTACAGTTTGGTCCCTAAAGTTGTATTTTGTGCAATTGGGTCCCTGAATGATCTCTGATGGTTGTGATCTTTGAGTATGATGTTTGTGTGAACACATCTAAGGTTAATGAGCATCTAGACAAGATTTAAAAGGAAAAAAAAGGGTCGTTAATCAAGGTTGACTTTCGGGTTGACTTTGGTTTTCCCCGTGTGATCTTCTTAATTCGGGTCGAGCGTCTAGGCCGGGTTAAGGGGGTTACATTTGGTGGTATCAGAGCTGAGTTGCGAATGTTTGGGGAAAACGGTAAGTTGTTGTGATATGTGTTTGATGTATAACCTGATGTATGGTTGAAAGCCGGCTGAAACATGTGTTTCTGAGCAAATTGTTGATGTTTTCAAGCATGCTTTGTGGTTATGAATCTTCTTTGAGCTCATGTGGTTTATGTTGTTGTTGTGAGCTGATGTTATGCTGTTGCGAGTGGATGTTGTTTGATGTAAGCATGATCGGATATGTTGTTGATATGCTTGGTGTTGTGATATCCATGCTTTTGTTGACTGTTATGTCATGTAAAAGGGGGAGGATTCGGGATACCCATTGCCTTATTAATATAGCTATTGTGTTATGTTGGAGTTGGAGTTTGAATCCTTGCTTAAGCTGGTCTAAGTGTTTTGTTTGTTTTGTTGTGATTGCTTGTTGTTAGTAGTATGGCGAAATCGATGAAAGAATGGCAGTTGGGTGAGATGGTTGCTGCTGTAGGGCAGGTTGTTAAGGCGTGGAATTCACCTTTTAGTGGAGGTGTTTCGTCTCAGTTTTCTGTGCCTGGAGTTGAGGTGGTAAGGCAAGAGGAAGAGGTTGGTTCTGTGATGAAGAGTTCATCACCTGTTGTTCAGGAGGTGTTGGGAACATCTCAGGCTGTGGGATGTGTGGGTTTGTCGAAGCAGCGTTTGCTTGATTTGGGTGTTGTGGAGTATCATGGTTCGACATCTGAGGTGTTTGAGGCCTGGTTGGCCAGTGTGGTTCTGATTTTGGATCAAGAAGGCTGTGGTTATGCCTGTAAGCTGGGAAGTGTTGTCTCATTGATGTTGGAGGACACTTGTGCCTGGTGGACATCTGTGGCAGTGTCATCGCACATCCATGATATTGATTGGGATTTCTTTGTGTCTGCCTTTTATGAAAGGTATCTTGGAGAGAAGTTTCCAAGGATTAAGCAGTGTGAAGGTAGTGCAGTTGTGGAGCAAGTGCTGGTTGAGCAAGGAGTGGAGGCTCGGTTACCAGTGTGTGACCGTTGTGGAAGGCGCCATGTTGGAGGTTGTTGAGGCGCAGGTGCTTGCTGGAACTGTGGTTCTAAGGAGCATGTGAAGCATGATTGTTCTTTTGGGGTGAAGTCAGCTTCAGTGGTAGCCAAAGGGTCTCTGAAGGGTCGTGGGCACGGCCGAGTCAAAGTTCGAAGGTGGCAGATAGAGCAGAAAGTTGTGAAGAGTTTGGTAGATGAAATCTGTTGGAAATGTGGGTCTGTTGGACACATGAGACGTGATTGTTTGATGTTGGCTAGGAATCGCCAGGGTTCTTTATCGCAATGAGATGGCGGTGATCTCAGGGTGTTAGTTGATGCTGCAGCGGTGCGGCTGGAGAATGATGGTTCTGTAAGGAAGAGAGCTCATATGTTGAAGCTTCAGGGCAGTGAGGTGTTTTCAGGTAACCTTGTTTTAGTAACCTAGTTTGGTTTTGGTTTGGGTTTCCTTGTGTTGTGAGTTTGGTCTTGTTGCTAGCATGTTGGGGTAGTAGATGTTGTTGTTGTTTTGAAACATCTTAAACGTGAAGGAGGTTTTAGTGGGTATCTTGTGGTTAATGGTTGTTAGAATGATGGAGTTTGACAAGTTGAAAGTGAAATAGGAGGTTGTTCTTAGACGGACTCTGAGGATGTTATTGGTGGGTGTGAACTGACATACATGCACAGTTAAAATCAGTTGTTATATGTTATATTATATATGTACTGGTCCATGCATACATGTGGCATGACATTAGAGGTTTTGCATACATGTACATCAGGCATTGATAGGGCATGTTGGTGACCATGCATACGAACGTTCACACTTGCTAATAACTAATCAAGTCTGTTAGTGTCGTGGTTGGGTTAGGTTGGTGATGGGTTTTTAGAAGTTGTTTTGGTGCTGAGTGTAAGTTAGAGGTAGTGGAGAGTATTAAGCAAGTTGTTAGTAATAGTGAGTGCGGTATAGTATGTTGGTAGAAGGAAGGTGTTTGATGCTTAACGAGTTTAGTGGTGTGGTGGTAAGAAGTTTGCCGATGGAAGTTAGAATCGGTCAAGTGGTTATGAGTAGCTTGTAGAAGAGATGGTTCCATGGAAGCTAGATGATGTTGCAGGTTAGTGGTTGTGTTTCTAAAGTGCTGATGTAGCTTGGCATGGTTGTTGTAATAGAAGGGTTGTTTGTTCGTAGCAACCTTCGAGGAGTTGAGAAGATGGTATGTATGTTCAGGTTGGGCGGTGTTCTAGTAAGGCAAGTGTTGTGGTCAAAGCTTGAAGTGGAAAGGTAATGAAAGATCGAAGGTCATTGTTGGTTGGACGGATTCTTGTGAGAAGTGGTTGGCTGGTTGTGAGTAAGTGAATTCTTTTTGGAGATCAGCTGGTGGTGTGTGGAACGGCTAGCGGAGTTAAGGTCGGGGTTTTGTGATGTGTTTGGGTAAGCAGTTGATGCTTGGGAATGCTTGCTTGTGGTGGAAATCTCTGGAAAAGGTTGAGTAGTTTTGCAAAGGTTTTTAGAAGCAGTGAGGGTTGTGGGTTACATAGTGGCTGAACTGTTTGTTGGAGTCACTATGTGAACAAGTTTCGGGAACAGTGTGTGGTGGTGTTGAGTTTGGGTGGAGTTTTGTGAAGAGGGTGTTCAGTGGTGGTTAAGTCTCCTGTGTTGCTTTGTGGTTGCTTTGAGAGGGTTGGTTGTGGTCTTTTCGCCAGTTGAAATTTCGAGGACAAAATTTCCTAAGGGGGGGGGGAGAGTTGTAACACCCCGGTTTTGGGCTTAGAAGTTTTGGGCGTTGACCGGTTCGGTCAAAGTGTTGTTCGAATATAAAAGGTGATTTTTAGGAAAGCCTAGTTCGGGTTGCATTAAAAATACGGAAAAATATCCTAAAATCCTCTTTTAATATATATAAGTGAACTGTGAAATCAATTTTGCAGAATGAGGTTTGGAAGGGTGACATTTTGGGTTAGTGACCAAAATGTAATTTTTGAAAACTGCGTGACTGTTTTAAAAAGGATTGAAACTTTGAATCTTTAAGGAGCTATTTACCCAATGGGAGTTTCTCCAGATTTTCTAGAATATTAAATGATTTAATTAAATGTTTTAAACTAAAGAAAAGTGGAGGGAAGATATTTTCCTAATTCTAACTTACTTTTCTCTCAAATCTTCTATTTTCCTTTTCTCTCATTTTCTCTCAAACCAAACATTTTCTCCAGAGCTTTTTCCTCTGATTTTGTCACTTAAATATACCTTTACAATTCTCTTTTGATTGCTAATCATCTCTATAACAAAACCTCACCATTTGCTAATTGGATTTTCAAGCTTTTTGGTTCCAAAAAGGGAGAAACTCAAGTTTGGAGGTAAGAACGTCCTTCTCCTCTGAACTTCAAGTTCTTTACTGAAATTCCCAAGTTCTCAATCCTTGATTTATGATTTATTAAAGGTTTTGCAATTGGAATCTTGATTTTGGCTTTAAAATGCAAGATTTGCTTGATTTTGGTGAAATTTTCGTATGATCTGTTTGGGCAGTGTGTTGAGGTGTTAAATTGATGTTAATTGAATGTTAAATTGATGAATAATTGAGGTTTAATCAATGCAAACCCGAATAGGTTGAATTTCCTAAGTTTTGCTTGAGTTTTTGGTTGTTTTTGGAGTGATCTTGGTGATCTGTTATACCTGGAGGTATAAGGATGTGTTTGTGATCATTTTGGATGTTAAGTGATGTTTAAAAATGGTTAGAAGTGGTGGATCTTGGCTGGGCTAAGTTTTGGAAGTGTTTGGAGGTGTTTTCGGTTGTGTTTGGTAGCCGAATTGTGGGTTTTGCTATGAGCAGCGAGTTTAGTTGTGTTGCTGGTGTTTTTAATGCATGATGATGCATTAATCTTCTGTTGATATGTGTTTGAAACAGGGGAAGTTGATCCGTGAGCATTATAGGTGTTGAGGAAGGTTTCGGATGCTTGGAAGGCTTGTTGGCTAGCCTTGTTTTGTGTATCGGTGAGTGAAGTTGGGTTTTCAGCTTTTAAACCAAGGTTTGAAGGTTTTGGGAGCTTAGTTTAAGTCTAAACAACTTTGCTAAGCTCAAGAGTAAGTAAATGGATTTTCGCTCTTGGTTTGTGATGTGCATTGGCTTGTTAAACAATTTGTGATTGATGGTTGCTATGCATATGATTTGCATGTTTTAATTACTGTTTTGAAAGCATATTTTGGCATGGTTTAATGCTGGTTTTGAAAGCCATATGTGAAGGATGCTCAAGGTAAGAGATCCTTGGTTTTGTACATTGAAATTGTGGATATGATGCATAGTGTTGCATGTTGTTAAATGGCTTTGTATGATGCTTAAAAACAGTGGAATATTGTTGTTAATGATGCACATTGGTGAGTGATGTTTAAGGTTACAAAGGTGGTTGAAAGTCCTTGTGTAAGCCTTGTTTATTTAAGAACAACATGGTGTTTGAAAGTCCATGGTTGGTTCTTGGCTAAAGTTCATGATGTTTTTGCATTATGGTTATGCATGTGAATTAAAGGTTAATGTGGTAAGATGGTTATATTGGCTAGTGATGAAAGTGGTTCTTGGTTCGTTGATCGGATATAGTTAGCCGGCTATAGGATTGGGTGCACCGTGAATTAAGTCGCCTTGGATGTGGAGTGGTTAAGAGTGAACCGGTAAACTCCATCCAAGTATCCTAACGAGATGGTTAAGGTCATAATGGAGGATGAGATGCCCATTCGAGGACCTTGGGTAAGCAAAGGTTATATGGTGGTTAAAAGTCCATATATGGGAACCTTGTGCTTGATAAGATCACAATGGTGGTGTAAAGTCCATGTGTGGATCTTGTGTAGGGTGTCCCGGATCTCGTTAGTGATGTTATACAACTACCAATCGGTGATGCAAAGGTTGTATGGTGTTTAAAAGTCCATACATGGGAACCTTGTGCATGTTAAGGTTGTATGGTGTTTAAAAGTCCATACATGGGAACCTTGTGAAAGTTAAGGTTGTATGGTGTTTAAAAGTCCATACATGGGAACCTTGTGAAAGTTAAGGTTGTATGGTGTTTAAAAGTCCATACATGGGAACCTTGTGAAAGTTAAGGTTGTATGGTGTTTAAAAGTCCATACATGGGAACCTTGTGAATGTTAAGGTTGTATGGTGGTTAAAAGTCCATACATGGGAACCTTGGAAATGGTAAGGTCAAATGGTGTTTAAAAGTCCATTTGGGAGACCTTGGATTGGTAGTGTGTATGAAGCGTAGGGACAACGCTTGTGATCCGCGTATCCGATCGGGTGTTGAGTTGAAAAGTGGATTTTGTTGGTCACTTGGAAGCCAATATAATGTTCTTGAATATAATGAAGCATGAGATGCTTGAATTGATGCATGGTTGCATGAGATTTGCTTAATGCATTATGAATGCATGTTTAGTTGTTAGTTTGAACAAGTGTTGATTATCTATTGAGAATGTTGCATGTGTGCATGAAATCTCTTTAGTGCATTGGAGTCTTGCTAAGACTTGTTGTAAAGGCATGAGATGCAAATGAGAATGTTGTGGTAATATGTTGCATGGTTTAATGCATGTGTTGATTGATTGAGTAAATGGTTTAAAAAGGGTTTCTTAATTTGAAACGGCATTCAAGTATGTGAATGGTATGATGTAAAGTGGAAGTGTTTTCCAAGGTTTGATTTTAGCTTTGCATACGGTGTTTATGCATGGAATGGCTAATTTGATGGTTTTGCAAGTTATATTTTGAAAAGGTTTACTTAGCTTTCTAAGCTAAGGGTTGATTTTCATGTTTGTGCAATGCACGATTTTAAAGCGTGTTGTTGAAAAGGGTTTTCAAACATGGCTTTGGTTTATTGAAACGAGTTGCTTTTCAAAGAGGTTTTATGACTCGCTGCATTGATGGTGTTTTGGTTTTGAGCATTCCTCACTAAGCATTACGTGCTTACGCTCCTTTTTGTCCATCAATGCAGATCTTTGAAGTTGGACAGCGAGAAGCAAGGGATTCAAGGAGTACTCCAAGTGAGATGTATGTCTCGGTTAATAGCTATAGTTAATAAAGGCAATGGGGGTAGAATCTCTTATGTTGTTGTTAAAGGAGATTGTATATGTTGGACATGTATGGTTTATGTTTTTTGAATCATGTGGATTAATGTTGTAACGTTTGAATCTCCCTATGCTTATTTTGTGTTGCTATGCTTCTTGTTTAAAAGCATGTTTGAGCCTTGAATGAGTTTAATGTGTTGTTGCACCTAGGGTGGTTATGTATCTAGTTTTTGATGCATATATGTCTCTTGTATGTTGAATGGCTTGTTGGTGTGATTTGGTTGCTTTTGGAGCATGTTTGGTGGGTCAATGTTGTGTTTAACCAGCAAGGTTGCTGCAATCTGGGCAGGTCGTTTCGGAACGATCGCTACCGTTTCGGAACAGGGGCCTGTTATGGCCAGGGCGTTTCGAAACGGGAGGAACCGTTCCGAAACGGATAAGCTACTGCCAGTCCCCGTTTTGGTACCAGTTGCGGAACGGCCCCGCGTTTCGAAACAGGATGAACCTGTTTCGGAACACCTGACCGTTGGGGGCTGACATTGGCGGTTATGTGTTTCGAAATGTTTGCGTTTTGGTCCTAAATCTTGTTTTTGCAATTGTATGAGTTTGAGATGTCCGTTTGAGCTGAAATTTGGCAGTGATGTATGAAACATGACTAATTTTATATTGGTAACTTTTAATTGGGTGAAGTCCCTGTAATTATCAGAATTTACAGTTTGGTCCCTAAAGTTGTATTTTGTGCAATTGGGTCCCTAAATGATCTCTGGTGGTTGTGATCTTTGAGTATGATGTTTGTGTGAACACATCTAAGGTTAATGAGCATCTAGACAAGATTTAAAAGGAAAAAAAAGGGTCGTTAATCAAGGTTGACTTTCGGGTTGACTTTGGTTTTTCCCGTGTGATCTTCTTAATTCGGGTCGAGCGTCTAGGCCGGGTTAAGGGGGTTACACTAAAAGAGAATAAACCCTAAACATAAGAGACCTCCGATGAAATTTATCCTATTTTTTTTTGTGCAGATCTAATCCATTAATATAATAATGGATATTTATCATGTCTAACCAATCCCAAATCTATTAAACTATTAATCGATATCATATTTTCTTCTCTCTCGAGATTTGGAATATTGAAGTGGGAATAGACTGAATAAGTTTTATGTATAGATGGATTATAATTTGTGAAGTTTTTGCGGTGATATTTTTTTAACATATCTTAATTGTTATTTTAATTACAGGGGAGAAGAGAGAAATCTTAGAGGAAGAAATGGATGCTCTTAGTAAATTTAAAACTCGTGACTCTTAATTGTAATTTTAATTACAGGGGAGAAGAGAGAAATCTTAGAGGAAGAAATGGATGCTCGTAGTAAATTTAAAACTCGTGACTCATGGATGTTACTAGGCATCGGCAGGAGGAACGGCCATTCAAAGCCCATTTTTTAATGTCTGGTATATGAGTCTAATTTTGTAATACTTATTATTAAGGGTCTATTCTTAAAATTTAATTCTTCTGATATTTATTGTAAGGTATAATTTTTTTACCATACTTTTTGTTATGGACCCTAATTTTTAACACTCGTTATTAGTGGTCTAATTTTTTTCAATATCTGTTATTAAGGGTCTAATTTTTTTTCAATACTTATTATTAGAGTTGCATTTTTTAATACTTATTATTAGAGACCCATTTTTTCAATACTTGTTATTAAGGTCTATTTTTTAATAATTCTTATTATGGGTTTGAATTTTTTAATATTTTTAGTAGGGGTCTACTATTAAAATTTATTTATTTTTCTTAATATTTATTATTATAGACATTTTTCACAGTACTAGTTATAAGGGCCTAATTTTGTCCTAATACCAATTACTAGAGGCATAATTGTTTTCTAATAGATGTTATTAGGACATACTCTTAAATTTTAATATTAGGGTTTTAGTTTTTTCACAATATTTGTTAGGGTAAACTACGTGGGTGACCACCCAACTATTGTGTGTGACCTATTTTGACCACCGAACTACGAAAATTCAAAATTCGACCACCCAACTATTTAAATGGACCTATTTTAACCATCGACCATTAAAATCTAACAGTGGGGTGACGTGGCAATTAAAATAAAATTTTTATAATTACATATTTGATCCCTGTTAATTATCTATTAGATTAATTTAGTCCTAATTTTAATTTAATTAAATAAATTTAATCAACCAATCAGATAACGACATATGCCATCACTCGATTTGATAAATTTACTCTAATTTTAAATTTAATTTATTTAATATTTAATATATCTATTTTCCTCCAATCAAGTGGTGACACGTGTCACCACCTTGTTAAAGGAAAATTAAAGAGAATGAATTGTGGTCTTGGTAGGGTTTGAACTTAGGACCTCCAAGGGAAAAAGTCAAGCCTTTACCTACACAAACCAATCCATAGTGATATAAATTGCACCACCTTATATATATGTTTGAGAGGGGACTCAAACATGGGACACATGAGATGTGTAAAAACACACATATCACTAAAGCCAAGCCTTTTTTTTCACATTTATTTTAATAACTTCATATATATATATATATATATATATATATATATATATTATTGAATTGAGTTATTTAATTTAATTAACAATTTTTTATTAAATATCTTAATTCAATGATTATATATATTATATTAAAACATATAATTTTGATAATTAATAAAATTAATTCATTTTTTTGATCAGATATGTGTTGATAATTTTCTTAAAAATTATTTTATAACATATATGTTTCTTTAAAGAAATAGATCATTGTTGGTATAATTGTCCGGATAATATATATATATATATATATATATATATATATATATATATATATATATATATATATATATATTATTTGATACACTGGCGGTGGAAACTAAAAGTTTCCACAAGTGCCTTAGTTTTAGGGTTTAGAGACTTAGTTTAGGGTGTATGTGATAGGGATTTAGGTGTATGGGTTTTGAATTTATGGATAGTAGTTGAAATTTATAGTTTAGGGTTATAATTTAGGTTTTATAGATTTAAACCTAAATCCTTACTATATTACCTTAAAAACTAAACCCTAACCTTAAACCCTAAATTCTAATCATAAACCTTAAATTCTAACCGCTAACCCTAAATTTTAAATACATACACCTAAACCCTAAACCTTGTACCCTAAATGTAACCACATGGACCCGCTTATGCGTTTAACCCAACTCCAGGCAATCACAACCTATAATCAAACCCTTGTGAAATATCATAGTCAAAATATCAAAACTGACATAGTTTCCCTCTTTCGGGAGATTTACGAATCATACCATAAAACCTATTATCAATACATATCAATGTTATTTTCAGAACGAATATAAAGTCTACTAGTAACGCTTTCAAATCCATCCAAAAGTAGTAAGCAAAAGTTTAGTATCATGTGATTACAAAATAGATGATATGAAAGCATAAAGTGTTCAGTTATAACAAAAGCCAACACCCGGCAAAACCAAAAGATAAGTCGTATCAAAATATAGGCATAAGTCACCCAAATACAGACAGTTTGGAAGATAAGAACATTACAACAGTATAGAGCTAAATGTGCCGATCCTCCAGTTGCCGGGTCCAAAAGGGGTAGCCTATCACAAGTATCTGAAAGGGGAGAAGAAGAGGGCATGAGCTAGGGAGCTCAGTGTGTTCCAATAAGTGCAGATCAAACAAGCAACGAATACATAACAATCAGATCATAAGAACACATAGCAGATCAATGCAAATGCTCGGATGCATGCATGAGTTTACTAGTGACTACCCTCCAACCTTACACCAAATGTAGTCCCCCAGAACTGCATCCATAGGGACTTACCCTAGGCCCGATGGGCATAGGTGCCACCTAAGGGGATGCCTTAGGTCCATAAGGACTTACCCTAGGCCCGATGGGCATAGGTGCCACTCAAGGGGAGACCTTGAGTCCATAAGGACTTACCCTAGGCCCGATGGGCATAGGTGCCACTCAAGGGGAGACCTTGAGTCCATAAGGATTTACCAGCTTGATCAGGGCTGTACCAACAGAGACTTCACAACATAACCCAATAGTATACCCCAGATAGTAATCAGTGTCCAGATCTCAGATATGAATAACAAAGTACATGTGGCAGACATTCTATTCAGAATATCAGAAACAGAAGATTTATACTTTTGACAGATAATTGGGCATACCTATTGAGCAAAGCAGGCATTCTCATCATTCAACATGCAAACAGATTGTAACATCTCAGGTCAAGCTAACATGTCATACTTTCAAGTTCATCAGACAATCAGGCAATTCCATCACAGATCAAGAAATCATATTACAAGTATACGAATTGAGCAAACATACATCATGTCAGCAAGAATGTCATTATATAACCAGTTCATCATTTCATCTCATTTCTAGCATAGTGATGCAATCTCAACAACAATTAAGATATTAAACAAACATAGTATTGTTTATGATTAAATCATTATGCAATTCATTCAACAGAATATAGCACACATGGAACACACCTCAAAGCTGGTCGGAGAAGGGTCTAACAGACACCTGCCTCAGTACGCTCGGATACGGGGTCGGATCCTGGATCAAGAAAGAGTAATGGTCATAAAGTGAAATAAGAGTTAAACTTATTCTGATACACAGGGTTTGAATTCATACTGATATTCACTGAAGCGTGAGGGTGAGCGGGTCGAGAGGAGCTAGGCTGAGCTGGTGAGTGGTCACACGAGTCTCGGGTACCTTTACACAATTAAAACACTAGTTTAGACACTTCTTCGATTTACTGATATCTGAATGGAATAATTAAGTACATATGCATGATTTGGGTTTAAGGTCAGATTCGGGGGTCTTAGAGTCAGAATTTAGCTAAACGGGCTTCAAAAACGGACTCAGGACGTCGAAAAACATAAAATAAGGCATTTTCGAAAAGTTTGACTTTTTGGTCAAAGTCAACGCTGACGTCAGCAAGTCAACGCTGACGTCAGCAGGTCAAAGTCAACTGGGTCAGGTCAACCGATGACGTCAGCAACCATCAGGGTCAATTGTGTTGACTCGGTGAGTTAACTCACTGAGTCAACTCGGGCGAGTTGACTCACTGAGTTGACTCAACGAGTTGACTCAGACACGGGTCGATTCGGGTCAGAGATGGGTCGGGCCGGACTCGGGCGATGGGCTCGGGTTAACTGGGTTTGGGTTCTTGGGCTATCCGGGTTTTTGGGCTCGAGTTTGGTTGATGGGCCGACCGGTCCAGCCGGTTCAGGCCGGCTCACTTACCCAAATGGAATAACGTCGGACGGCCACCGGAAACTCGTCGGAGAGCTCGTAATGGCTCGATTTCACCTGAAAAATATAGCAGACTCGATTATTGACCTAACCCAACCCACACAAGCCTGAAAATCATCGGATTTAAACTGAAATCGTCGCGAAAAACTGAAGGGTCGTCGGAACTTACGTAGCTCCGGTGGAGGTTTCGCCGGCGACGAACGGACGAAGGGTTGGTTGGGTTTTAGTTGACTCGACGCGGGGAGCACGGTGGTGGCAACAACACACCGAACGGACGACTGACGGAGGCTGAAATGGCGAGCAAAGCTGACGGAAAATAGGATAGGGTTCGTCGAACCTTCAGCCCTCAAAGCGCGACGGTGGCGGCAAGGGGTGAGTGAGTGACTATCGGGAATGAGCTCAGGGAAGGGCGGCGCACACGCCGAAGGCGGCGGTGTTGCGCACGGAGCGACGGTGAAGGGGGAGCAGCAATGGCCAGACGGGGTGGGTAGGAGCGTCGGGAGAGGGGATATTTTCTCGAACTTGGAAGAGAATGGCATTCGATTGGGTAGGTGAAACGTCAATATCAGATTAAATCTAATTCAAATAACTCACTGATTAACAAACAAATATTACCCTTGGTAATAACTGACATAAGAGAGTACTTGGCTTAATTGGTTAGCATGTTGGGTGGTGAGGGCTGAGGTCTTGGGTTCGAGCCTCCACACCCTCACCTTCTTTTTTTCTTTCTTTTATATTTTTATTTTAATAAAAATATAGGGTGTTACACTAAACTAGGCCTTAGACCCTAAAACTAAGGCGCTTGTGGAAACTTTTAGTTTCCACCACTAGTGTATAGGATATATATATATATATTCAAATAAAATCTTTCTTTAAATATAATTAACATGTTTTTATTTTTAATTTAATTATTTGAATTGATTTAGTGATATGCACATTTTTATATATCTCATGTGACGCATGTTCGAATCTCCTCTCAAACTTTTTTACTTCTTTTTCCTAGCTTTTGCTTCATTATAAGAAGTTCTCGATTGGAGGCAAGTCGAGTCATTCAAATTTCTATTAAAATTTAATTGTAAATATTTATCATGTTATAGTAATAATTGATTCCAGTTTAAACGATTTTCTCTAACTGTATATGATATATATTCTTTCATATGTGATATATGCATAAGGCAGAATAGTGATATTCGACTTGTAGTTGAAAACTGGTCAACTAATTACAAAAATTCAAAATTGTATTTTATAACTGAAACTTTATTTTAATTTTTTCGACTCGAGTCAAAAAAATTATTTTTTATTAGATTAGAATGAATTTTATTTACTTCTCTAACTTTTTTAACCTAATTGAACGTGCTAAGTAAAGGTAGAACACTTGGTTCCTTTCCTTCTTCGCAGTTTTCTGCATTCTTTTGGTAAGTTTGATTGATTTATTTATTCTGTTTTTCAAAAGGATTTTTCCTACAACAAGTTCATTAATAACACTGCCTGTTTTCTTAACAAAAATGGGTTCCCATTTACTAATTTGTCCAGAAAAAGACCCACACAACCAATAACAGTTTTTCTCCATGTTTGTAGTCTGCTGAGACTATTACAGCAAGAAAAGCCCCAGACAGACAATGGACTGTTGAAACGGAGGAGCAGCCCATGGGGGAAGCAATTAAACCAGCATAACGTGAATCTTTCGTTAAGGATTTCGACCCAAACCGTCCTCAATTTCCTCTAATTTACTACTCCAAAAAAGACAGTCAATCTCATGATCCTGTAAAAACTGATAAATCTTTTGTGAAAGATTTTGACCCAAACCGTCCTCAATTTTCTCTGGTTTACTACTCCAAAAAAGACGGTCAATCTCATGATCCCGTAGAAACTGATAAATCTTTTGTCAAAGATTTTGACACAAACCGTCCTCAATTTCCTCTGGTTTACTACTCCAAAAGAGACAGACAATCTCATGATCCCGTAGAAACTGATAAATCTTTTGTCAAAGATTTTGACCCAAACCGTCCTCAATTTCTCTGGTTTACTAGTCCAAAAAAGACAGTCAATCTCATGATCCCGTAGAAACTGATATATCTTTTGTCAAAGATTTTGACCCAAACCGTCCTCAATTTCCTCTAGTTTACTACTCCAAAAACGACAGTCAATCTAATTATCCAGTAGAAACTGATAAATTTTTTGTCAAAGATTTTGACCCAAACCGTCCTCAGTTTCCTCTAGTTTACTACTCCAAAAAAGACGGACAATCTCATGATCCTGTAGAAACTGATAAATCTTTTGTCAAAGATTTTGACCCAAACCGTCCTCAATTTCCTCTGATTTACTACTAAAAAAAAGACAGTCAATCTCATGATCTTGTAGAAACTGATAAATCTTTTGTCAAAGATTTTGACCCAAACCGTCCTCAATTTCTTCTGGTTTACTACTCCAAAAAAGACAGTCAATCACATGATCCCGTAGAAACTGATAAATCTTTTGTCAAAGATTTTGACCCAAACCGTCCTCAATTTCCGTTTGTTTACTACTCCAAAAAAGACAATCAATCTCATGA